>OZ018383.1:36719439-37336790 GCA_963969555.1 Polydrusus pterygomalis | reverse complement strand
AACTATACAAATGCAGTTCTTATGAATTTATTTATTTTATTTGGACAATGTGATAGAATTATCGCCAGGACATGTATAAAGTTTAACGAAATGTAAGTACTCTAATTTACTGCCAATGAATCTTAGAAAATTCATAAGGATCCAGGACAATTTTATTAAATTAATGTTAACTAGGTAGTCAAATAATAAAAGACTACTAAAATTATATCTAGATATTAAAATGCTATTTTAACAGATGTTCAAAACGCTGGCCGGTTACATCCAAACACTTTAATATGCGGGTGTTGACTGCATGGATTTCTAGAAAAATTTAGTTTTAATGTTTTTTGCATGTTAATGCAAACACACATTGTGTCCAAATTAAATAAACAAATTTATAAGAACTGCATTTGTATAGTTTTCTTCCATGACTTTAAAGTGTATTTCTATCTTGTATCTAAACTAGCCATGACAAAAACTGATGTTTACATATGTAACTATGGTTATCGATTTGACATTTCATTAAGTTTAGATACAAGATAGAAATACACTTTAAAGTCATGGAAGAAAACTATACAAATGCAGTTCTTATGAATTTGTTTATTTAATTTGGACACAATGTGTGTTTGCATTAACATGCAAAAAACATTAAAACTAAATTTTTCTTGAAATCCATGCAGTCAACACCCGCATATTAAAGTGTTTGGATGTAACCAGCCAGCGTTTTGAACATCTGTTAAAATAGCATTTTAATATCTAGTTATAATTTTAGTAGTATTTTATTATTTGACTACCTAGTTAACATTAATTTAATAAAATTGTCCTGGATCCTTATGAATTTTCTAAGATTCATTGGCAGTAAATTAGAGTACTTACATTTCGTTAAACTTTATACATGTCCTGGCGATAATTCACACTTTCCAAATTGTCCAAATAAAATAAATAAATTCCTAAGAACTGCATTTGTATAGTTTTCTTCCATGACTTTAAAGTGTATTTTTATCTTGTATCTAAACTTAATGAAATGTCAAAACGATAACCATAGTAACATATGTAAACATCAGTTTTTGTCATGGCTACTTACTAATAACCGAATAAAAATTGAATTGTATAGAAAATTTTACAAATTATTATGCTTAATACGTCAAAAAAATGGTTAAACTAGTTAGTTAGGTACCTACAGGTATAATATGAAGAGTTAAGAATTAAGTGAAATTTTAGCAGCTTTTCAAATCCGTAATAATATACAGGGTGTTACATTTGAAAAAAAGACTTATGCTCACTTTTTCAAGTTACCAGAATAAGTGTATTTTTCAACCACCCTGTATATTGCAACTAAGATTTGGGACTAGGGCAAAGAGCCCTATGGTATTAGTTAACTATTTGCCAAATTTTAGGGTTTCAGTGTTTTAAAGTTCAAAATTATCAGCATTTTTAAAAGTGACGTTTTCGGACAAAAAAAACGGAAATTAATTTATATCTTAGAAACGGTAAAAGATAAGTATAGAGTAGAGTTAATAAAAATTGTAAGGAAAGTAATGGGGGTTTCGAAAATAAAATAAAATATATGGTGTTGCATTTAAGAAATCGAAGGTACTATTATTTTTGTGTGGAAGCGGCAACACTGTATTCTTAGAAATATTTTAGGTTGGTAGAGCATTTCCGTTTATGTACGCGACCAAATTTTCAGAACGATTCCTTTACTGGTTCGTCAGAAACGTCTAAGGTACCATCGTCCGTGAGACCCTGTAGAGGGTTAAAAACGAATGCTGTTTATTTGATTTAATTCTATGTTTTATTTTTTATTTTTTGCTTGGGGTGAAGTATACAAATATTCTGTGGTAGGGTATATTCGACGAAGAATGAATTTACACTGCATACAAAACAAACATTTAAGTTTGCAGACAAGCTTTTAGCTTTGTGAGCTTGAATAATTTCTGTTTTCCTTCCTTCTTTTTTTTTGCTTAATTCATTGTGGGTTCAACAAAATCCGGAATACGAAAAGGAGCTTAATATATTTATTGTATTGAATGATCTAAAATATATTGTTAGGTACTTGTTTTAAAAAAAGAAATAAATATTTTTTTGATTGATTGATTGATATTTTTTAGCACATTTGGATCTTAAAACGTTTACAATTTCCGTTTGTAATACCTGCAATCCCATTAGTCCTGTGTGACCTTTAGCACCCTTAGGACCTGGTTCACCGTGATCTCCTTTGATACCCTCAATACCTTGCTGTCCTTGTTTGCCCCTTTCACCTGGTCTTCCTTCAACACCTGGTGCTCCCTGTTCTCCTCTGGGACCTCTTTCTCCTGTTAGACCCATGGGACCCACTGGGCCTGGATGACCCTAAAAATAAACATTTATGATCGAAATGAAATAAATAAATCCTAAGCAACTTTACAAATAAACAAATTTAAAACTATTTTATAAAATTTTAAAAAATGCACATAGGTATTATCTAGGACAGCCAATGACAAACATTTTTCTTACTGGTAAACCTGGAGGGCCGCTAGGTCCTGATTGTCCTGGTGTTCCTGGAGGACCTTTGTCTCCAGTGCGACCGGCGATACCAGGAGGTCCAATTTTACCAGAAGGTCCTGAAAATATTATTGTTAATTGTAAATAAGCAGAGGCCAGGGATTATAAAGATTATTTGTTTTGCAGAAAAGGATAATTCGAAAAATTTACTCGTTAGGTCCACTTGAATCTTGCAAAGAAACTTTTCAGCGCTATAAAATTCTTACGCTACCGAGTATTTTAATTCTTAGTGCAGTCATGTTTGTAAAAAAACACAATTCAAAATTTCCTTGTACCTCAGTAATTCACGACCGTGACACTAGAAATTCAAATAAAATTTCTATATCCGGCTACAAAACATCATCATATCGTAAGAGTCCATTTTGCTTCTGTAGCTCCCTCTATAATGCACTTCCACAGACTATCAGAAGCATCTCTAAAGTAAAAAAAATTCAAGAACAGGGTGAAGTGCTACCTTTTTGAAAACAACTTTTATGATGCTCGTAATTTTTATGACATTATACTTTAAAACTTAAAAACTTTTTTTTTGTGACAATGTCATTGTTTACTTTGTAAATTTATATGGCAATAAATAAATAAATAAATTTATAATTTTAAAACACAAGAAAGTTTTTTTCTTACCTTCAGGTCCTTGATCACCATGTGGACCTGGTTGACCGGGAGGTCCGGCCACTCCTTGATGGCCTGGAGGCCCCTCGTTTCCTGGCTTTCCTGCCAGACCCTGTTCTCCCTGGGGTCCTCTGGGACCTTTTAATCCTGATGGGCCTGGTGGACCGTGTAGTCCCGGCATTCCTATAATAATATAGGGAATTATAGATTAAATAGAATTATGAATTAAATTGAATTATCGATTGAATTTGCAGTAGTAACTAATATTATTATATATTCTAGCCGATACTTGATGGAAATTTATGATTATAGAATTAATAAGTAACACTATGGTTATAATTTCCGCTATATGTTTTTATTTAAATTGCCATAACAATTGTTTCGGCACACAGTGCCTTCGTCAGATGGTCTAACTATCTAAGATTAACAGATTATTTCATCCTTGATAAACATTTTTTTCTAAATATGTAATAAAATATTACTTGATATAGTAAACTAATTACATACCTAAATACGCTATAAACTTATTATATATAGTAGACAATAAGAAGGAAAAACCCGACAATTTAGGATTAATAAAGGATGAATATACCAACTAAACGAATACAAGGAGGAACCTATAAGTTTAATAATAATGGGGAACTATTCAAGTCCAATTGAAAATTTAATAAAACATTTAATTTTTTATATTTGTTAATTTCCATTGATTCAAGTAAATTTAACTTCATGGATTTATTTTCTTGGTGTAATATTTGGAAATTATCGTTAAAATTATGTTTTTCTATATTTAGGTGTAAGGCATAATGAGAATCTGTCTTATTTTGGTTGTAACTATATTTATGTTCTTTAATACGTTTATCAAAACATCTACCTGTCTGTCCTATGTAAATTTTAAGACAACTTCCACATTTTAGTTTGTATACTCCACATTTAGTCTCTTTTCTATTTTTAGATTTAATATTTTTAATGAATTTCCCTAACTTATTATTTGCTTTGTATGCAATTCTTTATTTGTGTTTTGATAAGTGTTGAGCAATATGTTTACTAGTTTTTTCGTTGTACGTTAAAGATTTGTATGTGATATTGTTATTGTGTTCAAAAGCCGGGTATGCTAATCTAATTGCTTTGTTATAATGTTTCTTGGTAATAATATCATCTATCATCTTAGTTGGGCAACCATTATTTAAAGCAATTTGTTTAATAATGTTTAGTTCCTTGTTGATAATGGAATATTCAGAAGAAGATTTATACGCTAAATCTTTATATGTGGGTACGGATGACAAGAAGTAATGTATAGTGGTATCAGTGTGTGAAGGTTTGTGGAAAATGGAAAATTCGTGTTTGTTATTTACTTTAGTAATTGTAAGTTCTAAAAAATTAATTAAATTTTCTTTTTCGATTTCTAGTGTAAAGTTTATATTGGGATGCAAACTATTTATGTGGTTAAGAAAACTCTTTAAACGGTCAGTGCCTACAAAACAAGCTAATATGTCGTCAACGTATCTGTACCAATAAATAAAATTTTTACTAAGGTTGTTTTTATGGATTATATTTTCTAAATGAATCATGAATATTTCTGCCAAAATTGGGCTTAAAGGGTTTCCCATAATTAAACCGTCTTTAGATACATAAATTGACTCATTGAACTAGAAATAATTTTGATCCAAAGAAACCGACAATGCTTCTAAGATATCTTATTTTATTAGCGGATTAGTGTTATTTTTAATAAGTAAATCTTCAACTAAGCCTATAACTTGATTGGGTGGTATACTCGGAAAAAGGTTTTGAACGTCAAAAGAAATCAATTTAGAATTCCTAGGAATGTCAATATTTTTAATTTTATCAACTAATTCATAGGAATTTTTGATACTAAATTTAGGTTTAAAGTTATTGTATTTATTATCCTTCTTGTCATCCGTACCCACATAAAGTTTCAGCGTATAATTATTTTATCCATAGACTTCTGAATATTCCATTATCAAAAGAAAACTACAACAAGGAACTTAACATTATCAAACAAATTGCTTTAAATAATGGTTACCAAACTAAGATAATATTTTTATTATTACCAAGAAACATTATAACAAAGCAATTAGATTAGCATACCCGGCTTTTGAACACAATAAAAGTATCACATACAAATCTTTAACGTAGAACGGAAAAATTAGTAAACATATTGCTCAACACTTATCAAAACACAAATTAAGAATTGCATACAAAACAAATAATAAGTTAGGAAAATTCATTAAAAATAATAAATCTAAAAATAGAAAAGAGACTAAATGTGGAGTATACAAATTAAAATGTGGAAGTTGTCCTAAAATTTACATAGGACAGACAGCGATGCTTTGATAAACGTAATAAAGAACATAAATATTGTTACAACCAAAATAAGACAGATTCTCATTATGCCTTACACTTAAATATAGAAAAACATAATTTTGACGAAAATTTCATAAATTTATTTTCAACCAATTAGAAGGCTCCTTTTTGTTTGCGTTGTCTATAGCCTATTAACCTAATAAAATTTATAAGTGATAATTTTTCTGTCAAAAATGAAGTGCTTTATTTTATATGGCAAACGTCACTCAGAATAAAATCAAAATACATTTTGTTGCTAACTTATAATTTTTATTGAGAATAGGTCGTAGGTCTCATCATATCATATTAAAAAAAACTCCAATTTATGAAATTTTCTTACCGAATCTCCCACGCAGCAGAATTAATTCCCGATAATTTTTTTCTCGGTTTCACTCATGTTTTTGTTGATAGAAAATTTTCCTCGTCTTCGACTCGGAATAATTTTCTATCAACAAGACCATTTGTGACACTGAAAAAAATTATCGGTAATAATTCTGCTGCTAGGGAGATTATAAGTGATAATTTCCAAATATTACACCAGGAAAATAAATCCATAAAGTTAAATTTACTTGAATCAATGGAAATTAACAAATATAAAAATCAAATGTTTTATTAAATGATCAATTGGACTTGAATAGTTCCCCATTATTAAACTTATAGGTTCTAGGTTAATCTTAGATAGTTAGATCATCTGACGAAGGTACTGGGTGCCGAAACAATTGTTATGGCAATTTAAATAAAAACATATAGTGGAAATTATAACCATAGTGTTATTTATTAATTCTATAATAATATTATTACATTAACTAATGCCTTTATGAAATTATTTAAATTACTTTACCTCTTTCTCCAGCTTGTCCTTGTGGACCAGGCTGCCCAGGTGCTCCTGATGGTCCTTCCGCACCCGTGTCTCCCTTGGCTCCGTCTAAACCTGCTAATCCCGATAATCCTTGAGGACCTGGATTACCTGGGCGTCCGTGGTCTCCTTGTGCTCCTTTAATGCCTGATAATCCGGGAGGTCCTTGGGGACCGGTACTACCTGGATGTCCCTGAAAATATCAATATACCTATATAGTATAAATGATAAAAATATATTTAGAGGGTTTTATACGTTTATTTTTTCCACAATTCGTTAGTAAATTTTTGGTATTATTAACTGTTAAAAATAACTTACAGCAGCTCCTGGTTCTCCGGGTCTTCCCGGTGCTCCCATTAACCCTATGTCTCCCCGTAGACCAGCTTCTCCTCTTGCCCCTTTAGCTCCTGTTAATCCTATGGGACCCTGTATTCCCGCTTCGCCTGGTCGTCCTATTGGGCCTGGATTGCCTTGCAATCCCTAAAAAAATAAATCATCTTTTATAATAATTCAGTAAAAATACCTATTTATTATTTCCTATCAAAATAAAATGAAAAGGTTTACAATAATTATGTGTATATAATTAGGCCAAAATTATTTTTTCATATTATTGCAAGGTTGCTTACCTTTGCACCTGTTAATCCTCTTTCTCCTTTTACTCCCGGTAAACCAACCAAACCTGGAGGGCCTGGAAAGCCTGCTGCTCCTGAGGGGCCAACCTAGAAAAATGGTCGTCATATCTTTTTTGAATTCCTTGTTATGAGAAAGAAAAATAAAAGATATTGGATCTTTATCTGTAGAAATGTTAAATCGTTTTTTTTTAATGTTTTTTTAACTTTTTTTTTATTTACCTGTCCTCTTTCACCGGGACTTCCTGGCGCGCCGGTTTCTCCCTGAACACCCGGCTGACCGGGTTCACCGGGTGCAGCTGGTTCTCCAGGTGAACCCGGGGGTCCTGCTATTCCCATGGGTCCTCTTTCACCTTGACGACCTACAAACGCAACAATATAATCTTTGTGACATTTATTTTTTATTTTACTTTACTCCCAACAAACTTTTCAAGTTTATTACAGGGATAAGTATATAAAAATAACTAACAATTATTATTACTCTTTACTTATATAAGTATATAAAAATAACTTACAATTATTACTTATTAACATAGTAGGTATATAATAAAAAATACAGTTAAAAAAATCGTTTGATTAAGTCGTTAAGAAAAAAAAATATACTAGGAAATATTTTTTAAATGAAATTTAAATAAGGGTAGTTTTATTTAAAGTTTTAATATTTTCTGGTAACATATTATATATATTAATCCATTATACAGGGTGTTCATTTAAAAACTTCCCATCTAGATTTTCCTGCTTTAAAATGAAAATGTGGAAAATCGCTCGGACCCGTCGATTTTTATTTCGAGAGGGACATCTTTTGCGTATATTGTCAATCTTGTTACGTCAAGCCCCTAGGAGGGAGGGGGGTAAGATCTAAATCTTAAATGTATACCCATATTTTATATAACTTTTTTGGATTCTGCATAAAATTCTGAACATTTTTTAATAAAAGCATTATTAGTCTATACTTAACAGTTTTCGAGATATTGACTCTTGAAAAATGACATTTTTGAACTTTGACAGCGTCTAGCTTTCTAACTGTACGTCTTAGAGCAAAACGGCTTACATGTCCCTATCTTCGATTTTTATTATCTTTCCAATAGTGTCAACTTCCGGTCAAACCGGAACTACTATATTTCTTACACACTAATTTAAAAATTTTTAATAAATTCATTCTATTTTTGATCACTCGGTCCGGGTATTTTGTTGCCAAATAAAAACTTTCTTTATGAGAATTTTCATTAATTTCGTTTGATATTGTATTCATATTGTCTGAAGTTGACTTTGACATAGACGTTTTTCTAGCTTTTTTGTTAACCATTTTTTTCTCTAAAAGCGATTCTTCTATCTTCATCCATTGGTTTAACGGCTTTAGAATATATATTGTACTTTCTTTTCACAACTAGATATTATTTTTCTGTAGATAGACTTCGTATTTTTACTTTATAAAAATGACAATTTTGAATTGATTTTTTTTAACAATTTAAGGTACCTAGTTGTTTTAAAAATCAAATATTTCAATATAGTAAAAATATGTCTACTAAATAAAAATTCTTTACCTGGTGGGCCTTCAGGTCCAATAGGTCCAAAAGCTCCACGTTCTCCCTTTTCTCCTTGTGCTCCGGTTTGACCTCTTAGACCTGGTAGACCGACCATACCTGGTGGACCTTGATGACCTTTCATACCTCTTAAACCTGGTTGACCCTAAACGTTTAAAGTCACTGGTAAAGGGTATATTACAGCTTAGAATATGGAAAAGTAACGCACATGTCGGGAAGCTTTGAGCAACCCGACGGCATTATTATAATTTACATTTTTTCTTACCGGTGGTCCGTCGCCTCCCTGTGACCCGGCTATTCCTTTGGGACCTGGTCCCCCCGGTTGTCCCACAGGGCCCCTGTCTCCAGGGAATCCCCGTTCGCCTCTCGCTCCGGCCGAACCTGGCGGTCCTGGTGGTCCTTGAAGTCCTACTTCCCCATCTTTGCCTGGTTGCCCTGGAGTACCTGGGTTACCTGGTAAGCCCTATAAGATATAAGATATATTATTTCTTAAAGTGAGGATAGACTGAGTTAAGGGGATAGGCGATTTATTGTATTTCCATGTCAGTTGAGGCAACTAATTAGGCATCATGAATTTTTACCTGGAATCCCCTAGCCCCTGCCACACCAGGCGGTCCCCTTTCACCATCATGTCCTGGTGTTCCAGGGGGGCCTTGAGGTCCCGATTGCCCGTCTTTGCCTGCATCTCCTCGAGGTCCTGGTGGTCCTTGAGGACCATCTCCTCCATCCTTTCCTGGCTCACCCTAAAAATTACATTTTTTTAATCAACAATTTTCGGATTTGGTGCATTCCAAGATTGCTACAAGTTTAATTTTATTGCATACGACCCCATAATTTGTTTCGTCAAAATCGCTTCTTCGTTTTATACCTGACAGCTGTCAAAATTTGACAGGATAATTTTTTGCGTGTAGATTATTGGTTTGTCAGCGGTTCTTGATAAGTGTATAAAATTTAAATTAAATCTGAATTTTGTTTTACTCACGGTTAAACCCTTATCTCCTTGAAGTCCCATCGGTCCTTGCAACCCTTGAATACCCTGAGGACCCGCTTCTCCAGGCTTTCCATCTTGTCCTGGTAATCCCCTTTCTCCTGGTGATCCCGTTTTACCTGGTTGACCCGTTCGACCTGTTAAACCTCTGAGACCCTGAGGACCCATTGGTCCTGGTCTGCCTGATTCACCTTGGGACCCTTTGAGACCTATAGGGCCTTGGAAACCTCGTTCTCCTGCCTGACCTATAAGAAAGTTTATATTACTTGCTTATAAATTATTATTATTACATCCTAAAAAAAATCGTTTAATTTATTATTAGTATTTGTAAAATTAAAAAAATCATAACAAAGATCTAACTTTCGGTAAATATACTTGCGCTTAAACTATAATTTTAAGTACTTTTTTTTACCTTTAGGTCCTGGGGCTCCATCAGGTCCAGGCAATCCAGTAATTCCCGGTACCCCTCTCTCGCCAATAGGGCCTGTGGGACCTGGAGGTCCTCTATTGCCACGCTTGCCTGTTTTTCCTTCGGGCCCTGCTAAGCCTGGAAGACCTCTGGGACCTGGCGCACCAGATTCTCCTTTTAGGCCGGATTCGCCTTTAAAACCACGTTCACCAGGTAGACCCTAGGAAATTAATTGATTCAGCCGATACTAGGTGGAAATCCGTAATTATATATAATCCCATATAATCCATATTATATGGGACACAGTAAAACAAAGTTGAACTTGTAAATTTCCACTATATTAACCAGAAAAATGACATGTTTCGCTAACACTGTAGCTTCGTCAGATGACAATGATTTAATAAAGGTGAAAATTAAAAATTGGGGTGCAATAAAATTAAATTATTGAAGATGTAAATAAAACAGTGGAAGGGTTACAATAGCGGAAATAACCCAACAGAGGGTTTAAAAATTAAATTAAATTAGGTACAATATGGGAATTTACAAAATCTTAAGTACCTATATGGTCAACAGAATAAATTTAACAAACGTGAATTATTTAAATCTATAGTTGATCATTAGGTAACAGGTCCGTATTTTTAAGTTTATTTATTTCCATAGAGTCTAACAAATTTAGTTGTAAGCCTTTGTTTTCTGTATGTAAGATTTTAAAGGAAGGATCAAAATTATGTTGATAATCAAGTAAATGGTTACCGTAGTTTGAGTTTGTTTTGTTTTTTTAGAAAACTGTTATAATGTTCCTGTATTCTTTTGTCAAAATGTCTACCCGTTTGGCCAATGTATGTTTTAGGACAATCTTTGCATTTTAATTTCTAGACGCCTGGTTTTTTGTTTTTAACACGTTTGGTTTTATTGTTTTTGATGAATTTACTTAAAGAGTTATTAGTTTTGTAACACACATTTATATCAAGTTTGTTAAGAAAATTGCCAATTACTTACACCCAATTTTCAGCCAAATTTGCAATAAAAAATTCTCTTGAGCTAGTAAATAAAATTAATAATATTAATTTACCTAACAATGCTAAGCTAATCTCTTTTGATGTTACTAATTTGTTTCCCAGCGTACCAATCGATGAATCGATTACTTTCGTCAATCAACTTTTTACCTTAAAAAATGTAAATCTGATCAAAAAACAAGAAATTATCAATTCTGTTACAGTATGTCTTGAACAAAATTATTTTGAGTTCAACGACAAAATCTACACTAGCAAACATGGTCTTATTATGGGTAACCATCTTAGTCCTTTATTGGCTGAAATATTTATGGATTTTTTAGAAGATAAAATAAGCAATCATCCTCTTTTCAAACAGTTTCTTTATTGGCATAGGTATGTTGACGACGTCTTAACATGTTTTCTTGGTACTGATAGACAGTCTTTTTAGAATATATTAACAGCCTACACAAAAATATCAAGTTTACAATAGAACACGAAAGTGACAATTCTATCAATTTTCTTGATTTAAATATTAAGAGAGAAAATGATAGACACGTTTTCTCCGTTTTCCATAAACCATCTCATACTGATACTGTCATACACAACTCTTCTTGCCACCCTATACAACACAAATTAGCTTCTTTTCACAATATGATCCATAGACTAGTAACTCTCCCTCTAAATAAAATCAATTTTCAAAGAGAACTAAACATTATTAAACAAATTGCAGTTAATAACGGATATAACTCAAATCTAATTGACCAAATCCTAAAAAAGAAAACTTACAAAACAGCTATTACTTAGTTTTTCCTAGAAGCAAAAACTCTGACCAATTTAATCTTGTCACTTTCTTTGGACAACCTAGCAAAGTAATTGGCAATTTTCTTAATAAACTTGATATAAATGTGTGTTACAAAACTAATAACTCTTTAAGTAAATTCATCAAAAACAATAAAACTAAAAGTGATAAAAACAAAAAATCGGGAGTCTATAAATTAAAATGCATAGATTGTCCTAAAACATACATTGGCCAAACGGGTAGACATTTTGACAAAATAATACAGGAACATTATAACAGTTTTCTAAAAAACAAAATATACTCAAACCATGGTAACCATTTACTTGATTTACTTGATTATCAACATAATTTCGATCAGTGGCGCAACCAGGGGAACAAACCCGAGCTTAGAAACTTAGCCTATTCGTTTAATTGCAAACCAATTTTTCATGTCACGCGAACTATTTTCGCATATTTTTTGCGATCCCAATGTTTTACGGATTTGTAATTTTTTTGTTTATCAATGTAACATGGAATCTTACGTTTTTTGAGTAATTAAAGCATAAATTTTAATAAATAGCTCAAAATTGTACATAATGATTAAAAAAAAAATTCGGATTCGAGTTTTTTCCGTCTCCTTCCATTTTTTGAGAACATTTACCATAGTAATGTATATATTTTTTTACACCATCAGAAAGTGGAGATTTTAACGAACAAAACGCCCACCGACTTTTTTAAAACAGCAGATATTTTGACGTGAGAATTTTCGATTGAAAATAAGGGTGCTTTTTCGATATTAGGTCAAAATAAGGTGAAAAAATAAATATTTTAAATCAAAATAATTACAGTGTGTTTGGGAAATAAAAAGGTAAGTTATCACCAAATTTCGTGAAAACATATTTTTTTTTGTAAAAGATAAAAATAAAAAAACAAAAACTTGGTTATTTGAATTTTTCACATAAATTTTGAGGCAATGTGAAAAGGTGTTAATACAAAAGTTGTAGATCTTTTTATTACCTACAACTTTGCCATTTAACGTTTTTCCATAGGACTTGTAGTTTTCCCGGAAATCGAGATACATCGTTTTTTAGCCTTAAAAACTCACCCCCTTCCACTTCCCGACCTCGGATCGCCCGTAAATTATTTTTTCTTTCATTTTTGTTATATTCTCTTTCTTTTCCAATGGGTCTCATCCTACTATTATTTTTTTTGTTTCAAAAATTATCGACCCTGGTCTACCTATTTATGCGAACCACGATATTGATATTACCGTGGAAAAAATTCTGGACGAAATGGCAAAAACAAAACGAAGAATTTTACTTTAATATTAGTATTATTAGTGATTACTTACAACTTATTGTATAAGGTTTTTGTTTTGTTTTAGTATAAGTATGCTTAATATATGCGTTACTTATTTTAAATACATTTTGACTAATTAAAATAAAATCTCTAAATTTTTTTTTCATAAATATTTCGTTAGGGCCAGCGGCGTATTATTGCAGAAGTTTTAGGGGGCTGTCGCTCTCGTCAATCATACGTATTTTACCCAAAAAAGGGCGTGGCACCCAAAAAACTTTTGCCTGCGGCGCAAGAAGTTAAAGCACCCCCCGAACAAAATTTCTGGTTGCGCCACTGATTTCGATCCTTCCTTTAAAATCTTACTTACAGAAAACAAGGGATTAAAACTAAATTTGTTAGAATCTATGGAAATAAATAAACTTAAAAATGCGAACCTGTTACTTAATGATCAACTAGTTTTAAATAATTCACCTTTGTTAAATATATTCTGTTGACCATATACCTACTTAAGATTTTGTAAATTACCCATATTGTACCTAATTTAATTTAATTTTTAAACCCTCTGTTGGGGTTTTCCCGCTATTGTAACCCTTCCAGTGTATTATTAACATCTTTAATAATTTAATTGTATTGCACCCCAATTTTTAATTTTCACCTTTAATAAATCATTGTCATCTGACGAAGCTACAGTGTTAGCGAAACATGTCATTTTTTTGTTAATATAGTGGAAACTAACAAGTTCAACTTTGTTTGACTGTGTCCCATAATACTATAGACCCTAGAAAGATAATTTAAGAATAAGGAAAAGTATAATGGATTCGTCATTACTTATTAAGACAGCGTTGTTATAGTAGTATTTTAGAGAGACAAAATAAAAGTAGTATTTTACTTACAGGTTGCCCTTTAACACCAGGAGCTCCAGGATTTCCATCAATTCCTGGCGCCCCTCTTGCTCCTGGGAACCCTGGAGGTCCAACCACACCCGGAGATCCGGTTCCTCCTTTTTCTCCTGGGATTCCATCTCTACCTGGAGGGCCTGCAGGACCAGTTTCACCTAGAAGTTATTTTAATTTAGAAATAGAAGTGCTCGTAGGTACGTAATTTAAGGTACTTTTTATTTGCTTCTTTTAAACAGCTAAGCAAACAACTTCGTATAATCGCATGGGAAATATAGATAGAGGCATACGTAACCGCGGCAAGGGGGGAAGGAAAAAATATTTTTTGTATTTTTCTTTGCTATTTAAAAGTAACATAAAAGTAGGTACTCGGCTTTAATTACTAACATATTACGAAACGTCGTTTATTTTAATTAACGGATGTTATTAAAATAGAGTTATTTTAACAGTTTGGTCAATTACAATAATTAACCTGGTCGTCATTGGAAATATTATTATAGCAACATTTACCTGGTTCACCGGGTCGTCCCGCTTCACCTCTGGGTCCTTGGAAGCCCTGACTACCCTTTGGCCCTATTGCTCCTTGATCACCTTTAGCTCCTGGCAAGCCTGGAAAACCTGGGGCTCCCGGTTTTCCAATAGAGCCCTTGAAATACACAATATTATGTATTTAGGTATAATTCACCTTTCCGTTTTCTTAAAATAATATCTTTTAGACTGTAGTAGAAGTATTTAAGTAACGACATAAAAACTTTTTACCGGCAATCCTGGCGATCCAGCCACTCCATCAATACCCCTTAAACCCGGAGGTCCTGGCAGTCCTTCTCTACCGCGTTCGCCTCTGGGACCTCCAGGACCGGGAGGTCCTGTAGGTCCAATGAAACCTTGAATTCCCTGAGATCCCTTGTCACCTTGGGCGCCTTGTTCGCCTTTGGCGCCATCGAGGCCTTGGAAACCGCGGTGTCCCTTGGAACCTGAAATATATTTTTATTTTGTGTTAATTTTTTTTATAGAAATATACATTGAAAACTAACCGGGAAGTCCAGGCATTCCTGGGAGACCTCTGGGACCTAAGGGACCAGTGGCACCTATGGCACCGGCCTCACCATCCTCGCCCCTTTCTCCCTAAAATATATTGTTGAAATATAATAAGACACAATTTAAAAGCAGTAATACCGGGTGTTTCTCAAAAGACGTTCACCCATATAACTTTTCTGTATTTATAGATATTAAAATGAAATTTTGAGATTATGCATAAGAGATGAGTCTGCATTTACTGGCATAATATTCAATTTGTTAGCACTTCCGGTTTGACCGGAAGTGACCTTACCTTTGATATTTTAAATGGGACATCTTGTATATTTTTACTTATTTGGGTTCAGCACAAGTTCAGCATAACATTATGAGTAAAATGACACCTCACTTGTCATTTTTGACATGTTACAAAATTTTTATGTTTATTTTTTTATTTTCAATCTAGAGTGCTACAAATTAATTAAATATGTTAATTTATAGTCAAGTAGTATATGAAAATTAAAATTATGTCATAATAATTGACTTTTTAAGTTTCACAAGCGTTTAAAAAATTAAATTTTGTTTTCTTGACGTTTATTCCATTTTTCCAAATGGAACAATGGTAGTTCACTAGGATATTTAAAACGAGCATTTTTTTTCAACAATTTGATACCATACACTCCTAAGCTATTTTAAAATTGACACGAAAAAAATTGCCTTAAGTCCCAATGGCAAATTTAAAAGCGTTATATGCGTTATTGCCGCCCTATCTTTTCTAAAGAAATATAAAGGCGGCTTTGAAAAACAATGGAATGATTTTGAAAACCAATATATGGTTTTAAATAAAAGTTGTAATGTCATTCGTTTATTAAACTTACATTGTAAATCAGATAAAAGGGTTAGTTTTACTAGAAATGAACAAATTGATATGCTCCTAATTTTTGGAGTGATCAGAAAAAAACTTCTGAAGCCGCAAGATTGTATGTATTGTATGTTTTATAAACTAATGACATTACAACTTTAAATTAAAGCCATGTTTATTGCTTTTCAAAATAAATTCCATTGTTTTTCAAAGCCGCCTTTATTTTTCGTTAGAAAAGAGAGGGCGGCAATAATGCATAACGCTTTTAAATTTGCGATGGGATTTAAGGCAAATTTTTCAGTGTCAATTTTAAAATAACATAGGAGTGTATGGTATCAAATTGTTGGAAAAAAATGCTGGTTTTAAATATCCTAGTGAACTACCTTCGTTACATTTGGAAAAATGGAGTAAACGTCAAGAAAACAAAATTTTATTTTTTAAACGCTTGTGAAACTTAGAAAGTCAATTATTATGACATAATTTTAATTTTCATATAGGTACTAGGTACTTGACTATAAATTAACAGATTTAATTAATTTGTAGCACTCTAGATTGAAAAAAAATAAACCTAAAAATGTAATAACACGTCAAAAAATGACAAGTGAAGTGTCATTTCAATCATAATGTGATGCTGAACCCAAATAATATACAAGATGTCCCATTTAAAATATCAAAGTCAAGGTCACCCACTCAAAATTTCATTTTAATATCTATAAATATAAAAAAGTTATAGGGGTGAACGTCTTTTGAGAAACGCCCGGTATATTATGTAAATTTGTAAAAAATTTACATCTTTTCCTGGTGGTCCTGGTAGTCCTCTTAACCCAGATGGTCCTATCGGACCTGATAGTCCTGGTTCCCCAGTTTCGCCTCTAGTTCCCTGGAATCCCTGAGGACCCGGCGCACCAGGTGAACCTGGTGAGCCTCTCGCACCGGTAGGCCCTACTTGGGCTTGGGCGTATTGGAACGGTTCTACGGGATACGGCTGCGGACCTTTTAACAAGAATATAGCCATTACAAAAAAAGAAAATGCTATAGTTAGTAAATTTAACACTATAGAATTTACTTCTAGTGTAAAATCATTTTTACCTTTGTCATTGGCCTGTGCAGCCTGAGCCAATTGTGCGTAGTAAGGAGTAAGATCGGGAATAGGACCTGGAGGTCCAGGAAGGCCTGGAATGCCAGGTGTACCCACTGATCCTGGTATTCCTGAATCTCCAGGACGTCCTCGTTCACCGGGATATCCTGCATCTCCTCTAGGACCTAGAAAATGGTACGATTAATCAGTGCACATTATTATAAATATTGATTCGTTTGTGTCAGTAAATAATTACAGAAGATTTACATGCCCCAGGGCGTGAAAATTCGGTTTGTATTTTTTCGCAGAAAAAGGTTCGTATTATTGCGCATCAAGCACATTATATAGGACAGGTATATAGTTATTGACAATAATTTCACCTGGTATCGGATAAGCATCAATGTCTACATGAGGCTCTCGTGTAGGTCTTAAAGCCTGTAGACAATCATCATCGGTCCTACACTCTACTTTTCCTCTCACGCAAGTGCAATTGGTACATTCCCCGACCCGCCATTGTTGTTTATCTTGGAAAAATCTAAAAATAGGAAGGTAATAATAAAGGTTGACCTCTAACTAAGTGTAGTTATGGTAATGAAAAACTTTGGAACCAAATTAAAAACATATTTTATTATATGTAGATAAGCTGAAAATATTTACAGGACCTAAGTAAATTTTTATTTCTTTCACTATTATAACATACAACAACTTCCAGAAAACTTTTTATTATATTATAAGGACCTTTTAAGAACAGGATCCTCAATAACTTAAATTCCGGTTGCTTCTAGTTTTTGAAATCTATTTCTTTCGTTTTCTCTAAATTTTCTTTTTGCCTTTTTAGATAAATTTGGTGGTGTTTTCATAAGTTATATCACAAGAGGTGAATATTTTTTTGAATATTTTTTGACATTTTTGTGCAAAATTTCTGTCAAAAATTCGCGAGACAAAAATTCTTTAAAAATATCCCGACAGAGAAGCTGGAGGGATATTTTTTTAAAAGAATTTTTGTCGAGGGCAATTTTTATAGAAATTTTGCGGAAAAATGTCAAAAAATATTCTAAATAAAATATTTACCTCGAGTGGTATATGTTGAGATTATATACCAAAAAAAAAGAAAAAATACAACGAAATGCAAGATTTTTAAAATGATTTATGTAGCTACTAGAAAAACGGACAAAACGAAACAAAACCTAAACAATTGACAAAGTAATAAAACTAACAGAAAATTAGTTATAAGTATTATTGTTAAACACACAGTTATTATAATAAACAGTAGTGGCTTGCTGGTGTTGCTGGAAACTCTTCGAGCTGCAAGAGACTGGAGCTTCGTGTTGGTCCAACCCATTAGTTGGAGGGTGACCTCTTAAACCTTGAATAGTGTTTTCGTGGTGAGTTTTGTCCATCTGCAAGTATGGCTTTATGGATGCAGCACTACTATGTCCAGTTATTTTTATAAGAGTTTGTTCGCTCACACCTGCTTTGCTTAATGTAGAGACAGCTGTGGCTCGATTGGAATGGTTTGTGATTTTTTCTTTCTCAGTATCTAGTCCAATTTTTTGTGCTGCTTGTTTTGTCCAATTAGAAAGAGTATTTTTTCCAATGGGACAGTTTTTGTACTAATTTCCCATTTTCCAATTTGGATTTACTGTCAGGAATAGTCTTTGGGTAGTTATATTTTGCCCTCTTTTTGAAATTAGTTTTCTGTAAAGGCGAACTGGACATAAATCGGCATCTTTTGTGTTTGCCACTAACCATTTTGAATTTGAAAGCTTCTTGTCTTCGCCTTGGGATGTTTTTGAAAAGATTGGGTTATATTCCATTCTATTACTTTTTGTACCATCGCTATAATATTCTTCTCTGAAATACGTATTTAGGCATGTCTCGGCTTCTCCTCCTCTCCATGCTAATTCCACAGCCGCTATTTGATAGAACTTTTTCTATAAATCCTCGGGGTTATTTTCGTCAAAAATTTTTACCATCTTTTTGTACTCGTCGTAGGTTAGTGCTCTTGCACTTTTCCGGTGATTTTTTGGATCAGCCTGAAGCAGTTTTCTTTTAGAATTTCTAGCCATACGTGCTTTTTGGAATTCAGGATCTTTAAAAGGATCAAATTTAATGTTGTATTTATTGAAGTACCTTTCTTGAAGCAGTTGGGCTGTTTGGTTCCACATTGTCTTGATAACCCCTTCCTTGTAGTCAGAACCATCTTTTTTCTTCATATTAAAACTCCAGTCTTCCAATATAGCCGCAAGCTGTATTATAGTTGTATTTTTGGTCAATATATACTGCCGTGTTTCGCAGAATTTCTCGAATTGGGTCCATATATACTTTTTTGTTTTTGTTGTATTTTCTGGGATAGTCTTTTCAGCGTTTTTTCTTATATTTTCGACTGAAACATTACCGAATCGGCAAGATTCCATTTTTAAAAAAATGTGACATGAATCTGACAACATCAAAAACTTGATTTGTTGAAAGGGATTTTTGTTATTATAGAAACGGTCTATAGCAACCATAAAATATTTTAAACTTGTTATGATGTTGTTATGCATTGGCATTGTTGTGGCAGGTGGCCCGGGGTATATCCACTTATGCGGGGTATATTCAGTATAATATGCATCTGATTGGTCGCAAAACAGCGTTTAATTGGTCAGAATCGGATTGAGGTATATAATCCTTAATATTAAATTACTTTTTGTGTATTCCAGCCGGAATGTTTATCTGAATTCCGAAACGGAATCCAGAATCTGAATTCCGGCCCATTGCCGCACACATATCTTAAAAATTCCGTAACCAGTGTTTTCGTAGTTTGCGGCTAGAGTGGTAATCGTAATTGAGCGGTGACGGTATGGAAGACGAATTGATACTTATTGCACTACTTTTAGCTATTTAAAAAAAAGCGCAAAAAATGTATCCCAATTTGGAATAAAAATTTTATTTATTTCCAGCCAGGCTAAGTCTTTTTTTTTCTCTGTCGTGGTACTCCTCCAACGTTGTGTCCCATATACAGGGACGACTTTCTACACATAAAATAAGATTTTCTGTATCACCCATCACAATAGGTTACAACAGGTCTAATCTTCTCGCACGCACAACCGCTACTAACTGTGCAAAACTGAAATAAACAATTAATTTTAGAATTTGAATTCCGACCGTGTGAGCTTGTATATTTGAATTATATGAAAAAACGTGCGTTATGAATTCATAATCTTAATTTTTCAGAACAGTAATTCATAACGCTCGTCAGAATCACTCTGACAGATCGATCTGAAAAATTCATAATCTGAAAAAATCGGAATGTGTGTGCTGTATAATAAAAATATATACAATTCCGTACGTTCTGAATTCAGATTTTTAATTCCGTTTCTGAATTCAGATAGACATTCCGGCTGTGTACGGCCGGCCGAACCTTTGGATTATATGATTCGTGATTTTCAACGTCCCATGAGTGATCAACCGAATTCATTTTGAGATTTTTTGTCCAATATTTGAAAAATATATACATTTAACAAAAAAAAGGGGGGATAAGAGAGGGGGATTTAAACGCTTGTGGTGGTGGGATTTAGATTCGCAGGTGTGGTGGGGGTATTAGATTCGCGGGTGTGGTGGGGGGATTCCGATTTATGGATTTGGATTATTTAGGACATAGACAAAGACGAAGAAAAAACCATTATATGTAAAGAAAAAAATAAGAGTTTTTTGTCTTTACCTTCCATCGTGTTTACAATCAAACGGAGCAACATGACTATCCGGCGTCGGTTCTATAATCCGGACATCTACTCTTCCACCGGGTCCTTGGGTGGGAAGTTCATCATCGGGTTGCACAAATATTTCTGTGATCCCTGTTCCCAACTGTGGCTGTTCATCAGGGGGTTGGGGTGTTGTAAATGGGAGCAGACCATGAGCTAAACAGTAAAAAAACGAACAACTTATTTTAAAAGATGCTTTGTTGAATTTGCATAAACATCTCACTGGACTTTCAGTCAAAGATAGAATAGAAATATAATAGAAATATATTACATACTGGGTTATAAATTATAACACTGTATTTTTGTACTAAAAGTACCTAATCTAATACAAAGTTAACATTTTTTATAGGGTTTTACATTTACACCTAGAGAACTAAATCCCTGTATGCGCAAAATAAAAAATATTCTATAATGTTTAAATTATTAGTTACATTTTGATTTTTTTAGGAACTAGTTTATTATGTAAATACACTTAACCTAAAGTAATTGCACTATATTAGTGTGCATAAACAAGAAAAATATTTATAAACAGCTATATGTCAGAGAAAAGAAAATTAAGACTTTAGAATAAGTCAGTAAATTTATGATTGTCTGTATATATAAATGTTTTGCAACCCTTCCTGAATTTTTTAATATTGTTGATATTTTTAATTTCTACGGGTAATATGTTATATAGTTTTGGAGCTAGGTAGCTAAAGAAGCGCAAAATTAATATTTGTATTACTGTGAGGTATTCTGACGTGTTTTTCAGTTTTGCTTCGTGTTGTATATCTATGATTAATCGGTTTTTTTAGTACGGGTTTTTTGTGAGTGAATATTGAGACTGCTAATATGTATAGGGATCGTACATTTAAAGTATCTTCATTGTAAAGTAGTTGGGTCGTGTAGCGTTTGTTTTTTTTATTAATTATTTTTAATATATAATTTTGAACAACATTTAATGCACTGAGAAAATCTCTTTTCATTCCTTGCGAAAATTTTAGCAACTATAGCTAAAATATTTTGCTAAATGGGGGACAGCCAAGCACATTACTGTACCAGGAGAATGCGCTTTGCTGGACATACTTTGCTGTGGTAATAAAGCTACTTTGCAAGAATAATTCTGTTATAGCTATAAAGTAATTTTGCTATATCTAAAAAGTAACGTTGCTGTACTTATAAAACTATATAATGTAACTATAAAATTCTTTGCTACTGAAACAACAAATTTCTGCTACAGTGGTGACATTTTTTTATATAGTAAAAACGTCTCTCTTGCAGTAGTAAATAAGATTATTTAGCGAAGAAAGGATCTTTCTTGTACCTTAAAAATCTTTAGCTGTTGGTAAAAATACTTTTTCTAATAACAAAAAATGTCTCTCCTTCTACAATAAAATTATATAGCTAGCACAAGAGGGTGCTTTCTTACCCTTAAAAAGGTTTTTTTTTATTGCAGCAAATTTTTTTTTGTTTTTACCATGGGTTTAAGTGCGCCTGTGTCACAAATTCGAGTGCTAGTATGGGAATCTTAAAAACTGTAAGAAATACATAATGTAAAATTTAAAGCAGTTGCACTTTTTGATTTAGACTTTAATGTATTTCTTACAATGTTCAAGGTTCCCGTACATGCACTCGAATTTGTGACACAGGCGCACTTTCATCCAGGGTAAAAACAAAATAAAGTTTGCTGCAATAAAAAAGACAATTTAGGGGCTAACAAAATAGAGTACATTAAGCATGTAGTAATATTAATGCCGTGAGGATAAGGTTCAAATATATGGTATAGGAATAAAAGGAAAAATCTAAATGAAATAAACATTTTTTTATATAAAAAAAAATACGACAAGAACCAAATATTAAATACAGGTTATGCAAAAAACGATTTATATGAACGTTATAAGTTAGCACCTTTTAGTGAATTTTTGTACAGGCCACCCCACGCAATTATGCCATAATTTATTAAAGATTCTACAAGCGCTTTATATATGGATAGTAACAATTTTTTTCCAAGAATTTCCCTTAGGATGTAAAATTTGTAGATTAATTTCCTTATATTTTTCGTTAGGTTTAAGACATGTTGATTCCACTTAAGGTGTTTATCAATAGTGATGCCTAAATGTTTTGTGGTTTCTACTTCATGGATAGCATCATCTGGGCTAATAATTTTTATTTTATTAAAATTTGGACGATTATGTAAGGTAAGAGAAAAAGCTATACAGATGGACAAGATGAACTTCTTACTCTGATACGTACCCCTTCCCATATTTTTTCTCTCCATATAATCCCCTTCATAATTATTGCCAACATTATAGTCATA
Source organism: Polydrusus pterygomalis (assembly GCA_963969555.1). Classification (NCBI taxonomy): domain Eukaryota; kingdom Metazoa; phylum Arthropoda; class Insecta; order Coleoptera; family Curculionidae; genus Polydrusus; species Polydrusus pterygomalis. The sequence goes on along the minus strand of OZ018383.1, from coordinate 37,313,910 downwards.
GTCCGTATAGTCGTACTCGGCTTGCTGGTTCTGTACCCCATCAGCTGTTTTCCGCTTAACAGCCCTTTGTTTGCCGTTCTTCGCGCGCTTCTTCCCGCTATCCACTTGAACTGGAAGCGGGATTTCACCGGATGGTTTGAGATTCTCACTAATCGAATCGATATTTATTCTTGAGGGACCTTCGGATGCTTCGCTGGCCAGTGGAACTGATACATTCTCGGATGGGTCATCTGCTATTTCAGAAGGTGCTTCTGTGGTTGTTTTTGGTGTTCTATGTTTTTTCCTGCGGACTCTGGCTTCGCACAGAGATATGATTGTCAATGCTATAAGAGCTAGCCATAAATAAGGTTGGTATTTCATCCTGCGAAAAATTACATGTGTTTTACCTCGTATGAAAAGGGATTATAAAACATTATACAGTGAGGACCTAAAGTCCGTCCCCCCCTCTAACTTCTAAACCATTCGGTATATTTTAATAAAATTTTGAACGATAATATTTGAGCAAGTCTTGCACTTTTTGACATACCAATGACAGCTTTAAATGTCAAGATGACAGTTGGGTCCGCTTTTGGAATATTTTTTTAAATTCCACATAAAATTATAATTATTTTTTATTAAATGCAGTATTAGTCTATACTTCATAGTTTCCGAGATATTGACTCTCGAAAAGTGACATTTTTGAACTTTGACAGCTTATAACCTTCTAACAGTACGTCTTAGAGCAAAACGGCTTACATGTCCCTATCTTCAATTTTTATTATCTTCCCAAAAAAATCAACTTCCGGTTAAACCGGATGTAACTCGAAAGCAGGAAATATAGTTGTTCCGGTTTAACTGGAAGTTGATTTTTTGGGAAGATAATAAAAATTGAAGATAGGGACATGTAAGCCGTTTTGCTCTAAGACGTACTGTTAGAAGGTTATAAGCTGTCAAAGTTCAAAAATGTCACTTTTCGAGAGTCAATATTTCGGAAACTATGAAGCATAGACTAATAATGCATTTAATAAAAAATAATTATAATTTTATGTGGAATTTAAAAATGTAAAAATATACAGGGTGTTCCATTTAAAAAAATATTCCAAAAGCGGACCCAGCTGTCATCTTGACATTTAAAGCTGTCATTGGTATGTCAAAAAGTGCAAGACTTGCTCAAATATTATCGTTCAAAATTTCATTAAACTATACCGAACGGTTTAGAAGTTAGAGGGGGGGGGACGGACTTTAGGTCCTCACTGTATATACTGAAAAAAAAATTGTTTCAAGTTAAATAAATGATTTGTTTGACTTATTTTTATTGGGGCCAAATAATTTTTATTTGTTTGTCACAAATATTGTTTGTATTTAATAAATAGGTTTATTTGAATTTGCTATGATATTTGTTTGGTTTTTAATTATTTGCGTTGGAATAAAATTTATTTGCTAGCCAACCCCTTCGAAATTTTATTAGCCCGCCATGCCATCCTGACCAGTCTAAGTTTCCAGTCGAGTAATTTATCTTTGTGGGTGGTGGAAGGAACTACAGGGTTGGTTATTATAGTGCAATGGAAGTTCAAAAATGGCTTTTAAACACAATCTTGGCCACCTGTGACCTTCATTTGATGGCAAGATAATTTTTTTATATTTATTAATAACATATTAAATCAAAACCGACATAAGAGAAAAATGTGAATGTAGGCAAAAGTTTGGATTAAATTGCGTTAAAATGATATTGTGTAGAATAAAACTTAATTAATATTAAAGCTTAATAAACTTTTATATTTTTAATACGCAAATTTACCAAATGTAAACATTTAGTTATTGCAGGTAATGAAAAAAGTATTCATGCGCGAATCATATAGTTCCCAAGTTGGATTTTCCGTTATTAGTTGTTGTTTGTTGTATTTGATTTATATTTCTGTCATACCTATGTATTATTTATTTTTTTCATATAAAAAACAGAGAATCTTTAGCAAAATTTTTTTATTTGCTCCCTCTCATAAGAAATCAAATTCTGATATGCAACATGATTTACTTTTAAATTAAGTGATGACCAAGGAAATCAGGATTTTATAGCAATTAGACAGTTTCTCTGAAAGCGCTTTATGTGTCATAATAATAGAAATTAGTACAATTTACAAAATTATTTGAGAAAACAAATATTCTTATAATACATTTTTTTATTTCAAATAAATATTTGTTTAATAAAAATATATATGAATTATAGGAAACAACTCATTGTTTATTTGCTGAAAACCAAATAATTATTTAAAAAAAATTAATACGATGCCGATAGAAATAAGTAATTATTGGCTATATAAACATTTATTTTAAAACGTTAAACGCCATGGTAAATTTATAGAAATGGCCCCCCAGGCCAAGTTAATTAAAACAAAAACATCTATTTTTTTAATTAACCACAGAATTTTTATTTAATCTCGAATTAAATTAGAAGTTCGAGTGAATACACGTTCCCTGTACGCCACAGCGGTCCGGCAATAATGTTTAACTAGGTTTGATAGAGGTCCGCTGGCGTACAAAGGCACAAAAAATCAATTTAGTATCTGGCGGTCCCTACGGCCCGCGGTGGCGTGGCAGGATATAATCTGGGCGGGCCCTAGAGACCGCCGTGGCGTTTAACGTGTTTGAAATACTACATACTGTCGAACTTAATATATTAATTATTTAAATCAATTAATATTTATTCAAAAGAGTTTTGTCTGTTTCCTTCTGCCAAACCCATCCCCAGACGCGTTTCGCCGTTATTACGGCTCATCAGTGAGGCTCAGTTTGGCAGAAGGAAACAGGGCTCAAAGACAAATCACTTGTCAGGGTCCCGTCGACAATTAATATTTAATTTGAAGAAATAGTCCATGCTTAAAGTGGAGTTGAAAGTATGAAAAGGGAAAGAAAAACACAAAGTCTTCCTCCACAAGTTTAATGGAAAAAAATTCCAAGTTTTAAGGGTATCTACATGTTTCGAACGTAGAAACGTTCATCCTCAGGAGACAGAAAGTTTTAAATCTATGCTGATGGTGTTAGCAAAAGAGAAACTAAAATTTAGAACCTTAATGGAGCTTTATGGATTAAATTGAAGTGTAGAAGAAACATAAAATATTTGATAATGGCAAAACCACAGAGCGATTAAAACATAATGAAGGGTTGTGAACCAACCAAATAAAGTGGGGAAGAAGAAAACCTGTCTAGGTGTCGAGGCTTATTTAAAATTAAAAAAAAAAAATTTTTAAATTAAAGGAACTAATAAAGCATATTGTAGACATTATGAAGGTGTACACCTTGTGTTGTCGTATAATATTGTTGTAAAAACAGAAATTTTTGGGGTCCTTAATATTTGTTTAAATATAAATATAAATCGTCAATTTCAGCCATATTTTCAAGTAAATATTTGTTTCGGCTAACTCCATTTTTATGTAGATTAAATAAATTATTTTTTTGGCGTATTTCAATAAATTCTACCCAAAAGGTGTTTATAAAAATGCAAAGTCCATGGAAAGGTTCTGTGAGCATTATTAACGATCTGCAATAAAATAGATATATTTTTTAATACTGATGATGAATATATATTTTTGTTATTATTTTCATGAACAAAATTAGTAGATAAATGAGATTTCTATTGACAGAGAAAGACATAATGTAAGTGCGAGCGAAGCCGCGGGCACCCGCTAGTCGTATAGCATAGATAGAACGCTTCTTTCTACCTAATCATTAATATAGATATATGCAAATTTTTTTCTAATTTATAAATGCATCTTTGTTAATAAAAATTATTGTACCAATCCTCTAACAGGCGCACTCGGTTACATTGCCACAATATAAAAACAATAAATCTTAGAGCCAATAAATTGTCTTGACAAATAAAATGATATTATCATACATTACAATGGCCTAAATACTACGCAAGTGTTGCACTATTTAGTTAAAAATATGCAAATAAAATGGATGATTTTAATTGATTTAACAATACGCACTAAAGCGCCGGACTAAGGAATAATATTACGTTGACATTAGTTTATAGTCTTTAATTTTATAGAAAAAAAGAAAAGCACAGAGTCTTTCTCCACAATATTTAATTAGAAAAACTAGGCGAACCTAGAATAATTCATAATTCAATTCGACATGTTTCGCGTGTAGAAACACTCATCATCAGGAAAACGAAGTAAATGGTACAATGCTGATGTTGTTAGCAGTAGAGAAAATAACAAGTGAGACTAAGCCGTAATGGAGCTTTCAATGGTACAGGGACATTTTTTTAAGTGTCTCACCCGATTAGCGATTTTCCTACTGATTAAAATAAAAAAACAATTACTTACTCCCTAATGGTTTTTTGCGAAGAGGCCAAATTTAATGTCAAAAATTATATAGATTCACAAATTTGACAGATAAGACGCCATATTGGATTTTTTTAAATGGCAACCCTACTTTATTATATGCCCAGTGCATTCCATTTTTTATTTACAGTTCAGAAATATATAGTTGTAAATATTTATTTTCAGTCGTTCCGGAGATACAAGGCTTCGAAGTTTTCGATTTTGTTTGGAAAGTCTAACGGTTAGAGCGATCTATTTTTTAAAGGGGTTAGAGTCTAACCCCTTTAAAAAATAGAGCGATCTATTTTTTAAAGGGGTTAGAGTCTAACCCCTTTAAAAAATAGATCGCTTGAGATTAGAATTTAAGTTTTTTACAGTTACATTATCCGGGTTAGCCAACTATGCTATTGTCGAATATGTCAGATATCAATAAATGACAGATAAGACGCCATTTTGTTTTTTTTTAATGGCAACCATAATTAATAACTACACCAGTAGATAGCATTCCGCGGTCCGATATCAAAAATGTATAATTGTTGATATCTATTTTCAACCGTTCCGGAGATACGGGGCTTCCTAAATATGCATCGTTCGATTATGTCTTTTAAGTGTCTCACCCCTTTAAAAAATAGATCGCTTGAGATTAGAAATGTAAGGTTTTTTACAGTTACATTATCCGTTGTGGCCGACCCAACTATGCTATTGTCGAATATGTCAAATATCAATAAATGACAGATAAGACGCCATTTTGTTTTTTTTAAATGGCAACCATAATTAATAACTACACCAGTAGATAGCATTCCGCGGTCCGATATTAAAAATTTATAATTGTTGATATCTATTTTCAACCGTTCCTGAGATACGGGGCTTCCTAAATATGCATCGTTCGATTATGTCTTTTAAGTGTCTCACCCCTTTAAAAAATAGATCGCTTGAGATTAGAAATGTAAGGTTTTTTACAGTTACATTATCCGTTGTGGCCGACCCAACTATGCTATTGTCGAATATGTCAAATATCAATAAATGACAGATAAGACGACATTTTGTTTTTTTAAACGGCAACCATAATTAATAACTACACCAGTAGATAGCATTCCGCGGTCCGATATCAAATATATATAATTGTTGCTATATATTGTCAACCGTTCCGGAGATACGGGGCTTCCTAAATATGAATCGTTCGATTATGTCTTGTAAGTGTATCTACTGGTGTAGTTATTAATTATGGTTGCCATTAAAAAAAAAACAAAATGTCGTCTTATCTGTCATTTATTGATATCTGACATATTCGACAATAGCATAGTTGGCTCGGCCACAACGGATAATGTAACTGTAAAAAACCTTACATTTCTAATCTCAAGCGATCTATTTTTTAAAGGGGTGAGACACTTAAAAGACATAATCGAACGATGCATATTTAGGAAGCCCCGTATCTCCGGAACGGTTGAAAATAGATATCAACAATTATACATTTTTGATATCGGACCGCGGAATGCTATCTACTGGTGTAGTTATTAATTATGGTTGCCATTTAAAGAAAAAACAAAATGGCGTCTTATCTGTCATTTATTGATATCTGACATATTCGACAATAGCATCGTTGGCTCGGCCACAACAGATAATGTAACTGTAAAAAAACTTGAATTCCCAATCTCAAGCGATCTATTTTTTAAAGGGGTAAGACTTTCAGAACAAAATCGAAAACTTTGAACCCTTGTATCTCCGGAACGACTGAAAATAAATATGTACAACTATATATTTCTGAACTGTAAATAAAAAATGGAATGTAGTGGACATATAAAAAAGTAGGGTTGACATTTAAAAAAAATCAATATGGCGTCTTATTTGTCAAATTTATGAATCTATATAATTTTTGACATCAAATTTGGCTTCTTCGCAAAAAACCATTAGGGAGTACGTCATTGTTTTTTTTATTTTAATCAGTAGGAAAATCGCTAATCGGGTGAGACACTTAAAAAAATGTCCCTGTACATACGAGAGGTGAAAAAATTTGAATAGTCAGAAGACAGAAAAGATTTCAGCATACTGAAGAGTCAAGGCAAGGAGTCTAGTGCAAAGCCATTGTCTTAGGTGGGAAATGGGGAGAAAAAATAGAAACTAGGGAGTTTTAAAAGACTTTGTAAAAATCATTTTTAAGTGTATGTACCTAAGTGAAATTTTCCATGTATTTTCCCGTCTGACACGTGCTGGTTGCAGTGAAACTTCTTTAAAAGATGTTCTGGTAAAACAAAATTATTTTTTTTTAAATTTCTTAAAATATAATTTTACACAGAATGTGTAAGTTTTGACTCCTGCCGGCGTAACTGGGCCGTAACAAGCCTGGCACCCCAACAGTATTTTATTTCAAGCTAAATGAAAGCATCTGCATGACTTTCACATATCTCCGACATAGTTGAATTAAACTAAAGATTTTTCATCACTTACACTTAAAAATTATTTTTACAAAGTTTTTTAAAACTCCCTAGTTTTTCTTTTTTCTCTTCATTTCCCACCCAAGACAGTGGCTTTGCACTTGTCCTTGACTCTTCAGTATGCTGAAATCTTTTCTGTCTTGTCTATTCAAATTTTTTCACTTCTCGTATGTACCATTGAAAGTTCCATTACGGCTTAGTCTCACTTGTTATTTTCTCTACTGCTAACAACATCAGCATTGTACCATTTACTTCGTTTTCCTAATGATGAGTATTTCTACACTCGAAACATGTCGAATTGAATTATGAATTATTCTAGGTTCGCCCAGTTTTTCTAATTAAATATTGTAGTGAAAGACTTTGTGCTTTTCTTTTTCTCTATACATTTAACTCCACTTTGAGTATGGACTACTTTTTCAAAACTTTAATTCTATGTTATTGGCAGCGCTATTTCCTACATATTATAATATTCTTAAATTGCATTGATTTATATTACCTATGTATATAGTGTATGTGAAATGTATTGGGAAAAGTTTTTATTCAATAAATTAAATTTATTATTTATTTAATTTAAAGATTTTTATTCGTTAGTTATATTCAAAAAAATTTACATTAACCAAGTGGCCATCGACCTTGGGTCCTTCAGCCAAAAATTAAATGTAATTTATTTTATTTCAAAAAAAAATCGTTAGGTTGTTTAGGTACATAAGGTGTGCACTCACTTATTATATCTATGTATTATTTATGGATAATACACTATATCTAGCAAAATATGTTTTCGCGTTAGTCCGATTCTGTGCTATGATGTGTATGGCATTTTAAAATAACATATTCATATTTAATATACAGTGATGGGCTAAAATATGGAACAAATTCATTTAAAAATTAGGTATTCATTTTTTGAAAAGACGCTCGGACACGTCGATTATAATTCTTTCTTTCGGATTTTTTGCCTCAAAAAGAAATTATACTGGGTGTGTCAAAAAGTAGATGTAGCAAAATTTTTTTGTTTTTTAAATATTTTTACTTATTACCCTAATTCTACGTCAAATTCTGCGCATAATTCATGTAGCATACTCTATCCTTATCTCTAACGGTTTTAGAGAAAAATTACATCATAAAAAAAAATTCTTTAAAAAAAGGTACATGTACCTACTTAAAGGTAAACAGGTAAATTTAAATGAATTGTTACTACGATAGCAAGTCATGTGTCAATCAAAAATTAGTTTAGGTATAATTTTAAAAAACGGTGATCATGGTGCATTTAAATGAAACACAAAGAATCGAAATTTTAATTTTAATTGGATGTGGAGACAAAACAAGAAATCAAGAAGAAGTTTGTAACTTGTTTAACGCTAAGTATCCAGAACGGCCGATTACAAGATCTACAGTAAGTAAAATTGAGAAGAAATTCAGGGAAGCAGGGAATGTGAAGGATCGTCTACGGCCAGGTCGTCCAAAAATTAGTGAAAACTCACAATTGAACATTTTGTTAGAGGTTAAAGATAATCCTCATAGTGCATCCACTGAAGTAGCCCTTAATAATGATGTTAGCCGACGATCTGTGTTGCGGGTATTGAAACAAGAAAAGTACCATCGGTACAAAATTAGGTTGCTGCACGAGCTAAACGAAGATGATCCCGACCGCCGACTACAGTTTTGTGAAACTATGATGGAAATTTGCAACTTAAATCTATTTTTCCATCGCAACATACTTTTTAGCGATGAAGCCACGTTTTGTTTGAATGGTTCGGTAAACAGACAAAATTTTCGGTATTGGAGTACAAATAATCCCCGTTGGATGAAAGAACAGCACACGCAATACCCACAAAAAGTAAATGTTTGGGCAGGGATATTAAATGATAGAATTATTGGACCTTTTTTCTTCGATGGAAATCTTACAGGAGACCGGTATTTACAATTTCTTCAAAATGAATTAATTCCCACACTAGCAGCGGATTTTCTAAATCCGAATCAGCCTCATCTACCAGAAGCGTCTATTTGGTTTCAGCAGGATGGTGCTCCGCCTCATTTTGCTCGACAAGTACGAGAGTATTTGAATACTGTATTTCCCGAACGATGGATAGGTAGAAGAGGACCCATAGAATGGCCTGCAAGATCTCCCGATCTTACACCCATGGATTTCTTTCTTTGGGGTTATTTGAAATCAAAAGTGTATAAGGATAAACCACAAAATTTGGAAGACTTAAAATTTAAAATTGGATATGAAATTAGGCAAATTAATGAAAATACTGTAAATAATGTTTTAGAAGGGTTTTTAAGTAGATTAGCATATTGTCAAGAAGTTAATGGTTTGCATTTTCAACACTTTAATAAACTAATTTTTTAACCTTTTTTTAAAGAATTTTTTTTATGATGTAATTTTTCTCTAAAACCGTTAGAGATAAGGATAGAGTATGCTACATGAATTATGCGCAGAATTTGACGTAGAATTAGGGCAATAAGTAAAAATAGGGGGGTTCTATTTAAAAAACAAAAAAAAATTGCTACATCTACTTTTTGACACACCCGGTATAATTTCTTTTTGAGGCAAAAAATCCGGAAGAAAGAATTATATTCGACGTGTCCGAGCGTTTTTTCAAAAAATGAATACCTGATTTTTAAATGAATTTGTTCCATATTTTAGCCCATCACTGTATGTAGGTTTCTATAGAAAAAAAGTTCTATCCTCATATAGCGACTATTGCATATTATATTTATTTTTAATTCTAACTACTATTATTTAGAAACAATAATTAACTGATTTTATATAATATATTCTTAAAAAATCGGCAAATACAATTGCCAGACATCTAAACTACTTAGGGTGAGATTACAGAAGCTCTGCATCTGACGTCTGCAGCTGCAAGTAGCATATTGCAGATGCAAATGACAAAATCGGAATTCAAGAAAACGTTTATCGTACTTTACGTCTGCAAATTTGCAGAAAGTTGAAAGATCCTGCAAACTTGTAGAATGTATAAAATTTGTTAAAAACCAACCTATATTTTGGGGATTTGACTATTTGGTTATTTACAATAATTTGTATCTGATTTAAAAAAAAAACAGGGAACGTTAAGAGTTAAGTTCATTAATTTATTATTGCCATAGACTAGGTCATATTTTTTCACCCATTTGGCCGTCGACATCGATAAACCAGAAGTAGTAAAACGGTTTACTACAGTAAAAATGGCGGATTTGCAAATAATTTTTGGATTGCCAAATTTCTGCAAATTCTTTTGCGTCTGCAACTCCGCCATATTTGCAAAGTTGCAGGTAGGCGATTTCTGTAATCTTACCCTTAACGTTTTAATCTTTTTTAAAAACGGTTACTAATTTAAAACTATTTAGAATTGGTGTCCCAAATAATCAGGGCATATCAAACAATTTTTTTAAAAATGGAACAACCTGTATAATATGATATTTTTTGCATAACATATTCTGTGTTTAAATGTAACAGTTTTTGAGTTATTAACGATTTTTTAAAAATTTGTTGTTTTGCAAGTTTTAAAAAACATGCACCTATTGGTAAAACAGAGCAACAGTACCTAATACATAAAATTTGGGTTATGGAATGTAGCGACTAAATCATATTTAAAGAAATAATAATATCTACCAATCTTTTAAAATAATTTTCCAAAATGTAACAATTTTAAAAAGTCCTAAAAGTCTGTTATTTTAAAGGATAGTGAAGGCTGTGTATACACACACAGGGTGGAGTGAAGTTATACGTGTCGAAAAAAATATTCTTTTTTCAAATTCAATTCATACTACTTAACTAAGAGCTATGCGAAAGATAATTTTTCTAACATTATATTTCGAGGTGCCCCAAAGTACTTATATTTAAAAAAAAATCACAGATCTTGCATCTTACGCAAGTATCATAGGCGTATTGAAAATACCTACCACATAAAGGGGCGAGAAGGAAACCATTATGTCACAGCACAGATTACTCCTATCTGTGAGTATGTAACGTGCCGCTATCACGCGTTATTATGACCGCATGGATGCTCCGATTTAGTTTGAAATAATAATCAAATTATTATACTTAGAAATTAATAAATTATACTTAGAAATGTGTAAATTTGACTGTTTTGTTAAAATAAAAAATATAGGATAATTTGTATATTAGTGCATATTGAAGAGAGCTGCATGAAAACCACCTTTTCAAAAATAGCGACAAAATTATTTCTTTAGCTATACACAGTCATTTGCCTGCTGGTCCTTGTACTCTTTGTTCATGAAATATCTAAATCTTAAGTCGGCTATGAAATGTTTTGGATTGGTATATCCATTCTCCCCCGACTTTCTGTGTAATACGCCAAGACCGCCGCGCTATTTCGCTTTGTTTCAGCGACATTCACTGTTTATTTTTTTCCAATTTTATCGAAATTGAAACAATCAAAAATGCGGTTACCATGATATCGACTAATATGGACACCTGAAAATTTTAAAAATTACGTAAACGTTACCTGATATCAATGAAATTTAGACGAATAAAATCTATTTGCACTGTTGTAGATTAAATTTTGAATGATACACGTTCGATATGAACTTTGTTAATGAAACTTACATTATAGTGTTCATCGAACTAGTATAGTATCATTAATAACTATCTACTAACTGTTCTCAGAATTCTACTGTTCTCTCTCCCGGCCATATTATCTTAATATCAACAAATATAATAATAAATGCCGAAACCCAAAACAAAACAATATTAATACTCAGCAGATAATGTCATCGATCCTGTGCTGCTCGGATGTTTGTTTAGACTTCACCGCCGTGTTATTTATATGCATGTCGCATGTCGCGTTCATTTTTCATGAAATATATCCGTATATAAGCACCCAGTAGTATTTTCAATACTAAAAAACATGATTTTTATTTGAATTATATATATTTAATTATAATATATAATATTCCTTTAATATAATAATTAAGTTAAAAAGAAATCAAACTCTTTGGCAAAAAAAAAGTATACAAACTAAAACAGAAATGATAATTTAAAATAAGCATTACTTGCATAAAAAAATTAGTGTTCAATTTTCGCGAAAATTTTCTAATTTAAAAAGGCTTGGGGCACCTCGAAATATTATGTAAGAAAAATTATCTTTCGCATAGCACTTAGTTAAGTGGTGAAGCAGGATTTTGCAGCTATTCCGTTTTGAAAAACTAATATTTTTTTTCCTGATCATCGATTTTTTTTATTTTAAAAATTCTTGGGGCACTTCAAAACATAATTTTAGAGAAACCATTTTTCGCATAGCTCTTAGTTAAGTAGTGGAGCAAAAGAATATAATTTTAATTTTTTCTTTGTAGGTATAGGTTAAGAACCTGTTCACTAAAAAAATTAAAATTATTTAAAAAAGGAAAAATTAACCAAAACGAAAAGGAACATGAATAATTATTTAACGATAGACTAATAATAATTTGAACAAACCCATTAAAATTATTTTTAAAATAAAAATAAGAATAATAAATTTATATAAAAAGTTCACTTTTAAAGGAACATTTAATTGATAAATATAATCAATAAATTATTGTAATTATTTAATAATTAGTAATATCTAATTTTTTTTCGCGATAACAATACTTCTTTGGGAGAAAAGTAAATATTTTACATCAGGGGTCTTTAACCTTTTTTCATAGAAGGGCCATATTTAAGCTACCCATCGATTGCCGGGCCAGAACAAATAGAAAGTGAGAAATTTAATATTTCTGAAATATAATAAACTCAAGACAATATTTATACAAACACATTAATGTTTAATTTTATTAATAAATTTTTATGCGGGCAACAAAAAAGTTAATGGCGGGCCGCATGTGGCCCGTGGGCCGCCGGTTGAAGACCCCTGTTTTACATCAATCAAACTTCTGAATTTTTTTGTTATAATTTTTATTTTTACGAAATCTATTTTAAAGGGCAGAATCTCAATTTGTATTTTTTATAAAATCGAAGAAATGTAAAAGTACGAAGCAGTGCAGCAAATATTACCTTTTCCATTTTATTTGAAGCATTTTTTAACGGATATTATTGAATGGGGTATCAACCAACATACGTAAACCGATAATAAAAATACCTTAAGGCCTAATTTTGATACATTTTTATTCTTACCTTTAATGTTATTTTTTCAACCGCATTCCACTCAAAATCACTGTATCCATACAATGGCACAATCACAAAAATCGAGCAAAAAATGCTGCCCCGACTGCCCCAAATCCAGGGCAGGGACTAGTCGACAAGTGGGGACACGCACTCCTATTTATCTATCCCGAATTTAAGAAACGGGGGGACGATCTAGGATAGAAGACTGCTAAAATCGGTAAAAGAAACGCCTTATTAATTTTAGCTCTGTGCGAGTCCGGCTAGTACCTATAATTTGTATATACAGGGTATTCCCTACTCGATGGTACCTTAGAAGTATCTGGAGAACGAAAAGAAAAATAATTTTGAAATTTTTACTACGGCCATAGGAGACTGCGCTCTAGCTTTTAAAAATAATTTCGCGGTTGCAGTTTTGCCAGATCTATTGATTACTGACATCAACTTTGGAATTTTAAATGAGACACCCTGTATATTTTTACATTTTTAAATTCCACATAAAATTATAATTATTTTTTATTAAATGCACTATTAGTCTATACTTCATAGTTTCCGAGATATTGACTCTCGAAAAGTGACATTATTGAACTTTGACAGCTTATCACTTTCTAACAGTACGTCTTAGAGCAAAACGGCTTACATGTCCCTATCTTCAATTTTTATTATCTTCCCAAAAAAATTTACTTCCAGTTAAACCGGAACAACTATATTTCCTGCTTTCGAGTTACATCCGGTTTAACCGGAAGTTAATTTTTTTGGGAAGATAATAAAAATTGAAGATAGGGACATGTAAGCCGTTTTGCTCTAAGACGTACTGTTAGAAAGTTATAAGCTGTCAAAGTTCAAAAATGTCACTTTTCGAGAGTCAATATCTCGGAAACTATGAAGTATAGACTAATAGTGCATTTAATAAAAAATAATTATAATTTTATGTGGAATTTAAAAATGTAAAAATATACAGGGTGTCTCATTTAAAATTCCAAAGTTGATGTCAGTAATCAATAGATCTGGCAACACTGCAACCGCGAAATTATTTTTAAAAGCTAGAGCGCAGTCTCCTATGGCCGTAGTGAAAATTTCAAAATTATTTTTCTTTTCGTTTTCCAGATACTTCTAATGTACCATCGAGTAGGGAATACCCTGTATAGAATAGTAATTTTTTTTAAAAGAATGTAAAGAAATTATTTAAATTTTTTGTCACTATAATGGTTTTAAAATAGGAAACGAAACATGCATGGAAACCCGCCAGTGTGTGCCTTTTTGTGTGTCTTTCACAGTCGGTCATTTATAACAGAGGCCGTTTAGAGAACCGAAATGTGCCATTATTATATAGTTATTTCTAAAAAAAAAATATCGAAAAATGAGTACTTAAGAGCAGTAACCCCCTTTACCACAATAAAAAATTGCCGAACGTTTTGCTGGTCAAACGAAAAGAAAAAATAAAAATTGATATTTAGAAAATAAATTCTACTTTAAATACCCCATCCAGAAAAGTGAATGACGATCGAAAATATTCCCAAAATTTTTTTTAGAATTTTTTTTTATTTTTAGTAATTTTGTAATATCTTAAACAATTCTTTATTGGTCAAAAGCAAAATGACTTTCCCGAGTGTAGAATGTTGTACCAAACAATTTTTCTTAAAGCCATTTTTCAATATCGGCCTTACTTTTTTCTCAAAAACTTTGGGCGCGTAAAGTGAATTTAAGCGTGTAAAGTGGGTTTACGCGCCCAAAGTTTTTGAGAAAAAAGTAAGGCCGATATTGAAAAATGGCTTTAAGAAAAATTGTTTGGTACAACATTCTACACCCGGGAAAGTCATTTTGCTTTTGACCAATAAAGAATTGTTTAAAATATTACAAAATTACTAAAAATTAAAAAAAATTCTAAAAAAAATTTTGGGAATATTTTCGATCGTCATTTACTTTTCTGGATGGGTTATTTAAAGTAGAATTTATTTTCTAAATACCAATTTTTATTTTTTCTTTTCGTTTCACCAGCAAAACGTTCGGCAATTTTCATTGTGGTAAAGGGGTTACTTCCTCTTAACTAAAAATCTTTTTTCCGCGCGGATCTCTATATACAGTAATTTTATTTTTTACCGATTTTAATAGTATATTAACGTACACGTTTTATAAAGCATTATATTATAGCACACGTCCATGTTAAAAAACGAGACGCTTGTGGCGATTTTTATAACGGGACACACACGTACGTTATACTATTTTTTCTAATTTGTAGTTTTTTCAATAAAAAACACATATTTAAAAAGAAAATAAATCTTTCAAATTTTGTAAATATTTATGTCTAAATTTTATGTTGGTAATACTATTTTTTAACATAGTAGCCTCTGGACAACAAAAATTATTTTGCGAACTCTCATTTTTTCATTTATTCACCCATTTTCACCACGAGATTCTAAAGTTATTTTAGCGATATGAGATTTGAAATTGGACGGAATACGTCGTGTGATCCTTATGGTACATTCGGTACATATACAGAGCGTACGGAAATTCGGGCGATTTTGCTACTTTTTTTCGAATTTCAAAAGACGTGATTTTACGTCACGGCATTGCAATTTAGTATAGGGAAGATGGAAAATTCAAATAAAGTTGAAGTTAAAATCGACATTGGAAGGTTAGTAGATTGAATTTTGGATAGGATTTGGCTGAAAATGATAGCTTCAGGCATCTACAAAATATTGATTTATAGATTTATGCAACCAACATACATGACTGTTATCCACACAGAAGAAAAAAGTAGGTTATCAAGCTATTTTTCCTCTGCAAAAAATGAGTTTTTTCGTAAATCACAAAGGCCGCGCAAGTCAATGAAATAAAACATTTAAATGTTACCAATATCAAATAAAGAAAAAACGCGTATCGAAATAGCTTCATTACGATACGCGCAAATGCGTATCGTAATAGACTTGTTATGATACCAAATTAGAAAAAATCTATTAAAATAATACCTATATCACAAACCAGTGTTTATTTCTTCCAGCATTTAGCGTTTCACGTTTTAATAAAATTGAGACAAAACACTCAACTGTCAAATTTGTTTGCATGTTCTATCAGTTTCGGCCGAAACCGAAACCGAACCTTCGGCCTTGGTCTCAGTTTCGGCCGAAACCGAAACCGAAACTTGTTTATACATGTTAAAAATTTGATTGTATACTGAAATTTATTTTTTTTAAAACCGACCAGAAAATATACATGGACAATTTTTCGTCTAGAAAATAACCTTTTTCCGATCGCAAGACCGGAAAAGTGACGTTAGAGACCGGAAAAGATTTTTCCGGTTCCTATTTTTTGTTTTTCCAATCGCTCTTTGATAATACAAGCTACCTTGATTTCGTTACTATGACAACAACATTTCGATGTATTTTTGAGTGACAGTTCGTTGATTTTTAATTTGTTGTTTATGTCAAACTTGTTTCGCGAGTTCGCAAATTTAACAATATGAATTCAGATTTTGAGTTATCCGACACGGAAAATGAGATTTCAGAAGAAACTTTGGAAGCAGAAAGGAAAGCGACTTACGATATATTGCCAGTAAAATCAAAAGCCCGTTACGAGAAGTCATACGACGCTTAAAAAAATAATATAAAATACTTAATTTAATGTAAGTATATCGAAGTGTCGGTCTTAAAAAAAATATTGTACGTCATGCAACCGAAAATTAGTGTTTTCCAGGTCTCTCCAAGCAAACGCTTGTCTCGGCCTGAAAAACACCTTTCCGGTCTTGTAACGTAAATTACTATTTTTTTATATAGGACGAGATCGATCTTGGGAACGGATTGAACTCTTCCCACTAAAAAAAATAAATAAAAAAAAGGTCGACAGAGAAAAAATCTATTTATACAGTGTCACCAGTAAAGTCCGCATCATATGGGAATTTTTTTTATTAATAGCTTTATTTAAAATTTGACATTGGCATCAAGTTCTGCTTCGATCGAGATAAAAATAAGGCAAAAAAATAGTAGTCACGTGATTTGCATTATCTGTCAAATTTTAATTTTTTCCAAAAAATAATTCAAAAGTGGGGTTATTTCTGAAAATATCGAAAAAAGTTATTAGAAAAAGTTGTTTTAAATGCAGTTTCCAGCCTACTTGCAAAATTTCAGCTGCATAAGATAATTTTGATTTTTTACCCATATTTTGTAAATTGCACCACTTTTGCAAAATAAGACTCAATGCAAGCTACATAATACTTCTTAGTTTTGACAATGCTTTATTTCAGATACATTTTCTTTAAGGTAGCGCCATATTAAATGTGTGTTTTTCTACAAAATCAAAATTGGGCTATTAAAATTTGGTCGCATGTGATGCAAAGTGTATTTGTTTTTGACCCTGTATAAGGTAACTTCATAAAATAACTATTTTTGAAAACGTAGTTTTTGTGTCTGAAAGTAAAAAAATAAAAAATAAAGTAAAGGGGTTTAAAATTAAATCGTTAAAAATAGGTAAACTTTACGTTAAGTTAAACTAAAATTTATTTTCCACTTAATGAACAATTTACTGATGACACTGTCTTCTTTCTTGCCTTAATATTAAGGTGTATTACTTTCAGACACAAACTACGTTTTCAAAAATACTTATTTTATGAAGTTACCTTATACAGGGTCAAAAACAATGCGACCAAATTTTAATAATCCAATTTTGATTTTGTAGAAAAACACAGATTTAATATGGCGCTACTTTAAAGAAAATGTATCTGAAATAAAGCATTGTCAAAACTAAGAAGTTTTATGTAGGTTTCGTTGAGTCCTATTTTGCAAAAGTGATGTAATTTACAAAATATAGGTAAAAAATCAAAATTATCTTATGTAGCTGAAATTTTGCATGTGGGCTAGAAACTGCATTTAAAACAACTTTTTCTTATAACTTTTTTCAATATTTTCAGAAATAACCCCACTTTTGAATTATTTTTTGGAAAAAATTAAAATTTGACAGATAATGCGAATCACGTGACTAATATTTTTTTGCTAAATTTTCATCTCGATCGAAGCAGAACTTGATGCCAAAGTCAAATTTTGAATAAAGCTATTAATAAAAAAAAATCCCATATGATGCGGACTTTACTGGTGACACTGTATATAGACAACCCTGCCTACGAACCCACCCAAAGTTAGCCGAACGGCGTGCGACAATTCACGAACTCTGAGTTTCGGCATGGCCGAAGGTTCGGCCGGTTTTTGGCCGAAACAAGCCGAAACTGAAACCGGTCTCTAATTTTCTCACACTATAGAATTTTATTATTCGATTAGGTATCTTAAATATTTTTTATTTTAATTCAGGCTCACTAAAGGTGGTCCTAGTTTTTAAATTCGAGGGGGTAATAACGCCGTTACTCCCTCCCCCTTGGTACTTCTTTTGAGGCCCCATGTGTTGCATGTCCCTTTAATAACTATTTTCAATTTGCCATTCATTTACATTAAGGGGTTTTATGGATTTAGTTGTTTTACGAGTTATTCTTAGAACGATTATGCAATAAAACATTGCATTAATTGCATACTGCTCTTATTAATAAAACTGTAAACGAAAGATGCATGGTAGAGGCAGTAATTTTAAGTATTTCAGTTCAACTAAATTTGTATACTGGGCGACGACGAAAATAGGGGAGGCATAGCGCTTATAACGGCCTATCCATCGCTTGTAAAGGTATTATATGAATGGACAGATAAAAAAAAATGGCGTCGTAAGTGGTAAAGTTGTCTATGTTATTTTATCGTCAGTCCCTCAAGTCAATAGAGAAACCACCCTCCATCATTATTATTATCGGATTATTTTAAATTGTGACAAATATACAAAAATTAATTTTATGTTGAAAAATTTAGATTGGTTGCATGTCAGAAATTTAATTTTTTATTTAGTATGTATCTTTATATATAAAATTAAAAATAATTTATTGCCTGATTGTTTAAAAAATGTTTGTTCTTTTAATTATAAAACAAAAACTAATCAAAATTTTTATGTTTATAGAGTGTCTAAAACATTAGCTTATAAATCTATTTTTTTATAAAGGTTTGATAGAATATAATATTTTGGAAAGTTCTATTAAATCGCAAAACTCATTGAAACTGTTTAAAAAAACTTTAAAATTACATTTAATTAAAAACAAAATGATACGTAATATTCGATACAATTTACAAAATGTTCAACTTTTCCGTATGTTTTTGTTAAAAGAAGGTTGCGTTTTAAAATTTAAAAATAAATCTATAAAAATGTGTTAAAAAATGTTATTAAAAAATATTTAATTATAGCTTTTTGCTAAATAAAACATGTTACTACTACTACTACTATAGTCAGATCTGGTCTTAACGTGCGGGTCCAAAGGTCACTGATCATATGCGTCAAATCAGACAACACAGAGGCTATCAAAATGTTGTGAGATTATTTACAAATATACCGAAGGAAGGAAAAATAGTTTCATTATTTTAGCTATCGCGAAGATAGTCACATATACCTAATATTATTAGTTTTGTGAAAATTATGTACAGGGGAGTTGAAAAAGTTACAAAAAATTATATAATCGTTAATTATATACCTACTGTACCCTTTAATTAAAAACGACAATAATAAACAGTGCAATTTATTTTAACAATTTTACTACTAAAACCTAAAAATACAATGGCATTTAGTATAATATTTCGATAATGAAAGAAAAAGTGGAAATTCGTAAACCAATATGCAGGAAACCGTAATGAAAACACTGGGAATTAGTTTAAGGACTATGCAGAATAATGTGCATGAAAAAAAAGCATAATATAATACCCAAGAATACTAAAAAATGTAAACGAAAAACACCGTTTATAATTATAGCCTAAAAACTCTCATCGTCACTTATAAAATCTGAAAAGTCCTCGTCGTCTGAGTCGTCTTTGAATGGAGCAATTATCATTGACGCTACTTCGACATCTAGTACTTGTTCTCGATCCCACCAATCCCTTATTAATATTTCTGTATGTTCCACCGATTTCTTCCAGTACTCTTGTGTAATATGATCTAACGAATCTTGCCAAACTATTTGTACTTGGTCGGATTTAAGACCATCACTTACATGTTTTTCATAATAAGACTTTGCACCAGCCCATATTAATTCGATTGCGCTAAACTGGCAATGATATGGCGGCAGTCGTAGAACCTTATGACCATATTCACGCAGTATTTCATCTACCTCGTATATTTTGGGTTTTTTAAGAGACTTTGCTATTGATAGGAGTTCCGATTTAAGCATATTTGGTAAATGATTTTGGTTGTGTTTTTCCAGCCACTCATAAATATCACTTTTCCTATAAGATGAAGTAGGCTGTTTATTTAAAATTCTTGAATGATATGATGCATTATCTAATACAATTAAAGACGGAGCATCCAAATTTGGTATCAATTGAACTTTTAACCATTTTTCAAACATTTCGCAATTCATATTATCATGATAGTCAGCACTTTTTGATGTTGAAGAAAAGATTAAACTCGCACCTGCAACATATCCTGTTGCAGAACCGGCATGCAAAATAATAAAACGCTTTCCCGTACCGCACCCCTTTTTCCTTTTAACACTTTTTACAGACTCATCTTGCCAAGATTTTGAACCACTTCCATTCGAAAATATCCACGTTTCGTCTAAAAATACCACTTTTCTAAATTTCGATTTGTAATTGTCCGTATATTTTTTTAAAAACTGAACACGCTGACTCACTATCTGTGGCTGCTCACAAAAAAATCTTCGGTTACAGTCTTTTTTATAGCGAAAACCAAAATTTTTTATTAACTTTGATAACGCTTCAAGTCCAATTTCCAAAACACCCCGAATTTTTAATGTTTTTTGTAAAACTGAAAGAGTTACATTGGTTTTTGATTTGTATAAATCGTAAATCACATTTCGAACTCTCATTTTAATATTTTCGCTTAAATCCTTAGTCTGTGGCTTTCTTCGTTTACACTTTTTAGTATTCTTGGGTGTTATGTTATGTTTTGTTTCATGCACAATTTTCTGCACAGTCCTTAAACTAATTCCCAGTGCTTTGGCTACTGTTTCCTGAATATTGGTTGGCGAATTTCCACTTTTTCTTTCATTTTCGAAATAGTTTATCAGATTAAGTACCATTTTTTTTTTATTGGGGATGCAAAAACCCAGAAAATTGTTTCAGTTTGTCACAAACTGTCAAAGTCACAAAACTGGCATATTTAAAATAAAACGTAGCTGGTGCTCTTATAAGCTTTTTTAGAATCGCTGGAAAGTAAATACATATCCTTTTTTTTTTCATGTCAAAATTGAATAAGTCTGTCTCATTTATCTTACGTATTTTATTTAGAGGGTAAAATTAAACGCAAGTAAAGAAAACAAAAACTAAGAGTATGTCTTTCTTAAATCTTATGGCCCGCACGATAAGACTAGATCCGACTATATCCATATATACCTAAAGGGTGTCCGGAAATGGGAGGTCAATCCGTAAACCATATATTCCTTGAACCAAAATATTGTTACCTTTATAATGCTATTTTTTATTTTTGACCTTCATTCGATATACAGGGCTGTCAAAGTTTGAAATTATAATCTGATTTTTTTTTTAATCATTCTAGTTTTAATAAGATATAAATTTCAAATTTAAAGAGTTACATCTTTTGAGAAAAACAAAATGAAAAACAATTTTTAAATATTCAAAATAAGGGGGGTTCAGTACTCGCCGACCCCCTATTTTTTAGTACGTGCGCCAGTCACTTCCGAACTTTGTTTTTCAGGTAATCATTTGTTTTTATTTATTTTTTGTCTCTTATAAAATTTCGATAAAATGATGCGTTTTGGAAATAATTTGAAAAGTATGGGTTCTTAACTGATACTAACGGTAATCTTATAATTTTCCAATGCTTAACCAAGTCAGTAATACAGCAATTGTGCCATTACCATGGACACAAGATAATAAAGTAAAACTTTGCAATAGGTGACAATATTCCAAAAGCAAAGGACTAGCCAAAATAATGTAAGGACAGTGGCGTACAGATAAAAACCTGTGGTACTATACCAGTTATGTGAAATTATTTTATTGTCATACTAAGAAATTAATGAGAACGTAACTAAATATTGATAAAAAAATAAATTGACGAATGCGTCCCTAGTGTTTTCTTTTAAATTCTGAGTAAGAAAAAACCAATTATGGCTTTATTTTGACATTTTCTATTTCATATATTCAAAAAAGTGATTTTCCTTAAATCAATACTGTTACGAAAATTGCAGACCTTCTTTAAACTTAAAAACAAGAATATCAATGAGAAAAATGCTTCCTTATTTTTGGACAAACTAAAAGTACGTTTTATCCCAAATAACCCAGTTCGTTCAACATTATTTGAAAGGTTTATGTAACTTTAGAAATTGAACATTTTAATAATTTTTCAATCGAGATCCCCGGTTATTACACCAATTCATAATTGCACTTGTTGTATTATGCATAACATAATGCTCTTACTATCATAAATATTATACGGTTGTTGTTGTGTTGTTGTGTGTTATATATGGTTGTAGATAAAAAAACACGAACAATAAATATATTCGATTCAAAATAATATCATTCCAGATTGTTTTTGCAATGACACAGATTTTTAATTATGATTTTAATTAGACAATTTACATTTACGAGTAGGAAGTACTTTCCAGATGCCCGAGTTATTGCCTAATAATCGCGATTCTTAATTGTTTTTCCAGATTTATCGACAAATCCATTTCGCATGCGACATTCATGGACGGTTAAAGACTTTAGATTTATTTTTAATCGCACCGCTGCATGACGGTTAAATGTTATGTTAGTTCATTCCTCTTTTTTTTAAAATAAATATACAGGATAGTTGCTGCCCTATTAAAAAGAGTTAGAACAGCAGAAATCCCTGATACATTTTGGTTTCGTAGCATATTATACATCTATTTTTATGGATGCCTATATTTTGAGGTGAGTTCAGAACCCTAGGGAGGTAAATAAACTCCTGGACAAAATTAGCGCGACATCATAAATTTCCCACATCTTTATGCTATTTTTTTCATAGCCCACTTGAAAACATTTAACAATGAATGTGTTGAATAATGGTCTATAAAAACATGTTACGCTATAAAACGGTATATATCCTCTAATAACAGAGGTAATGAAGTAAACCAAAAAAGAAAATGTTGGGGAAAGATGGACCTACAGTCTAATTTAAACTGCAATATGTTTTGGTTGCTAGTATACTCCACAGGGTTTCGGAAAAAAACAACATTTTTATTACACCCGCGGTATAAATCGAAAATGAATGACATTCTCAAGGAACCAACCTACGATGCAAAAAAATCATTGAAATTGGATCATAAGTTAAAAAAAAAAAATGGCATAAAGATGTGGGAAATTTATGATGTCGCGTTAAATTTGTCCAGGAGTTTATTTCAAGATTAGTGTTAATATTGTTATTATTTATATAATTATGTATTCTATCGCTCGTCCAACGCAGAATACATTGTTATAATAATTTTGGCGTGATTATATTTAAAAAATTGTGTTTAGGGGGACCAATGTAGATAGATGATTCACGCCGTGAACGTGATATTTCGAAAAGTGATAGAAACAAATTAAAATTTAGCTTACTCTTTTACCGGCAAGGCTCAAGCGAGGTTATACCCTCAAAGAAAGTTTCAATCCATGTGGGTTCGTTCCAACAAACCCATGTGGGTTGGAATTCTGTGCTTTTACTATATTATGTAATATTTTCGTGAGAATTGTTCTCTATCAAAAATGATAAAATTCCGTGTAGTTTTGGAGATATTAACCAAAATCTGATTAATAAAAGTTAATATAGGAGAGGGAGAAATCGTACAATACTTATCAATTAACGTTTAGAAAACTCTTTTTTACCAGCAGCAAATACAGGGTCGCTGATATGCATGTAAATGGTCCAATATTTCTTAAAGTAAGATAATTAGCGAAAAATGTTAAACACAAAAGGTTGACAGATTGTTAAAGTAAAATTACGAACTTGAGAGTATACAGGATAAGAGAAAAAGTAGAAAAACAAAGTTACGATTTTTTTAACGTAACATCCTGTATATTATTCGTTCAAAAATGTAATGTCACAGTAACAACACAAACCAATAAATAATCTTCGTTAAGTTTATATTAATAACTCGATATCTCAAAAACGGTTAAGCTTAGATTTGTGGTGTGATATAAATTTTTTTCTTAGAATTTTAAAAAGAACTTACTGTTTAATTTACACTTGAAGACGGTTAGAGATGGTAACTAACTGAAACGTTGTGTTAAGTAAAAAAATAAAGACACAATGGACGTCCGACAAAGTAGCTCTTTTGTTAAAAATTCTGCTTGTACAAAAAAAAAATTATCATTAACTATTGTGGGAATCTGGAAATCTAGACAAGGTAAAAAAAACACGCAGTTGATTATAAGTACTTTTTTACTTTATTCCTTGTAAGATTCACTACAAGTCATACTAAGCCACCAATATTATATTAATACCTAGTTTAAATACAAATTTTACATGAAAGAAACATGATCAAAGAAAGAAATGGTAATAAGTGGGTATGGCACGAAAACGAATGACAAGTAAAATACAAAAAAAATATTTTCAAAAAAATCATCGACTAACCTATAAATACACTTTTTCGGAATCATCGTTCGATCGTACTTTGGTAGACAATATATACACAATACTTTTCAATTCGCTTCAATATTTACAAATAAATTTTAAAAAAAACTCCAAAAACTGTTATCAATCATAACTTGCTTTTTGAAATATACAACAATAATTAAAAAAGGCCACCTTCACAATATCTTGCATATTTTTTACAAATACATAATATATCTTGTCTATAAAAGGGTAGGAGCATTTTTATTTTCACATTGAAAAAGAAAAATATTTTTAATGGCTTCAAAGTATTTAGAGCGAAACTCAATAAAAGCTTACAGAGTTTCAGTCCAGGATAACTTACACTTGCATACTAATTTTTTTAATGTTTTAAGTAATTTACCTCTAAAAATGGACTAATCTACGGTTTATTTTTATACACATAGCACAATAGCGAATTATTTAGGAAAGAAGCTATATTTTATCACAATTTTTACCAAATAATAAAAAGGTAAGCAGCTAAAATCACCGTTTAAAAGCATGTTAGTTATAAGGGTGGTTAGTTGGATAAAAAACGAAAATGTTAAAAAGAAATAGATAAAACTGGAGCTACTGGTTGGATCCGTAAGTATCACTTTAATACTTGGACCACACAGCTCTTTCTACTGTGCAGAAGTTGAAAAAAGAATTAAAAAAACGTATTTCAAAGAAAATTGCTAGAATATTGCTGCCAAATGCGCTTCTATGATTGCTCTAAAATTAATCAAGAACCGTTTTAGCAAAAATCTGGCACTTATGAAAAATAAATAAAAGTGCAACTTTCACGGTCAAAATTTAGTTTCTTTAAGAGAACCAAAACCGTCGGTGAAAGTATGTACAAGGAGAAAAAAACAATGCCATTTTGTACCATTTTCTTCTAACTTAATGTGCTGCAAAAACGTTTAACATGCACGGATAAGGTGTATATATTAAACTAATCAGTTTTTAAAAAATAAGTTAGTCTCCTCACCTATTGCAACCCTTCCACCAATTCTGAAAAACCAACTAATTCAATAAAGGATACAGGATAGATTAGCTGTGAAAGCAGCACACAAAATTAAAAATATACAAACAGTTTAAAACCTAATTAGGACTTCTTAAAGGAATGGAATGTACTGGAAGGAATTTGTTAGTAATTTTCTTTGTATAAAAATGGTACAAAAAGTAGGTTCTTCCACCACAATTAAAATAGTAGACCCAACCACCCAAGTTTTCTTTAGATATGTTAGTAAAATATTAAGCGGTAATGTTAGCTGACTTAAACTAAAACAATACAGGGTAAGCCTTAAGTATCAGTGTACTCAAATAATTTAAAAAGTATTTAACATGATCATTAGTGATCATATTATAGACAACGATATGCTGAATACTTTTTGAGTTATTAGACCATACTTGGTAGATAATCAACCCTGTATATTTTATGTCATATACACTATACCTAATTAAAGCAATGATGATTATCTACTTTTTAAATTCCTACCGCGATATAGTTAGCTCAGGTATTATAAGTACTATATAATGACCATTCATTTACTTAGGTGTGGTACAGAATGATATACAAGAAAAATGTTCTGTCTAAAAATGAAACAAACTGCTTTGTCCACGACTATTGTATAAATGATCATTATAAATGACTGTGTTTCCTTAATAATAATTAATAATAATATCCATTATATACATGTGTATAATATACATTATTCACTAGTGAATAATAAATTCGTATGATCTCAATACGATAACAGCCATCATTATATGCTTGTTGAATAATGTACTATTTTTGATAATCTTACCTTTATATCTCAACATAATCTAGAATCTTTTTTCCGATTGATGTTGAGGTTGAGGCAGAATAGGTTGAAAATAATGTTCAAAATTTTTTTATGTTTCACTGTTGGAAAGACAATTTGTCTAGTATCACTCCTAGTATGGTTTTTAGTGCAGGTATAAAGAACGTAAACCTAATTTTCAATTGTGTAGAACTAAAAAATATAGATAATAAATGTACCTACTGCATTAAAAAAAATTTTAACTTTTAAAAACTACAAATAAAATTATTGTTGTATGTAATAAAATTTTATGAACTAGAAAAATCATACAAACCACACCACCAACGTAAAACATACTGAAGCAAAAAAGTCAAATAACAGAATTACGCTTACAACAACAATAAGCGACAACAAGACTATTACTTTTACTCTTAATTCAAAAATAACAATTATATTTTTTAACGGGTAGCAGTTATCTAGCACAGTTTTCAAATTTTTTGCACCTTAAAACTAACGGCTTAAATAAACATTAATTAATTAGTAATTATATTACATCACAAGACCAGTCTAGTTTAGGTTCGGTAGATTTATAGTTTGGTAAGTTGGATATTAGTAATTTTCGGACGGCGATGGTTTTGCATTTTGTCCATATTTGCTGGCCAACATATTTTTTTTATATATTAGGACTACGACATGGACAATCGGTGGATCAACTAGAATTTGCCAGAGCTATTCACGCTACCGGAAAAAAAGGAGTCATAGCTAAAGGCGATTTAAAAGTGGAAGCAGTTGCTAGCTAGTGATTAAACTACTATTATTTAAAAGCCAAATTTTAAATGTGGATAAATACACGAAAATACAATTTTTGTTAGAGAAACTTCAGTGATTAAGAAAAAAAATAGTGGCGCCTTCGCCATTTCCTGTTTTATCAATGTTTCGTTACTTCTTCGTTTTATACCATAAATCGGCTAAATACCCGGCTTGGAAGTACAATTACTTACTGTTTTAAGTTAAAAAAGGTTGGATTTATAAATTAATAAATACAGAAAAATGGGCCAAAGTGACCAAATTTCGTTTTTTGCTTTCATTAATTAATTTGTTTTTAACTTAAAACTGTAGGTAAGTGGTACCCAAACACGGGTATTTGGTCGCTTTTTGGAGAAACCCATGTAAGTACCATAGAGATTAATAGTCATTTACATATTAAGACCTTGACCTCTTGTTAATAATGTGTCCGTTGTAAACTATAACACAATTTTTACTTTCAATTTACCCAATTTTGTAGTAATGGCGTAGCTGGAAGTCATGGAGCCCCCCAGGGCAAAAATTTGTTAGGGCCGTCTATATTTTTACTCGATTGTGGTAACAAAAACCTTTTTTTTAAACAGACAGTTAAATAAAAGAAAAGACGGTTTAGGAACTGAAACTAATATTCCAAAATTATTTTGGGTGTATGATATTTACCATAATGGTAAATGTCAGATACCAAGCTTAAAACTTAAGATTCTCAAAAATATGGTAGTTAATTTTTTTCGTCTTTCAATAGATAAAACCAGCAATTACCGTACGATAGCTACGCCACTGTATTGTAGGGAATATAACTTCGAAGAAGAGAAAATTTAAAATTACAATAAATTGAAGATTTTAGGCTATTTTTTATTTGTCTAAGTATGTTTGGCCAAAACTGGTATTTAAATGTTAATTGGTGCCAAAAGACATACTATAGTAGCTTTATGAACACACTGAAAAATATTGGAAAAGCTACAGCTTCGCAGCTACTTGGTTTTAGAAGTAGCTTTTATAAAGCTATTAGCTACAAATCTACTAGTTATTCAGCATTATCATTTTGTGAAAAATCTTACCAAATTATGAATCTCCGAAACTTTATGCCTAAATAATTCATGTTTTTAAAATTAACATTTTCAGCGAGGTCTTCTTATAATATTGATTTGGAACTAAAAAAAAGTATTTTTTTTTGTTTCCTGAAAGCTCGTAGTTAGATAGCAGAACCACGATCCATTGTGCACCCTAGCTCGTAATTCATAATGATGTTTTCTGCTATTCATACCATTTTTTAATTCACAGAATACCTACATACGATAATCCATATATCGCCATAATATAGGTATATTTTGATCTAAGAATAATTAATTCTAAAAACATGAATCAAACATACAAAGGTTCTTACAGCCGAGCTCTTTATCAGAACCTTCCGTGGTCAGCTATGACAGCAGATCTGGGCACAAGTCCTTTTTGCGTTCCTCTACAGCATAATAGCCACTTGTCGTCTACTTCCAAGACTACTTTCAGTCTTTCGCCTTCGTTGTAGGACAAATGACCGCTCTCTGATGGTAATCTGTGACTTAACGTCCTTACAACCCTGAAAATGATCATGTTTTGTAGTTTGCTTTAGGATATATTGTTGTTATAAATGAAAAATGTTGTGAAATTATAGTTCGAGATAAATATGGATAAGGCATTTGTATTTTCCATTCCTAGACCCCTACGAATGGAAGTAATTTGTTTCGATGTGTCACAGTAGAATGAAGAAATTATATTATTAAAATTTGTACTTTGGCTGTGTGATCGTTGCGTTGGTTTGTCTGGTAAATTATTTTTAAAATTTCGGATTTTGACAAAATGTAAAAAAATAAATCAGAAACAAGCGTGGCGTTGCGGCATAGAGTTAGTATCACAAAAATATGGCATTGTTAGTTTGCTGACATTAAAGATTACAAACCATAAAAGTGTTGGGTAATTGGTATATTTTTTGAGGTATGTTTATGCTACGTATAGGTACCGCCACCATATTCATATATTGTGTAGAAATAACTGAAAAAGACAAAAAATAAAAAGTTACTTAAGAAATGATTGCAACAAATAAAGGTTGCATGAAAAAAATTCGTTTTCTTTTTCCAAAAAGACCAACTAATAGGTAAGCCCATCTTGTATTTTTATAAGAGCAGTATAATAAATAATTGGTTCGGTTTAAAAACCTTTTCGACTAAAATAATACAGGATGATAGATAGGTGTACCTAACCAACCTTCTCTATCTAACACATTAAACATCCAAATGACTTACTTTGGTGTAACATTGCTGGCATTTCCACTGATGGGCCTCCTACTTAATGAACTCGACACCGCCCTCCTCTGGGGCACAATCTTACTACTCTTACTACTCTGACTGGCCGGTTTATAAGGTAAGCTGCTCGGTCTCGTAATATGTCTCGGCGTTTCTTGGTGATCCAATTGGTTAACTCTACTCGTCCTGGGCCCGGCCATTTTGGCCGGCGAGTTTTTGACGCTTCCGGCTCCTTTGAGCGCCGGACTCGGTTTGGTTCCTTGTGGACTCGTTATTTTTTTATTTGGTTGCTTGGTGGGTGGGGAGACTATATACCGGGATACCTGATGGTTTAACTGGAGATGTTATTAACCTGAAATGTGGACAAAATAATACGTCTGTTACTATCATCAAATATTTTTTTGTGTGAAAACTCACTGGTGCCTGAACATTATGGACAAGTTACATAAATAACTATTCTTACCTTGGTATCCGTGATTTATTCGCCGTTTGAGTGGGGCTTGTAGGGGGGGAATCTTTCTCCACCGACTCCTTTCCACTCAACATCTCCAATTTTTGCTGCAACTTTTTGAACCGCTTCCCGTTTAGCGGTTTTTCGTCGGAAAAGTTCGAGTCCAACGATTTAAGCTGGCCATTTTGATCGTCCCTCAAAGGGGGAATATGATGAGGAATAGTTTGGTTGGAGGACTTTGATGGTGAACTTGGTTGGGGTGTTTCCAGACTGTCTGCGTATTCTTCGTCCTCTTTTGCTAGTCTGTCGTATGCTTGGTAAAGTTTGGAGCTTAAAGCAATTCCTGACCATCTAAAAGATAAGTATTTTTAACAACATGAAATTACTTATAAGAATAAAATGTTTATGTTGTCTTTGATAAACCTACTCTTCAATCCCCTGAAGCAGAGCTTGTTAGGGGCAAATATTATTTTTCTGTTTTAGTAAGTAAAATCATAAATTATACATATGCATTAAAAATCAAGTTTTAAAGTAAAAATGTTAATTTATAGTATAAACGCAGCTTTTTTGAAGAAATATATTACCTATAATAAACTTCTTAATTTATAATTTGTAAGTAACAAATATTACTTATATAAGTTATTCAGAACAATATTAATTAATTAAAGCATTTCTAAAAATATTTTCAAATTGTCTGTTTTTAATATCCATGTTTTTATTTCGACTAAATTTTTTTAATGAAATCAATTTTTAAAATTTTTGTTGGTGAATAATCGTTTAAATAAAAACATAAATATTTAAAATTTACTATGTGACTTTTTTTATATGTATTATATAGCCAATATATACCAACCTCCTTTTAGCAACAATATTAACATTCTCTCCAAATTTGAAGTTAGGTCCATTATTTAGAATGCCTGGTTCCACGCAACTCCTCGGCCTTTCTTTGTCGCTCCTTCTCAATCTAGAGATAGTTTCCGAAGAATTGAGTAAGTCTGGAAGTACTTGATCATGACAATAAATAGCTCTGACCGTTGTACCAGTGGAAATGTCTTCGGATTCAGAGTTTGACCGACTGCCGTATTTTCCGGAGAGGAATTGTTTGTAGTTTGGTGAAGGAGAATGCTAAAAAAACAGTTTACTTAAGTTATCTTCAACTAACTTTTATGGAATGTAAGATTTTTCCGATAATTCAACTAAATTACCTTGTGAGTAGGACTAACGGGCTGATGATAAGAATCCATTCTTCTAAAACTCAAATGCAACTGCTTGTACTCGAAAAGTAGATCCAACTGGAAAGGTAAAAATGCCAGAGGTTGCAACGCCGCCACCATAGAATCCAACATGGTCCTCAAATTTGTGCCACCGGTGTGTGAGAGAACCAGTAAGGAGTTAGCTATGTAATGTTTTTTGAGGACGCTCTCTCTGGTCCGGAGGTAGCTGGTCCATGCGTCCAATGAGCGTACGTTGAGAAGACCGAAAATGAAGGCGTTGAATTTAACTAAAAAAAAATGGTTTATTATATTTCGCTGCCAAGAACAAGAGAGTTGAAATCGAATTAGGGTGTCCATTGTTAATTATATACTAACCTAATCCTTCACTTATAACATCTTCACTGTTAATCTTCATAACAAGATCATTTAAGGCCTTGGTAAGAGGTCCCTGTTGCGCAGAACCTTCCACCACTTGCAATACAGAGTTGTTTATCGCACTAAAGCTGGTCTCCGGGCTGGGCTTGAGACCATCGCTGAGAACTGCATACAATGCCGGACACAGGGTTGTCAAAGCGAGTTTAGCGCAGGCTGGGTTCACACTGCAGTCACCTGAAGAAAAAAAAATCATTGAAGCATTGCAAGTTGAACAACCAGCTCTACTCTAGTCGTAGAAAAGTTGGAAAGGCTTACCTAAGCGTTAAGTTCTTGTTGATTTGTTGCTCCATAGCATCCATAATACCATTTCAAATTCAAATTCAAATTCAAATTCAAATTTTATTTATTTCTCAGTATACAATAATAATAATACATAAAGACTTAAATAATATACTTTAAGAGAGATAAATAAAAACTTAACCCACTAACGGCTACGCTGTGCGTGGGTACGTTTTAATTTATAACATGAACATTATTACATTATTCATAAACACCATGAACGAACTAATATAAAACGAATAAGCCTGATAAACCCTATCAAGGTTACCAACCCAAACCAAAATCGTTCAACCTAGAACCTAGCAACAAAATAGCACATTCTTGATATACTGTACACATACACTATACAGAGCAGAGAGTCAGCTCACGCATTCAAAATTGCATTCAACTATAAATTATACGTATACATATCAAATACAAACGATAGCAGTCCATTAATTAGACCATATGGTACAGGTTTTTAAAATCAATATATTGGTGTATCTGATATCTAGGCAATGAAAGTATCCATTTTTTTATATTTATTTTAAATAATGGAAAATGGGTTACATTTTTAATTTCCGAAGGTATAATATTAAATAACTTGGGACCCAGATAATAAAAGTTTCTCTGTAAGATTGATTTTTCTGTCCGAGGTACAAAATTTGACCGGTTGCTATATCTTGTGTTATAATCATGTTCTATCCTAAGCAACTCATTTTTGAAAATGAATTGTCTGGAAACGCATGCTAAGAAGTAAAGCTGCCTAATGTCAAATATACCACTATCTGAATAAAGAATATTGGAAGGATAAGTAAAAGGTTTTTTGAAAATTATCTTAAGAACCGATTTTTGGATAACTTCCAAATTATGTACATGAATCTTGCTTGCCGCGCCCCAAGCTATAATTCCATAAGTTAAATGGCTTTGTATTAGGGAGTAGTAAAGAATTTTTAGTTGCTTGGTATCTAAGATTTTTGAAAGATGTCTCATTTTGTACAGAATGAATCTTATTTTTTTGACCGTACTATTTATTTGAATTTCCCACTTAAGGCCACTATCAATTATGATGCCGAAATATTTTATTTTATTTACTATTTTGAATTTAATTTGGGAGTTGTTATTACACGTAATTTTAATAGTGTCATAAGAAGGAAGATACTTAGAGTAAGATGTAAAGGGAACACAAAACGTTTTATCAAAGTTAACTGTAAGTAGGCGGCTACTGAACCAGTCATATATAGTTTTAAAATCTTTTTCGATTTTGTTCCGTAAAGAAGCCCAGCACACGTCATTATAAAGCACGGCCGTATCGTCAGCAAAACTCATAATTTTTATCAGCGACTTCTTTTGCACGTAGTTGTCAGAAGTATTTTTACACAGATGTATGGGAGTAGTTTGTGGACTGGAATAATTAGGGCTATTTTCGTTTTCTTCGCAAATAGGAATGTCGGCCAGCGTCTTTGGTTGGAAATTGCGCTGCTGAAGAAAAGCTGATACATTAGGTGAGTTATTTGGTAGAATACAATTCTTAGTCTCCAACTGCTTCGGCACCACTTTCACTTTCTCCGCAAAACTAACAGACTTCTTTCCTCCAAAATGTTCTGAACCATCCTGGTTGATTTTCAGAGCCACGCCAGACGTGTGCTGGGCTTCTTTACGGAACAAAATCGAAAAAGATTTTAAAACTATATATGACTGGTTCAGTAGCCGCCTACTTACAGTTAACTTTGATAAAACGTTTTGTGTTCCCTTTACATCTTACTCTAAGTATCTTCCTTCTTATGACTTGGTTACGTAACTTCTCAAATGCATCAAACTTTCTTCAGTCTTATCATCGTCAGAAGATGAAACCCCGCTGAGTTTAAGATATTCTTCCAGCTGCATAAGCTCGTCTGTAGACATCTTAGGAAGAAGATAGTCGGGCTTGTGGGATGGTATATTTTCCGGATGTTCATCCAAGCTACTGCTCGAGGTGCCTGCGTCTACTCCTTCGTCTTCTGTTTCGGAAAATCTTTTATTTCTTATAAGGTAGTATGGTTCGTGTAGAGATTTTCTTTTGTTGTAAACCATCTAAAATAAACAGAATATATTTATTTATAAAAAAATAAAGAACTAGGTCAGTGTGCTTACTAAAATAACTTCAACGGTAGAAAGATACGCTCTAAATAAGATAAAAAAAACTTGCTGATTTACTCATTACCGCGTGTTTTACTTTGAAGGTTAGATAAATTGGTTAAATTGGCTTACCTCCTCGTTTCCAATATCCTCCTTACTAGTCTCGTACATGCTGTACCTCTTGTTCAATTCTGCTTTCCTCAAAATTCCTCTCGACAAAGGCGGTCTTGGAGGTACGCTTTCTTGATGTGGCAAACTTTCATATCTTATCCGGCATGGTGGTGTCGTGGTAATACCTGGCCTCTGTTTATCACTGTAAAATAAATATATGCGATATTTATATGTTTTATTTCATTTTTATAAACTCCTGGTAAAAAAACATACCTATTGACTAGACTGGCTTCTGAGCTCGTAACACTACCATATCGGTAGACAAAGAGTGGATTGAGATTACTTTGAGGCGCTGGACTATTTTGTGAGTCAGTAAGGATTGAGGAGGAGCCTCTATAGCTACTGCTGGGTTGTGTGGCTGTACTCGAACTACTTGATATGTTTGTTTGGTTGATTTCGCAGCTTATTGGACGGCGTTTCGACCTAGAAAAAAATATAAATTATATAACTTATATGATATATTATTTATTTTCTAATCTTACCGATTAGAAAAATGTTCTTAATTAATGGTGTCGCGGCCTAATATTTAATTTTAAAAGTACTCACCTCATAAATGAAGGTCTTTCCCGCATATTAACTTTAACGTGACTTGAAACCTCAGGCACCTCTGCCAAAATCTTTCTGTATTCCTGCGGTAACAAAACATTCAACAAATCCCAATCACTGACGTGGTTAAAACCTTTTCTCTTGAGCATTTCGATATCGTTAAAACTAAAAGGTCTTATACGATTAACTGAGGATATATGAGAAGCTTTTTGAGTTACAATCAGAACATTAAAAACGTCAGTTTTTTCGTTCGGGAAATCCAGGTTTATGTGCGTCACAAAATCGTCAAATTTTATTGACTCTTCGGAGTTGACGCGAAAATGCGGTTACAGAATTTAAGGATATTCTTCTCAGTTACTTTTATATTTTGTAAATCACAACCATACTATAAATAAGTATCAACTTAACAAGTGTTTGTGTCCATGAAAAAAGATTGATTTACTTTTGGATTTTTGACCGTTTAAATATCATTACTATTTTCACAATAACCTAACCAAGTTTTTTTTATCATTCTAATGTCAAAATTCAAAAATTGTCATTTCATTTCCTTATTTCCACTTGCTACCGCTAGAAGGTGGACGTTGCGGACTATACACCAGTGTAGAATATTCCTAATAAGATTCTGAGTGTTAAGTTGAATTTTTAATTGGGTGCCGGTCAACAGTTTTTCTTGAAATTATGCGTCGCCAGAACGCCAGTAAATTCTCAATAGTTAAAAATTGCGTCAATTTGAGCTCAAATCAAACCCAAACGGAGTGTCTTTGGAGTCTTCGGCAACAGCCTATTATTGTATAAAGTAAAAATGCATCTATCTTTTCACATGATTTTATAACCGTACAAGCGAAATTACTTTAGACGGATATTCGCTTTTGCTAAATGTTTTATCACCGGCAACTTTCGGCATATTTCTTTACACGTACGTCGTACACATTTAAGAGCCGTAAAACGTTTTCATTAGATGGTTTCTCTTGGTTTTTCTCTCTCTATGGTAACATTTGCCAATATACCCCCGTCCAAGGGATGCCTTTTACAAGTAAAAATAATTAATGAAAATATGTGTTTAACGAACTTTTATTAACGTAAAAAGTGGTAAAAATTGTTAGACCATAAAAAGTTTCACCTGCATCCATCGCATTTTTCAAAAAGTGTAAGTTGCGTCACTGTATACAGTCTAAAAGTAAAATGTACCGTTTAAAATGCACTTTCATTCTTAATTGTCAGAAAAAGCAAAAACATCTATAAAATTGACTTTTGCGGTAGTTTTTATTAACTAAACATACCTAAACAAGCCGAATGCAATTATTGTGATTTAGCACACGTTAATTGATTTCTCTATAGCTCTCAGAACGAAAAACTGCGTACTCACTTACTATAGCCTAGTCTAGCCTAGTTTCTAGAGTTGTGTAGTAATTTATCGGTAAGTAAAAGAAAAAAATTTAAATCTTTTATTTTGGAAAAATTTGCATAAATAAGTTAGTTCGTTCTTATCCAAACAAAATAAAAAAACAATTAACGTGCAGTGTTTTTTGAAGGTATGTACCTGCCTAGTTACATATCGCGCGAACACGCGATATGTTACACGTCTCCTTCGCGCGGAAGCGCGGCAACCCTTGACCGCCTGTTAAAAATTTTGCACTATATAGGCGCGTTCGTGAAGATAATGTATGTATGTTGTCGTCGACGTCTCTTTTGACATTTTCACATTTGCGATTTCTTTTCTCGGAAACGGTGAGAGTGGGACGATTAAAACTTTTTCAGTTTAGAGACGAATAGTGGGGGTGCGTTGTGTGAAAATTTCGAATATACAAGAAAAAAGTTATTAATTTTTAAATTCGAAAATTATCGGATTCTCGATTTTATTCGATACAGGCCGTAAAAATAAGTTTTTTCGATTTAAACTTTTTTGACGCGTAGACGATCGTGGGCTACAGACCCCTATTGTTTGTGAGCGCGATCGAAAGTTTGGAAATAATTTTTTTTATTTTTTAAAAGTCGAAAATTGGCCGTAACAGGTACCTATTGGATCGCTAATAAGTCGAATTGGGTATATCCGATCGACATTCGGTTTAGATAATCGTTTAGGCCATCTCAAAAACTACCTTTTTCCAGTACATTGTTCTATACCTAACTGGAATGGAAACTGCCAAAAATGGTAAGAAACTGGAAACCACAGAGTAAGGCGTGATTTTTCGCCGTTTTTATTTTTTTTCGTACGGAAAACGACTTTTGATCAAAACGTTGTATACTTTAGCGGATAGAGCTAGTCAATTTGTATTTGTGAGATATTTTTTCGTTTCTTTATCTTTAATACGGAAAAAACGGCAAGCTTCCGAAATTTCACTTCCTAAGTAGTCTATCACGTCGCACTGGATCGCTTAAATACGTCAGCAAGTTTCTGTATATAACTTTTTGAATTTTTTCTTGGTCCACTATATCGACGGATAAACAACCTTTAGTTTGCATAGTAAGCGCGCTCTGTTAAAACATTATTTGTGGCTCAAAAAAATTAATTTATGATTTTTTCAGAGATATTTTTATCTGATGTTTTACTATATCGACTGTAGCTTATTCAATTTTTAACAAAACCGTTTTATTTTTTTCTCAAAACATGCGCTGATTACTTCTCAACATTCCTGCATGTCCAAACTTTTCAAAATATATTCGCAAATTTGAGCAAGGTCGCTTTTTTGAGTGCGGAAACAGGCAAAATTTACAAATTATAACACCATTCTCTTTTAACGAAAGTGCCTTGATATTGATGTAAATTAATTCTAACAATCCGGCTGTCAAAAAATAGTGATTTTATACGTTTACATTATGTAGAGTTCGAGTTTTTGGTTGTTTCGACAAGTTTTGTGTTAGAATAACCTAATATGGCTGGGAAATATCTTACAGATAAACAACTTAAAGAGATATTAGCCAGAATTGACAGCGAATATGAGGATCAAAACGTGAGTTCCGAAATCGGAGAAACCGGCCAAGTGTGAGTCAGACTCGTTCACGAAGGGTTCCGTACCATTATCTTTACAACATTAGACACTATATAACCTTTTTTTTTAGTTTCACTTGTGTCTTGGAGGTTATAATATAGTGTCTAATGTCATACTCAATTAGTTTACAGTGCGCTTAACGAGTATATTCGCAAGCGGTAAAAAAATAGGCAATTTGGCGTGCGACTTTATTTGAGCACCGCGCAGTGAAAGGGTTAATGAGCTAAAATTGTTTTTTAAATATTCCACATTCATAGTCGTCCTGGCATTAAAACTGTTAATTTTTATTAAAATAAGTCTTTACTACCCCAAAATAATAACCAAAACTCGCCACAATATAAAGGAAAACTCCAAATAATAAATTCATAAATTCAATCAAACCATATTGATTGCCAGACTTCAAAAATAATACGATCTTTCTTTCTTTTACTGCTAACTGGTTAAAACATAAATAATTGTCAATAAGTCAACTTTTGTCAATAAGTCAACTTCCAGGGGGGGGGGGGCAAATGCCCCACCTTGCTCCTCCCAAACGACGCCCATGTGCTGAATAATATGATGAATTGGGTTATACAGGGTGTTTCAATAAAAACTCCCAGGCCAATTATTTCGAAAACTAAAGGTGACATGTAAATTCTGTAAACGCCCGTTTTTAGCCTCTATGATTGGCTTCACAGCGGTTTAAAAGATGTGTTTGCAGGGGCGGATGGGACACCTCGGACCGGTGCGGGAAGTCAATTGAAGCGGCGCCGCGTCTTGTCGATTCAATAAAAAAAATGAAAAGAGATAAATATGTATTTTTTCATTCACTTACGACATATTTTTTATAATAACTCATAAATAAAAAAGGAACTCTTAATTATTAACATAAACATCACATAAGTAAAAACATAATCTATTTATTCTTGACAGAACAAACACATAACTCATAAATAAAAAAAGGAACTATTAATTCTTAACATAAATAACACATACCTACATGGAAAAAAGGAAATTAATTTTTAAACTTAGTATCACAAAACTAAAAAAGGAACTCTTAAATCTTAATCCAAAGTTTTGGAATCAAAATAACAATTTCTTTGAAAATAAAATGCTGGTTCTTCCCAAGTCGTCAATAATGTCGTCATTTTCTATTCTATTTAATATGTCGTTTTCGCAACTCATTAGCATGAAAGCATCTAAACGATTTTGACTGAGAGTGCTCCTTAGCCTGTTTTTCAAGTAGGTACTTTAGTTTGGAAAAACTTTTCCGGTTTTTTGCTTTTTCGATTATTTTCAAAATTAATTCAAATTGTTAAAAAAAAAGAAAAAGGTTCGCAAACAGCGGCGGCGCCTATCGGCGCCTGAGGGACCGGCGCACCGGGAAATCTCCCAGTGTCCCGATGGGCCCATCCGCCCCTGTAGTGTTTGAATAATACGTGTATAGAGGTGACGTCACGGTGCAAATAATTTTTTCGATGACAGGAACTTTTAAATGTTGTGGTTCTTAAAGATAATTAATTTTGATCAAATTATGTCCCATAAAATTTTTTGATAAATCCAACATGAACCGAGATATTTGCATGGGGTTAATTTTTTTAAAATAATTTTAACGAGTAGGTATTTTAATTATAAATATTTTTAATATCCTTTAGCAGATTTTAATTTAATTTTGGTAATGATAATTTTAGTGATAAAACGCTCGTGTAGCGCTAAATTATTACGTCCAGTGACGTCTCAGGGGGCGCCTTAACAAATAATATTGGCAAAAAATAAGACGCCACTGAGTTTTTGGTAATTATTATATTTTTTTCGGATTAAGCAACTAAAAATATCCTTTTCTTGTCTTTTAAAATGTTTTCTTATCTTGCTTGGTTTTCGAGAAATAAAAATAAAAACAATTTTATTGCATATCTCTGGAAAACAAAAATCATTAAGTAATTAATAGATAAGTCCAGAGCTGGGCACGAGTAAAAAAAAATATATTCGTACGACCTACGAGTACGAGTACTTAAAAGTTGTATTTGTAAGTATTTGACTCGTAAGTAATTTTATAGATTTAGTTTACGGTTACGAGTAGTAATCGTAAAAATACGAGTAATGAGTACAAATACTTTAAAAAAATTAATTTAATACCTGATAGGGGGCTAAAAAATGAATCGAATTAAAACAAAAAATAATGTCTTTATTTATCCTAGTACTAAATAATACTTATACATATTTTACACATATAGGTGCAAAACATTGAAAACAAGATGTTGGAAAACTAACTAAAGTTTTTCTAAAATAAAAAAAAAGCCCTTTGGGAAATACTTAAAAATTAAACATATTAAACTAAAAAAAACAACAAATTAAACACAGTTTTTTAAAACCACAAGTTTTTCAAAATTGCCATCGGACAAAGCATGCCTCCTTGGGCTATCAATAATTGTGGCAAACGAAAAAAGCCTCTGTGCAGATGAGGTAAGTGGAGTGTAAAATTTCATAAACATTTTTTTTATCGTCGGGTAATCCTCAAGCATTTTTAAATTGGTTCGCGAATCACTTATATACTTATAGACCAGGGTCGATAATTTTTGAAACCAAAAAAAATAATAGTAGAATGAAACCCATTGGAAAAGGAAGAGAATATAACAAAAATTAAAGGAAAAATAAATTACGGGCGATCCGAGGTCGGGAAGGGCGGGGGGGGTGAGTTTTTAAGGTTAGAAAACGATTTATCTCGATTTCCGGCAAAACTACAAGTCCTATGGAAAAACGTTAAATAGCAAAGTTGTAGGTAATGAAATAATCTACTACTCTTGTATTTGCACTTTTTTCACATAACCTCAAAATATATGTGAAAAATTCAAATAACCAAGTTTATGGTTTTTTATTTTTATCTTTTACAAAAAAATTTTTTTATACACGAAATTTGGTGAGTACTTTCCTTTTTATGTCCCAAACACACTGTATTTTTTTTGATTTAAAATATTAATTTTTTAACCTTATTTTGACTTAATATCGAAAAAGCAACCTAATTTTCAGTCGAAAATTCTTACGTCAAAATATCTGCTTTTTTAAAAAAGTCAGTGGGCTTTTTGTTCGTTGAAATCTCTACTTTCAGATGGTGTAAAAAAAATATACATTACTATGGTAAATGTTCTCAAAAAATGCAAAATTTTTTTTTTTTTTAATCTTTATGTACAATTTTGAGCTAGTTATTAAAATTTATACTTTAATTAATCGAAAAACGTAAGATTCCATGTTACATTGATAAGTAAAAAAATTACAAATCCATAAAACATAAAGATCGCAAAAAACATGCGTAAATAGTTGATCTAAATATAATTAAAGGTAGGATTTAAATGGGAATTAAATTGAAGTGAGAACATTTATCAAAGTAATGTATATATTTTTTCACACCATCAGAAAGTAGAGATTTCAACGAACAAAAAGCCCACCGACTTTTTTAAAAAAGCAGATATTTTGACGTGAGAATTTTCGATTGAAATTGGGTTGCTTTTTCGATATTAAGTCAAAATAAGGTTAAAAAATAAATATTTTAAATCAAAAAAATTACAGTGTGTTTGGTACATAAAAAGGAAAGTTTTTACCAAATTTCGTGTATAAAAAAATTTTTTTGTAAAAGATAAAAATAAAAAACCAAAAACTTGGTTATTTGAATTTTTTACATAAATTTTGAGGTTATGTGAAAAAAGTGCAAATACAAAAGTTATAAATCTTTTTATTACCTACAACTTTGCTATTTAACGTTTTTCCATAGGACTTGTAGTTTTGCCGAAAATCGAGATAGATCGTTTTCTACCCTTAAACCCCCCCCCCCCCCCTCCCTTCCCGACCTCGGATCGCCCGTAATTTATTTTTCCTTTCATTTTTGCTATATTTTTTTCTTTTCCAATGGGTTTCATCCTTATTTTTTTTCACTTTTTACCATTTTCAAAGGCTTCAGCCCTGGTCTATTATTATTATATTACTTATAATATACTTGTATACCTTAAATATTTTAATTCTGCTTGTTTTTTTATTAAATTTGCTTTTCCTGAAAAACTCGATTCATTTTGAGAAAAATTTGTTCCAGGAACGTTCTCAGGTGTTTCAAAATCATCAAAATCGAAAAATTCATGTAAGGAGTCACAAGCAACCTTTTCAGAGGTTTCATCTACATTCCTAACGTCAATAAATTTATTTGCTTGGTTTACAACCACATACCGCGGTGAATATTAAATGGATGCTTGCTTTTTAATGCGACTACTCGTAAAATATACTCGTATTCTACGAGTAGAATTTTACGAATACATTTAAATGAACTCGTAAGTACGGGTAATAAGTATTTCAAATTAAAAATACTTATGAGTACAAGTCACGAGTAGTATTTTTATCCGTAACCAAAATACGAGTTAAAGTATTCGAGTACTTGGGCAGCCACTGGTAAGTACCTACGTTGTATTTCTTGTTGTTTAAAAGCAAAGTTAAACCATTAAATCAAAATAAAATAAAATTAAAAGATTTAAAGGTTTTAAATTTTATGAAAGAACTGATGAGAAATTATACAAAATTGTTAATGAAAATTAGAACAATACCAAAAACTAATTAATGGGGTCGAATGAGGTGTTTAAAATTATTGCCGTTTTCATGCACACACATAGCAAATCGATATAATAATTCGGTTCTGCAAACTCT
The DNA here is from genome assembly GCA_963969555.1 of Polydrusus pterygomalis. Classification (NCBI taxonomy): domain Eukaryota; kingdom Metazoa; phylum Arthropoda; class Insecta; order Coleoptera; family Curculionidae; genus Polydrusus; species Polydrusus pterygomalis. The sequence continues at coordinate 37,271,737 of OZ018383.1, read as the reverse complement.
CAATAGTTTATTTCGATTAATAGCGGCTATACAGGGTGATTCACGGTGGACGGAACGTTAGACGTTTCTGACGAACCAGTAAAGGAATCGTTCTGAATATTTGGTCGCGTACATAAACGGACATGCTCTACCGATCTAAAATATTTATAACAATACAGTGTTGCCGCTTCTACACAAAAATAATAGCTACCTCGATATTTTAAATAGAACACCCTATATATTATTAAATTTTTAAATTCTACATAGAATTATATTTATTTTTTAATAAAAGCATTATTAGTCTATGCTTAATGGTTTCCGAGATATTGTCTCTAGAAAAATGACATTTTTGAACTTTGACAGCTTCTAGCTTTTTGACTGTACGTCTGAGAGCAAAACGGCTTACATGTCCCTATCTTCGATTTTTATTATCTTTCCAAAAGTAACAACTCAAACGGTCAAACCGGAAGTATTATATTTCCTACATCCGGTTTAATCGGAAATTGACACTATTGGAAAAATAATAAAAATCGAAGATAGGGACATGTAAGCCGTTTTGCTCTCAGACGTACAGTTAAAAAGCTAGAAGCAGTCAAAGTTCAAAAATGTCATTTTTCAAGAGACAATATCTCGGAAACCATTAAGCATAGACTAATAATGCTTTTATTAAACAATAGTTATAATTTTATGCAGAATTTAAAAATTTAATAATATATAGGATGTTCCATTTAAAATATCGAAGTAGCTATTATTTTTGTATGGAAGCGGCAACACTGTATTGTTAAAAATATTTTAGATCGGTAGAGCATGTCCGTTTATGTACGCGACCAAATTTTCAGAACGATTTCTTTACTGGTTCGTCAGAAACGTTTAACGTTCCATCCACCGTGAATCACCCTGTATAGTAGCATACATTTTGTTGTACAGGTCAGCCATGTCTTCTGTTGGTTCCTTGTAGATTTCATTTTGTAAGTAGCCCCATAAGTAAAAGTCCATCGGGATAAGATCAGGGGACCTTGCTGGCCATCTTAGATCCGCATTTGTGCTGATCACTTTTCCTGGAAACGTCACATTTAGAAATTTAAAAAATATAAAAATTACCAAAAACTCAGTGGGGTCTTATTTTTTGCCAATATTATTTGTTAAGGCGCCCCCCTGAGACGTTCACTCTGGACGTAATAATTTAGCGCTACACGAGCGTTTAACCACTAAAATTATCATTACCAAAATTAAATTAAAATCTGCTGAAGCATAATAACAATATTTATAATTAAAATACTCGTTAAAATTATTTATAAAAAAAATTTAACCCCAAATATCTCGGTTCATGTTGGATTTATCAAAAATTTTTATGGGACAAAATTTGATCAAAAATTAATTATCTTTAAGAACCACAACATTTAAAAGTTTCTGTCATCGAAAAAATTCTTTGCACCGTGGTGCCACCTACATCTTATATTATTCAAACACATTTTTTACACAGTTGTGAAGCCAATCATAGAGGCTAAAAACTGGCGATTACAAAATTTACATGTCACTTTTAGTTTTCGAAATAATTGGCCTGGGAGTTTTTATTGAAACACCCTGTATAGTGAAAAGGCCCATTGTCATGTTAAATAATACTTCCAAATACTCCCCAGTTTTTTCGGATCGCTGTTTCATCCATCTTTTTTTGCAAAATATATTAGAAACAATTATTGGAAAGCCCCTGTTTTTAATTGTCCAAAGGTGAAGATTGATGTAAAGTGTTATACATACACTGATGGTAAGCCCTATTTACTTTAAGTAAAAAAATACAGTTGGGTATTAAGTATGATATTTACTTAAAGAATCCCGTATTACTATTGTCATTTTTTCGATTGTTTCAGTAGGTACCTACTATAAATTTTTCTGAGATTATTTTTTATAGATTTTATTTTAATATTAGTGCGTTCTGAACAGCGTGCTTAAGTGTTAGTAACGTTTATATTATAGACCAGATACCACGATGAACGAAGACGAATACAATAAAGTTGCTTTAAAAAATATATTAGAAATAGTGGCTCAAACGGAAAATATTGAAAATTTTGATGTTATTTCAAATAATATTCCATTGCAAGGAGAAGGGATTTCCTCGGAGTTGTTTACCGGAGAAGTTCTTAATAAAGACAACGGTAGAACTATTCAAGTTGCTATTAAAAAGGCGCCTCTAAACGGTTTTACCAGTAATGTGGGAAATGTTACCATTTACAAGACGGAAGTTTATTTTTACTCTACATTGTTTCCCGAATTATATAAATTTCAACTGGAAAGAGGAGTTAGAAACCTTTTTGATAACATCCCGAAATATTTCGCGGGCAGTGTAGATCCAACAAATCTGTACGTCGCCATGAATAACCTAAAGTCCGAAGGCTACGTGCCTTTTGACAAAACAAAGTATATCGATAGGGAACATTTGGAACTTATATTTAGGACTTACGCAAAATTCCATGCTTTATCCTTTACCTTTAAAGAAAAACGCGCCCACGACTATGAATTGTTACTGGACAACTTAAGCCATAATAAAAATAAAAAACTGACAGATACTCCAGCGTTAGTAACACTTATAGAAAAGGCGTTTTTGACGGCTGTCAAAACTTTTGATCCCGTTACAGAATCGGATATCCTGGAAAGGTTAAGAAAGATAGATGTTAAAGAAGCCCTGAAAATTAAGCAATCGTACAATGGCGATTATGAATGTCTTATTCATGGAGATTCTTGGTCAAATAATTTGTTATTTAAATATAAGGCAAGTATAGTTTGACTGCTAACTACCCACTGGCGTAGTTAGGATTTTATCATTCGCCATTTCTTATTAATAGTTCATTTATTTTCTGTTTTTTTTTTTCAAAAAGCCCAAAATACTCTTTCCTACCGTTTTAAGTTAAAAAACTGGACGAAAAATTGTCGGTCTTAAAAAAACTTACTTTCTAGGAATCTGGCGAACTCACGGATGTTAAAATTGTCGATTTTCAAAGGTCATGTTCTGGCACGCCAATTCACGATTTGTCATACATTTTCTATTCTGGGGCTGAAAAGAAAGATCTGGATCAACTGGATTACTATTTAGACTTGTATTATGAAAGTTTTTCGGAGTTTGCCAGGGAACTAGGCGGAAATCCAGAAAAAACTTTTCCATTGGATGTGTTAAAAAGGGAATGGAAGCAGTTTGGTGCTTTGGGCATCTTTCTAGGTAAACTGTTATTTTTATTGAAGTGGAACGTCTGAAGCGGTATTAACTTTAATGCAGTGGCGGCCCGTAAGGTAGAGCTACAGTGCTATGACCCCTCCTGTCCTACTACCGTGCGAGCAAAAATTATTGGGGCTTGGTTTAGATCACAATGATATGGGGACGATATATCTAACCAAATCTAGGTTAAAATGTTGTCAAATTTATATTATGACATGATATACCAAACTAATGAGTAATAAAATACGTAGACAAATACAAATTTATTTTTGTTGTTTACAAAATTAACAAAGTAAGATCATACAGAAAGAAAAATAATTACATGTATTCTAAGAATTTACATAACCGAAGAGGTGGAACCAGGCTTCATCCGAAAAAATATCAGGTCTAATAAATCATTTCTTTCCAATAAATTTTGGGTAAACCATTGAGAGTAATTCCTGATGCGTCTTTTAAAATCTGCGGCTTGTATTTCTTGGAATACTTGCACTTTATAAGGAAATAAATTTAGCTGCTTCTTAAGAATAGTCCTGCATGTTCAATAAGATCTTTCCAATTCTTGGGACAGGCGTCTTATACAATTTGTTGGAGTATTTTGCATTATTTCACAAACGTTTGTAACAAGTTCTTCTGTTCTTACAGATGGTATTCCTGTTTCTTTTTTGTGTTGTATAGAACCTGTTTCCCTAAACACAGCCACGGTTCTTTTCTGGCAATGATAAAAATCCCCAGCAATAGAAGCAACGTTAGGAAAATGTTCGTGAAGATCGTCCATGCACAAACCCGGATTGTATTGCCACTCACCATTTACTCTAACCCCGTTTTGAAAATACGCTTCAACCATGAATGTTTTGTGCTGTTCCGTAAAGCCCATTGTGTGAATTGTTCAAGAAATTGGAAAAATTAGCGATGAATCAAATTACTTGTAACGACTGTCAAAGATGACGGAATAACTGATTGATTGTTAATTCAGGTAATTACTGACACCCAACAGGTAGTAAGCTCTACGGCTAAGCATTACGTCCTTAGATGCAAGGCCCTCTTTGATGCAAATAATTTTTGCTCGCACGGTACGTAGGTAATATCTAATACACAGCCGCTGATAGGCCGAAGACAATAATACATCATAGATTTTGATGGTGTAGGCTTCATGTTTTATGTAATGGTATATCACTTTACCAGTTTAACAATAGATTAAATGCCACTTGAAAAATTTGTGACGTTTAGTCTATTGTATAGATTCCATAAATGTCAAGGTAAATTTGTTCAATTACCTTTCCAGCCGGCTGGGTTTTTCGGGCCGACCGGACGTTTCGGGCTTTTCCGATCAACCGGGCTTTTCGAACCGACCGGGCTTTTCTGGCCGACCAAGGTTTTTGGGGCCGGCCGGGCTTTTTTGCTCTTAGTTAATAATTTCTTCGGGCCACGTTAATGCCTTGGTTGCCGGGCTGGGTGGGGCTGTAAAATTCCGGCCCTTATAGGGCTCTAAGTTACGTAACGACATCTCGGATTTTAATGCGGTTTGCAGAGACTGAAAGATTGTTTATTGCAGTCTAATAATATATGGTACGCCAATTGCGTTATCAATGCCCTTTAATATTAAACAGGGTGGAAAAGAAAGTCGTGCAAAAAATAAAAAAATTCAACTAAGTCACATTTTCTTAGTAGTGTGTTTCATCGTCATCATCTCATGTTTACGGCTTTCTTTTTCACCCTGTGTGATACTAAAATGCATTGGTTACGTAATAGGCGTACCATACTATGATTGTGTAAGGAACGATCTTTTAAACTCTGCACGCCGCATTAGAGTAAGTGATGTTTATGTTAGGTTATGATGTGCATGTTAAAAAAACAATTTCTCGAACTTTATGATTAGCAATTTATTTAATACTGAATTTTTAACGAAGTTGGAGTGCAAAATAAATATGTTTTAGGTTGTCAATTGTGGATAGTAAAATTGATGGATCCGGACGACATAGTCCAAGTATTAAATCAAAGAGATATACCCGCTGCCAAGTACTGGGAGATGTGGGCAGCTCTCATGCCGAAAGTTCGAGAAGGCGCGGCTTTTCAAGAAAGGGCAAGAAATATTTATTTACATGCCATAGAGTATGGTGTTTTGTAAGGTTATTAACAATAAAACTATATTAATACATTGTTGATGAAATTTCATTTTAGAGGTTTCTAGACATTACCTACTGTAACAGAGCAGACCTAGGTGCCCTTATTTGAAATGTTTTTCACTAATTTTGTTAATTTATTTATTTGGTAAACTTATTCTTTTCCCCATGTTACGCCCTGAGGTTTAATTATTTTACTCTATTATTTATATTTAATTTAAATTATATTATGATTTTAATTTACCCTGCAATACTGGTAAAATATTTTATTATAAGTGTAATAACTTTTCATTTCCAAATATAGGCCCTGATAAATCTATTTAGGTAGCGAGTCTTGAAAATAAAATCCTCAGTATATTTCCGATGATATTTAGGAGGACGCGTGAACTTTGGACCGTTCACATCTATGCCGCAATTATTGATTTTTTATAGCAGCCAACGTCGTACTTCGTATTACAAACGACGCAGGGTGTTAAAACGCACAAACGAAGACTTTGGTGGGGGAGAAGATGTGTTAGCTGCTAAACAGAGAATTTCTAGGGAGACACTTTTTAACTTCGATAGGTACGGTAAACAACTAAATTCAAGAGTCCTCATAAGTTTATTTTCTGCAGATTTTCTTTAAAATTAATTTTTCTAAATACATAAATTCAAATCGCAAAACAAATGATATGGGGTTAAATAAGTTTAATTTTATTTGTGTGGATTTAATTTGTGTAACAATTTAAAATTCAGGGAATGTTTTTTTTTTAAAAGGGTGTTAAGTTCTTAAAGACCAAGTTTATTTTCTTTAATTTTATTTTGTTGGGTTACTCTAATTTGGGAATACTGGTTGGTTTTTATACAGGGCAAAATATATTTTTCAGACGGTAGTTATGGTAAACAACAACATTTATTTTAATAATTTATAGGAATATAATTTTAAATAAACAAAATATAAATAAATCTCCTTTTTTCTTATGACATTAGGTTGGTGATCCCGTTTGTTTGGATATTACCCCTTCTGTCTTTAAATAAAAAAAAATATAAATAAATCTCCTTTTTTCTTATGACATTAGGTTGGTGATCCCGTTTGTTTGGATATTACCCCTTCTGTCTTTAAATAAACAAAATATAAATAAATCTCCTTTTTTCTTATGACATTAGGTTGGTGATCCTGTTTGTTTGGATATTACCCCTTCTGTCTTTAAATAAACAAAATATAAATAAATCTCCTTTTTTCTTATGACATTAGGTTGGTGATCCCGTTTGTTTGGATATTACCCCTTCTGTCTTTAAATAAACAAAATATAAATAAATCTCCTTTTTTCTTATGACATTAGGTTGGTGATCCCGTTTGTTTGGATATTACCCCTTCTGTCTTTAAATAAACAAAATATAAATAAATCTCCTTTTTTCTTATGACATTAGGTTGGTGATCCCGTTTGTTTGGATATTACCCCTTCTGTCTTTAAATAAACAAAATATAAATAAATCTCCTTTTTTCTTATGACATTAGGTTGGTGATCCCGTTTGTTTGGATATTACCCCTTCTGTCTTTAAATAAACAAAATATAAATAAATCTCCTTTTTTCTTATGACATTACGTTGGTGATCCCGTTTGTTTGGATATTACCCCTTCTGTCTTTAAATAAACAAAATATAAATAAATCTCCTTTTTTCTTATGACATTAGGTTGGTGATCCCGTTTGTTTGGATATTACCCCTTCTGTCTTTAAATAAACAAAATATAAATAAATCTCCTTTTTTCTTATGACATTAGGTTGGTGATCCCGTTTGTTTGGATATTACCCCCTCTGTCTTTAAATAAACAAAATATAAATAAATCTCCTTTTTTCTTATGACATTAGGTTGGTGATCCCGTTTGTTTGGATATTACCCCTTCTGTCTTTAAATAAACAAAATATAAATAAATCTCCTTTTTTCTTATGACATTAGGTTGGTGATCCCGTTTGTTTGGATATTACCCCTTCTGTCTTTAAATAAACAAAATATAAATAAATCTCCTTTTTTCTTATGACATTAGGTTGGTGATCCCGTTTGTTTGGACATTACCCCTTCTGTCTTTTAATAAACAAAATATAATTCTAATATTTTCTCTCACTCTTAAAGGACCAAAAATAATCAAGCTATGGCAACAAAATTCTTTATCTATTTTACGTTGTTACATATCGCGCGAACACGCGATATGTTATTCGTCGCCTTCACGCGGAATCACGGCAACCCCGACTGCTTCCCGAAAATTTTGCACTATATCGTCTGCTTCATTTGAAATATGTGCGTATGTTGTCCGTGTCGGCGGCGTCGGCGGCGGCGTCGTCAGTTTCGACATTTTCACATTTGCGATTTTTTTTCTCGGAAACGGTTAATGTGGGACAATTGAAACTTTTTGGGTTTACAAAGGAATAGTGGGGGTACGTTGTGTGAAAATTTCAAATATACAGGGTGTGCCGGAAAAAAGTTATTAATTTTTAAAGTCGAGAAATATCGGGATCTCGTTGGCATTCGATACAGGCAACAAAAATTAGTTTTTTCGATTTAAACTTTTTCGACGCGTAGACGACCGTGGGCTACAGAACCCTATTGTTTGTGAGCGCGATCGAAAGTTTGGAAGTAATTTTTTTGATTTTTTCAAAGTCAAAATTTGGTCGAAAATGGTACCTCTTGGATCGCTAATAAGTTGAATTGGGTGCATCCAATCGACATTCGGTTTGGATAATCGGTTAGGCCATCTCAAAATCTACCTTTTTCCAATATATCGTTCTATACCTAACTGGAATGGAAATTGCCGAAAATTGTAAGAAAGTGGAAATTATAAAGTTAGGCCTGATTTTTTCACGGTTTTTATTTTTTTTCGTACTGAAAACGACTTTTGATCGAAACGTTGTAAACGTTAGCGGATAGAGCTCGTCAGATTGTATTTAAGAGATATTTTTTCCTTTCTTTATCTTTAATACGGAAAAAACGGCAGCTTTTTTTTTACTATATCGACTGTAGCTTATTTAATTTTCAACAAAACCGTTTTATTTTTTTCTCAAAAAATGCGCTGATTACTTCGCAACACCTCTACATATTCAAAATCATTAAAATATATTCGCAAAATTGAGAAAAGTCGCTTTTTTGGGTGCGGAAACAGGCAAAATTTACAAATTCTAACACCATTCACTTTTGACTAAGAGTGCCTTGATATTGATGTATCTAAATTAATTATTAATTCTAAAAATCCGGCTGTCAAAAATGGCGAAAAATGGGTGTTTTCAGCGTGACTTGCTAGAATAATAAGAACATTTCCAGATTTTAAATCGGGTGGAATATCTACCTTGAACCTTCTTCTAATTTTACTGACCAAAATATTTGCCCAAAATGTTTCAGAAATGGTTGTAATCTCGATTTTAAAGATGGCGTTTCGACATTGATAATCCGTCGCCACGTGGTAGAAGGTTATTCGACATTTCGATATTCGCGAATTTTTTTTTCGGAAACGGTTAGAGCAAAACGATTCAAACTTTCTGGACGTAGAGAGGAATAGTCGGGGCACGTTCTGGGAATAATTTCAAATATACAGGGTGTACCGAAAAAAAGTTATTAAAGTCAAAGTTAAAAAATATGTTTTTTTTCGTTGTAGGGCGATACAGGTGGCAAAAATCATTTTAATCGATTTAAACTTTTTCGACATGTAGATGACGTTGGGCTACAAAACACTGTTGTTTGCGAACGCGATCGAAAGTTGGGAAGTAATTTTTTTGATTTTTTTAAAATCAATGTAGGGTCATATTGGATCGTTAATAAATCGAATTGGGTGCGTCCGATATACTTTTGGTTTGGATATTCGTTTAGGTCATCTCAAATACTATTTTTTTCAAATATATTGTTCTATACCTAAACAGCATAGAAATGGTAGCAAATTATAAAAAATAAGAATTACTATTTAAGTATATGTAATTTGACAGCTGTCGTATAGAACTTTGTTATTTTGGTACTGAAAAATTTTTTAATTTAGTTTTATTACAGCTTTAACCCTCGCTACGAAAAAAGTTAAAATAAATTGACACTTACCTCTCAAAATCTGACAGGTATCGTATAAAACTCTGTTATCTAGGTACTGAATTTTTTTTTAAATTTGGGATTCTTACAGCTATAACCGTCGCTACGAAAAAGCTAAAAAAAAATTGACACTTACCTGTCAAAATCTGACAGCCGTCGTATAGAACTTTGTTATTTAGGTACTGAATTTTTTTTAAATTTCGAATTCTTACAGCTATAATCCTAGATACAAGAAAAGCTTAAAAAAAACTTGCAATTTACCTGTCAAAATGACAGCTGTCGTATATAACTTTGTTATTTAGGAACTGAAAAATTTTTCATTTAGGATTCTTACAGCTATAAATCTCGCTACGAAAAATCTAAAAAAAAAATTTTAACTTACCTGTCAAAATTTGACAGCTGTCGTATAGAACTTTGTTATTTAGGTACTGAATTTTTTTAAAATTTCTAATTCTTACAGCTATAATCCTAGATACAAGAAAAGCTTAAAAAAAACTTGCAATTTACCTGTCAAAATGACAGCTGTCGTATATAACTTTGTTATTTAGGAACTGAAAAATTTTTCATTTAGGATTCTTACAGCTATAAACCTCGCTACGAAAAATCTAAAAAAAAAATTTAACTTACCTGTCAAAATTTGACAGCTGTCATATAGAACTTTGTTATTCAACTACTGAATTTTTTTTAAATTTTGGATTCTTACAGCTTTAATCCTAGATACAAGAAAAGCTTTAAAAAAATTGACATTTACCTGTCAAAATGACAGCTGTCGTATAGAACTTTGTTATTTAGGATCTGAAAAATTTTTCACTTTAGGATTTTTACAGCGATAACCCTCGCTACGAAAAGGATAAAAAAAACTGACTCCTACCTGTCAAAATTTGACAGCTATCGTATAAAACATTCTTATTTAGGTACCTGAAAATTTTTTAATTTCGAGTTCTTACAGCTTTAACCCTCGCTACAAAAAAGCTTAAAAAAATGACACTTACCTGTCAAAGTGACAGCTCTCGTATAATTAAACGAACGAACTAGAACAGTGCTGTGCCCGAAGGGCTCGGCACAATAATATTTCTACAAATTTATTAGCTGATAATTGATAGCTTCCATGTAAGAATAATTTTTTGCTTATGTTTTAATCGATTGAATACTTACATATTTTTATAGAGCAAATATGGAAAGTATATCCCACATTGCACAAAGGTGTGCGAGTTTAAAGAGCACCTATACGGCGCCGTCTCAGAAAACTACCTATATATACGAGAAAACGGAAATTTTGCACCATTGTGTAGTTTTGGTCAGTTGTTATAATGACAATTTGGCGATATGTTTTCCCTTCACGTTCCGCAGGAAGGTGAGGCAAAAAAAGCAATAGTAAATAGAAAAAAAGATAAGAAAAGTATTTTTTTATTGTAAATTTTTGTAAATCTTTTTAGTACTAATATTAGATGCACTCTCGGCTGACGATTAGCGATATGTACCCAGTCTAGTTTACTATATCAACCTAAATTAAATTAAATAAAAGGGGAGGAAAATATTAAATATAATACCATAATGAAAGTTTGATACTAATTATCTATTTTACAACGATTTTAAAATTTATATTTTAATTTTTAGAGAGTAACAAAAAAATTTAAGCTATTAAAATGACTTCAGAAGGTGAAAGGGAGCGAAACAGTTTTACTGACCTTCCAGGTTAGCAATTTTAAATGACAATTAAGATAGTTATCCTTTATTTCTACCCAAAACGAATTATGGCTTTAAAACAGTAACAAAGTTTTATTTATTTTTTTTTGGTATCTGTTGTTAAGACCAAATTAAATAAACCTCAACAAACCTCACGATTAACAAACCAAAAGAACCTTAATTGTTTTTTTTTCATAACTGAGTTTATGTGAGTTTTCCTAAATGATTTAAGTTCAGGGTTATCCTATTACCATGCTCTCCCTTCGCGCTGTTACGGAGCCGACAGCCTCACGCTGGACGTAGCAACGAGATTAATCTCGTGGGGATGTGGGGATTTTTATCAGGCAGGAAAAAGCCCTCTCATTTTCTTATGTTATGTGCTAGTCTGAAGCAACGATACCAGCGTTCTGATGTTTAAACAAAAGGTGGCAGTTTTTGCTTCTTTTATGAGTAACTTTAAAAACTAAAACTTAACCTTAAATTCTGTTGGAGGTTGTACAGGGAACAGTGAATGACTCGTTCTTTTGATACAGACTTGTCGGTTCACAATGTTTCCTTCAACGTGGGACAGCCCGCCGACAGCCGGGACCAGCAACTGTATGAGGGGAACCTATAGAGAAGGGCTACTGCCCTGGGCGACAGCCCCATAGTCTCGTCCTGTGCACGGGGTAGGGAAACTTTTGGAAACGTGGTCGAGAGTGCGTTACAGGAGCTTTCTTTTGCACAACTGACAACTTTTGTTTTGAATTTTCTTTTATTTTTTTTTAATAGCGAAGAATTCTGCCTTCCTGTCGTGTTTTAAAGTTTTCTTTTAAATAGTGTTTATTTAACTAACGGCCATAATAGATTTTGGTTAAAATTTTGTCCACTCAGTATAATACTTCAATTAGTATTTTTCAGCGAACCTGACGAACACAACGTAGGGTCGGCCATAGATTCTTGCCCGAATCTAGACGGTCACGTCCGAGCCTATTTCTCTATTGTATGTGAGACATGCTAATGCATTATTTTATGTATTTGAATGTCACATGTGGAATTCTGGAATAGGTGAATAGACTCAATACCATGAGTCGTGCAAATAACACTTTTGTGTTAAATCTGACCTCCAAGGGCACAATTTTTTTTTGTTATAATAATAATAATAAACTAATTTTTATTTTTCAGCTTTGCAGGTTATTATTAATTTAATTAACCTATTTGAATAACCCACTAATTAATATTTCTTTCAGCTTTTTACTCCGGTCATATGAGCCGGGGGCCGTAAGGTTACACTACCTATGTTACGAAATATTGACAACAGCAGCAGGAAAGGTACACAAAGAATTATGTTTTTTCCTATACCAATTCTTTGAGCTAATATGCACCTATAAAAGTACCAAACCCGAATTTCAGAAAACGAGCTTATTGTGGAAAATATTGTAAAATTATTTTTCTAAGAGAATTTTTTTTAATTGCATAGCTTTTTTTTTCCGGATTTTCCAATAAATTTTTCAAATTATCTACACTACTGGCAAACTTCAAGTTATAGTGGCATTTTATGTGATTATGTGAGAGTAAATAATAATAATAATAATAATAATAATACCTAATAACAATAATAATAATAATAATAAAAATAATAATAATAATAATAATAATAATAATAATAATAATAATAATAATAATAATAATAATAATAATAATAATAATAATATCGTGGGATATTTCAAGGAGACGCGCTGAGTCCCCTTTGGTTCTGTTTGGCCTTGCGCCCTTTGACAACCATGTTGAATAAACAGCGTAAAGGTTATACTCTCCCACATTCAGATAGATCCATAAGTCACTTGTGGTACATGGACGATCTTAAACTGTACACAAAATCTGAACAACACCTACACGATCTTCTCTCTTGCGTTGCACGCTTCAGCTCAGATATCAATATGAAATTTGGCCTCGACAAATGCAAAATGAGTGGAATAATGAAAGGTAAGTGGATACAACATGAGAACTATGAAGTCAGTGTGGACCAAGGCACGATCGAAGGAATGGAGGATAGAGAACGCTACAAATACTTGGGTTATCTGCAAGCTATAGGGGTATTGACCATAAGGCAGCAAAACAGACGGTTACTGATACTTACCTGAAAAGACTACGTTCCATTCTACGCTCTAAACTGTAAGCAAGGAACGTCTCTAAAGCAGTCAATACTTATGCCACGTCTGCAATCGCTTACAGTTTTGGTGTCATTCAATGGACTAAGACGGAACTCAATGACCTTAATATAAAAACAAGAAAAGAATTCCGTAAGTTCCGAGCACACCACCCTCGTTCCTCTATAGAGAGATTTTACTTACCTACCTCGAAAAATGGGAGGCCGAGGTATTCCCGACCTAGTGCCGAGACATGCTAACCAACTCACCAATTTAAGGGAATACTTTCATATTAAAGCAATATCCAGTGAGATGCACCGTGCTGTGGTGAGAGCGGACAAAAATGCTACACCCCTAAAGCTGTCAGAAACAGATTACCACCCTACTGAAGATACTTCTACTCCGGATCAACAACTAGAACAATGGAGAAGCAAACCACTCCACGGTAGATACTTAGCTGGAATAGAGAACGAACATATCGACGGGAATGCATCTACAACATATCTCAGACCTGGTAATTTGTTTTTGGAAACGGAAGGCTTCATCGCTGCTATCCAGGACTAAGTCATTGCGACAAAGGTTTATAGAAGAAATATCCTAAAAGAACAACAGGACAGTGTCAAATGCCGAATATGCAACCAGAAGGATGAAATGCTAGACCACATAGTTGCTGGATGTTCAGTGCTTGCACCGAAAGCTTACCTAGAAAGGCATAATAGAGTCGGAAAAATTATCCACCAAAGTCTACGGAAAAAATACCTAGGTCTCACAGAACACACACCATATTATCAATACGAGCCGCCCCCAGTATGTGAAAACGATGACGTGCGACTCTACTGGAACAGAAAAATAATCACAGACCGAACAATAACAAACAACATTCCCGACCTAGTACTTACCTTCAAGGCTGAAAAGAAAACACTCATTGTTGATTTTGCCGTTCCCCTTCCAACCAACATCGAGAAAACTTACTCTGAAAAGATAAATAAATACTTACCCTTGAGCGATGAGATACGCCAAATGTGGAACATGGAGACAGTGGCGATTGTACCGATAGTCATCGGCTCGACTGGTGAAATACCTAAAACAACTAAGAAGAGTTTAGGTCAACTTGGTTTAGATGTAGATTTATACTTACCCATGCAAAAGTCTGTGTTGTTAGACACGTGCAGCATAGTCCGTAGGGTTTTAGGCGAAACTTAACTTTAAGTGGTTTAGAACCACACCAACGAGCAGGCCATCTTGTCACTGACCGATGTGCTCTAGCTCTAAACCCAGGGTAAAAACCTGTGAAAAAGAACAAATAATAATAATAATAACTCTAACAGAACAGGTTCCAATTACAAGACAATGTGACATAAAAAAATAGGTTAAAGAAGATTAATAAATCAATCTGAAATAGAAAATGGTGAAATTCAATAATTTAACGTTTTGTAATAGTTTGAGTTTTGTTGCATTTGTAAACTGAGTGGAGGACAGGCCGAATACATCAATGGCATTGCAAGTATTATTAAAAATAAACATTGATTGATAAATTGGTGTTTTAACTAAAGAGTTTGTTGATTGAGTAGGTAGACGGAAGACGGGAGAGGATCTGACAGTGCGTGAGGGAACCATGGAAGTTTATACAAGATAGTAGGTAGCATAGGGCAATCGATGATCGACCTGCACACTTTGAATAAGAACTGCATGAACACGTTATATCTGCGATTGAGAATCCTGCTCCTTAAAAATCGCAAACTGGCACACCTCTAACCATTAAGCCCATAGCAATTGTTGTTAGGATTAAATGTAAAAATTACATTACAGATACCGTGCGAGCAAAAATTAGTTGCATCAAAGAGGGCCTTGCATCTAAGGACGTAATGCTTAGCCGTAGAGCTTAATACCTGTTGGGTGTCAGTAACTACCTGAATTAACAATCAATCAGTTATTCCGTCATCTTTGACAGTAGTTACAAGTAATTTGATTCATCGCTAATTTTTCCAATTTCTTGAACAGTTCACACAATGGGCCTTATCGAACAGCACAAAACATTCATGGTTGATGCGTATTTTCGAAACGGGGTTAGAGTAAATGGTGAGTGGCAATACAATCCGGGTTTGTGCATGGACGATTTTCACGAACATTTTCCTAACGTTGCTTTTATTGCTAAGGATTTTTATCATTGCCTAAAAAGGACCGTGGCTGTGTTTAGGGAAACAGGTTCTATACAACACAAAAAAGGAGTAGGAAGACCATCTCTAAGAACAGAAGAACTTGTTGGAAACGTTCGTGAAATAATGCAAAATAAGCCAACAAATTGTATAAGACGCCTGTCCCAAGAAGTGGGAAGATCTTATGGAACATGCAGGACTATTCTTAAGAAGCAGCTAAATTTATTTCTCTATAAAGTGCAAGTGTTCCAAGAAATACAAGCCGCAGATTTTGAAAGACGCAGGAATTACTTTCAATGGTTTACCCAAAATTTATTGGAAAGAAATTATTTATTAGACCTGACATTTTTTTCAGATGAAGCCTGGTTCCACCTCTCCGCGGTTATGTGAATGTGAACATTTTTTTGTAGAGTCCACATTGAACCCTCAAAAAATTGGTGTCTGGTTAGCTGTTTCCCGAAGAATAATTGTTGATGGTCCTATTTTATTCCATGTTACAGCACCGCGATATAGAGACAATAATATTTTGAATCCATTTGTGGAGCAATTACTTGACGACGAACTACGTTTTGGATATTTTTAACAGGACGGTACAACCGCCCATATAGCCGCCGAAACTATTATCTACTTACGCAATTTTTTCGACTACAGATTGATCAGTTTTCGATCAGACATTGAATTCCCACCTAGATCACCTTGTTTAACGGTTATGGATTACTTCGTTTTTCCTCATTTAAGTCATTTAAAGAACACTATTTTTAAAACACCAGTTGCAAATTTAGAACAATTACAAGAAAGGATTATCCAAGAATGTGGTAACTATGGAGGACTTGAGGTAGGAGGCCGATCGCAATGCATTGGATTCGGTCCCAAATTAGCATCGGTAATTCAGCTTTACGAGTCGCTGTAAGATGGCGCGCGTGTTCGAAGTGGGCTATCAAATAATGGTTTCTTATGGACGCAATAACTATTTTTATTTAAATTAGTTCTTTAAGGAACAAATAAGGACTTTTATATGAATTTAAACTTACTTTGTTATACTTATTAGTAAACTCGGCCTGTATAAAGTTCCAACGATGCTTGGTTTTTAAAATACAGGGTATTAAACATTCTAGCTATACCTTTGGAGCTAGAAAGAGACTTATTTGGCTGCGTTTTCTCTCTGAAAAAGATCCTGTCTTACACCCCGACCCAAAGCAAACTTTACTTATATAAATTGTACCATTATTTATTATAAATATGGAAATTAAGTACAAGACAACGTTATTTGTCTTGTCTTGCCTTCAAACATTATTTATTATTTCGAAAAATAAAATGTCAATTGTCAAAAGTAAAAGCACAGAAAAATAAAGGGTTTAAGTAAAAGTTAAAAACTATGGAGGATCTAGTTTTCCATATTAAAAACGAAGAAGAAGAAGACAACATCAGCCCACTTCGGACGCGAGAGCCATCTATCGGCCAATAGCGAACTAACCATAAAACCGGGACAGAATTTGAAAATGCTGCCATTGTCGATCGGCCTCCTACCATATAGTTCTCCATAGTGGTAACATTTCTCCAGAGATGCTGGTCAACACTTTCGAAAATATGAAGAGACGTGTGAATTTATGCTTGGAGCGTGGCGGTGATTTCAGCAATTTATTTAATTATTTTTCTTTTTCTTTCTGTATATTCTTACTTTGTTAATTTTGTAAACAACAAAAATAAATTTGTATTTGTCTACTTATTTTATTACTCATTAGTTTGGCATAACATGTCATAATATGAATTTGACAAAATTTTAACCTAGATTTGGTTATACTCCAAACCCAAAAATACAGGCAGTGACGTAGCTATCATAACCATGGAAACCAATGCAAACCACCAACGACAATACAGTATTTTGGCCGTTTCCATGGTTATGACAGCTACGTCACTGCCTATATTTTTGGGTTTAGGGTATATAGTTAAATCAATAGAATTCCCGTTGCACGTCATCAATCAGCTGATAATTGAAAATCGGTCAGGAAACATAAGAAAATTAAATTTGGGCAAAAAATATATAAATTTCATGCGATATTGAATGTTAAAGAAACTTAATGTATTCTTCTTTGATGCTAAGCCGCTTAAAGGAGATGTTTTTTAAATTTAACCTTTTAAAAATTAATATCGCTTGAATTTTTTGGGCTGACAGTTGGCAACAGAAGTGTCAACGCATCGGTGATGCCAGTTTATTTCTTGGCGAATTTTGATTGACGTTTATTGTTTTCGTTTCGGGTTTTCGTGAGTTTATTTAAGTCGTTTTTAACTAAAACTGCAAATCCTTTTATAAATTGGATTAAAAACTGATCTTTTAAGAACAACAAAGGGATTCATACACATTTCTGTTGATTACGTTGTTTACCTTTATTGAAAAATGCCGAAACAGTTCCTTACTGGGCTATTTTGATTACAAACTGGCAACACTGCTGATACTCGAAGGTATGACGTGCAACGGAAATTCTTTTGATTTAACTTTAGATATATCGTCCCCATATCATTGTGATCTAAACCAAGCCACACGTTTTTTAATCCAAGCCCTCTTTGATGCAAATAATTTTTGCTCGCACGGTACTTAAAACCTATGGTGTTTCAGGGATATAAATAAATTTTGAAATGTGAAAATAGAAAAATTTCAGGCGCCACTGATATAACGATGCATTTAAAAAGTATTCCTTTAAGGAAACGGTTATGACCCATCGTCTTAATGACCTTAATGAACAATAACTTAATATAATTAATTATGACACATGGTAAACGTTACCACAGAATACGGCTCCCACATATTTAATAAAAAAGATTCATAGTTGTACCTAGAACTCTAGAACATTAAAAATACCTAATTCTACCATTAGTATTTCTTGTCGTAAAAAGTAAAAAATAATTTAAAATATAAAAGTTCTTTCGTGAATAATGATATAATAAAAATGGATAATGGGTAAGTCACAAAATAGATAATAAGTTAAGTTGTGTAAAGTATTAGGGAACCTACTCGATCAGTATAGGTACCTAGCTATTACTGATGTCTATCCTAAAACGACTAAATTCATATCATCCGTTACAATAATGTCATTATTTTGTTAAATACTGAGCGTGTAGGCCCCCCATAATGATAAGTATAGGGTAAAGCTTGGCAAATTCGGCATGGTTGGTTGGCTAATTTGTAATGGGCTTTTTCACTAAATTTTGATTTCTATTCTAATGCAGAGAGAAAGAAAAAATAAAATTATCTACGGTTTCAGTTTTAAAAATTTTGAATTATTTACTGGGAAAATAAATGAACAAGATACGCTCTTTAACACTGACGTTATACCGTGCGAGCAAAATTTATTTGCATCAAAGAGGGCTTAGATTAAAAAACGTAGGGCTTGGTTTAGATCATAATGATATTGGGACGATATATCTAACCAAATCTAGGTTAAAATTTTGTAAAATTCATATTAGGACATGTAATGCCAAACTAATGAGTAATAAAATAAGTAGACGAATGCAAATTTATTTTTGTTGTTTACAAAATTATTAACAAAGTAAGAATATACAGAAAAAAAAAATAATTACATAAATTGCTGAAATTGGCCACCGCCATTCTCCAAGCATAAATTCACACGTCTTTTCATATTTTCGAAAGTGTTGACCAGCAAAGGACCAACAATTCTTCTTCGGGAAACAGCTTACCAGACACCAATTTTTTGAGGGTGCAATGTGGACTCTACAAAAAAATGGGGATTTTCACTACTCCACACGCGTGTATTCTGAGAATTCACATAACCGGAGAGGTGGAACCAGGCTTCATCCGAAAAAAAGTCAGGTCTAATAAATAATTTCTTTCCAATAAATTTTGGGTAAACCATTGAGAGTAATTCCTGCGGCTTGTATTTCTTGGAATACTTGCACTTTATAAGGAAATAAATTAAGCTGCTTCTTAAGAATAGTCCTGCATGTTCCATAAGATCTTCCCACTTCTTGGGACAGGCGTCTTATACAATTTGTTGGCATATTTTGCATTATTTCACCAACGTTTGCAACAAGTTCTTCTATTCTTACAGATTGACTTCCTGCTCCTTTTTTGTGTTGTATAGAACCTGTTTCCCTAAACACAGCCACGGTTCTTTTCAGGCAATGATAAAAATCCCCAGCAATAAAAGCAACATTAGGAAAATGTTCGTGAAATCGTCCATGCACAAACCTCGAATGTATTGCCATTTACCATTTACTCTAACCCCGTTTTGAAAATACGCTTCAACCATGAATGTTTTGTGCTGTTCCGTAAAGCCCATTGTGTGAATTGTTCAAGAAATTGGAAAAATTAGCGATGAATCAAATTACTTGTAACGACTGTCAAAGATGACCGAATAACTGATTAATTGTTACTTCAGGTAGTTACTGACACCCAACAGGTATTAAGCTCTACGGCTAAGCATTAGGACCTTAGATGCAAGGTCATTTGATGAAAATAATTTTTGCTCGCACGGTATCTGCCTCGGCCTTTGGATTGCAGGGATTCACGGTGACGATCGTGCGCCGCATCTACCTACCTGAATATTTCGAAAGTTGTTTTCTATCTTTAAGCTATTCTTCTATTTAATTTATCAAAACAACGATTTTTTGTTTCTTAAATATTTGATATTTCGTCATTGGTGGCTATACAGGGTGTCCTAAAAGTAATGGGACACAGAGCAACATTTTTTTTTTCGTTGGTTTTGATTCATTTAATAACAATAATTTTATTTAACCTAACATTAATATCATATAACAATCAGAGTAAGTACCTATCCTATATAAGCTTTCTTAACTTAAGCATTTTTATCTTTTTTTTTATACAGGGTGTTATTTAAGTATATGGCCAAACTCCAAGGGGTGCTTCTTTAAGTGATTTTAAGAAGAAAAGTTCATATAAACACGGGTCCCAAAATGTATAGTTTTTACGATACAGTGTGTCAAACTTTTAAATATCTAAATACTCTTTTATTCGATTTTGTTGAAATTTGGCTATTCTGTTTGTAATAGCAATAGGATAATTTAGCCTTAATTAGATTTAAATTATTAAGTCCAATGGCGTCCCCGAAGACAGTCTAACTAATATTTTTGACAAAAAAATTGCACGCCACTGACTTTTTTTAAAATTATGTATTTTTTTCGAATTAAGCAACTACTAATACAACTATTTTATTTCGTCAGTTTCTTTCATATCTTACTTTGTTTTCGAGAAAAAAAATAAAAACCACTTTATTGCAAGTCCCCGGAACAATAAGAGTAAAAAATGTAAACTACTTACCAAACCATTAAGCAATTAAAATTACACGAAAGTCCTCTTTTGAATTTTTTCGCACAGATTAAAACGGTTTTTGATAAAAGAAATTAACATAAAATAATCGCATGACGTAACAATTTATTACTGCAATGTTTTAAAAGTAACCGAAAAAGAATAAGAATGCTATAAAGTGGTTTTTATTTTTTTTCTTGAAAACAAAGTAAGATATGAAAAAACTCAAAAGATAAAATAGTTGTATTTGTAGTTGCTTAATTCGAAAAAAATACAAAGCTTTGAAAAAAGTTAGTGACGCGCAATTTTTTTGTCAAAAATATTAGTTAGACTGTCTTCCGGGACGCCACTGGATTTTATAATTGTAATCTAATTAAGGCTTAATTATCCTCTTGTTATTACAAACAGAATTGCCAAATTTCAACAAAATCGAATAAAAGAGTATTGAGATATTTACGAACATCCGATTTTTTTTAAAGTTTGACACCCTGTATCGTAAAAACTATGCATTTTCGGACACATGTATATGAACTTTTCTTCTTAAAATCACTTAAAGAAGCACCCCTTGGAGTTTGGCCACATACTTAAATAACACCCTGTACAGGGTGTTTCATTAAGGCCGAAGAGCGGCCATATCTCGGAAACTACTGGGCATAGAAACTCAGGAAAAGAAAAATGATAATAAAAGTGGCCACGAGAAAATTCTGGAAATAGTTTTCAAGTTCCGCATTTTGCCGCAAGAGGGCGTAATTGAAAAGTAAATTTTTAAATTTTACATAACTCCGAAAATTCCACATTAAGGTATATGTTTGATAACACCATTTTAAAGCTTGGACAATTATGCATCATTTTGGTCTTATGCTCATTGGCGTACCGACTTTAATAGGAGTGGGGGAAGCTGTTGAAAGTGTAATCATTTAAATCGCTGTAACTTATAAACGACTTATCCGATTTTAGCAAACTAAAGACTGTTTGGAAGAGCAATGTATGCACTTTGACCAGTCGTATTTATTTGTCCATAATAGTTCTCAAAAAAAATGCTAGAGGGCGCAATTTCCAATAACAATACATTTTTTGATTTTACTCAGAAAAAATAAATCATACGGTATAATTATGATACCATAACGTCGGTCAAATGCCAAAACCACGAATGTGCAAATTTGATGTTTTGAGAAAAACGCGTTTTAAACATTGAAGACATTGCTAAAAATAGAGATTTCATTTTGTGGTACTTAACAACAAGAAAGTTTTATTTTTGTAAAACTTTAAATAATATGTCGGTTAAAAAGTTTAAATTTTTGTAATATTTTCCAAAAAAATGCACATTCGTGTTTTTGGTTTTGTAAAATAAGTAAAAAAAATTTATTCGTGCAAATAAAAAAGTACACATTTTGAAGGGAAAATGTTTAATGCATTTTTTAATACCCTGAAAATGATCAAAATACAAAAAATAAAACATCATTCTAACAAACAAAATTCTTTGGAATGAATTGGTAACTTAAAAATATAATAAGACAAAGAAAAAACTTAGAAAAATGGAAAATAAAAGTTAAACGTTATTATAAAAAACAAAAATCTTTGGAATAATGGTAACTTAAAACTAAATAGAACAGCAAAAAACTTCTTTTAAAAAGGAAAGAGTTTATTAATCTTGGTCGCTGCCAGTCTCTGAGTTTTCATCTATATCCGGCTCAGGTAGGTTATCCCTGATGTCACGGCTTGTTTTTAAAGATTTATAAAAATTATGATAAGCCCTAGGAATCGTTAGGTCTTCACACATTTTTTGTAAATCTTTTTTCTTTGCTTCACTAATAGGTAGTTCAGATGCATAAGCTTTGTTTATTATTAAAGCTGTTATGGGACGACCACGGCTTTTCGTTTTGCGGCAGTCTATCTCAGCAAAATCTCCAGAAAAATCAGTTTTGTAATAGAGTTTTGATGGCTGCTCTTTTAAATAGCGAAGCCAGCAAATTCTTCTCCAGGGAATGTTAAAACTAAGAGAAATGCTGGAAAAAGCTTTGAAGTCAAAAAAGTCATCAAACAACATGTTTTTTACATTAAAAGGTTCCGGTGATACACGAGCATCTCTTATTAATTGTGCCCAGCCATCAGGTGTATACACTGGTACATCCTCGCACACAACCCCATTATTATTATTATTACTATTATTAGTATACCTTGTTAATATGTTTAATTTTACTTACTTTTTGAATCCAATTTCCTACTCAGCTCCAATATTTTTTGCGTACGAGAACTCATCTTATACTCATAAAAGTCATAAACAATTTCACCAATCTTATAAATTTTAAATGCCGAAAACACGAATGTGGTACATTCGTGCCTTTGGTATTGAAACAACTGCTAAATTCCCACTTTCGCAAATTATACATCGGGCGTAGAGGTAGGTTAGACTCGCGATACACATTCGTGACTTGGGCATTGGAAGCTTTCAAGGTTAACACGTCTGCTAAAGCACTTAGGCGAAAAATGCCAAATTTGCACATTCGTAGTTTTGGCGTTGTACCGACGATAATCGAGAAGGAGATGAAATTTGCTAAAAAAAATATTAAAACCGCAGCTCGATATCTCCGTTCGTTTCAGAGTTATTGCCAAAACAATAATTTTTAAGACAAATTGCGCCCTCTAGCAATTTTATTAGAAACTATCTTGTACATTGGATACGACAATTAAAGGTACTTACATTTCTCTTCAAACAAGCTTAAATTTAGTAAAATTGGTTAAGTCGTTTAGAAGTTACAAGTTTTAATGTTTACAGTTTCATTTGATAAGAGTGGGAGAAGCTATTGAAAGTTTAAACATTAAAATCGCTGTAACTTCTAAACGACTTATCCGATTTTACTAAATTTAAGCTTGTTTGGAAGATCCTTCAATTGTCGTATCTAATGGTATAAGATAGTTTCTAATAAAATTGCTAGAGGGCGCAATTTGTGTTAAAAATTATTGTTTTGGCAATAACTCAGAAACGAACGGAGCTATCGAGCTGCGGTTTTAATATTTTTTCTAGAAAATTGCATCTACTTTTTGATTATGGTATCATAATTATACCGTATGATTTATTTTTTCGGAGGAAAATCAAAAAATGTATTGTTATATGCCCAGTAGTTTCCGAGATATGGCCGCTCTTCGACCTTAATGAAACACCCTGTATAATATGTATAATAAAACCTATATATTTTTTTTTTATAAAAAACGCAAAGAAACTCAAAAAATAGGACACTGTTTAGTCCTGGTTGGATAACCCTGTATATATGTAAATTATTATATAGTTGATAATGTTGTTAATATGTCTATTTAAATTTACAGTGACCTCGTAATAAGACCTGGAAATAATGAAAATGCATTAAAAAAATGGTGGAAAAGTAGAGGCAGAACTAAACGGAGAGCAAGTTACTGTCTCGTGGGCGTAATTGTTGGGTTTGTTTTGCTTTTTCTAATTTATTATTTCCTTCTAACACGTAAGTAGCAATTTAAATTAAATAATAATTAATTCTTCATCAAGAAAATTATTTTCCAGAAATATATTTCGCTAATAAAGTGCGTTATATCAAATAAGTATTAAATGAAATTAAATTGATTTAAAACCCATAACATTTTTATTTGCAAATAGCAGACTCACACTTTTATTGTAATCGAAACAAAGCAACGGACATACTACCCGATAGAAACCCAAATAGTTACCAATATATTATTTTTATCGTCAACCGTCAGTAAAGCCGTACATTTAGACAGTTTTCGTTGTATTGGCAAATTCAAACGGTTAACCATAACGAATACGAATACGAAGCCGCTATTTGACAGATCGTATAAATAGTTTTCGTTCAATTCGCTTAACGTTAACTTTAAGTCGAATTCGACAGTAAACATAACAAATATAACATAACCTATCTTTAATGGTTTGTGTTCATATTTTCATATACGTTTTGTGCTATCTTTTTTGCTTGGTTTTAATTTCCTATAGTACCCAAAATTCTAAAACATCATGATAGACGAAAGGTTGCTTTTATTGGACTCATCCAGTGATTTGAATTTGGATGATGTCCTTCTCTTGGAGGTGCTTGATCGCCAGGACATTCAGTATCGAGCACAGTTGTATGGAAATTTCAATTTAGAAAACTATAATAATGCTGAATGCAAACTTTATTTCCGATTTGAAAAAAACCACTTAAAAGGACTGGTTGAAGCACTTTGGATTCCCAATAATGTAATAACAGGAAGCAACCATAATGTTTCTGGCGTGGAAGGTCTTTGCATTTTGTTAAGAAATGGTCATTACGCATGCGTTCCGTTTTCGCTATGGCTTTGTCTTCCGTCCGTTAGCTCCCGCCACTTATCCGTAACGATAACGATAAATGACAGCTCAAATGTCAAAGTTGTCAAATAGCGGCTATCGGAATCGCTTTTAAACGACAACGAAAACTGTCTATTTTATCAGAGTGATTTCCGGAAGTAAACGAACATTTTATTTTATTTCATTGTAAAATAATAGTTATATATGTACAGTTGAGTTCAGAAAGAAGTAGGACACGAATCCTTGTAATCAAGGCTTTTAAAAAGCATCCAAAGTTTGACATGACACTGACATCCTTTTTTTAAATTAAAAAAAATATATTTTTACAAGTAGTTATTGATTCGAAGTATAATGCCTAGGCTTGATAATGTTCAAAGGACTCAAATAATTGTGTTTTTAAATGACGAAATACCTATACGAGACGTTGCCGCTATAATGCACGTAGCCAAAAAATGGTAGAAAATATTAAGTACAGATGGGAAGCGGGTGGAACTTTGGATAAGAAGGAGCCTCCTGGAAAACCAAGAAAAACACGCAAGAACACGACAATGGTCTTGTGCAATACTTGAAGGAAAATCCCTTATAAATAATGCGAGCTGGTATTCAGCAAACTAATTTTCCTGGTTCGAGACCGACAGGTTGTCGTAGGGTAAAAGAACCCCATTTAAAAAATTATGTTGCCACCAAAAAAAATTAATTAGGGGAAGAACACAAACAGGCACGAATTATTTTTGCCTTAAATAATATTTTGCGGCCAGACTGAAATATAATAGTCTTTACTGACATATCAATGTACACAGACCTCGCAATAAAAGATATACTGAAAATTTTATTAGTAATTCCGAAAGATCAGCGACATTTTCGTTGAATGTATGGGCATGGGTGAGTTATCATGGACTTGGAAAGTGTTGGATTGTAAATGGAAGGTTTAATGCAGTCACTTACAAGAACATTTTGGAATATCTTTTGATGCCTAGTCCCCCTGATCAGAGCTTGATTTTCCAACACGACAACTGCCCTGTTCACAGCGCGGGTATGGTCAAAAATTGGTTCCAGAGAAATAACGTGGAAACTTTGACACGAAAAATATATAAAGCAAATTTCAGACCAGCTAACAGAAATGAACTTGTTTCATTTATTAAAGAAACGTGAAACGAGTTAAGCGATGATCTTGATTTTGTGAGAGGTCTATACTTATCGATACCCAATAGACTGAATGAGCTTTTACAAAAAAATTAGGCGGTTACTAAATAATATTAAATAGGTATAATTTTCTTTTTTTAATTAATTATTGTGTACAATAAAATGTTTGAATTAAGTTAGACTTGTTATTTTTTAATGAAACGAAGAAAAAATATTAATAAAAATTATAAATATGACACGTTTAAGTCTAGCCCAATAAATAAAAAGTTTAGTATGTTATAATTTGAACACAGTCAATCGCTTGTCCTACTGTTTTATGAACTTTAGGTACCAAGGCAGTAAAGTGATTCTTTATCGGACGAGTCTGAAATTATGAGATGAGCGAGCGAAGCGAGCGAGGCGAATAACAGGCGAGTCGATAAAGACACAGTACTGACGTGGTGCATAGAAAATTTTATCGCCAACCGTTCGGAATTTATAATAAGTATAAAAAATTGAGGTATAACTCATCGCAATAAATCGCGAGAAAACTATTATATATCGCGTGACAGTGACAGTCGATTTTTGATTAATAAATGTCAAAGTCACTAATTTGCGGAGGGTAAAAGTATTTATCTGCCGCATTTGCGGCAGGTAAAGTATTTTATTTTACAATAAAATAAAGTGTTCGTTTACTTCCGGAAATCACTCTGATAATGTACGGCTTTACTGACGGTTGACGATAAAATACTTTACCTGCCGCAAATGCGGCATATAATAGTATATTGTTTTATTAGGAGTAAAAGCGATACTTCTCTGACGAGTCTGTAGGTTTGCCGGACGAACAAAGTGAGTCCGGCAATTACGGACGAGTCATAAGAAGTTGCTTTTACTCCGAATAAAACATACTTTTTTTTCTTCAGACGTTGTTTAAATATGAAAACACAAAGATACAACATGTTTTAATTGTTTTATTTAAAAATTTTAAGTTTTGAGAAGGGGCTAGCGTTACTATGGATTTATTATTATATTGTTTGATAGCGACGTGCCATTCGATTTGACAAGTGTCAGCATTCATTATTGCGTAACTTTATTTACTTTTACTTCCGCTGCTATTGGCAACGGAAGAAAAAGTAAATACTTTTTCTTCCGTTGCCAAAAGCAACCGCCTTCTGACGAAAAAGTAAAACTTTAACGTCAAAAAATTAGTAGAAAAACGTCAAGTTTATTGACGTTTGAAGAAAAATACTTTTACCCTCTGCAAATTAGTGACTTTGACATTTATTAATCAAAAATCGTCTGTCACTGTCACGCCTTTCCCTATTACAGCTCGATAATAGTTTTCTCGCGATTTATTGCGATGAATACCGCATTTTTTTATATTATAAATCCTGAACGGTTGGCGATAAAATTTTGTATGCACCACGTCAGTAAAGTGTCTTTATCGACTCGCCTGTTATTCGCCTTGCTCGCTCATCTCATAATTTCAGACTCGTCCGATAAAGAATCACTTTACTGCCTTGGTACATAAATAACTATTAAAAATAATTTTTTTCATTGCTTTCTTACATTATTTCTTCCTCTTGCTATAAAAATGTTATTTATCTCCTATAGATTTGTTTATGAAAATAATACTAAAAACATAGAATTATCATCATTATTAAAAAATATATTCTATTGAAATAATATTGACACACATCTAGAAATATTTATTCCAATATAAATTTTTATAACCCCTTTCCATCCCATAATGGACAAACGTGCAAAAATAAGAAAATATAATTTCATTGCTTGTGTTTACAGTATCTTCACCCCTTTACTTAATATTTCTTATTTAAAAAGACATATTTTTAATAATTGGTGTTGCATAGTGAAAATAAGATAAAAAATATTTTTTTCGATATAAACTTTTTTCTAATTTTGTATCATAACAAATCTATTACAATACGCATTTGCGTATCGTAATGAAGCTATTTCGGTACGCGTTTTTTTTAATTTGATGTTGGTAACATTTAAATGTTTTATTTCATTGACTTGCGCGGCCTTTGTGATTTACGAGAAACCCCATTTTTCGCAGAGGAAAAATAGCTTGATAACCTACTTTTTTATTCTGTGTGGATAACAGTCATGTATATTGGTTGCATAAATCTATAAATCAATCTTTTGTAGATGCTTCAAGCTATCATTTTCTGCCAAATCCTATCCAAAATTCAATCTACTAACCTTCCAATGTCGATTTTAACTCCAACTTTATTTGAATTTTCCATCTTCCCTATACTAAATTGCAATGCCGTGACGTAAAATCACGTCTTTTGAAATTCGAAAAAAAGTAGCAAAATCGCCCGAATTTCCGAACGCTCTGTATATGTACCGAATGTACAAGGATCACACAACGTATTCCGTCCAATTTCAAATCTCATATCGCTAAAATAACTTTAAAATCTGTGTAAAAACGTGTACGTTAATATACTATTATAAAATTTAGGGGCCGACGCGACGTTATAAAAATAATAAATACGTGTTTTATTACTTACTAGCGTGTACCCGGCCTGCGTTGCAGCCCGTCATTATACGACGTGAGATAATAAGGCGAACCTCAAACTCAACCGTTTGCCGGCCCGTCCACAATTCACATCTATGCATAAAACATAGTCTGTCTTCGTCTATTCCGGCTTCGGTGATTCGGACCGATCGTTGAACGGGCCGGGGACCGGTTAGGTTGGGTCGTTCGTTCTCCCTACTCTAATTTATCAGTGTTTATCAGTGTTTCTCTATAATATTATGCATGTTATACATAAAAACCTTCCCCTTGAATCACTCTATCTATTAAAAAAAAAACGCTTCTAAATCCGTTGCGTAGTTTTAAAGATTTACGCACATAAGGGGACATGAACAGGATAGCGACTTTATTTTATACTATGTTAAGATGTTTTAGAATCTATCATTTTCTGCCAAATCCTATCCAAAATTCAATCTACTAACCTTGCAATGTCGATTTAAACTTCAACTTTATTTGAATTTTCCATCTTCCCTATACTTAATTGCAATGCCGTGACGTAAAATCACGTCTTTTGAAATTCGAAAAAAAGTAGCAAAATCGCCCGAATTTCCGAACGCTCTGTATATGTACCGAATGTACAAGGATCACACAACGTATTCCGTCCAATTTCAAATCTCATATCGCTAAAATAACTTTAAAATCTGTGTAAAAACGTGTACATTAATATACTATTATAAAATTTAGGGGCCGACGCGACGTTATAAAAATAATAAATACGTGTTTTATTACTTACTAGCGTGTACCCGGCCTGCGTTGCAGCCCGTCATTATACGACGTGAGATAATAAGGCGAACCTCAAACTCAACCGTTTGCCGGCCCGTCCACAATTCACATCTATGCATAAAACATAGTCTGTCTTCGTCTATTCCTGCTTCGGTGATTCGGACCGATCGTTGAACGGGCCGGGGACCGGTTATGTTGGGTCGTTCGTTCTCCCTACTCTAATTTATCAGTGTTTATCAGTGTTTCTCTATAATATTATGCATGTATTATACATAAAAACCTTCCCCTTGAATCACTATCTTTTAAAAAAAACGCTTCTAAATCCGTTGCGTAGTTTTAAAGATTTACGCACATAAGGGGACATGAACAGGATAGCGACTTTGTTTTATACTATGTTAAGATGTTTTCGAATTTTTCTGCTAAATTTCAAGGAAATATGACATAAAATATTTTTCCAATAGAAACTTCTATTCCCCCTTTTTACAATACTGAATTTTAAGAAAGTCCGTCAAAAAATACTTTTTCCGATATAAAGTTTCAAAATACAGTTTTTTAATAATTAAAGTAAATCATTTCCGCAAGAATCATCATCATCAGATTCGTCCAAATTAATAATAAGGCAAAGAGTATCTGAAGCATCGATGAATCTTTCCCACACATTATTTATAATTTTATTAGTGTGTGTTACATAATTTTTCCATTTTTTCACATTTTCTATGGCTTCATTTCACGCACCCAAAATTACGTCATTTGTTACAGGATGCATAAAACTTATTTGTGCATCATGCTAGGGCTTAAATTCCGACAACACCATTTCACTAGGATTAAAGTGGCAATGACATGGAGGAAGTCTTGAAACTCGATGTACATACATGTTGCAATGCCATTTCGTCCAACCTATTAAAATATCGTAAAGATAATTAATTGCATTATTAAAAAACGGTTGTTTGATACAGTAGGTACATTAATGCCATTTAAATTTTATTTTTTTTAAACAGTCCGGTAATGAACCAGTGGATATTGCAACACAATCAATGATTTTAAGGTTTAGTTGTATTGAGCGAATAATAACGCGTTCACCTGCTCTATACAATCCATAAATAAATTCGCTCTTTTATGGTATGTTCATGAATTTCGTGAAGTTGTCGACCACGGGATGACAAAATAGCTACATTATTGCGATACTTAAAATCTACATCCATATCTATCCCCTTTGCCTTAATTTGTTGGATTGTTGATCACGAAACTCTCAAAGCATCAGAAACTCTCTAAAACATTGCCATATACAGGGTGTTTCATTAAGGTCGAAGAGCGGCCATATCTCGGAAACTACTGGGCATAGAAACTCAGGAAAAGAAAAATGATAATAAAAGTGGCCATGAGAAAATTCTGGAAATAATTTTCAAGTTCCGCATTTTGCCGCAAGAGGGCGTAATTGAAAAGTAAATTTTTAAATTTTACATAACTCCGAAAATTCCACATTAAGGTATATGTTTGATAACACCATTTTAAAGCTTGAATAATTATGCATCATTTTGGTCTTATGCTCATTGGCGTACCGACTTTAATAAGAGTGGAGGAAGCTGTTGAAAGTGTAATCATTTAAATCACTCTAACTTATAAACGACTTATCCGATTTTAGCAAACTAAAGACTGTTTGGAAGAGAAATGTATGCACTTTGACCAGTCGTATTTAGTTGTCCATAATAGTTCTCAAAAAAAATGCTAAAGGGCGCAATTTCCAATAACAATACATTTTTTGATTTAACTCCGAAAAAATAAATCATACGGTATAATTATGATACCATAATCGAGAAGGAGATGAAATTTGCTAGAAAAAATATTAAAACCGCAGCTCGATATCTCCGTTCGTTTCAGAGTTATTGCCAAAACAATAATTTTTAAGACAAATTGCGCCCTCTAGCAATTTTATTAGAAACTATCTTGTACACTGGATACGACAATTAAAGGTACTTACATTTCTCTTCCAAACAAGCTTAAATTTAGTAAAATTGGTTAAGTCGTTTAGAAGTTACAGCGATTTTAATGTTTACAGTTTCACTTGATAAGAGTGGGAGAAGCTATTGAAAGTTTAAACATTAAAATCGCTGTAACTTCTAAACGACTTATCCGATTTTACTAAATTTAAGCTTGTTAGGAAGAACCTTCAATTGTCATATCTAATGGTACAAGATAGTTTCTAATAAAATTGCTAGAGGGCGCAATTTGTGTTAAAAGTTATTGTTTTGGCAATAACTCAGAAACGAACGGAGATATCGAGCTGCGGTTTTAATATTTTTTCTAGCAAATTTCATTTACTTTTCGATTATGGTATCATAATTATACCGTATGATTTATTTTTTCGGAGGAAAATCAAAAAATGTATTGTTATTGCAAATTGCGCCCTCTAGCATTTTTTTTAGAACTATTATGGACAACTAAATACGATTAGTCAAAGTGCATACATTTCTCTTCCAAACAGTCTTTAGTTTGCTAAAATCGGATAAGTCGTTTATAAGTTACAGCGATTTAAATGATTACACTTTCAACAGCTTCCCCCACTCTTATTAAAGTCGGTACGCCAATGAGCATAAGACTAAAATGATGCATAATTGTCCAAGCTTTAAAATGGTGTTATCAAACATATACCTTAATGTGGAATTTTCGGAGTTATGTAAAATTTAAAAATTTACTTTTCAATTACGCCCTCTTGCGGCAAAATGCGGAACTTGAAAATTATTTCCAGAATTTTCTCATGGCAACTTTTATTATCATTTTTCTTTTCCTGAGTTTCTATGCCAAGTAGTTTCCGAGATATGGCCGCTCTTCGACCTTAATGAAACACCCTGTATTTTTCATGTTTATTATTTATGTTTTCACAATTCCTGCATTGTAATATAATATATTTACGTCGTAAACTGCGTTAAAGGGTAAAAGAGTCTTTCCGGCATCACTTTCTCTTTGAAAATAATCAAATAATTTTAAAATTAATGCTTGTTCTTTCTCACAATACCGTGACATTTTTGAAATAATGTTGATTAAAAATGTCACTGTCAATGTCAATGACAATAAAACTTTTTTGACTGGTAACATTAGACGACATTCTTTATTGACGCAAATTTACTATCTCACCTAGTTCATGAATGTTAGAAAGATATAAGCACTAGTCGTGACGTAGCGGTTAGCGGTCATTGAACAGACTTTAATGGTAATTTGTGGTGTGCTTTTTAATACTAAAGGTTTAAATATTTGAAGATTTTACCTAATACCAAAAATGTTGGTTGATATGTAGTATTTATTTGAATATTTTAGAAAGACCCGGTACTTGCTTAACTCCCGAATGTCACGCTACTGCGTTGGAGGTGTTAGGCTATATAGACGAAGAAAAAAAGCCATGTGATGACTTTTATAAATTTGCCTGTGGAGGTTTTTTAAAGAATATTTCTGTCGATGATCCATATTCTATGCAGTCTGTAAAGAGTCTCATGGAAGAAAGCATCCAGTCAGATATAAAGTAAGTTTATTCGGGTTTAGTTAAAGAAGATTCTTTTGGCTGTTATAGTGTTTCCCAGGTCAATGTAATGACATAAAACAGTATTAAACTCCTAACCATAGGCGTCCCAAACAAATAATTAAAATGCAGGGTATTGTTTTAATTTGTTAATATGATAATAATATTATAAATAAAGAAACTTTAATACGTAACACGTTTTAAGCAAAAAGTATTGATTCAAAATGCAGTGACAATTTAATTATTTTTTTTTCGATGAAAATCTTCCAAAGACGTAATCGCCTGTGGTGATACTAACAGAGGAGTGTTGGATTCAACCCCAATGGGGCCGCCTACCGACTAAACTCACCGTGTTCCTGCGGTTTCCGCGACGTAGGCGTATAAACCTTCAGACCACTCGGTTCGGTATTTCGGCTCTGCACGCCTAATGCGTGCTTTGCATCATACTCGCCAAGACTTTGGGTACTCGGCGTACTTAAGCTGGCTTTGTCGTCTAACTACTCTAGCTAAGTAATAAGCTTACTGTGTTAGTGTTTGTGTTGGTGTTTGCGATGTTTGTGCTCAGATTGTCTGAGCAGTAGCAAGGTGTTGCGTACTGTGTTGGTGTTTGTGTTTGCGATGTTGTGTTGTTTGTGCCCAGCTGAGATTGTTGTGTGCCCACGCATTTCCGCAATGGGGTCCCCACTGTTTCTGGGAGAGAACCAACAACGCTGGTCTGGGCAGAAGTAAACTTTGTAGGGTGTAGATTGTTACTAGCTAAGAACTTACTTGTGTTCGTGTAGGTGTGTGTATTGGTGCAGTGTTGTATGTAGTAAGTTCTTGTATGGTAGATATATATTTTTTTGTAGGCTTTTTGTAGGCTTTTTTGTTTACTAACTACTTAAACTAGATATGGCAGCGTCGAGTTTAACGACTCCTTTCTAAGCAAGATCTTGTGTGAATTTAAATGCTGGAATCATCAGAATATTCAGAAGTAGAATCGTTTCCAGGTTGGATCGCTATAGGCTGTAAAACAGGATATTCCTTTTATGGTACCCCAAACCATTTCGATAGGGTTAAAGATACAATAATATGGGGGTAATCGCAAAAGAGTATGGCCGCGCCTAGTGCAAAGAGTATCAATTACGTATTCATTTTTAAAGTTCCTCCTTTTGATGATTTTAATTAATTCCTTTTTGACTGGAATCCTTTCAGGAATATCCATATTTTTATTTCTCATAAACATTGAATATCATCTTTCTTGGTGCTCATGTTAGGTATTCTATTTAATATTCTCGAATGATATGATGCATTGTCCATAGCAATTACTAAATTCGGAGGAATGTTAGGTAAAAGCTGTTCAGCAAACCATTTTTCAAACAAATCCGCGGTCATATCTTCATGATAACCGACAGAAGATTGAGCAATATTTTTTGCCGACAAGAGCAACGTATTAGACACAAAGCCATCTTTACCTCCGACATGAAGAATAATAACACGTTTTCCCCCCGAACACGGAGTTTCAAATGGCCGCCAAAAAGCCATTGCTGATGATAAAATATATTAAGTAAAAAAAACCTTACCTTTCTTTACAGTTACAAAGCAAAACTAAATACGTAAAGTACAGCAAATTAAACCACCTACTACTCTCTTTGTCTAGTATTATTCACAGACTGTCCCAGACCGCCCGTTGGCGTCTGTTCCCATGGTAACGTGAACAAATTATATGCTGTTGCCAGTTCTATCAAATTTTCGGGTTTGTAAATACAATATATAAGTATAGGTGAAACAAGGGTTTGTTAATTAGTTGTTTTTTAACACTGAAAACACTTTTTATTTTGATTTCAGTTATATTGTTTCTTAAGGACCAAAGAATGTATTATTATAACAATGAATGGCTTGTTATTTTTTCTGTCACACTCACAACTCCTCGGTTTGAAGTATATTTGCAAACTAGCTTTTAAAGAAAGTTACTGACTAACAATTGAATACTGATATAAACGAAACATTTTTAATAAAAAAACTTAAAGAATTGAAGAAAAAATATCTGACAACCCTGGTTCTATTTCATGTCATCACACTGAGTTTGGAAAGATTATACAACCAGCCAGAAAATTTTAAAAAATCACACCTTGTCGTACAGGTCAGTATTATGCGCTTATTTTGGAGGGCTAGTGTTTGTTACGCTAACAGTTAAGGCCATATACAGGGTGTTATTTAAGTATGTGGCGAAACTCCAAGTGGTTCTTCTTTAAGTGATTTTAAAGAGAAAAGTTCATATAAACATGGGTCCGAAAATGCATAGTTTCTTGATACAGGGTGTCAAACTTAAAAAAAAAATCGTAAAGGTCGTAAATATCTCAATACTTACTCTTTTATTCGATTTTGTTGAAATTTGGCAATTCTTTTTGTAATAACAAGAGGCTAAATTAAGGTTGAATTCTCAATGTCATTCAATCTATTGCCAACCTATAACCTATTTCGCGTTGATTTTTTGAGTTTATTATTTTAATAACTAACATTTAAAGAAAATCAATATCGTCGGTACATTATTTAGGTAGTATCTGATATATTAAAAAAATATCAATTTATTTTATTGCTAATTTTGGGAGAATTGTATAGTGAAAGGACAGTGAAAACATAATAATGTTAAAAAAAATCTTACCCGATATTTTTCGCTATACAATTCTCCTAAAATAAGTTGAAATTCCTTGATATTTATTAAATATGTCAATTATTACCTATAGAAATCAAGTCGATACTCATTTTCTTTAAATTTTGTATGAAAGCTAGAAAACATAAATAAATCTACGCGAAATAGGTTTTAGGTTGGCAAGCATGTTGATACTCCCACCTTAAGCCTCAATTAGATTAAAATTATTAAGTCCAGTGGCGTCCCGTAAGATAGTCTAACTAATATTTTTGACAAAAAAATTGCGCGTCACTAACTTTTTTCAAAATTTTCTATTTTTTTTAAATTAAGCAACTACAAATACAATTATTTTATCCCTATTTGTTTTATATATTGCTCTGTTTTCGAGAAAAAAAATAAAAACCACTTTATTGCATGTCCACGGGACAATAAGACCCAGGTTTATAAAAACTTTTCTTCTTAAAATCACTTGAAGAAGCATCTCTTGGAGTTTGGCCACACTTAAATAACACACTGTATATATTCTGCCCCGGGTGATAAGATACCATAATCTTGAGTGCAATTTTAAACAAATCGAGTTCTAAATATTGACAATCATTAAAAAAAATTGATTTGATATAAATCGCTCTCACATGCATCTATATTTTCACTATTCTCTACTGGTAATCGCGATAGAAAATCTGCAATATTTTCAGCAGACGGTACAAATTTAATGTCTAAATCAATTCCACTCAAAAAAAACAAGCATATCGTTGCATTCGATTAGCTGCCATTACTGGAATAACCTTTTTGGGAAAAAAATAGAAACCAAAGCTTTATTATCAATGACTATAGTAAATTTTCTGCCATATAAAAACTGATAATAACGCTTTCTACCAAACACAATGCTAAATGCTTCCCTATCAATTTCACTTATCTTTTTTGTTTATCAGACAGGAGGTATGCGAAATAAAAAGATTGGTCAAAATAGTGGGACAAGATTGCTCCCACCTCATACTGGGATGCATCTACTGTAAGGTTTATCGGTAAATCAGGGTTATGCCACAACGTTCTCTAACTATATAGAGAACGTTGTGGTTATGCTCTCAAAAGACTTTTGACAATTATCATCCCAGTTCCAATCATATTTTTTTAAAAGTTATATAACGGGTGAAAAATTGTAAGTTTATTGGAAATAAACGGGTTGTGATAATAAACCGCCCCAATGAATGTAGAAAACTGGCTAACATTTTCTGGAACTAGTAATGGCTCTATATAGCATTTAATTTTATTTTTTATTTTTGTTGCTTGTTTGAACTAATATCAAACCCTAAATATGACAAGGGGTCAGCACAGGAAACACGTTTATTAATTTTTACAGGTATACCGTATTCGCGCAAAACTTTTAAAACGTTTCCCAAATTTTTTTTAATGTTCCAAAGAAGTTCTTCCGGATACCAAAATATCATCACAGGAAGATGCAAGCGCCTTCCGAAATTTTTAAAATTTGATCCATGCATGATTCTTTAAAATTACTTCGGTGCGCACTTGACACCGTAGAATAGTATTTTTTACATAAATAACCCCTTATAAGTCGATAGTGGTTAATTCGCAGCTTCTTTCCAAAACCATATGTTGGTTGTTGGTAAGCTGAGCTTAAATTTAATTAAATTTTCGCCATTCTATGTAATGTCTCCTATGTAGTATGAAATAAATTATTATTTCAGTTATATGCTTGAGGAACCATTGGATCCTGATGACTTATTGTCATACAATCTAGCAAAAAAGTTTTACCGAGCCTGCATGAATGAGAAAAAAATTGAAAACGAAGGACTAAAGGAAATTCTATATGTATTCAAGATAATGGGAGGTTGGCCCATATTGGAAGGAGACAATTGGAACAGTGACAGATTTGACTGGAAGAATGCAGTCATAAATTTAAGATCTAAAGGCATTAACTTTGACTTTTTCTTTAATGTTAGTATAGACGTCGATAGGAAGAACCCTGAGCGATATATCTTTGGTGTAAGTATTTTTAATTGCAAATATAATTGTTTTAGGAAATTCCAATATAAATTTTCTTACCCCTTTTTTCACCCCCTAGGGTTAAAACGTAAATACCTAAACATATGTTTATTTGTTCTAAGCGAGTAATTTGTCTAAATTTTTGTACTTACCTATATCTTTTTCTCTAGCGATTACGTGAGAAACTTACCCTCTCCATTTTTACCTACTAGGGGCAAAATCAAAACATATACTTGCTTATTTTAACAGAGTACGCATAGTACCCATAATCAGCATTATAACTTAATAGTATAAACAGTTCTAGGTATCCCCTCAAAATAGAACTTATATACCTACCAATTTGTAGACCGCCTCCATCAGTTTTAGTTTCTGACATACAGAAGTTCCAATAAAAATTTCAACCCCCGTTTTTACCCCCTTAGGGGTGGTTTTTTCACTAATCCCATCTTAGTGGATACCCACGATATAAGAAGAAGATATCCTCAAAATGTCATAATTCTAGGACTAGGAGTTTGGGCTGGGCGTTGGTTAATCAGTCAGTTCGTCCGTCAATCGGTCAGTCAGTTTACAATTTTATATAATTATTAACTTGATTTAATTTAACAGGATTAATTTTCTTCTGGGTAGTCAGTCAGTCTACCTAGGATACACGCCTGTTAGGTCAGCGGGGCTGCTGTTTTCCCTAGGGTAGGTAGGTTGTCCCCCATTTCTGAAACCTACTCAATCCTGCTTTAGAGCATTGGGGTTTATAATTAGACATTCTAGAGATTTGTCTAACGAACACACTCTGAGATTATTGTATTTTGCTTTTGTTGAATCAAGGTTGGAGTATGCATCGACCATTTGGTCTCCATTCTATCAGATGCACACCGACAGTCTCGAAAAGATTCAATGACGCTTTCTCAAGTACCTCAGACCTCAGGTTTAAGATGGACGGTGTGTATCCGGATATTAGATTTCTTCACGATCAGTTATTGGAAGGGCATTCGCTCTCCTCCTTGGAGGATCGACGAACGATATCCGACCTGAATTTCTTACGTAAGATTCTACGTGGCCAAATTGACTGTGCCGAATTCTAAAACAGATAAATATTTTAGTTCCACGCAGCTCAACCCGTCAACATCTTACATTTTTCATTCCAACATCGCGAACTAATATATTAAAATATTCGTCGTTGCATCGTATACAGACCGCCTACAAAATTGACATTTTTAACTGCAGGTCAACGAAGATGAGTTTGAATTAATGATGAATATATATGTGCATTGTTTTGTTCTTTTACTGTTTTTTATTGATGGTTAGATTGTGATTGTAATTATTTACTTTAAAAATTTTATATACTATAGTTGTGCGTATTCAGTAAATGGATCTTTTATAGTATGGTGTATTTTTAAATAAATAAATAAATAACCAGAGGTCTATAAAAAAAAGTAGAATGCTTAATAGGCTGTATAAAGGCACACTATAATATCTCTGTAGGAATGGGGTTGTGGTTTGGTTGCCATCCACTAATTTGAGTTGGCAGCGTCATTCCTACTAAGTAACTTCGTAGCGATCGAAGCGCGCCAACAATGAAAATACAAGGTAATGTTATTTGGGTTGGTTATAAGGTCCAGAAAAATTAGCTAATAATTAGATCTGGACATCATAAACAATTTTAAAAATTTCTTTATGATATTATTTATAATATCCTTACAAAAAATGCGTCTATTGATATTTATTACCTGTTGAAAGAGATATTCATGCTCTGCGGCATTTTTCTTACTATAATACAATTAGGCACTAAAAACAGTGGCTTTGTTAATACCAATTGTTTTAAAAGTTTATATATCACAAAAATAACAACAACTTGCTCAAAAAAATTAATAAACAGCACAACAAACACGCAAACAAGTCACTAACAATAGGTTTAATTCGCTCGCGAATTCGCCGGTGAGACTGTTTTTGGTTTTGGTTGACGTTAATTTAATTTCAAATGGTTGCCAAGTTTTTTCTAGGGGAAACAATTACTTCCCTGCCCTCATAGCTGTGATGTTTGACTGTTTATTAGCGACAAGGACGTAACTAAATAACACACTGATTAGCTTCAAACAAGAAAGTATTTTATTACCGTAATTAAAGGTACATATTAATTAATACGGTGCCGTACGCGTGTGATTGCGTTAGTCCGCATTTTAGTACTACCTTTACAGTGTTGCCAAATGTATCAATCCAGAAATAAGTATATTAGAAATACATACATGACATGCCCCTTGTAATAATAAAAAATAAAGAAACTTTAAAGAGTTACATAATTAACCTATCTGGGGCTCTAACCGCACGACCGCTTCGAGTATGGAAAGTATCTTTAGCATTGACTATAAGCTTCCGAGTATTTATGTCACATTCTGATTCACTCATGGGCTCGCTTCTCACAATCGTCGCTGGTTGTAACATGGGTAATGGCTTGTGATGTACAGGGTGGCCTTTTAGTGTGGCAAAGTACAATAGCTCCGTTACTATTTCAAATACATTAAAAATGTTAATACAAAAGTTGAAGGGCAGTTAGTGACTTATAACGTAAAATTATTTTTAACTCTATAGGGTGGCTCAAAAAAGCGGAACAATAAAAAATGTACTTTTTTTAAATGGAACATCCTGTATATTTTTTCATTTTTAAATTCTAGATAAAATTATAATTATTTTTTATTAAATACATTATTAGTCTATACTTTATAGTTTCCGAGATATTGACTCTTGAAAAGTGACATTTTTGAACTTTGACAGCTTCTAACTTTCTAACAGTACGTCTTAGAGCAAAACGGCTTACATGTCCCTATCTTCAATTTTTATTATCTTCCCAAAAAATCAACTTCCGGTTAAACCGGATGTTACTCGAAAGCAGGAAATATAGTTGTTCCGGTTTAACTGGAAGTTGATTTTTTTGGGAAGATAATAAAAATTGAAGATAGGGACATGTAAGCCGTTTTGCTCTAAGACGTACTGTTAGAAAGTTAAAAGCTGTCAAAGTTCAAAAATGTCACTTTTCAAGAGTCAATATCTCGGAAACTATAAAGTATAGACTAATAATGTATTTAATAAAAAATAATTATAATTTTATCTAGAATTTAAAAATGAAAAAATATACAGGGTGTTCCATTTAAAAAAAGTACATTTTTTATTGTTCCGCTTTTTTGAGCCACCCTATAGAGTTAAAAATAATTTTACGTTATAAGTCACTAACTGCCCTTCAACTTTTGTATCAACATTTTTAATGTATTTGAAATAGTAACGGAGCTATTGTACTTTGCCACACTAAAGGGCCACCCTGTATGTGTCTAATTTGATGCCTGTTTCTTCTGTATTGAGCGTCCCCAGCCTCAACAATAAAATCATTGGGTCCTGATTTGTTTAAAATAACTCCAGGTCTCCATTGTCGGCACTTCTCTTGAATCAAAACAGTTTGATTTGGCTGGAGTTCAGGAAGCTTTTTTGTACGAGTATCATGATATTTCTTTTGCTTTTCTTGAAGAAGAATCAATTTTTCTTTGATTCCGTGTATTGGAAACTTCGGTTCCAGGACTTTTCGACTCACTGGAATTGTGGATCTTAGTTTTCTACCCATTAATAACTCACAGGGTGCAGGGAAATTTTATTTTGGAGTCGTGTTATAGTCCAATATGGCTAAAAATGGATCACCACCATCTTGCATACATTTAGTCAACAAGCTTTTTACATTTTGTATCGCTCTTTCAACCATTCCGTTAGAGTTAGGATAATGGGGGGCTGGAAGTGGAAAGTATAATGTCATACTTTTTTGCAAAATTTTGAAACGCGAACGACGTAAAAGGAGGGCCACAATCTGAGAATATTTCTTGTGGTAGGCCATTAATTGAAAAAATATTTTTCAACGTGTTCCACCTGTCTTGTTTGGAAGTTTATTTATAACAATAAATTTACTAAAGTAATCGACCATAACTAGGAAATCGGGCACTTCATGAGGCATTAAAGGTTCTCTTTGGTTCGCTTTGGAATAAGATTGACATGTGGGACATGACAAAACTAACTTTTCAAGGTCTGATGACCATCCAGGGTAATAAATTGCCTCTTGTGCAAGTTTTTTACAAGCGACTACCCCTTGGTGTGACCTATGTAATATAAGTTTAAAAATTCTTCTCTGAGTATGTAAGGTATTATGAGTCTTTTATTATAAAAAATGATATTTTTGTGTAAGTAAATTTCGTTTTTTAAACTCCAAAACTTTTTTACTTCTTGTGGGGCACTGTTTTTGTGTTTTGGCCAACCATTCATTACATAGAATTTTACTTTTTGAAGAACATCGTCAGTATTTATTGCTTCTTGTAATTTCTCATTATTTTCTGGTCTTGTTGCTATGATAGAGTATACCCTTAGGTTTGTTTCTAAATAATCTGTATTAATAGTTTCCTTTGTTGGATCACGACTAAGTGTGTCAGGTACTTGTACATTTTTTCCCGGCACAAACTTTAGGGTAAAACAATACTTTAAAAGTCTAAAAACAAGTCTTTGTATACGCGGAGACATTTTGTCTAAAGGTTTTTTCAAAAGTCCGAGTAACGGCTTATGATCACTTTCGATTAAAAAGGATTTCTGTCCAAATAAGTAGTAATGAAAACGCTCGCAACCAAAAACAACTGCTAATAGTTCCTTTTCGATGTGATTATAGCGTTGTTGGGTAGGCGCCAATGAAACACTCGCGAACTCGATCGGGTGACCATCTTGAGAAATAAAAGCACCAAGTCCATATGGTCCGGCGTCCACAGACAAAGTTATTTCTTTGGTCGCATCGTAATAGGATTATGTTGTAGCGTTAGCGACCAAGTCTTTTAACCGAATAAAACTTTTTTCTTCAGTAGATGTCTGTTGGAACTCACTTTTCGCGCTTAGTAATTTCCTAAGAACGATTGTTTCACTAGAGAGGTTTGGAATAAATTTAGAAAGGTAAACGATCATTCCGAGAAAGCGCTGTAAGTCTTTTTGGGTTTTTGGCGAGTGTATTTCTTGAATAGCACGCGTTTTATCGTCGAGTGAAATACCATGTTCACTGATTATGTGTCCTAAAAATCGTATTTTTTTTGGCAAAATAACGACTTAGAATGGTTATAGTCCACTGTCCCAAATTCTTTGAAGTACGGCATCTAGATTACGATTATGCTCTTTAATAGTCTTACCGTACACTAAAATGTCATCAATATAGGCTACTTGCCCTGAAACGCCCTCTAAAACTTCACAGATAAATTTAAGCCTTAAGTAGCGAAACCTACCAAAACAAATTGTTATTGTGCATAATAATGAACTTTCATATGTTAAGGGCAATTGAAGGAAAGCGGATGAAGCATCCAATAAACTGAAATACTTAGCACCTGACAACTGTGACAATAGGCACAATATTTTCCGCTAAAGTAATGGAGTATTGTTTGTGAACCTTCCCTATGCCAGAGAAAACGGCATGAAATTTATTAAGTATGCTTTGAACTAAGTAGAAGATGGGACACTTGAGCGTACTCGGGTCTTGGGACACTTGGGCGTACTTTTCCAAGAACTCCCGGAGGGCGTGGTTTCATGGCACCTGTCAAATGTCATCGGTCATTGGGCCCTTGGCGTTAGCTGTT
The DNA here is from genome assembly GCA_963969555.1 of Polydrusus pterygomalis. Taxonomy (NCBI): domain Eukaryota; kingdom Metazoa; phylum Arthropoda; class Insecta; order Coleoptera; family Curculionidae; genus Polydrusus; species Polydrusus pterygomalis. The sequence continues at coordinate 37,228,643 of OZ018383.1, read as the reverse complement.
TGGACCTTAGCTGCCGTTGGCACTAACTTCCATTGGCACTAGTTGCCATTGGCGCCAGCTTGCCTATCATTAATGCTAGTTACCGAGGGCCAAGGTCTCTAAAGGGTAGGTTGCCTGGTAACTCTATGGCCGAAGCGACGTGAGCGGGGTGTCTACGTCATCAAGACGACAAAGTTGATTTGTTTACATGGTGTACATAGCGGTTTTCACTGAATTATTGCTTTTGTAGTGTTATTTTGTTATTTAGCTGGTTAAATTTTAAACAATTGTGAAGTGTGGACATATTTTTGCGAACTCACAATATTATTTTGTGAGAAAACTATCACAAATTGTAAATTTTCAGCGATTTTCATTGTGTGAATTTCAAGGTTAGTTTATTAAACTTGATTCTTCTCTATGTTCTAATTTTAAAACAAATTATTGTTTGAATATTTATTTAGGTATGAGTGGTGGCAATATTTGTAGCATAGCTAGATGTAACAGTAATTCAAAGAAGAAGCCAGATCCAGGCGAAAAAAGATCATGTTTTTTACATTCCCAAAAAACCCCATCGTTTCAAAAGAATGGGAACGAAAATGTTGCTGAAGACGCCCAAAAATAAGAGGATATGCAGCAAGCATTTTCTGTTTACTGACTACAAAGATGAACTGCAAGCTCGCTTAATGAATTTCCAACCAATTGTTTTAAACAAAGATGGTAAGTGAAAAAGAGTAAATAAATAGGCAGTTCTCTATTAATAAAGTGACAACCAAGCCCAAAGTAAATAAACTTATATTATTCAGGGGTGAAAGATTCCAAAGTAAGGGTTGAGTTAATGTATTTATAACAATAATAATATTAATATTTGTGAGAGCTCTTGAAGTATCATCTAATGATAATCATAATTATTATTATTATCAAGACAGAAGTTTGTAGGTTTAGTGAACCCTTATTTTATTTATTTTTTATAGCTGTCCCGACATTATTTTTACCTTTGATAGAAAATAAAGATGCCTACTGTGTTATCGAAAAGAGCTTGTCGGATAAATCAAAAAGAAAACAAAGCAACTGTGGAAGGTTTATTACAGTTAGAAACAGAAAAGCTAAAAGCCATTGATAACATTTTCATGGATATTTCGGAGGTTACATCAACAAGCAAAAAAAAACAGATTATGATATTATTTGGGAAAGAAAATTTTCATTATTGAGACAAGAAAATGAGAAGCTCAAAAAAAATTGCAGATCATGAAAATAAAGAAACGATTTTAAAACAAAGTGGCTCCAACTTAGATGAACAAGATGTTTTGTCTCCAAACCAAGTGGACATTGCCTTAAAAATTAAATCTAAAGCTCGCTGGACACAGGATGAACTCTTAAAAGCTTACGTTAAAATATTTTGGTAAACGGTCATATACCTACCTATATTTAAGACAAACTTTGCATTATCCGCTGCCTGGAATATCCACTTTACAACAGTGGGCTGCAAATTAATATCAATTTAAGAAATGGAATTATAGATGATATTTTGCACATTATGGGAATAGCAAAAACATTAATAAAAGTGTTAATAGACATTAACCCTAATCGTTATTGAACTTCTTAGGTAATGAATGATAAACCTATTTTATTTTGTGACATCATTTCATTTTATTCCCCATTGTAAAGTATAATTTGAAATAAAGAAATTATTATTGTTATTATTTCCCACAATTCCCAATATTTTTTAATAATAGAAAAAACATGGTTTTCCAAAATATAATATTTAACATTATATGCAAAATTTTAAATGCTTTTAGCACTTACCTACCTATTAGTAATACAATACTGTCTATTTTCTGATAGGCCTAATTAATAATCAGAATATTGATAATAGAGTAAAAGTGCCTGTTCTTCCACCCAAGCCATAATTAGGAAAATATATAAGAAATATTCCTTTCTTAAGGGCTAAAATCATTTAAAGTTTGTCAAAAAATGATATTTAAACAAAAGCAATTGAATTTACATATCAAAACCACAGGAATTCTGTGTGAAAACTATTTAATTGCCATTAATATGCTGACCATGAAAATATTTTAAATGTGTCGTCTGGATGACGTATTCCCGCGCATGAAATGCGAACATCTGATTGGCCCAAAGTTACCAGGCAACCTATAGTATAGAGACCTTGACCGAGGGCACTATTGGTCAGACGTCATCTGGGATACGTCATCTATCACGTGTCACCCTAACCTCACCTACCAATGTATTACGTTCTGCGGGGGCCAGCTGTGATACGCCATCTATCATAATATGTTACTATAACCTCAACTACTTAGATATTCAATTTTGGGGGCCATGCCTACAAGTCGGTACTCCGCAAGCCCTATCCCCAAGAACCGGTACCCCAATAATTTCTAAACTCCATCACGCGGAGACACCTAGTGGTCGTCGGTAGAACTCGCGGGGCCTCAGGGTCAATGCCCCCTTACTAGAGTACTAGTATAGCTGTTGAAACGTCAGAGGGCGCCTGGTAATAGGGTTACGTCATCATGTTCTATTAATTTAATTTTCATTAGAAAAAAAGTTCCTTTATCCAGCGGGGTTCGATCCACCAACCATTAGTTTACTAACCAGTATCTCATACCACGGAGCTATTCGGGTTCTTACGAGACATTGTTATTATACTGTACTCTTACATCATCGCATTAGCATACTTGCTATAACAAAAGAATAATTATTACTCATAGATAGGTAATGCAATATTAATGAATTAAATTAGGCAGGCATACATTTGCAAGCTGCTATTTGTTGTATGTTTAGAAATGATTTACCACAGGGGTATAGAATACGTATAAGAACATCTAAAAGCACTTAGAAGTGTCCCTTAAACATATGAAAACGGCTGTTTAGCAGTCTATGAACGGGTAAAATGTCTACCACAGGAGCTCAAAACTATTGGGCGGTACGATAAAGACACCTTAATTGAGCTATTTTATGGTTTTACACTAAAAAACTGGTATAAATGGCCCCATTTAGCACCTTTTTACCATATCCCTAGCCCGCATTGTTAACAAATTATTTAATCCTATAACGAACAGTAGTACAACAATATAAGATAGACAAGGATAGTACTAACAACTATTTTGAATCGACACACTGCTGAAAACGTACAAGAATGGTAAAAAACGAAAGGCCAATCGCTTTATTTAGCATGTATTAACAATAAAATCGAAGATATTATGCAATACCTGACGTAAATATTCGTTTCCGATATGAATCATTAAAGTAGACAGAAAATTGTTTAGACCCTAATATTATTGAAAAATTGGAATAATATAAGAAAAATCAGTAATTTAAGGCCCAAATGCATTAAATAAAGTATGATTTATGCCTTAGTAGCACCTATACGAATTATTAAGGTAGACAGAAAATAGATGCTGTTTAGAGCCTAATATTACTGAGAAATTTGCTTACTATAAGAAAACTAGTAATTTAAGGTCCAAATGCCTTAAATAAAGCATGGTTTATGCTAGCCCCTTATATAGAAGGCTAGTCTCTTAAATCTTGCAATTTTAACACAAATGTTATACAAGGCGTTCAAAACCCTATAATTGCAACAAATATTGGCTTAATGTAGGTTGGTTAACCCTAAAAAATGATCATATTACTGTTAAGTTATGCTGCAATATGAAGCAATTTGGCGTCATTACACCTTAGAAGACGCTCCGAAACTTTCATAGGTTATTGTATTAGAACCTTGTAACTTGGCTGCAGGTATTCACGTATCTAAAAGGTAGGTAAAAAAATAGACCACAGTGTTAATTTTAATAAAAATATATTAAACAACCGCGCACCTAATGTAATTGGAACATTACTAAACGCCGCTAATAATATAGGAGGTAGTGGCAGATATACAGGGTATAGATGTACAGATCTTAAAAATAGAGAATTAAAAACAAGACCTTGTTGGTGTAATACTAATAATTTGTGATACGTGCCGAATAAACAATTGAAAAGACGCACTGAAAAATAGTCGGTGGTGTTACGTTCCAAGAATTACGAGTGAAGAACAATCCTAAATAGAAAATAACAACAAAACAGAGCCTAGTTAACCAAATTAAGTATGTCACTTGCCAAAATGATAGCCAAATAATTGAAAACGAGGGTATGTGTATAGGTTGACGTAACAAGTTAATATGAAAATACCGAGACCCGCAGGGGCGAGGTGTACTAAAGACATGCGGCTCGCTAAAGTTCTTAAGAATAATGTAACATGCGAAACGTATTTAGGATGAATAAGTTATTAGGAAAAATTCCGAGCCCTGCAGGGCGAGGTGCACTAAGGATATATGCTCGCATACATAATACCAACAAAATTGGGGCATATTGTAGGATAGGTAACCATATTAGGCCTGTTATATGGCATCAATTACGTACGATTGTAAATAAAAAACCTTGTTTTTCGCCAAAATATCTAATCCTATATACAGGGTAAGCTCGGAGTATCACTCGCCATAATAGCATAATATATATAGGACCAAGACTGATTTCGCACTAATTAGCATAGTAAACAAGGCCTTATACTAGATTGGTAGCATTGTCAAAGAGTTGGATAACATTAACCATATTATCACTAGGATGTATGGGTTCTTTATAGTCTAGATAACAAATTCTCAATATTACTAATATATATATATATCTAACTTAAAGCAAATACCACCGTGTTAAGGTGAGATTACCGATGCCAAACAGCTGATACTCATGCACAAAGGCAAGCACCGACGTATTGATTATCTTATAATATCATACGTCACCTGAGGCTTATCAGGTATATATATATATAAATGACTTAAAAAATCATAGATGTTTCGTTTAAATTATGGTAGAGTTCCTACGCCAAAAGGCCGTTTAGTCACTACAACGAGAGAAAAATAGATAAAAATTAGCCCAAATATCACCTATAATTAATGTTAATGTTAATACCCATATAGTCATATGTATAGTAGGCAGGGCTTAAACACTTAATAAATTACTAAAGTATGGTCTCTGAAGCCGTAAAAGCATATTTAACAGCACCTACACACACTATGCAACAAAAAAACCTCTCCAATAGGGTAAAACACCTAATAATCCACCAAGTATGGCCGTTTTTCTAAAAAACTCCTATTTAACAGTGTGTATACGTGTCTCCAAAAATAGCCAAAAGTAATACAAAAACAGTCTGTATGACAATATTCTGCTAACACATATTTAAGGTAGGTAAGACTGTCACCTATTATAGGTAGTGTTAATCCGACAAATAAACGTTGCAAACATTCACCACCTTAAACATTGAGGTTATGTTAAGTAAATAAATTAATAAATGTTTGGCTTATTGGCAGCATTTTTATACATAAAAAGTAGCACAACAAGCAGAGGTGCAATTAAATAGACTTAAATAAAAAATATAATGAATTACCGAGGATATACACATCTAATAGTCGTTGTCTAACCCTATCAGCTACGAAATATTAGCGAAATACCTAAAAAACATGAATAAATAGGAAAAATACCTATTTTAGGCCCTATTGCTTCAAAGACCCGATAAGGTACATGTATTTATGTACCGCTAAACACCCACTTAAACTTTCGCCTGGATATAATTGTTTCGTAAAAACCACATACCTAATACGTTGTGTTTAAAATCTCGCTAAAATTACAAAGAAATGCTCGCACCGAAACGGGTAGAACGATACTTCATACGTTTTTTGCAGCGGTTTTGTTCTCGGTCATACCGAGACAGTAAATATTGCAGCTTGGAGGAACCGTACATTCAACATTTTGTAGTGTTGTAACATTGTCAATTAGAAAATAATAAATGGAACTACAATATCACCTAATATTTAGAATCTAACATAGGCGTGTACTGCGGTAGTTTAATACTACAGGTTGGGCCAGTGGAGTAGGTTACTAAGTCCCATCAAAAATATCTAACACAATATTGGTTATCGTGTCTAGTTGATAAGTCGTTATAATATATAATCATAGTGTTAATCTGACAGCCGAAATATTGAGGTTATGCTAACTAATAAATTAAATCAATAAAATTACGGCTTATTGGTTGCACACAAATAGTACAGCAAGTAGAAGTGCAATTAAATAGACTTAAATAGAAATATAATGAATTACCGAGGTAAACATACAGAACAGCTGATGCCTAAACGAAAACCTAGCCTTTTATGTATATCATACAGTACTGTTTAAATATACATAATTAGCCGCTAAAAACTTCTCTGAAAAGGGGAAAAACATACAATAATCCATTAAAGTGCCTAAAAATGTTCTTTGAACCTATAAAGCCCTATTTATACAAAACACTCAACCAATAACAGTTCTTGATAGGGTAAAAACATCAAAGAAAACATTAAAGTACTTAAAAAAGGACTTTGAACCTATAACACCCCAGTATACCTATGCAAGTTCTGACAGACCTATATGCGCATGCTTATTAGTGTCCTATGATTGTCCTATAGTATGCTTTTCTATTGGCTATTAGGGCCTATGATTGTCCATGCCTTATACCGTTTGAGCATATAAACATACCAATGTATGATAACCTATTTAACAGCCCCCTTATACAAAATGTACAATCAACAGCCTTTCTGATGGAATAAAAACATCAAACAAGCCATTAAAGTACCTAAAAAATAACATTTGAACATATAAACCCCAGTATACCTATACAAGTTCTGACAGGTCTATATTGACATATGTGCGTGATTATTAGTGCCCTATAACCATCCGCTGATTGGGTAAAAACATTCAATAATCCATTAAAGAACCTAAAAATGGTCTTTGAACCTATAAACCCCTATTTTAACAGCAGCTATACAAAATAAACGATCAATAAATACTCCGATAAAACAGTCATTTATGGTGGATGCGCTGGAATTTTGTACATGACAATACAATTAAAAGGTACATCATACGTTACGGCGTCTTAAAGAAAGTTTTGCATGTGGTATATTGCTGGCCTTGTTTTATGTATGTAAATGTATATCTATCTATTTAGGTGCAAGATGGAAAACGTAGGTAGTCAGGTTAGTTCAGAGGATTACTAAAACTTGTTTATTATTGATGTGTCTATAGCACGAATAAAAATTCAATTAGAACAAAGAACGACAGTATAGAATGTGGGGTGATGACCCGCAGCATCGTAAGGGTGGCTCGATATATAATACAGGATGCACCGAACGTATCCAGCACAGTGGTAGAAAAAGAGGTAGGCAGACGTCGTGTGCTATTACAGTTATACCAATGAGAAATCAAGAAATAACATTCGAACCAGGTACATACAACTACCTATGATAGCCCGCCTAGCATGAAAATACTGAAATTTTCCGCTTCAACAGTAAAAACAACTTAGGATCTGAAAAATTAATAGCTAAAGAACTCAATGAATACCCAGCTAAACACGACAAAAATTAGGATCGCCTACATCTAATTTGGATATCAGCAGAAATAATTAATAGGTGTTTAATTTAAATAGACTTAAATCGAAAGACATTACAGAGAACGAATAGTTGCTGGGTAGGCTCTTAACCATCAAAAATACCCTCCTTGGGGCTTTAAAAATAAGAATAAATAGGGAAAAATACCTAGAAATTCAGGTTAATTTTCCTTTTAAAATCAGTTAACTCCAGCAAGATTATTTATATAACACAAATACACGACGAACCTAACCCAACTTCTTGGGTGTGGTTATTCTGTATAAAGACCGGCTAACACCAAAAAAAAAAGGGTCAAAAAGTATATGCACGATCATCCTCTAATATTAGGAATACCGAAAATAACACTAGACAACCACTAACAGGGGTTACATTAACGTTAAAAGATAAGGATGTATACCATTTAAATTACCGAATGATCAGCCAAATAAATAAAATTCCCGTTTAAAATGCTATTATATAAGATGAGCGTTAAATGTGTAAATTTGAGAAATTCAGCGGTGACCGCCCCGATCTAATTAGCCTTACAACCACGAAAAATAAAAAGTAACTGGTTGGATAAAATGGCTTCTTAACGAATCGTCCTGCTAAACTAAAAAATAAAACAAAAACGGTTGTAAAAATTATTCATTAAACCATAAACTTAGAATAGGTCACACAATGGTATAAACGTCAACAGCAGATATTGGCTCACGGATCGTTATGACCATTAGGTAATACTTGTTGTTAGATACATGTGTAGCGAAACATTACAAGTCACCTAGAAAACCCAAAAACTTGATCACTCAATAGCTAACAGGTTATAGGTCCTTACGATTAGAGTTGTTATGGCGAGCGAGGTGGGGAGGGGAGGGGGTAAAGTAAACAGGCAGAGGCTAAAAAAGTTCCAACAACTAGTGAAATAATTATTTTTAAAACCCCCATAAACGTTAGTCTGTATAAAACCATTAACGACATAATGGTGGAGATAGGGAATATTTTTTTTTTTGCAAAAGGTAGAAGTAGTAGGGAAACACGGATTCTGGGCCTCCTCCTCCTCCTCCTCCCCCCTCGCCTACCCTCCCTGTTGACCTTGACCATACACGTGGGCGAGCGTATTTTTATGGTATGCAGGTGTTCATTCGACCTTGAAAGATGCAACTACTCTTTGTTAATTTGACCTTGACCATACACCTGGACGAGGGTATTTTTATGGTATACAATTTTCTTTTATGTGACTCATTTGACCTTGAAGGATGGAGCTGCTCTTTGATGGTGCTACCTTGGCGTGGACGAGGGTATTTTTATGGTATGCAGGTGCCCTTTTATTTATGACACTGTTGCATTACAAATTTTTACACCATGGAGTATTTTTATTTCTTTATTGTCGTAATTTAGTTGTTCGAAAATATCTAAAGGGATACAGTTGGGTTTTATTGATGTTACCTTGACCATTATTTTTCCTAAAAGTTAGGTATTTTTATTGTCGTCATTTATTTGTTTGAAAATATCTAAAGGGATGCAAGTCTGTTTTATTGATATTACCTTCTCCATTATTTTTTCCCAAAAGTTAGATTTGTAATATATTTTGTGTTTTGTTATACCTTCATGTTCTCGAAGGGTGTTTATGAGATTTTCACACCTTGATGGGATTTTCACACCTTGAAAGAGCTATTATAGTCGTAACAATAGGGTCTGGGTCTCTTTATGATCTGATTTTCACACCTTGATGGGATTTTCACACCTTGAAAGAGTGCAGCTACCCTTTTGTTATGTATGATTTCGAAGGCGGCATGCCTCTGTTCTTTTGTTATGGGTACCATTGAGCGCTGGCTATTTTTTCTTTATTTAGGTATTCTTGGATTTATTTTTATAATGGATGCAGATGTCCTTTATGTAACCTTGACTACACTTTTGAGCAGATGTTTGTTTATGACATTGGGTTGGGTTTATTTTCGGCCTTGGAGGTACTCGGACGCAAGTGTTTGGTTTTTACGCCTTGAAGAATTTTTATTTTTTATTGACGTAATTTTGTTCTAAAATATTGAATGAGGTGCAGGCACGTTTTATTTACGATGACTTTGTGTTGGTTCGGGGTGCAGGTGGTTTTTATGTTGTTGAGTTTTGTATACTCTTTAAGCGGCCACTCCTTTTACACCTTGAAAGTATTTTTTTCTTTATTGACATCACTCTGTTTAAAATATCGAATGGGGTACAGGTATATATCGTTCTCTACTATGGTTGTTAAAATAGGGTCTGTGTTCTTTGTTATGGAATTATTTAACATTGAAAGAGTGCAAGTGTCCTTTTGTATGGGTAACTTTGACTGCTTGCAAACATGCTTAATTTTTCTTTCTTTGTTCTTTATTTTTCTTTCTTTGATAATCTATGCTACCTCTTGTGAATGAAATCCCTTTTTTTAACCAGTAGGTAAAAATTACTTAAATTTTTAAGGAGCTTTTTAGTTAATGGTGATGAATTTGAGTTAATTTATCTAGACTTGGCTGTTTCTCATCCGAAATATAATAAATAAAATATTCCAATTCACAAAGTTGGATGAAAATTAGATTTAAAGCATGTGTTGCCGAATATTGATGTAGATAAGAAAAACTAAAGCGTACACAAGTATTATTACTTCGTCATTGTAATTCATTTTTTTTAAATCACATCCAGTAGGTATTACGTTTTTATGAAAAATTTATATTTTTTAACATATTTATTTATTTTTATAGTATTATTTTTGTTTGTTGTCGTATACGTATCAAAAGGCATGCTTAATTTATGTCTAAGGATTATTAAAAATGCATATTAGCGGCAAATATATTCTCTTATTTAATCAGACTACTATCCAAATAATGTTGTAGCATACATAAAAAGTTAACTTCAGATAAAACTTTTCTTAAAATCCATTTTCCTCTCGCCATGTCCTATTTTGTGGTGTGTGAGAGCTTTTTAGAAGAAAAAATTATAACTTAGTGCTTTTACGCATTCAAAATTAAAATTATATTATGTACAAAAAGACATTATAGCTTATTACTCCTTATATCGACGAAGATACGAAAAGTTAATGTGCAGTAAACAAGATTTTTCTCTCATCACTGTAAGTAATAAAAAAGGCAGATATAGCATGTGTTTTAAAATTATAGAAAAAGCATCTGTATGTACATGAAGAGATATTCTCTATTTATATAATCAGCTCGATTCCATCAATTTAACCAAACAATAGGAATGAGGATCAGCCATCGCCTTTGAATAGTTTCCACTCATGCACGTTTACACAAAAACTACTAAAGCCATCGAACTTATTTCAAGATAATATATTTTTTGTTTATTAAGCAAAGCAGGTGAAGCAATTTTTTGTGCATCTACCTTTTATGTTATTGATGCATGCCAAGACTATTTCAAAAATAGTTGCAAGCGATCCGCTGTGCTGGCATAAAACTAGCAAACTTTAATAAAACGTGAAAATTTGGATAATTAAAGGATCAAATGTTGTTTATCATGTGATTTTTAGAGCTTTCATTAAGTGAAAATATTAAAATTACTAAATACGGCATATTGGCATAAATTACTGTATATTTTGAAAATAAAAGTTAAAATGTAAACATTCAGCTGTTTGTCTTTATTGCCCTTATAGTGAAATAAATCGATTATCTAAATTTTAAAACATTCATTCAATGTATTTAATACTTATATTTTACATGTGGGATATGGGTACTCTTATATATTTTCGGACAACCTTGAAATATTTTGAAAACCTTTATGTGTTTAGTGCCCGAAGCAGATAAAATCAACTGCAACACACATTATTTAGTTTAGTATTTTGAAAACCGTTCCCGAGTTACAATGGCTGGCCCTAGTCTGGCTGTGGACTTCCAAGCATTCAAGATAGAAAATAATAAACTAATCCCTAAAGAACTTGCTGCCTACGACGGTCATAGAATAAGTCACTAAGATGTCCCTAAATGTTTCTATCATTCAAATAATAAAAATTGTGCATGTTCTTTGTTTAATGTATTTTTGTTATATGATCAACATGTAATGAAAACCTAATTTTTTAATAAACATTTAATAATACAACCAAAAGTGTCTGTTTTGTATTGATATTCTGATGTGAAGTAACTTTGTCTACCTATACATTCTAATTTCTGTACTCATTCATACACCTAAAAACCTCAATACATAATATCCTAATATCCGAATATCCAATTAGCCACTTAGCCAAATCACCAAATATCCCAATACCCGAATATTTCTACTGACTTTTACTTTTTGTAAGTGTTTTCTCTTTTGTAATGTGTGTGAGTCACTTTTTAAATCAATATCGAACCGGAGAGTTTAAAAATATGACAAAATGTATAGAAAATGTATGTAAAAGCCAAAGAGTTACTATAATCTCTACCAGACCTAAAATTTCAAAGATTAAAAAGTTTACCCAAGATACTCCCACGTATCTTTGTATCACCGTCACAGAGCATACTTTTTTTTTTTAATCCCATGCACTCAGCATGTGCCCTTGTATATTAACAAAAACCCGAAAAACCACTCGAAGAAGAAACGACACAATCAAAGTTTTAATACAACTAGCGATAAAAACTCATTTTAGCTAAACAAACAAAAATGTTTGCTTAACACACCATCGGTCGACAATTTTCGTAAGAAATATAGAAAACATGCAAATCGTAGTCTAAACAGTATAATACAAAAATATAATGTTTTACGAGCATTAGTTGTTTAAATATACTGTAAGATATCCATGTTTTTAATAAAAAAAAGAAAAATATTCCGCAAATTCGAGTTTTATTCTTTTATTAAGTTTAAAAATGACTTCAATAATGTGGGCAGATTAACTTATCAAAAATTCGGCTATTTTGTGTTTTTTCAAGAATTAAAACGGAGGGGGTCAGTTCCAATCATCGTATCCATTAAAGTATTTATTTGTGCATTCGTATAAAAAAAGATAGGTAGTCATAATATGGAATCATCGCCGTTTAAACTTTTTCAGCTAGTGCTCTCATAGACAGACATAAGAAACACAACAACAATATAGACAAACTGTATCATAAATAGTGTAAAATATATAGAAATTTATTTTTTAAGTTAAATTTTGATCTATACATTGTTCAAGAAATGAAGATTATAGAACCAATGTCCAGTATTCAACAAGCGTAAATTCAAATCGAAATTATTATATTAGAGACATTTTATAGTAGACATACCGTTGTACATTTGATATGTGAACAACTTTGTATAATATTTTTGTCCTGTTTTAACATACCTAGTATTTTAAAGGTATAAGGAAATCCTTTTTTAAAAAAATCACCCTCATTTAACTTAAAAATTAGTACATTTGAAATTATTGTAATGGGGACAGAAGAGAGGAATGATGGACATAAAACAAAACAATTGCTTCTAACAAGAGTTTTACACTTACTGAACACTCCCAGGTTATTATCTAAATTGTATCAACAGTCTTTCGAAAATAGTTTATTCGCATAATTTTTATTGGTAAATTTTTGAGCGTAAACCCATGAAGCCAGAAGTTTTGCAACATTCTCCAAGAATAAAAGTTTTATAAATCCATTATTCTCTTAGATAAATTATCATTTCAAATATTACAATTATTATTATAATAAAAAGAAAACAGAATGGGCCCCTAGTAACGAAATGATGATTTGCAACTAAACACTTTGAGAAATAAGTGAAAAACAAGTATTATATTATTATACGACTTGTCAAAATACTAGATAGACTTTCAATTATTCATTCTTTTTTAAAAACGCTGGTATAATAAATAGTGTTACTGATTACAGGCCCATATCCAAAATTTCACTTATTCCTAAACGAATGGGATTCTTAGTTAAAGATTTTCTTGAGGACTGTTTTAAAAATGTTATTTTCACTAACCAGCATGGCTTCATAAAGGGAAGGTCAATAACAACAAATTTACTAGTTTATTCTGATTACATTTTTAATTCCCTAGAAAATGGTGTTGACTGTCAAATTTACGCCCATGATCGGTCACCAAGATTTTTGTTTTATTAAATATTGCAAAGGTTTATAAGACACCTAAGTGTTGAAGATACTTGTGTTTTGGTTCTCTCTTTATTGCTATTGCACAACACCTCGATTTTCTTTTAAAACTGGAAGAGTTACATTAGTTTTTGATTTGATATACATAAATTACACTTTATAGACTTCTTCAGTATTACATTTTCGGCTTTTTTTTCATGCAAAAAGTTCTACACAGTCCTTAAACTGATTCCAGTGCTTTTGCTATTATTTCTTGCATATTAGTTGGGGAATTTCAACTTACTCTTTTATTTTCCAAATAGTTAATCAAATTTTGTAAGATTGTTTTTGCTTAGAGACTCAAAGCACCAGAAAATTGTTTTTTATTATTCGAATAGTCAAATTTGTCACTTGTTAAAATCATAAAATAAACATGTTGATCACAACAAGAACCACTAAAAATTATAAGTTTATCCCTTTTTGTCATGCCGAAATTGTATGTCTGTCTCCGAGGCCGCATTTTAACCCCAGCAGGTAAAATAACCTTGAAAATAAATACCTAATTCGAAGGGAAATGCATTATAACACAAGGACGTATCTAAACCTCGAGAGCAGGGTGTACCGGATTCTTGAAAGTGTATAAGGTTGGTATGTTAAGGAAGGGGGAGTAGAAGTGGGGTGGATATATAGTGGGTAGGCGTGCATAAAAGAATGTTCACAAGCCAAATTTCTTCAATTTAAAACTACCAGTCTTCTGTTATTATTATTTGCGTGTGTTAATTGTTCAGTAAAAATGAGTTTACCAGTGCTAGACGGAGATTTACATTTAATGGGTGATAGAACCCAAGAAGAAGTAGTGAAATACGTGGGTGAAGAGAATATTGATTGGGACGACGACATACTTGACAATTTTGCAGCAGCTGCGATGGATCAATTGTTAGAGTCTGGGTTCAAGCAGCAGCAGCAGCAGCCTGAACAATTCAATTCAAATGTAAATATAATTAGCGATGTTGTGGTGCGGGAAAAAAATGCTGTGCCTAGCAAGCTGGAAAAACTTCTAACACAGCCATCGGGGGTGGTAACAAAACAACCGAAGACTTCCACTAAAAAAAGAAATCAACCATCGTCCTCATCTGGAGATCGCAGTAACACGAAGAAAAGTCGACCATCTCCATCATCTGGAGGTTGCATTAGTAGCAGTAAGAACGTCACGAAGCCTATCTTTAGAAAGCCAGCAAAGTGTAAAGTGATCCCAGACTGGTTGGATAACGAGAAGAAGCCTTCGCAACAGTCTCAGTTGCAGACATCGTCACCGCTGTCACCACAAACTCAATCAACATCATTGGTGAAGCGCCCATTATCGTCAACATTAAACAAGGCAGGCAAAATTGTAGCAAATAAGAAGAATAAGAAGCAAAAAATGGAGGGTGTAACAGCGAATGTGGAAACCGCAACTCCTGACTGGGTGGCTTGCTTAAGTCAGGATAGCGAGCAGAATCTCATGAGGAGTGTGTTAGCATTGAAAAACCAGTGGAAGGTTGCGTTAAATAATTATCAGCGGGAAGAAGAAGACATTGTAAAAGAAATAAGTGAATTAGAAGCTCGGCTAGGTGTAGTTAGGAATAATGTGAATAGATTTAGGGAAAAATTAGAAATATATGATAGGTTACATGAATAGCGATGGAGTTAGGATAGTTTTTAAATATATATTATAATTTAAGAAAGATGTAATATAGATTAGATATTGGAATTAGTATAGTCATAAGTGTTATGTGTGTATTATAGTAATAATAATAATGTATAGATAATAAAAGTAAAATTTGTCAAGCAAACTTCAAAAAAAATTAAGGTAAAATAAATGTTTTATACAATCGAACCTCATAATATATTGTTTTATTTAAAACCACTTAGCATAATATTATAGTGCAATATGTATAGGATGTATAGAATAAGCATCGTAAATATAAATGTAAGTTATTCCTTACAAATTTAGGTAATTTTTCTTCCATCTGTCAACGGTAATAATTCCTCATAGTTTAATGTTCGCACCCCTTTCCGATCTTCTTATTCTTCTTCTGCATATTATGTCAAACGTTCCCATTGCTTTGAAAATATCACTTTAATTATAATATTCATACCCTGTGAAGAATAATTTTTTCGAATACAGCTGATTAATAAATTGTCATGTATAGTGGAGTGAAAATTCCAGTCAAATCTCCAATAAACGGTCCTGCGGGTAAATCAAGTTCGACACTTCTAGAGAGATATATTACAGAATCTGTATAGGACTAATATAGGACTCTATTATCAAGACGTTCGAGATATGAATATAACTTAAAACGTGCCCGGGCTGTGACGTAAACCGCATTCACTACATTTACTGTAGGTAGAGAATTAACAAATCTGTACACCAATCACTCGCTTCTTGTTTAATTTTAATAAACTTGTTCATTATAGCAGTAAATAAACCCTCTTGTCCAGAATGTTTGTTAAATCTTTCAACTTGATATTTCCATATTTCATACACTTCCAAAATTTTGTAACCCTTTTCTACATACTTCAACACTTTCTTTCATAACCCAAGACATTGGTGGTAAATTATGAATACACCGAAGAAAACTGTTAATTCTCTACCTACAGTAAATGTAGTGAATGCGGTTTACGTCACAGCCCGGGCACGTTTTAAGTTATATTCATATCTCGAACGTCTTGATAATAGAGTCCTATATTAGTCCTATACAGATTCTGTAATATATCTCTCTAGAAGTGTCGAACTTGATTTACCCGCAGGACCGTTTATTGGAGATTTGACTGGAATTTTCACTCCACTATACATGACAATTTATTAATCAGCTGTATTCGAAAAAATTATTCTTCACAGGGTATGAATATTATAATTAAAGTGATATTTTCAAAGCAATGGGAACGTTTGACATAATATGCAGAAGAAGAATAAGAAGATCGGAAAGGGGTGCGAACATTAAACTATGAGGAATTATTACCGTTGACAGATGGAAGAAAAATTACCTAAATTTGTAAGGAATAACTTACATTTATATTTACGATGCTTATTCTATACATCCTATACATATTGCACTATAATATTATGCTAAGTGGTTTTAAATAAAACAATATATTATGAGGTTCGATTGTATAAAAAATTTATTTTACCTTAATTTTTTTTGAAGTTTGCTTGACAAATTTTACTTTTATTATCTATACATTATTATTATTACTATAATACACACATAACACTTATGACTATACTAATTCCAATATCTAATCTATATTACATCTTTCTTAAATTATAATATATATTTAAAAACTATCCTAACTCCATCGCTATTCATGTAACCTATCATATATTTCTAATTTTTCCCTAAATCTATTCACATTATTCCTAACTACACCTAGCCGAGCTTCTAATTCACTTATTTCTTTTACAATGTCTTCTTCTTCCCGCTGATAATTATTTAACGCAACCTTCCACTGGTTTTTCAATGCTAACACACTCCTCATGAGATTCTGCTCGCTATCCTGACTTAAGCAAGCCACCCAGTCAGGAGTTGCGGTTTCCACATTCGCTGTTACACCCTCCATTTTTTGCTTCTTATTCTTCTTATTTGCTACAATTTTGCCTGCCTTGTTTAATGTTGACGATAATGGGCGCTTCACCAATGATGTTGATTGAGTTTGTGGTGACAGCGGTGACGATGTCTGCAACTGAGACTGTTGCGAAGGCTTCTTCTCGTTATCCAACCAGTCTGGGATCACTTTACACTTTGCTGGCTTTCTAAAGATAGGCTTCGTGACGTTCTTACTGCTACTAATGCAACCTCCAGATGATGGAGATGGTCGACTTTTCTTCGTGTTACTGCGATCTCCAGATGAGGACGATGGTTGATTTCTTTTTTTAGTGGAAGTCTTCGGTTGTTTTGTTACCACCCCCGATGGCTGTGTTAGAAGTTTTTCCAGCTTGCTAGGCACAGCATTTTTTTCCCGCACCACAACATCGCTAATTATATTTACATTTGAATTGAATTGTTCAGGCTGCTGCTGCTGCTGCTTGAACCCAGACTCTAACAATTGATCCATCGCAGCTGCTGCAAAATTGTCAAGTATGTCGTCGTCCCAATCAATATTCTCTTCACCCACGTATTTCACTACTTCTTCTTGGGTTCTATCACCCATTAAATGTAAATCTCCGTCTAGCACTGGTAAACTCATTTTTACTGAACAATTAACACACGCAAATAATAATAACAGAAGACTGGTAGTTTTAAATTGAAGAAATTTGGCTTGTGAACATTCTTTTATGCACGCCTACCCACTATATATCCACCCCACTTCTACTCCCCCTTCCTTAACATACCAACCTTATACACTTTCAAGAATCCGGTACACCCTGCTCTCGAGGTTTAGATACGTCCTTGTGTTATAATGCATTTCCCTTCGAATTAGGTATTTATTTTCAAGGTTATTTTACCTGCTGGGGTTAAAATGCGGCCTCGGAGACAGACATACAATTTCGGCATGACAAAAAGGGATAAACTTATAATTTTTAGTGGTTCTTGTTGTGATCAACATGTTTATTTTATGATTTTAACAAGTGACAAATTTGACTATTCGAATAATAAAAAACAATTTTCTGGTGCTTTGAGTCTCTAAGCAAAAACAATCTTACAAAATTTGATTAACTATTTGGAAAATAAAAGAGTAAGTTGAAATTCCCCAACTAATATGCAAGAAATAATAGCAAAAGCACTGGAATCAGTTTAAGGACTGTGTAGAACTTTTTGCATGAAAAAAAAGCCGAAAATGTAATACTGAAGAAGTCTATAAAGTGTAATTTATGTATATCAAATCAAAAACTAATGTAACTCTTCCAGTTTTAAAAGAAAATCGAGGTGTTGTGCAATAGCAATAAAGAGAGAACCAAAACACAAGTATCTTCAACACTTAGGTGTCTTATAAACCTTTGCAATATTTAATAAAACAAAAATCTTGGTGACCGATCATGGGCGTAAATTTGACAGTCAACACCATTTTCTAGGGAATTAAAAATGTAATCAGAATAAACTAGTAAATTTGTTGTTATTGACCTTCCCTTTATGAAGCCATGCTGGTTAGTGAAAATAACATTTTTAAAACAGTCCTCAAGAAAATCTTTAACTAAGAATCCCATTCGTTTAGGAATAAGTGAAATTTTGGATATGGGCCTGTAATCAGTAACACTATTTATTATACCAGCGTTTTTAAAAAAGAATGAATAATTGAAAGTCTATCTAGTATTTTGACAAGTCGTATAATAATATAATACTTGTTTTTCACTTATTTCTCAAAGTGTTTAGTTGCAAATCATCATTTCGTTACTAGGGGCCCATTCTGTTTTCTTTTTATTATAATAATAATTGTAATATTTGAAATGATAATTTATCTAAGAGAATAATGGATTTATAAAACTTTTATTCTTGGAGAATGTTGCAAAACTTCTGGCTTCATGGGTTTACGCTCAAAAATTTACCAATAAAAATTATGCGAATAAACTATTTTCGAAAGACTGTTGATACAATTTAGATAATAACCTGGGAGTGTTCAGTAAGTGTAAAACTCTTGTTAGAAGCAATTGTTTTGTTTTATGTCCATCATTCCTCTCTTCTGTCCCCATTACAATAATTTCAAATGTACTAATTTTTAAGTTAAATGAGGGTGATTTTTTTAAAAAAGGATTTCCTTATACCTTTAAAATACTAGGTATGTTAAAACAGGACAAAAATATTATACAAAGTTGTTCACATATCAAATGTACAACGGTATGTCTACTATAAAATGTCTCTAATATAATAATTTCGATTTGAATTTACGCTTGTTGAATACTGGACATTGGTTCTATAATCTTCATTTCTTGAACAATGTATAGATCAAAATTTAACTTAAAAAATAAATTTCTATATATTTTACACTATTTATGATACAGTTTGTCTATATTGTTGTTGTGTTTCTTATGTCTGTCTATGAGAGCACTAGCTGAAAAAGTTTAAACGGCGATGATTCCATATTATGACTACCTATCTTTTTTTATACGAATGCACAAATAAATACTTTAATGGATACGATGATTGGAACTGACCCCCTCCGTTTTAATTCTTGAAAAAACACAAAATAGCCGAATTTTTGATAAGTTAATCTGCCCACATTATTGAAGTCATTTTTAAACTTAATAAAAGAATAAAACTCGAATTTGCGGAATATTTTTCTTTTTTTTATTAAAAACATGGATATCTTACAGTATATTTAAACAACTAATGCTCGTAAAACATTATATTTTTGTATTATACTGTTTAGACTACGATTTGCATGTTTTCTATATTTCTTACGAAAATTGTCGACCGATGGTGTGTTAAGCAAACATTTTTGTTTGTTTAGCTAAAATGAGTTTTTATCGCTAGTTGTATTAAAACTTTGATTGTGTCGTTTCTTCTTCGAGTGGTTTTTCGGGTTTTTGTTAATATACAAGGGCACATGCTGAGTGCATGGGATTAAAAAAAAAAAGTATGCTCTGTGACGGTGATACAAAGATACGTGGGAGTATCTTGGGTAAACTTTTTAATCTTTGAAATTTTAGGTCTGGTAGAGATTATAGTAACTCTTTGGCTTTTACATACATTTTCTATACATTTTGTCATATTTTTAAACTCTCCGGTTCGATATTGATTTAAAAAGTGACTCACACACATTACAAAAGAGAAAACACTTACAAAAAGTAAAAGTCAGTAGAAATATTCGGGTATTGGGATATTTGGTGATTTGGCTAAGTGGCTAATTGGATATTCGGATATTAGGATATTATGTATTGAGGTTTTTAGGTGTATGAATGAGTACAGAAATTAGAATGTATAGGTAGACAAAGTTACTTCACATCAGAATATCAATACAAAACAGACACTTTTGGTTGTATTATTAAATGTTTATTAAAAAATTAGGTTTTCATTACATGTTGATCATATAACAAAAATACATTAAACAAAGAACATGCACAATTTTTATTATTTGAATGATAGAAACATTTAGGGACATCTTAGTGACTTATTCTATGACCGTCGTAGGCAGCAAGTTCTTTAGGGATTAGTTTATTATTTTCTATCTTGAATGCTTGGAAGTCCACAGCCAGACTAGGGCCAGCCATTGTAACTCGGGAACGGTTTTCAAAATACTAAACTAAATAATGTGTGTTGCAGTTGATTTTATCTGCTTCGGGCACTAAACACATAAAGGTTTTCAAAATATTTCAAGGTTGTCCGAAAATATATAAGAGTACCCATATCCCACATGTAAAATATAAGTATTAAATACATTGAATGAATGTTTTAAAATTTAGATAATCGATTTATTTCACTATAAGGGCAATAAAGACAAACAGCTGAATGTTTACATTTTAACTTTTATTTTCAAAATATACAGTAATTTATGCCAATATGCCGTATTTAGTAATTTTAATATTTTCACTTAATGAAAGCTCTAAAAATCACATGATAAACAACATTTGATCCTTTAATTATCCAAATTTTCACGTTTTATTAAAGTTTGCTAGTTTTATGCCAGCACAGCGGATCGCTTGCAACTATTTTTGAAATAGTCTTGGCATGCATCAATAACATAAAAGGTAGATGCACAAAAAATTGCTTCACCTGCTTTGCTTAATAAACAAAAAATATATTATCTTGAAATAAGTTCGATGGCTTTAGTAGTTTTTGTGTAAACGTGCATGAGTGGAAACTATTCAAAGGCGATGGCTGATCCTCATTCCTATTGTTTGGTTAAATTGATGGAATCGAGCTGATTATATAAATAGAGAATATCTCTTCATGTACATACAGATGCTTTTTCTATAATTTTAAAACACATGCTATATCTGCCTTTTTTATTACTTACAGTGATGAGAGAAAAATCTTGTTTACTGCACATTAACTTTTCGTATCTTCGTCGATATAAGGAGTAATAAGCTATAATGTCTTTTTGTACATAATATAATTTTAATTTTGAATGCGTAAAAGCACTAAGTTATAATTTTTTCTTCTAAAAAGCTCTCACACACCACAAAATAGGACATGGCGAGAGGAAAATGGATTTTAAGAAAAGTTTTATCTGAAGTTAACTTTTTATGTATGCTACAACATTATTTGGATAGTAGTCTGATTAAATAAGAGAATATATTTGCCGCTAATATGCATTTTTAATAATCCTTAGACATAAATTAAGCATGCCTTTTGATACGTATACGACAACAAACAAAAATAATACTATAAAAATAAATAAATATGTTAAAAAATATAAATTTTTCATAAAAACGTATTACCTACTGGATGTGATTTAAAAAAAATGAATTACAATGACGAAGTAATAATACTTGTGTACGCTTTAGTTTTTCTTATCTACATCAATATTCGGCAACACATGCTTTAAATCTAATTTTCATCCAACTTTGTGAATTGGAATATTTTATTTATTATATTTCGGATGAGAAACAGCCAAGTCTAGATAAATTAACTCAAATTCATCACCATTAACTAAAAAGCTCCTTAAAAATTTAAGTAATTTTTACCTACTGGTTAAAAAAAGGGATTTCATTCACAAGAGGTAGCATAGATTATCAAAGAAAGAAAAATAAAGAACAAAGAAAGAAAAATTAAGCATGTTTGCAAGCAGTCAAAGTTACCCATACAAAAGGACACTTGCACTCTTTCAATGTTAAATAATTCCATAACAAAGAACACAGACCCTATTTTAACAACCATAGTAGAGAACGATATATACCTGTACCCCATTCGATATTTTAAACAGAGTGATGTCAATAAAGAAAAAAATACTTTCAAGGTGTAAAAGGAGTGGCCGCTTAAAGAGTATACAAAACTCAACAACATAAAAACCACCTGCACCCCGAACCAACACAAGGTCATCGTAAATAAAACGTGCCTGCACCTCATTCAATATTTTAGAACAAAATTACGTCAATAAAAAATAAAAATTCTTCAAGGCGTAAAAACCAAACACTTGCGTCCGAGTACCTCCAAGGCCGAAAATAAACCCAACCCAATGTCATAAACAAACATCTGCTCAAAAGTGTAGTCAAGGTTACATAAAGGACATCTGCATCCATTATAAAAATAAATCCAAGAATACCTAAATAAAGAAAAAATAGCCAGCGCTCAATGGTACCCATAACAAAAGAACAGAGGCATGCCGCCTTCGAAATCATACATAACAAAAGGGTAGCTGCACTCTTTCAAGGTGTGAAAATCCCATCAAGGTGTGAAAATCAGATCATAAAGAGACCCAGACCCTATTGTTACGACTATAATAGCTCTTTCAAGGTGTGAAAATCCCATCAAGGTGTGAAAATCTCATAAACACCCTTCGAGAACATGAAGGTATAACAAAACACAAAATATATTACAAATCTAACTTTTGGGAAAAAATAATGGAGAAGGTAATATCAATAAAACAGACTTGCATCCCTTTAGATATTTTCAAACAAATAAATGACGACAATAAAAATACCTAACTTTTAGGAAAAATAATGGTCAAGGTAACATCAATAAAACCCAACTGTATCCCTTTAGATATTTTCGAACAACTAAATTACGACAATAAAGAAATAAAAATACTCCATGGTGTAAAAATTTGTAATGCAACAGTGTCATAAATAAAAGGGCACCTGCATACCATAAAAATACCCTCGTCCACGCCAAGGTAGCACCATCAAAGAGCAGCTCCATCCTTCAAGGTCAAATGAGTCACATAAAAGAAAATTGTATACCATAAAAATACCCTCGTCCAGGTGTATGGTCAAGGTCAAATTAACAAAGAGTAGTTGCATCTTTCAAGGTCGAATGAACACCTGCATACCATAAAAATACGCTCGCCCACGTGTATGGTCAAGGTCAACAGGGAGGGTAGGCGAGGGGGGAGGAGGAGGAGGAGGAGGCCCAGAATCCGTGTTTCCCTACTACTGGTAGATAATGAAATAAATACCTATCGAAACGATTAAAGCTATTAAAACAATACAAGTAATAACAATGGGAGGTACATAAAATGCAGTTTAAAAGGGAAACTCAATTATATCATATAGCATCTAACGTGTTAAGTATCAAAAACGAGGATAGGATGTAAAATTTTAGCAAAAACTTGGGTAAATAGAGCAAATAATGCAACAAAATATCAAAAAAATGTTCCTAATTAATATTTGTTCATACAGCTAAGTAGAAAACTATCGAAACATTGGGGAAAAAAAGGGAGTGGTGACTACAGGTATAAAATTTAACAACCATGGGTAAAATATCAGGAAAAAATATCAAAATTACCATCAATCACACCAGAATACTTATCGTCAAAACCTACTATTTTCACTGGCTTGTTACCAATAAAATAGGTTTGAATCTACCATTCGAAACCCTTATTTAATATGTGGTGTTTCCAGAAAGGTGTATTTTATCCTACTCTCATACATTCTATAGCAGTGATGTTAAAAACTAAACCGGCTTTATTAACAAGTGCAACCATTTTATAGAGCATAGAGACCCATAGAGCTGTAACCAGTATTAAATAAAACAAGTCAATATTGCAGAACATTTTAAAATGTTTTTTTATCAACGCTTTATAGGAGTCGCAGTAAAGTCAAACAGTACTCTATATAAATTTAATATAAGGTACAGGTAACGATCATCAGGCTATTTTATATAGTCTAACTTGGGTATCCATTTAATAAGACGCAAGCTCATATTTTTTAAATTACTTTTTAATTATTTTCTTAGTATCTATAGTATGCAGGGCTATCTAACCATACTTCACATCTTGCATAATTAACGGCCTCTCGTATCTTAGGATCTTCACAATATACGTATTACCGCTCTACTTCTTCAAAATTCCCCAACTTGTTCATGTCGTATACAAATCTTAAGGCATCTGGTCCTTCAAAGTAGCGTTCACATATATCCAAAGCTCTAACTTTTTTTTAACCAACGGATGGATTCCCAATTCTTCTTTGCGTTTTGAAGTGTATTATATATATCCTGAATTACATGATGTGCATCATTATTTACTATATTCTGAGCCTTGTCCATAATATCCAATTGATTGCGAGTATTGCTAATAATTAGGACGGCATTCTGACTTAAAATAAGCCGCCGTGCTTCTGATGATAGTAAATATATCAACAGGCTTAATTACTCTGTGAAAACCTGAATCTATTGAGGATTGTTCGGGTTTTCGGGGTTACTCGGGTTCATTAGGATTTTGAGAATGTATTTTGCTTGACGTAGTTTTTAAAAACACAGCCACGGCCTTCTCCCAAAATTTTGCAAATTTCGTGAGCCTTTGGCCGTGGCTGTGTTTTTAAAAACTACGTCAAGCAAAATACATTCTCAAAATCCTAATGAACCCGAGTAACCCCGAAAACCCGAACAATCCTCAATAGATTCAGGTTTCACAGAGTAATTAAGCCTGTTGATATATTTACTATCATCAGAAGCACGGCGGCTTATTTTAAGTCAGAATGCCGTCCTAATTATTTGCAATACTCGCAATCAATTGGATATTATGGACAAGGCTCAGAATATAGTAAATAATGATGCACATCATGTAATTCAGGATATATATAATACACTTCAAAACGCAAAGAAGAATTGGGAATCCATCCGTTGGTTAAAAAAAAGTTAGAGCTTTGGATATATGTGAACGCTACTTTGAAGGACCAGATGCCTTAAGATTTGTATACGACATGAACAAGTTGGGGAATTTTGAAGAAGTAGAGCGGTAATACGTATATTGTGAAGATCCTAAGATACGAGAGGCCGTTAATTATGCAAGATGTGAAGTATGGTTAGATAGCCCTGCATACTATAGATACTAAGAAAATAATTAAAAAGTAATTTAAAAAATATGAGCTTGCGTCTTATTAAATGGATACCCAAGTTAGACTATATAAAATAGCCTGATGATCGTTACCTGTACCTTATATTAAATTTATATAGAGTACTGTTTGACTTTACTGCGACTCCTATAAAGCGTTGATAAAAAACATTTTAAAATGTTCTGCAATATTGACTTGTTTTATTTAATACTGGTTACAGCTCTATGGGTCTCTATGCTCTATAAAATGGTTGCACTTGTTAATAAAGCCGGTTTAGTTTTTAACATCACTGCTATAGAATGTATGAGAGTAGGATAAAATACACCTTTCTGGAAACACCACATATTAAATAAGGGTTTCGAATGGTAGATTCAAACCTATTTTATTGGTAACAAGCCAGTGAAAATAGTAGGTTTTGACGATAAGTATTCTGGTGTGATTGATGGTAATTTTGATATTTTTTCCTGATATTTTACCCATGGTTGTTAAATTTTATACCTGTAGTCACCACTCCCTTTTTTTCCCCAATGTTTCGATAGTTTTCTACTTAGCTGTATGAACAAATATTAATTAGGAACATTTTTTTGATATTTTGTTGCATTATTTGCTCTATTTACCCAAGTTTTTGCTAAAATTTTACATCCTATCCTCGTTTTTGATACTTAACACGTTAGATGCTATATGATATAATTGAGTTTCCCTTTTAAACTGCATTTTATGTACCTCCCATTGTTATTACTTGTATTGTTTTAATAGCTTTAATCGTTTCGATAGGTATTTATTTCATTATCTACCTTTTGCAAAAAAAAAAATATTCCCTATCTCCACCATTATGTCGTTAATGGTTTTATACAGACTAACGTTTATGGGGGTTTTAAAAATAATTATTTCACTAGTTGTTGGAACTTTTTTAGCCTCTGCCTGTTTACTTTACCCCCTCCCCTCCCCACCTCGCTCGCCATAACAACTCTAATCGTAAGGACCTATAACCTGTTAGCTATTGAGTGATCAAGTTTTTGGGTTTTCTAGGTGACTTGTAATGTTTCGCTACACATGTATCTAACAACAAGTATTACCTAATGGTCATAACGATCCGTGAGCCAATATCTGCTGTTGACGTTTATACCATTGTGTGACCTATTCTAAGTTTATGGTTTAATGAATAATTTTTACAACCGTTTTTGTTTTATTTTTTAGTTTAGCAGGACGATTCGTTAAGAAGCCATTTTATCCAACCAGTTACTTTTTATTTTTCGTGGTTGTAAGGCTAATTAGATCGGGGCGGTCACCGCTGAATTTCTCAAATTTACACATTTAACGCTCATCTTATATAATAGCATTTTAAACGGGAATTTTATTTATTTGGCTGATCATTCGGTAATTTAAATGGTATACATCCTTATCTTTTAACGTTAATGTAACCCCTGTTAGTGGTTGTCTAGTGTTATTTTCGGTATTCCTAATATTAGAGGATGATCGTGCATATACTTTTTGACCCTTTTTTTTTTGGTGTTAGCCGGTCTTTATACAGAATAACCACACCCAAGAAGTTGGGTTAGGTTCGTCGTGTATTTGTGTTATATAAATAATCTTGCTGGAGTTAACTGATTTTAAAAGGAAAATTAACCTGAATTTCTAGGTATTTTTCCCTATTTATTCTTATTTTTAAAGCCCCAAGGAGGGTATTTTTGATGGTTAAGAGCCTACCCAGCAACTATTCGTTCTCTGTAATGTCTTTCGATTTAAGTCTATTTAAATTAAACACCTATTAATTATTTCTGCTGATATCCAAATTAGATGTAGGCGATCCTAATTTTTGTCGTGTTTAGCTGGGTATTCATTGAGTTCTTTAGCTATTAATCTTTCAGATCCTAAGTTGTTTTTACTGTTGAAGCGGAAAATTTCAGTATTTTCATGCTAGGCGGGCTATCATAGGTAGTTGTATGTACCTGGTTCGAATGTTATTTCTTGATTTCTCATTGGTATAACTGTAATAGCACACGACGTCTGCCTACCTCTTTTTCTACCACTGTGCTGGATACGTTCGGTGCATCCTGTATTATATATCGAGCCACCCTTACGATGCTGCGGGTCATCACCCCACATTCTATACTGTCGTTCTTTGTTCTAATTGAATTTTTATTCGTGCTATAGACACATCAATAATAAACAAGTTTTAGTAATCCTCTGAACTAACCTGACTACCTACGTTTTCCATCTTGCACCTAAATAGATAGATATACATTTACATACATAAAACAAGGCCAGCAATATACCACATGCAAAACTTTCTTTAAGACGCCGTAACGTATGATGTACCTTTTAATTGTATTGTCATGTACAAAATTCCAGCGCATCCACCATAAATGACTGTTTTATCGGAGTATTTATTGATCGTTTATTTTGTATAAATAGGGGTTTATAGGTTCAAAGACCCTTTTTTATGCCCATTAATGAATTATTGGATGTTTTTTACCCAATCAGCGGATGGTTTTAGGGTACTAATAAGCACGCCCATATGCCAATACAGCAACCTGTCAGAACTTGTATAGGCATACCTACTGGAGTATATATGTTCAAATGTTATTTTTTAGGTACTTTAATGTTTTGTTTGATGTTTTTTATTCCATCAGAAAGGCTGTTGATTGTACATTTTGTATAAGGGGCTGTTAAATAGGTTATCATACATTGGTATATTTATATGCTCAAATGGTATAAGGCCTGGTCGAGCATAGGCCCTAATAGACAACAGAACTTGTATAGGTTCAAATGTCATTTTTTAGGTACTTTAATATTTTGTTTGATGTTTTTACCCTATCAAGAACTGTTATTGGTTGAGTGTTTTGTATAAATAGGGCTTTATAGGTTCAAAGAACATTTTTAGGCATTTTAATGGATTATTGTATGTTTTTCCCTTTTTTTGGAGAAGTTTTTAGCGGCTAATTATGTATATTTAAACAGTACTGTCTGATATGCATAAAAGGCTAGCTGTTCTGTCTGTTTACCTCAGTAATTCATTATATTTCTGTTTAAGTCTATTTAATTGCACTTTTACTTGCTGTACTATATGTGTGCAACCAATAAGCCGTAATTTTATTGATTTAATTTATTAGTTAACATAACCTCAATATTTCGGCTGTCAGATTAACACTATGATTATATATTATAACAACTCATCAACTAGGTACGTTAACCAGTATTGTGCTAGATATTTTTTTTTTTTTTTGATGGGTACCTCTATCTGACAATAGTTCTCAGGGGTGATTTTTACTGGCTTAGTAACATACTCCGTTGCCTCAACTAGTCCCTGTCAAAGCTATACCTGCTCTCCACAACGATAATATTCGGATGTTATTTTTTGTGTTTGAAAGCCTTAACCGGTTCACCCTGTAGTATTAAACTACCTCCGTACACACCTATGTTAGATTCTAAATATAAGGTGATATTGGTACTCCATTTATTATTTTTCTAATTGACAATGTTACAATATGAATATGTACGGTTCCTCTAAGCTGCAATATTTAATTTCTCGGTAATCTCGAGAACAAAAGTGCTGCAAAAAAAAAACGTATGAAGTATCATTCTACCCGTTTCGGTACGAACATTTCTTTGTAATTTTAGCGAGATTTTAAACACAACGTATTAGGTATGTGGTTTTTACGAAACAATTAGGTATATCCAGGCGAAAGTTTAAGTGGGTGTTTAGTGGTACATAAATACATGTATCTTATCGGGTCTTTGAAGCAATAGGGCCTAAAATAGGTATTTTTCCTATTTATTCATGTTTTTTAGGTATTTCGCTGATATTTCGTAGGTGATAGGGTTAGACAACGACTATTAGATGTGTATATCCTCGGTAATTCATTATATTTTTTATTTAAGTCTATTTAATTGCACCTCTGCTTGTTGTGCTACTTTTTATGTATAAAAATGTTGCCTATAAGCCAAACATTTATTAATTTATTTACTTAACATAACCTCAATGTTTAAGGTGGTGAATGTTTGCAACGTTTATTTGTCGGATTAACACTACCTATAATAGGTGACAGTCTTACCTACCTTAAATATGTGTTAGCAGAATATTGTCATACAGACTGTTTTTGTATTACTTTTAGCTATTTTTTGGAGACACGTATACACACTGTTAAATAGGAGTTTTTTTAGAAAAACGGCCATACTTGGTGGATTATTAGGTGTTTTACCCTATTGGAGAGGTTTTTTTGTTGCATAGTGTGTGTAGGTACTGTTAAATATGCTTTTACGGCTTCAGAGACCATACTTTAGTAATTTATTAAGTGTTTAAGCCCTGCCTACTATACATATGACTATATGGGCATTAACATTAACATTAATTATAGGTGATATTTGGGCTAATTTTTATCTATTTTTCTCTCGTTTTGTGACTGAAACGGCCTTTTGGCGTAGGAACCCTACCATAATTTAAACGAAACACCTATGATTTTTTAGTCATTTATATATATATATATACCTGATAAGCCTCAGGTGACGTATGATATTATAAGATAATCAATACGTCGGTGCTTGCCTTTGTGCATGAGTATCAGCTGTTTGGCATCGGTAATCTCACCTTAACACGGTGGTATTTGCTTTAAGTTAGATATATATATATTAGTAATATTGAGAATTTGTTATCTAGACTATAAAGAACCCATACATCCTAGTGATAATATGGTTAATGTTATCCAACTCTTTGACAATGCTACCAATCTAGTATAAGGCCTTGTTTACTATGCTAATTAGTGCGAAATCAGTCTTGGTCCTATATATATTATGCTATTATGGCGAGTGATACTCCGAGCTTACCCTGTATATAGGATTAGATATTTTGGCGAAAAACAAGGTTTTTTATTTACAATCGTACGTAATTGATGCCATATAACAGGCCTAATATGGTTACCTATCCTACAATATGCCCCAATTTTGTTGGTATTATGTATGCGAGCATATATCCTTAGTGCACCTCGCCCTGCAGGGCTCGGAATTTTTCCTAATAACTTATTCATCCTAAATACGTTTCGCATGTTACATTATTCTTAAGAACTTTAGCGAGCCGCATGTCTTTAGTACACCTCGCCCCTGCGGGTCTCGGTATTTTCATATTAACTTGTTACGTCAACCTATACACATACCCTCGTTTTCAATTATTTGGCTATCATTTTAACAAGTGACTGACTTAATTTGGTTAACTATAATAGGCATATTTTGTTGTTATTTTCTATTTAGGATTGTTCTTCACTCGTAATTCTTGGAACGTAACACCACCGACTATTTTTCAGTGCGTCTTTTCAATTGTTTATTCGGCACGTATCACAAATTATTAGTATTACACCAACAAGGTCTTGTTTTTAATTCTCTATTTTTAAGATCTGTACATCTATACCCTGTATATCTGCCACTACCTCCTATATTATTAGCGGCGTTTAGTAATGTTCCAATTACATTAGGTGCGCGGTTGTTTAATATATTTTTATTAAAATTAACACTGTGGTCTATTTTTTTACCTACCTTTTAGATACGTGAATACCTGCAGCCAAGTTACAAGGTTCTAATACAATAACCTATGAAAGTTTCGGAGCGTCTTCTAAGGTGTAATGACGCCAAATTGCTTCATATTGCAGCATAACTTAACAGTAATATGATCATTTTTTAGGGTTAACCAACCTACATTAAGCCAATATTTGTTGCAATTATAGG
The DNA here is from genome assembly GCA_963969555.1 of Polydrusus pterygomalis. Lineage (NCBI taxonomy): Eukaryota > Metazoa > Arthropoda > Insecta > Coleoptera > Curculionidae > Polydrusus > Polydrusus pterygomalis. The sequence goes on along the minus strand of OZ018383.1, from coordinate 37,197,584 downwards.
GTTTTGAACGCCTTGTATAACATTTGTGTTAAAATTGCAAGATTTAAGAGACTAGCCTTCTATATAAGGGGCTAGCATAAACCATGCTTTATTTAAGGCATTTGGACCTTAAATTACTAGTTTTCTTATATTAAGCAAATTTCTCAGTAATATTAGGCTCTAAACAGCATCTATTTTCTGTCTACCTTAATAATTCGTATAGGTGCTACTAAGGCATAAATCATACTTTATTTAATGCATTTGGGCCTTACATTACTGATTTTTCTTATATTATTCCAATTTTTCAATAATATTAGGGTCTAAACAATTTTCTGTCTACTTTAATGATTCATATCGGAAACGAATATTTACGTCAGGTATTGCATAATATCTTCGATTTTATTGTTAATACATGCTAAATAAAGCGATTGACCTTTCGTTTTTTACCATTCTTGTACGTTTTCAGCAGTGTGTCGATTCAAAATAGTTGTTAGTACTATCCTTGTCTATCTTATATTGTTGTACTACTGTTCGTTATAGGATTAAATAATTTGTTAACAATGCGGGCTAGGGATATGGTAAAAAGGTGCTAAATGGGGCCATTTATACCAGTTTTTTAGTGTAAAACCATAAAATAGCTCAATTAAGGTGTCTTTATCGTACCGCCCAATAGTTTTGAGCTCCTGTGGTAGACATTTTACCCGTTCATAGACTGCTAAACAGCCGTTTTCATATGTTTAAGGGACACTTCTAAGTGCTTTTAGATGTTCTTATACGTATTCTATACCCCTGTGGTAAATCATTTCTAAACATACAACAAATAGCAGCTTGCAAATGTATGCCTGCCTAATTTAATTCATTAATATTGCATTACCTATCTATGAGTAATAATTATTCTTTTGTTATAGCAAGTATGCTAATGCGATGATGTAAGAGTACAGTATAATAACAATGTCTCGTAAGAACCCGAATAGCTCCGTGGTATGAGATACTGGTTAGTAAACTAATGGTTGGTGGATCGAACCCCGCTGGATAAAGGAACTTTTTTTCTAATGAAAATTAAATTAATAGAACATGATGACGTAACCCTATTACCAGGCGCCCTCTGACGTTTCAACAGCTATACTAGTACTCTAGTAAGGGGGCATTGACCCTGAGGCCCCGCGAGTTCTACCGACGACCACTAGGTGTCTCCGCGTGATGGAGTTTAGAAATTATTGGGGTACCGGTTCTTGGGGATAGGGCTTGCGGAGTACCGACTTGTAGGCATGGCCCCAAAATTGAATATCTAAGTAGTTGAGGTTATAGTAACATATTATGATAGATGGCGTATCACAGCTGGCCCCCGCAGAACGTAATACATTGGTAGGTGAGGTTAGGGTGACACGTGATAGATGACGTATCCCAGATGACGTCTGACCAATAGTGCCCTCGGTAACTAGCATTAATGATAGGCAAGCTGGCGCCAATGGCAACTAGTGCCAATGGAAGTTAGTGCCAACGGCAGCTAAGGTCCAAACAGCTAACGCCAAGGGCCCAATGACCGATGACATTTGACAGGTGCCATGAAACCACGCCCTCCGGGAGTTCTTGGAAAAGTACGCCCAAGTGTCCCAAGACCCGAGTACGCTCAAGTGTCCCATCTTCTACTGAACTAAATCATTATTATTTATTTTACAATCAGTTACAGTAGAAATGTTACCCAAAGTATCGGGAAGTATTCCGAAAAGTTGACAAGCAGAAAGTCCCAAAATCGAAAATGGCATATCTGAGTCCAATATGTGAAATAAAATTTTTCCAGCCCGATTTCCGAATTTACAATCTAAGTAGACCTGTCCTAACAATCCGATTTTATGGCCCGAAAGTTTTTTTAAAGAAATATTTAAAGAATTAAAATCTGATTTATTCAATGTATTAGCCATACTACCACTATCAACTTTTAGCTTTATTTTTATACCGGATATGTAGTTCTTCGAACCATTCAACTGCATCGATTTCTGGGCTATTTATAGTCCACATGATATAGTCATTATTTTGATTTACAGTATTCATTTCGCTATTACCAGCTGAGTCCTCAGAGTCCTCAAAGTCTTCAACGATTTCATGAATACGCGCATTTTTGTACCGCGGCCAAAATCTACGGTAGTGACCTTTTTGGTTACATAAGCTGCAGTAACGATTTATGGCAGGACACTTATTTCGTTCATGTTGTTAGCCACAATATTTACAATTTATGAGGTTACCTCTATTTTGAGCACCCGAACTAGTACCAGCTCCCAAGTTCCAGTTATTTCCTGGATATGACGTTCCCAAGTAGTGCCCTTGACGTTTGTAGGTGGGTTTGTATCCTCCAGTATGTACTGCACTTGCACTATTATCGTAGTCACTGAACCGACATCTTTGGATCTCACTCACAGTAACGTTATCTTTTGATATTTTCTTTTGAGTCACTATACTGGCTTCCATTGAGCGACAAATGTTGATTGCTTCGTTAAGTTCAAGATTTGGATATTGTAAAAGTTTTTCCTGAATCCTTGAGTCTTTAATTCCCAGGACAATTCGATCTCGAATTAACGTGTCTATTTCTTTAAATTCGCATGTTGAAGCCAACTGTCTTAGGGCGGTAATAAACTGGTCAATAGTTTCCCCTTGCAGTTGTTCGCGTTTAAAGAATTTAAAATGTTCATAAACCATATTTTTAGTTGGGTTGCAATGCGATTCGAATTTTTGCAAAATGACAGTTAATTTTTCTTTATCTTCGCCTTCAGCATACTCGAAAGTATTGTATATTTTAATACCATCATCTCCTAGCAGATTTAAAAGTATTGCAATTTTTACGCTGTCCGTTTTTGAGTTTTTTCCACTCGCAATGAGGTAGAGGTCGAACTTTTGCTTCCATAGCTTCCAGTTATCGGTAATATCGCCGCTAAAATTAAGCGTTTCCGGAGCTCTAGCCTGATCACTCATAATAAAAAGTATTCTGCAAAATCAAATTAATTTTACTTTTTCGATGAAACCGATTTTATAACTATTCGTAATGGGAAAAATGTCTTAATCCGGCAACGTTGCACACGTCTAGTAACGTACGCCAAGTGCTTAAATGCTTCAAATAGTTGGGCCATGCTGTTTGACTGTTTATTAGCGACAAGGACGTTTTAACTAAATAACACACTGATTACACTGGACAACAAATTTTCGGTTATTGGTTGTATCGTGTATCAAAATGCTTTTTTTTTGTTAACTTTGGGATGCTGAATAGAAAAATGATAATGAAATTAAAAACTTAGTTGCCGTTTTAAAAAAAAAGTGGTTATATTTTATTTTTGATAAAATAATAAAAACTACATAATTTTACACTTTAGAGTCACTAAATGCGCTGTCGCTTTGCTACTCTTTTGTGAACTGTTTCTGGAGCATCTCTAACAAGAGTCCAACAGTAGTCGGCAAGCATAGAAGCATTCCAGTGTCCCTGGTATCTGTTTTCCATGGTTGATATGTCCTGATGGAAGCGTTCGCCGTGCTCATCACTTACAGCTCCGCAGTTGTCAGGAAAAAAGTCCAGGTGAGAGTGTAGAAAATGGATCTTTAGAGACATATTGCAGCCCATTTTTTGATACGACGACAGCATATTTTCAACCAGAGTAACGTAATTGTCAGCTTTTTTATTTCCCAAGAAATTAGTTACCACGAGGCGAAAGTCTTTCCAGGCGTTTTTTTCAATATCTGTTAGAGTGCTGTCAAAGTGTTCGTCTTTCAGAATATTTCGAATTTGTGGCCCAATAAAAATACCTTCTTTAATTTTTGCCTCACTTAGCCTCGGGAATTTCTGACGTAGGTACTGAAATGCTGGCCCATCTCGATTCAGTGCCTTAACAAAGTTTTTCATTAGGCCCAATTTGATATGCAGTGGTAATAACAAAACCTTTTTGGAGTCTACCAATGGCATGTGTTGTACATTTTTTTGCCCTGGCTCTAATGATTGTCGAACGGGCCAGTGTCGTCTATTGTAATGAAGTGACCTTGCCCGACTGTCCCATTCACACAAAAAACAGCAAAACTTGGTGTAGCCTAGCTGCAACCCAAGTAAAAGTGCAATAACCTTTAAGTCACCACAGATCTGCCATTGGTGCTCATCATATTTTATGGTTGTCAATAGGAACTTCATATTGTCGTATGATTCTTTCATGTGAACTGCATATCCGACAGGAATGGACGGAAGAATATTGCCAATATGTAATAGTACTGCCTTTAAACTTAATTTTGAACTGTCTATAAACAATCTCCATTCCACTGGTTTGTAGTTTATATTTAAAGCCTCCAATAAACCGCCAATATTATTGCAGAAAACTAAGTTATTTTCCATGTCAAAAAATGGCGCTAGACCTTTATGGCGTTTACGAAAAACACTTACAGAGACATCTTCTTCTAACAGGTTCCACTGCTGCAATCTTGATCCTAGTAACTCAGCCTTACTTTTTGGAAGTTCTAGATCTCTCACAAGATCGTTTAATTCTGACTGGGCTATTTTGTGCGGTTGGCGGTATGATGTGCTGGGTGCGAAATCGGGATCTCTTGAAGTTGATGGCATATCTTCTTCTTGGCACAACGCTGTATCGCTGTCTGATTTGTAAGTGACTGTTTCTGGGGGTTCTGGAATAGGAAGGTCGTCACTATGTGGTACAGGTCTGATGGCAGATGGTATATTTGGATAGTTAATAACAGACTTTTTCTTCTTGGATATACCGGTGCCTTGCCCAACAGGAGGTATCATGCAGAAATAGCAATCATTAACATGATTTGTAGGCTCTCTACAGACCATTGGAACAGCAAACCGCATAGATCGGTTTTTACGATTTAACCAGCTTGTCAAACTTGAAGCGCATGCATTACAGCATATATGTGGCGCCCACTGTTTGTCTTGATCTCCTATTCTGCAACCGAAATAAAGATGATATGTTTTTTTCATCAATGGAGTCATAGATCGCTTCTGAGACGCAAAAGTCCACACAAACACAACAGAAGTGATCTGGATTGTTTACACACTTTCGAGGCATTTTACAATCTTAACTATTCGACTTGAATTACTAACTTCGACTGACTAACCTCTCCGCTTACCTACCTGTTTATATCCACAAATATGGATTATAGATTTTTAAATACATTTCAATATAATTATACTTATAAGTAGTCTATATACAATTTTAAGAAACCAACATAATGAGTTTTTTATTTGTTATTACCTAAATAGGGATAAAGGACACAATGCTACTGAGCAGGTACTAATGGATTTATTAGCCTACATTATAGTACTGTGCTCAGGTAAACCATAGAAATGAGGATAAACAAGGGCCCTTTTATCCGTTTAGTCGTTTATTTATTTAAAATCGGGTAGTAAAGCATTATTTATTTGCCGCTTAATTAAATATTTCAATATTATCCCTGTTTTAGGGTGGTCCCGGCTAAGTCGCCATTGTGTTAATATCCCTATTTAGGTAAATTTATGTAAAACTCATTTCGTTCGCTCTCTTATTTTTGTAAACAGATTTTTATTATATAGGGACTGTTCAGTACAAGGCAGACATGAAAGTGGATTTACATGGGTTTCAATGGCTATCGCTCTTATTTTAAGCAATAGGGGGTTAGGATTTCGAATATAGGGGATCGTCCCTAAGAATCCACCATTCCTTAACTTGGTGAAAATGTAGATTTGGCAATATAAAATCCATATATTGTTACTACAATACAAATATACTACGTGCGTTCTCGCGGTTACAGCGTTAATATATTAGGGGAACATGACGTCACGTATCTCTTAAACGTGAACTGATATTTAAAAAAAGTTTATTTTCGATTTAAGCACACCTAAAATAGTAAGATTTAGTTGATTTTATTTCTGCAACATTTTAGCTGTTGTCCAGTGTTAGCTTCAAACAAGAAAGTACTTTATTACGGTAATTAAAGGTACATATTAATTAACACGGTGCCGTAGCCGTACGCATGTGATTGCGATAGTCCGCATTTTAGTACTACCTTTACAGTGTTGCCAAATGTATCAGTCCAGAAATAAGTATATTATAAATACATACATGACAATAGCCTCTCCAAGATATGGTATTTTAAATACATAGGCCTTATGGGGAATAAGTATTCTACATTTTTTATAGGCCTGTGGGTACCAAACTCCATTTAAATTTTAAAATTAATTCCGAAATAAACACATAATTATTAGTGTTTACCGTTCCTTACTGATGTTTAGTGAAAATGTCATTCATATTTATCTATTTAATCTTTTTTCAGATTCATAATAAATTTTCTAGTCAATCCGAAATAAGTCCAAATTCAAAAGTGGCCTTTTTGGACTATATGGTAGATGTGGCTTCTCAATTTAAGGTGAGAAGTAGAAATATTCGGGAAGAACAAAATGATGTGTTCGAATTCCTATTGAAATTGGCAAAGGTAAGGATAATAATTGTCTAGTACTAATCTGCTAATGAATGAAATCTTCATATGTTCATGGACGAGAACTAAAGTGTCTTAAAGTCTGGTCTATTTTACGTTGGCGATGTTGGCGCCACCGACAGGACTGGGCTAAGTTCTCTTACCATCGCATTCACAATATTTTAAGCTTGTTCGGGAGTCTTAACGGTTTATTAAATACAGCGTTAACATTATTTACAACCGAAACATTGATCTCAACGTGCGATACATTAAAAGTTATGGCGTTATTCATTGGTAAAACATAGAAATGCATTTTACATGGACTAAACTTAACAATGGAATATACAAGTATCTCGCTGTCCAAATATTGTAGCTACGAGTCAATCAGGCGGTACGTCTGCGCATGTTTTGCGTTCAATGCTGCATTGTAATATTATACTTACTTAACGTTCACGGCATAGTACAAAGCCGCCAAAATGCCATTTGTTTTAAATAGAAACAGCTGGAATAGTTCTCAGTGAGCGCAAGGTTTGTCAACTGATTGTACATTAAAATTAATTTAAACTAATATTATTAGGATAGCAAGTGATGATAAATGAAATGTTTGTTATTGGAAATAGAAGAGTTTTTTTAACTTAAACGGGTTTATTCTACTCAACGTTCAACTTAAATAATAAACACACATAAAATTTAGTCTCTGAAACCTGACGCGTGAGCTTGCTATGGCCCACTACTGAACTGGGAACTTTTAGAAAAAAAACAAGTATCAGCTGTTAATGTCGCATGCGGGTGTCAACTGTCGAAACACTTTGTTTATAAAAAGTTGACTCTATAGTGGATGGAGCTATCCTCGAACCGGCTTTGCCGCCAGGCGTCAATGACGACATGCATGTCCTTTGGTCTATCAAGTCCACATTACCACAACCTTCTTTGTTAAGTCGAGAAGGTTGTAGCGGTATATACACACGTTCAAAGGATTGACTGCCAGACTTGTAAGTGTATGTATATATAACATTCTGCTGTATTGTCAAAAATAAAGGTACTTTACTGTTGAGCAAAATTCGTAATTTCTGATATACTTACCTCGTATATGACTGGGAAATTTTGATAACTAAAGGTTGCATTTTAGGTTCTAGACCATGCAGAACTTTTTATGAAAAATAACTTTTTTCCATAAGACCAATAATAAAAAAGTTTTCAATATGGTTCCAACTTAAGTAGACACACTGTATACAAATGGCAAATATTTTAAAATAGTATAAAATATTTTAGTTTCAATACAATTATTATTTTCAAATCGTTTATGCAAACATCTCGAGGGGGAGGGGGGGCACCGCTGTGGCCTACAGCGTAAAAAATAGCTTCTTTACTATTATTTGTTTAGTCCCTGTAAGGCATGGTTGGTTCAATTTTTATTATTTAATTTAGTTTATACCTAATAATATGTATGTTGAGCCTTAATTTTTATTTTTTTTTTGTAGATATCTGAAAATTCGAAAAATAATACTAAGACAAATTTTTACAATCCCTATAATCTACCCGAGCTCCAACATGAATTTCTCACGATTCCTTGGTATGAATATCTCTCAGGGGTGCTAGGAAATTCGGCCATATTGAAATTTGATGACATAGTCAGTGTTTCGGAACCGCTTTATATTAAAAGTTTGGAGAAGCTATTGCTACAAACTGACAAAAGGTATTCCGCTTTAATGCATGTAACGTGCGAGCAAAAATTATTTGCATTAAAGAGGGCTTGGATTAAAAAACGTGGGGCTTGGTTTAGATCACAATGATATGGGGACGATATATCTAACCAAATCTAGGTTAAAATTTTGTCAAATTCATATTATGACATGGTATGCCAAACTTATGACTAATAAAATAGTAAGACAAATACAAACTTATTTTTGTTGTTTACAAAATTAACAAAGTAAGAATATACGGAAAGAAAAAGAAAAAAAATACATAAATTGCTGAAATTGGCAACGGCCATGCGCCAAGCATATAAATTCACACATCTCTTCATATTTTCGAACCAGGACCAGCATCTCTGGAGAAATGTTACCACATTCTTGGATAATCCTTTCTTGTAATTGTTCTAAATTTGCAACTGGTGTTTTAAAAATAGTGTTCTTTAAATGAGGAAAAACGAAGTAATCCATAACCGTTAAACAAGGTGATCTAGGTGGGAATTGAATGTCTGATCGAAAACTGATCAATCTGTCGTCGAAAAAATTGCGTATGTAAGTAGTTAATAGTTTCTGATGTCGTCCTGATGAAAATAATTAAAACGTAGTTCGTCGTCAAGTAATTGCTCCAAAAATGGATTCAAAATATTGTCTCTATACCGCTGTGCTGTAACTGTGTCATGAAAAAAAAAATAGGACCAACAATTCTTCTTCGGGAAACAGCTAATCAGACACCAATTTTTTGAGGGTGCAATGTGGACTCTACAAAAAAATGGGGATTTTCACTACTCCACATGCGTGCGTGTATTCTGAGAATTCACATAACCGGAGAGGTGGGACCAGGCTTCATCCAAAAAAAGTCAGGTCTAATAAATCGTTTCCTTCCAATACATTTTGGGTAAACTATTGAGAGTAATTCCTGCGTCTTTCAAAATCTGCGGCTTGTATTTCTTGGAATACTTTTATAAGGAAATAAATTTGGATGCTTCTTAAGAATAGTCCTGCATAATCCATAAGATCTTTCCACTTCTTGGGACAGGCGTCTTGTACAATTTGTTGGCGTATTTTGCATCATTTTACGAACGTTTGCAACAAGTTCTTCTGTTCTTACAGATGGTCTTCCTGCTCCTTTTTAGTGTTGTATAGAACCTGTTTCCCTAAACACAGCCATGGTTCTTTTCAGGCGATGATAAAAATCCCTAGCAATAAAAGCAACGTTAGGAAAATGTTTGTGAAAATCGTCCATGCACAAACCCGGATTGTATTGCCACTCACCATTTACTCTAACCCCATTTCGAAAATACGCTTTAACCATGAATGTTTTGTGCTGTTCCATAAAGCCTATTGTGTGAATTGTTCAAGAAATTGGAAAAATTAACGATGAATCAAATTACTTGTAACGACTGTCAAAGAGGACGGAATACCTGATTGATTGTTAATTCAGGTAGTTACTGACACCTCACAGGTATTAAGCTCTACGGCTAAGCATTACGTCCTTAGATGCAAAGCCCTCTTTGATGCAAATAATTTTTGCTTGCACGATAAAATAATTAACTAATCAGTAAAGAAACTTGCATATTTCTTTAAAAAAAATTCTGTTCAATATTATATTTGATTTATTTCATGGCGTTTTAACGCAATAAAAAGTAAAATAGGCAAATTGGTGTAAAATAGTAAAAACAAAAAGAAATAAATTTAATAAAATTTATTTGTATGGGTTGGGTGTAAACAGTATCGTTACCTGAAGTTACCTCTAAATATATCATTTACCACATGAAAGAACTTCAATTTTTTTCTGACTTCTAAAGTTATAATCAACTCTCCCTATTTATAAATTGGGAAAATACTGTATTTTGGAAAATATAAAAATCTAGTTACGAACCATGGAGCATATTTTGAATACATGTTTAATATTTTGATTTTTTAAGGATTTTAGCGAATTTCATGGCCTGGCAAACAATTCAGTTGTTGATCAACTATTTACCATCAAACATTTTAGATAAGGCTTATGACTATTTAAGAAAGGTTAACGGACAGTTTTCCAGAAAATCAAGATCCAGCGTCTGCGTAGAAGCAACCAGAAATAGGTAAACATATCCTGAAAACATATTTATCTAGAAAGGTTATGCAAGACTTAAAATTTAAGAAATCTAAATTTACAACGCTTAATCTACAGCGTTATGCTAACGAAACGAATCTGCCTTTTATATAGAATACCGTCCACTTGTACCACCAGTAGACATTTTTCACAAATCCTGCCCTATCTTCAACCGTTTAAGAAATATTAACTTTTAAAACAAAATAGATAAACGGCAAAGTATGAAAATAATAATAATAATAATAATAATAATACTAATAATAATAATAATAATAACAATAATAATAATAATAATAATAATAATAATAATAATAATAATAATAATAATAATTATAATAATAATAATAATATTAATAATAATAAAAAAGAACAAATCACCTATCTTATAGATATATCCATACCTAACGACCCCAACATTCAAACAAAGTATAGAGAGAAGATAGCAAAGTATTCGGAATTAGCCATGGAAGTTCAGAGACTTTGGAAACAGAAAAAAGTAACGATCATACCATTCACCATTTCAACCACAGGCATCACCCCATACATCTTTAAGACACATCTTGAGGAACTCGGTCTCGACCCAAATATCCATACAAACATACAAAAGTCTGTCATCCTTAAAACGTGCAATATAGTGCGATCATTCCTCAATTCAAGCAATAGACTCTGAGACGACTTGGTACAGCCCGTCATCCCAGAAAAGAAACACCATTTGATTAAGATTAAGTGAGAAAAAAGAAGAAGAAGAATAATAATAATAATAATAATAATAATAATAATAATAATAATAATAATAATAATAATAATAATAATAATACTAATAATAATAATAATAATAATAATAATAATAAAAATAAATACCGCAGGGGTATATCTAGGTATACTTGGGTTTTGCGGCCCCACGGACCCGAGCACTTCACAGTGGGCCAGGGGACCACTGGAAGTAAAAATCCCCTTATCTCAGTACTACCATGAAATGAGTAGTGGTACGGCAGGGCTCTGCTGAGATGGACCTTTCACCCTGTAAGCTGGCAGTAGCTTAAAAATGCATACCCATTTTCAATGGAGAACTTTACAAAAATTAAAGCCTCGGACGAGCGTCGTTACGATCGGGTGCGACGCGGGAATTTTCAGCCCGATCAAAAATATGATGACCCGGCTACACTTCTGGATAATCCTAATATCAACACCTTTACCATATCCGATATTGTGGGCGACGGAAGCTGCCTATTTAGAGCGGTAAGCTTGTACCTATATGGTCACCAAGAGTGCCACGAGCAGCTAAGACTAAACGCACTAGAATATATAAAAGAGAATTGGCCCGTACTCCAAAACCATGCCCTAATTGAAAATGACAGGATGAGAGATATTAAAATCTACTATAATAACATGAAGAAGACCCATGTCTATGGAACTAGCCTTGAAATACTTGCTCTCTCCGAAATTCTAAGCATAAACTTTCACATTTACACCAGACCACGAGCTACAAGAACAAGAACTTTTACAGTCGTAAGCGAACCAACAACGATAAGTAAAATAAAACACGATAAGAACGTACACCTGCTTCTGACAGGCAACCCAGCATCAGGACACTTTGAGCTCCTAACCCCACAAAATATAGATCCAAACCCGGCTACGGATGTTTTGCAGGAACAACCTGCAACCACCAATGCTGGCAAACAAAGACAGCGCCTACAATGGACAGTTGAAATGAATAAAACAGTAATGCGCTGTTACTACACTGCCACAAAACTCGAAACAATAAAATCAGGCTACAGGCATGAATTACGAAGACTTTTTCTAGCCCAATATCCATACCTCGAACAACATGTTACAGAACAGAGAGTAATAGATCAAAAAAGAACCATCACCAAGAACAATCGCATCACGCCATTTGAATTACAAATGATCAAAGATACAGTAGCTGCCGAACTTAACAGAGATCAGCCCCACGTTAGAAATACTAACGAACATTTAGAACACACCCTGCAAAATAAAACACAAGAACCATCAATTTACTCATTTTCCAATGAAAGCACAACCCCCAACATTCACATACAGAAAGCGGAAACACCGCAACAAAACATCATAGACACACCAATAAACCAATCTTCACACCTAACCACATTCACACAACATCCTCCCAAATCACCTCTTTCAATAAAACGAAAATGGATGAATACCTAACCCAATGGTTAGGCTCAGACCCTACACTGAGAAACCCAATTCCTCGGCTGATCTTTAAGCAAAACACACAACAAATCCTTGATACAATTAACAAAGATATAATACCACAATACATAACAAACCTAAGTACAATCGAAGATATCCATACAATAATCTACGCAGCAGCTATCACCTCAATCGTACAGAATGATCAAAAACTACCACAACGACAAGGAAATCTCAACAAAACAAAACCTAAATTCAAATGGCAGATAAGATTAGAAAACAGAATTAATGAAATCAGGAAAAGTCTAGGACACCTCACCCAGTTCACCAAAGGGAATACCTCAAAATATGTAACACAGACAGCAGAAAAAATAAAATCCAAATATCCCACCCAAACAATGTCAGAGATCCTTGATACCCTTAAGCAAAAACTAGCCGTATACGCTTCAAGACTCCGAAGATACAAAGAGTCAAACGAAAGAAAAGATACCAACAACCTCTTCCTTAGAAATGAAAAGCAATTCTACCAAAGAACCGTTTCCAACCAGGAAATAAGAATAACAGAACCACCAGACAAACAAGAAATAACCAATTATTGGAAAAGCATATGGTCGGAATCAAAACAACACAATAACAACACCTGGATTAAAGCCGAAGAAGATAGACACAAACACATAATAGAACAAGAAGATATCATACTTAAAACAGAAGAAATCGCAGATACAATCAAATACACACAAAACTGGAAATGCCCTGGCATAGATAACATTCAAAACTTCTGGTATAAACAGTTTACTACTACACACGAAGCACTTACACGCCAAATTAACAAAATTATGCAGCAACCTCAGGCGCTTCCCAGCTTCCTGACTCAAGGAATAACCTACATAAAACCTAAAAACTCGGACACTAAAAACCCCTCAAACTATCGACCTATCACCTGCCTACCAACCTTATATAAGATCATCACAGCCACAATCTGCAATAAAATAGAACAACATCTAACGATCAACAACATACTCACAGAGGAACAAAAAGGATGCAGAAAAAACAGCCAGGGCTGTAAGGAACAACTGGTTATAGATAATGTCATCATGGGACAAACTGGAAAAGAACATAGAAACCTCCACATCGGGTATATAGATTATAAAAAGGCCTTTGACTCCGTACCTCATAGCTGGTTAATAAAGGTCCTTGAAATCTACAAAATCAATAAGAATATCAGAGAATTCCTTATACAAACCATGAAAACCTGGAGAACGAATATCCGATTAAACACAGAAACCGAATATATCCAAACAGACGAACTCCATATCAGGCGTGGTATTTTCCAGGGGGATTCACTTAGCGCCCTGTGGTTCTGTCTCTGCCTTAACCCACTCTCAAACATACTTAATAATACAAAGCATGGCTTTCATCTCAGGCATAATAAAGAAAACCAACAACAAATAAACCACTTATTATATATGGACGACATTAAACTCTACGCAGCCACGGAAACCCAGTTGAAGGGCCTTCTTAAAATCACGGAAACATTTACCTCAGATGTCTGCATGGAGTTTGGAATGAGTAAATGCAGAGTACTCCACATAAACAAAGGTCAGTGGAAAGAACATCATGATGTTCAGGTAGTCAATAATAAAACACTAGACAACATGCTCAGAGACGAAACATACAAATACCTAGGATTCCATCAAGGCACCAAACTAAACCATACCCACATCAAAACAGAGCTTATAAGTGAATTCAAAAATAGACTTACCAAACTGATAAAAACCAAGTTAAATTCCAAGCACCTTACTAAGGCCATAAATACGTACGCCATACCTACTCTCACATATTCATTCGGTATTATCAAGTGGTCCCAAACAGACCTAGGAAATATTAACATCCTCATACGCTCTGAACTTACTAAACACAGGAAGCTACACCCCAATTCATGTAAAGAAAGGCTAACAATCAAAAGAAATGTAGGAGGAAGAGGAATTATAGACGTAACATCCCTGCACACAAGGCAAATCCAAAAACTCAGAGAATTTTTTCATACTAAAAATACCAGTCTCCACACAGCGATAAGCAATGCAGATAAAAACTATACGCCCCTCAACCTATCCCAAACAAACCACCCAGCAGACACATACAATGATACACAATTACAACAAGATAAAATCAATACCTGGTCAGAGAAAATACTCCATGGACAGCATAGATACCACGTGAAACAAGATTACATCGACAAAGGATCATCATATACATGGCTAAAAGATGGTCAGCTCTTTCCCGAAACAGAAGGGTTCTTACTCGCTATTCAAGATAAAGTTATAGCAACAAGGAATTATCAAAAACATATAATCAAAGACCCGGCTATAACAGACGACACATGCAGAAAATGCCACCTCCAGAAGGAAACAATTGAACATATTACAAGTGGATGTAAAATACTTGCTGGCCAAGAATACACAGCAAGACACAACGCAGCAGCAAAAGTAGTTCACCAAGCACTGGCCATAGCGTGTAAGCTCGTAGAAAACTCAGAACCATACTACAAATACACACCAACATCCATACTCGAAAACAAAGATTTCAAACTGTACTGGGATATAAATATTCAAACAGACAAAACAATATCCGCAAATAGACCAGATATCACTCTTCAGTTAAAAAAAGAAAAAACCACATACCTAATTGACATAGCTGTTCCTAGTGATAAAAACATCCAAACGAAATACAATGAGAAAATCTCCAAATACACAGACCTGGCAATGGAAATGAAAAGACTTTGGAAGCAAGAGAAAGTCACTATTATCCCTCTTATTATGTCAGTGACAGGCCTCACACCAGGAACATTTAAATCACACCTGAAACAACTAGGAATCAGCACAAACATACATCGAAACTTTCAGAAATCAGTCATTCTAAAAACATGCCATATTGTCAGATCATTCCTTAATTCAGAATAGTAATAATAGAATATGCACTGACTTGGCATAGCCCGTCAGTGCGTATAAAAAAATAAACCACAATTATGTGAGAAACAGAAAAATAATAATAATAATAATAATAATAATAATAATAATAATAATAATAATAATAATAATAATAATAATAATATTAAACAATTGAACATATTACAAGTGGATGTAAAATACTTGCTGGCCAAGAATACACAGCAAGACACAACGCAGCAGCAAAAGTAGTTCACCAAGCACTGGCCATAGCGTGTAAGCTCGTAGAAAACTCAGAACCATACTACAAATACACACCAACATCCATACTCGAAAACAAAGATTTCAAACTGTACTGGGATATAAATATTCAAACAGACAAAACAATATCCGCAAATAGACCAGATATCACTCTTCAGTTAAAAAAAGAAAAAACCACATACCTAATTGACATAGCTGTTCCTAGTGATGAAAACATCCAAACGAAATACAATGAGAAAATCTCCAAATACACAGACCTGGCAATGGAAATGAAAAGACTTTGGAAGCAAGAAAAAGTCACTATTATCCCTCTTATTATGTCAGTGACAGGCCTCATACCAGGAACATTTAAATCACACCTGAAACAACTAGGAATCAGCACAAACATACATCGAAACTTTCAGAAATCAGTCATTCTAAAAACATGCCATATTGTCAGATCATTCCTTAATTCAGAATAGTAACAATAGAATATGCACTGACTTGGCATAGCCCGTCAGTGCGTATAAAAAAATAAACCACAATTATGTGAGAAACAGAAAAATAATAATAATAATAATAATAATAATAATAATAAATAATAATAATCCGAGGGAGTTGCCTGTCTCCTATCGGACGCGTCCCCAGGTGGCGGATAGGGGAAAGCTCTAATCAGCCTAGCTGACGAGTAGGTGCGAAATAAAATAACACCCGCGGACCAAAAACAGGCAAACCGCTGCTGGGGCCAGCAACCCCAGCAGTGTGACATGTTGACGCTATAAGGACTCGTCGAAATCGCTACTCGGGCGTGGCGGAGACTCAGGCTGACTCCGTTCGGAACCGCCCTAATGACCAGTCTGTTGCAGGACCCAGTGGAACCGGTGCCGCTGACCTGCAAAAGGCAAACACCGACGCAATGAACAGGAATCGAGAAACAACACCACCCAGCAGAGATGCTTTGGAAGTTCAAGGACATCCAACCACTCTACAGGGCAGACTGCGACAGAGAATAAAATGGACAGATGACATGAATGAATTTCTATATCGCAGCTTTCTTGTTTTAACCAATATGGAAACTAAAACCATAGGATACAGCAAAGAACTACACATACAAGTAACGAGACAATTCCCAGAGCTTAGGCAAAGAAAAAACGAGCCATCCTATCGGCAAACAAAATCTCTCCAGAAACAATGGACCGAATAAAAAGAGAAGCCGAACAGGAATTAGGAATAAATCCAACAACACCACCAAGAAATGAAAACCAAACCATACACGAGCAAAGGGGAGAAATAACCGAAGAGGAAATACAAATACAAAACTGCTTCGAAGAGACATACATGCAATATTACGGAACTATGCCAAACCTAAGACCAAAACTACCCAAACTGAAAGCAAAAATTAGAGCAAATACGAATAAAATCATCATACAAATAAACAACATAATAAAAAACGAAGACAATCTCACCAACATACACAACCTGGCCTACATAGGAGCGGCAACAGTCTCAAAAATCATTGCACCAAAAAAAACCCAAAACAAACAAACCCAAGAAACAAATATGTCACCACCATGGGAACGACGAATCAACAAAAAGATAGATGAACTACGAACAGAAATAGGAAGACTAACAAAGGCAAAAGAACCAAACGCAAGTCAAAAGCTAAAGAACAAAGCCCAACAAATAATAGCAATACATAAAAACGCAGAAAATAATAACATAAATGAAATAACAGACCTACTCAAACAGAAACTTGCTGCCAAATCCAAAAGACTAAGGAGACTTAAAGAAAGTGACCAACGTAGAAAACACAACAAACAATTTAAAGAAGATGAAAGACAATTTTACAGAGAACTAAATCAAAAAACAAACAACGATAAAAAAAAATGCAAACCCAGATAAAGAAAAAACTAAAACCTATTGAAGCAGTATATGGTCACATGAGAAGAAACACAAACAAACATCAAGATGGATCAGAGATGAAAAAACAAGAATGCACAACAAAAAACAAATGAACAATCATAACATAACAATAGACGATGTACAAAAAGCCATAAAGAAAACACACAGTTGGAAATCACCAGGAAAAGACGGGCTGCATAACTTTTGGTGGAAACGATTTACAAGCACACACGATAAAATAGCACAACTATTCTCTGAGATTGTAAAAGGACAAGCAGAAATGCCCGATTTTATGACTGAAGGACTAACATACTTACTCCCAAAAACAACACCGACCAGCAGTTACCCAGATAAATACAGACCGATTACATGTCTCCCAACCATTTATAAGATATTAACATCAATTATCACAGACAAAATATATACACATCTAACCGAAAACAACCTATTAGCAATAGAGCAAAAAGGATGCAGAAGAAAAACCAAAGGCTGCAAGGAACAACTGATTGTTGACACCATTATAACACAACACAAAAAGAAAGAAAGGAAACCACTGTATACTGCATACGTCGACTACAAAAAGGCTTTCGACAGTGTCCCACACTCGTGGCTACTAGAAGTGCTAAAAATTTATAAAATTGATCCGTTTATTCAGAGCGTCCTGAAACAAACAATGACTAAATGGAAAACAACACTAAGCGTAAACAACAACAAAAACAAATTCACAATAGACAACATAGAAATAAAACGCGGAATTTTCCAGGGCGACGCGCTTAGTGCACTTTGGTTTTGCATGGCAGTGAACCGTCTCTCACACATGCTAAACAAAACGAACAAAGGTACAACCATAGAAAACAACACAATAAGCCACCTCCTCTATATGGATGATCTAAAATTATATGCAGACAACAAAGAAAACATCGAAAAACTAATACAAATCACAAAAACATTCAGCGACGACATACACATGGAATTTGGACTGGACAAATGTCGAATCAATGCAATGGAAGGGGGAAAGTGGAGACAATATGAAGGGTATGACATGGGAGCAGATAAAGGACAAATAGAAGGCATGGAAAATGAAGAATTGTACAAATATCTAGGATACCAACAAGCGAGAGGAATAGATCAAAAACACAGCAAAGAAACACTAAAAAACAAATTCAAGGAAAGAATAAGGAAAATATTAAAAACAAAACTAAATTCCAAAAACATGACAAAAGCAATAAACACATACGCTATATCTATTCTAACCTACAGCTTTGGCGTAATCTCCTGGACAGACACAGAACTCGAAGAGCTCAATCGTGACATCCGTACAATGAGCACCAAATTCCGCAAACACCACCCACGCAGCTCAATAGAAAGAGTAAACATCCCACGAGAAAAAGGAGGACAAGGAATTATCCACATACCAAGACATAACCAAAAACAAATAATGACGCTCAGAAAATACTTTAATGATGAAGCCACTAATAACCAGTTATATAAAATCATAAAAAAACTAGACAAAAAATCAACACCGCTAAATCTAGCACAAGAAAATAACGGCGAACCAGAGGAAGATAACCTCGAGGATAAGTGGAAAAGAAAGGAATTACATGGCAGATATCCAGCATTGCTGGCACAACCACACATCAACAAGGAAGCATCCCTCATGTGGTTAAAACTTGGATATCTATTTCCCGAAACCGAAGCATTCATTATTGCAATACAAGACCAAGTCATTGCGACACGCAATTATAAAAAATTTATAATGAAAGAACGTATCCCAACAGATAGATGCAGAATGTGCAAAGAACAAACCGAATCCATCGATCACATTATAAGCGGATGCCAAACACTAGCCCCAAAAGAATATACCAAAAGACACGACAATGTTGGCAAAGTAATTCACCAAGAGCTCTTAAAAATCCACGAACCGACAATCACCGAAACAATCCCATACTACAAATATAACCCAGAAAGCATCCATGAAACAGAAAACTATAAGATATACTGGAACAGAGAAATAATAACGGATCTTCCCTTACAACACAATAGACCAGACATGGTGTTCACTGACAAAATAAACAAACATACTTACCTGATCGACTTCTCTATCCCGCTTGCCGCAAACCTACAAAAAAAACACAGAGAAAAAATTAGTAAATACTTACCTCTTGCCAACGAAATAAAAGAAATGTGGAACCATTAAAAAGTGATGGTAGTACCAATCATCATAGGTGCAACTGGAGAAATACCACACACACTCTTCGAAAACCTAAAAAAACTAAACATTAAAGAACAAATATACTACCAGCTACAAAAAGTTGTTCTTATAGAAACCAGCGGAATTGTCAGACGTGTACTAAATGACGCCGACAACTGAAACTTGAACTTTTCCAAACCTACCAATCTACCTGCTTTCTTGCAACTAATGCCGAAACAGGATAGAAGCCATATCCAGATACAAAATCTGTGGAACCTGAAAATAATAATAATAATAATAATAATAATAATAATAATAATAATAATAATAATAATAATAAGCAGTAAAATTCAAATTTGATTAACATTTACTGACTTTTTTGACGTTCCAAACCTAAATCGTAAATTGTAATTGTCAATGATTTAAAGATTGTTACTTGAGTTTAGAACGTTACTTAGTCGAGAAACATATCAATGGTGCATACCAGCATTATAGTGTTAAAATTTCGTAAACGGTTGAAGATTGGTATTGGTCTTGATTTATGAAAAAGTCTAGAATTGATTTTAGGATGTAAAAATATACAATAATATATATAGCATTTTTATAATTTACACTGCATCATTAAAAAAAAATGCTGTTCAAAAAATTTAATTTGACAGGTCCAAGCGATTCTTCATTATGTGGGCGGAATTTTATATAAAAAGCTGATACGATTCCTAATCATAACCCTGATATCAAAAATAATTTTATAACAGGTGGTAAGGCCAGTTATGGCCAGTTTAGTGTTTCACTCCCGTCTCGCTTTTTCTCGTCTCGTCTTGTTCTCTCGAGACAAGAACGAGGCGAGAGTGGTCCGGTCTCCTGCCAGACGAGACGAGACTAATTGGAAAAAGACAGATTAATTATCCAGTGACATTAAACTATAATTTACACTCTATCTGAAACATATTACACACATTTTTTAACCAAATAAAGACAGATAAACAAAACAGACACTGTTTTTAGAAGTTTGACGCCGGTAACTGATCTATTTTTGCAGTTACGTGCATTCTGTTCCGCCACGTGATTCTGCACGCAACCAGCCATTCCGTTTTGTGCCTTGAATAGTCAAAAAGGGTGTATTTTACTTTAATATTCCAAAATTTTAACCACGTGGTAATACTATAACGAATGGCGGCTGCCATTTAAGGTCTCATGAACACTTGCTTCCAAGAGAAACCACACATCATCAAAAATACAATATCATCAAAAATACAATATCATTACATATAACTCCATACCATCGATTTATAAACTATCTATTCAATTAACGTCTAAAGCAGTTTTAAATATTCCTATCTTAATAATCCTGCAGTTTTTTGCCAACGCCAATGAGCCCAAGAAAGCCATTCGATTGTTTCACTGATGAACTGTGCTTTTGAAGACGCTCACTAGGTTCTTCTTTTTTACCTGATAGGTCTAAAATTCGCTCTTTTTCTATTTCGAATATATCGCAAACCAGGGGCGGCTCGTGGTATTTGAAAGTGGTGAGGCACAGTTGAAAATTTTTTTTTAGCAAGGTTAGATTTTAAAGATTAGACAAGTTTTTTGAATCGCTATAACCACATTTTGACCAAACTTTGTCGCTATTATTTGTTGCAAACAGAATACACGGCCAGCAAAATAATTTATTTAACGTTACACTACCAGTAAGCCAGTCGTACTTTTCGTACCAAGTGTTTTGAAAGCTCCGATTTGATTTCCCCACCCCACCGATAGTAACAAGACGTTTACTCAAATTTGGAACAGGTCGCTTTACTTCTTTTACTATGAACAATTTATCTTTCGAGAGGAATTACTTGAAAAATTCTGCTCATTTACTAAAAAATTAACAAGATCACAAGTAGGATTGCGAATGTTTACATTTACCTGGGGAAGTTGTGACGCTGTGCTAGGTCCCGCTGAATCCATTTTTCGCTAGTAAGCACAAAACAAATGAACTAATAAGAGTAATAAGTAATACAAGTATGTAATATTAATATTTTAGAGAAAAAACTGTCCACTGTTCGAAAAAAAGCAAAACAAAAATCAGTACGGAAAACCACAAAAGTATTTACCGAAAACTATAATAAAATACAATGCACTATGCGCTCTCTCTAAACTTTCAACGGACAACCTGTTAATAGTGTTAATCTAATAATAGCATTTCTCCAAATACCGTGTCGCGGCGTTCATCTTTATAAAATTCAAAGAAGTTGTCCATTTTCTCTAAGAGACCTGAATAAATTAACAAAAACAACAAAATACTCAAAGTCAGCTTTGACTTGATAGATTAGATTAGTCCCCTCGCGTTCGTATTAAATTTACGTAGAGAGTTGAGGCTGGCCTCAGAAGAATGTTTTTATGCGCTATTTAAAGCTAGATTCGACTGGACTATTACGGGTATCATACATCACATTGGATATTTTCACTAATACGCTAGACAAGGAAGCGGGAGGGCGGGCCTCTAACCATATACGACCGCATGCAGAAATGAGATGGATGATAGATGATATTTCTAGCGAAGCGCGTTAAGATTGACGGCATTAATTCTAATGGATATACATTTATGCAAATAGTAAAGTAATATAAACTTGTAATTAATTTAATTTGCAAAATTATTGGTGAGGCACTGCCTCACCTGCCTCATAGGAGAAGTCGCCACTGTCGCAAATGGCTAAACGGTTTATTATTAATCAGTGGCACGTGCGTAGTGCACCCGTAAAATTTATCGACTTATCGTTATCATCAACCTAATAAAAAAATTAGCTATATGTCGTTATTGATTTGAAAAATGGTGGAAATTTGTTTATTTTTAAATTTTGACCAGTGTTACAACATATTATCGAAATGTTTACGGTAGCATCATCGGGCTGGGGTTCAAATTTTTAAGGGAATACTTTGGAAGTATCCTACCCTGTCTACTCTAAAAAATTGTGAAAAACATCGGGCAGCCTAAACTGGTTTTAAACTTCATGATAAAACTAGCAAAAAGATACCTTAAAAGTCTGTTTAAGTTTAAAGTGGAACTTTATGAAAAGGAGGATCCACAATGAGTATTGCCAATAGTTGTTGTTCATGGGGTAAAATCATCAAAAAAGCAAAAAATGGTTAAATCTGGCAAGCCTGTTATATAACCAAATTCGTTTATACCAAAAATCTCGTCTCGATTTATATCTCGTGAAACACTAGGCCAGTTGCCGTTGGACATCCATCGAGTAAAGCTGGGTTTATAACTTTAATGTATCGTTAATAAACGTAAACTTAATACGTAAGACACACTAGTTTAGAAGAAATGAAAATAAGTAATGAACTTGCTACTGCCTTGGCCGTAGTGCCAATTTACTTACGTTATATCTGCTATAGTTGCCAATAATCAACAAAGAGTGAGAAGATTTGGTGTGAGACCCATGAACAGAAACCGTAACAAAGAGGGTCTTTTTGTTACATTATTTCATGCAATGAAAGAACATGAGTGGGATGAAGAACAACAAAGCCTCCTCGATCATCAATTGAACATGAATTCATTTTTTCTCTGAATAATTTTAATGAAAATGAACTTTTATTGACATTCAACTGAAAATTTGGGGTTACGTTATTTCATCTGTCAGAGGATTTTGCGCATGCATATTGTGATGAACTTTCATAATTTTTAGTCTCTAACGTTAAAAGTTTAAAGTTAAGCATCTGTCAAGGTCACATGTTAGCCAATAAAGTTATGTTTTATGCATTGCAAATCCTTATAAACTGGTTCATATGATCCTGTAATTTAAATCTTAAGCTTATGCACTAAAGTTATCACTACCAACTAACAATATGTTTATGAATGATTATAAACCCGGCTTTTGAATTAAAAATTGGACAGTTGGCATCGATGCCGCGAGATAAATTTCAGTTCAATTACAAGGTCAAAATTACATTTTGCTTACTTTTTCAGGTTAAATGTAGCAATTAATTTAGCATGTTTCGAACGACACTTTGACGAGGAGGCGATAGCAAATGTATCCGATCTCATAGGAAATGTGAAAAGTCAGTTTAACAAAAATATTTTATTGTTGGATTGGATGGACGAGCAAACAAAACAAACAGTGAGAAAGGCGCTGCTTTCAAGTAGTGTTGAAAACATATTTTTCCCCATGAATTACGACGACCTTATTACTAACGAGGATTATCTTTATAAAGATGTGAGTATTGTCATAATAACACAAGAATAGGGGACAGTAGGGCGGAACGGGGTACTGGGGCAGAACGGGGTACCCCTTATAAAAACCAAACGCACTACCAGAAATGTTTCAAATTCTGCCGATAGAGGGATTTTATGCTTTCTTACTTACTGTTCCGTCAGATGGCCGCAAAACGTCCACTGTGTAGGTTGTGTGTTTAGTTGTGTGAATATTGGCGTGAAATTGTACTTTTTAATCCGTAGAGTTATCACGGTGAGTGAGGTTTTTGTTTATTTATGCTAAATTTTAATTACCTATCGAAAATATTATCTCAGTGGCTTCCTTTCTATACGCCGTATTTTACTTCATTTGTTTTTTTCACAAAAATTTAACACTTTTTACCTGAAATAACCACGTGGGGCGGAATGGGGTACCTATGCTAGGTACCCCGTTCTGCCCCACCTCCACGCACGTGAATTTTGTCAGTAAATGTTTTACTTTTTATCACATACCTTGTATGCAACTTTAATGTTTAATGATAATTTTTGATTAATGTTACCGATTATTATCTATAAAGTGGGGTATTAATTTAAATTTTAAGTACCCCATTCTGCCCCACCTGCGGGGCAGAACGGGGCAAAATGCATTTTTTTTAAATTTCTATAATGCCAGGAATGTTTTAAAATTCGCAATTAAAAAATATTAAAACTAAGAACTTGTACTCCAAATATTCAGTAGGCGCCAGAAAATGTTCAACTATTAACCATTTAAAATTTTTAAATTGTCTCTAAACGTTAGGTACCCCGTTCTACCCCGCCTTCCCCTAGGTATTTTTTTTGTTAATCATATTCATTATCGGGTAGGGGAGAGTGGTCCACAGTGAGACATGTTCCACAGTAAGACAGTGCAATTTCTGAGGCTCTGGAAACCCCGCTTTTTACGTCACGCCATGCGCAAGCTTGTTTTTACATGCCAGATCCACCAACGAGTTCTTGTTTCAGTTCAGTTTGTTTTTATCTGTAGAGCGGCGTTTATGCAAATTTTAACCGCAAAAGTAATTTTTCGAAAAGCTGTTTTGATTGGTGTTTATTTGACGTGCTTTTAATTGGAACTTTAAGATTGGTGGTAAGTAAAGTTTAGGTATTTGTGTGTTCATTTACGTTACGATATTATTTTTATTTCGGGTTCATTACAAAATATTACATGATTTTTAAATATGGTGCTTGTGGGGATACTGAGACAACACTAGGTGGGGCACACTGAGACGTGTCCCACCTTGCGCAAGAAGGTTGGAGTACCTATCTTTTAAACTATTTTTTTTAGAGAATGGCAAGAAATAGAAAAGGAAAAACTACCATAGGGTCCTTTTCAGAAAACCAGATGAAAAGTGCCGTAAAACTGGTTATGGATGAAGAATTTTCATTGAGAAAGGCAGCCGAACTAAAAGGAGTGTCACATCAGACCTTAGCAAGGTAAATTGTGATTGGAAAGAGTCTGGAATTACATTGAAGATATTTACAGGATGGCCAATAAGACTGCCAACCGGATTTATCTAAAATAAGTTTTAAAGCCTCTATAACTAAGCTTTGGGAAACCACATAAAACGTTTAATGAAAAGGCAGGCCCCAATTGAATGAATGAGGAACTAGATAGAATTGTTGTCATTAACGACTATGTCCTAGTAAAATTTTCGGGGAAAAAATAATCAACCAAATATTTCATTGGAAAAATTTTAAACAATATCTCCCATGAATCTGAATATGATATAAGTTATTTGCAAAGAAAAAATAGATCAAACAAATTCGTCTACCCAAATGTTCCAGAAGTTGCTACTGTTTTGTTTGAAGACATCGTAATGATTTTGCCATTTCCAGCATTATTTGGTAAAACAAAAAGACAAAATCAATGTGTCCAATTTGAAGTTAATTTTGGTCAGCTAGATATCCAATAAAGGGTTGTCTTCTTGTGGACCACGTTAAGTCTCACTGTAGACCACCATGGGGCACAGTGAGACTATTTGCAATGTCAATAATAAATATTTCCAGAATTTAAGTTTTTGTTTATTTTCTTTATGTTTTTTAGGAAAATAAAGGTTACTTTACATTATAAACCTGTTTTCTTTAATAAATGTTTAACCAGTTTTTAAAAAATCTAGAGTAACCAAAAAACATCTCACTGTGGACCACTCTCCCCTATACATGGTCCTTTAATAGTGCGTCAGCAGGGCCGTACCCAAGGAGGGGATTAGGGGGTTGACACTCCCCCCCCCCCCAAATAACGACGAACGGTGCATAAACCTCGCACGCCACACGAAAATTAACAAAAACACAACTATTAGAAATTATTGTTATTACAAAAAAAATTATTTTGTTTTTTGGCTTTTTTTGTGCCTTGCTCATTCAAGCTATAAGGTTCTATTATTTCATTATATTGTGCGAACCTCTGGTAAAAAAAAAGAGAAATAAATAATAATGATATTTATTTTAAAACAGAAAGTACAAATAATCAAATAATATAGTGAGTATAATAATAATATGTAGAGTTGGTAATATTCTTATTACATAAGGATACTGAATAACAAAGTAATAAAATACGATAAATAAATAAATACTAATTATACTACGTATAATATAACTGATAAGAAACTTCTCATTCGTTTGCAAGAAGTACAATGTCTTGTGCAAGCAACGTTGTTGCATATGGATTTTTCTAAATTAACATTGCTCATTGCTGATCATGAATCTAAATCAGGAGTCTGCCAAAATCATAAATACTCACAGCAATGTGCTGCTAGAGACGAAAATATTCGATAGATAAATGGTAATTTTGGATATTTATTATTGGAAAAATTGGTTAAATTCTGCGACATTTCCACTTGCTTATAAACATTTGGAATTGAGATTCAAGTAACCATTTGTAGCTGCACCGACAGTGCGCAGCTATTTTTTAGTTATCTAGAAGTTGCTTTTTATTTAAAAACAACTTAAAACAGATAAAAATTACTAATTAACAGATCTAAAACAACCAAAAAAACAGCTCTGAAAAAACTGCCAAAAGCTCTAAAACAGCTTCAAACCAATTGAAAACAAATAATACACAGCTAAAGCAACTTTAAAATAGCTGCACACTGTCAGTGCATACGCAGAAGGCAGGGAGGAAATTGGCACAGAATCTATATACCGATTTACGTGAAGAAAACCGGTAATCTGGATAACTCTGTAAAGAAGATAGTGTCGCTGTTATGGCATTTTTATAAAATAATTTGTAAAAATATATATTTTTTTAATGTTTTCCTTAGTGTTGATTCGGGTGTATTGAAACACGCAGCTTCTCTTTGTTTTCTGCCTTCATTTCTGACTGTGTTAATCGCATATCGATGTTTTTTGCAAAGTTTAATAACCATCTAATAACCATTTAATAACCAAATAACCTTCTAAGTATACCTATGTGGGGTAATCGTGCGCATAGACGCGCACAATTGCCCCTTTGGTATTGACGTCTTAAGATTAGCCATAAAACAAATCAATTATATAAAACATATTTATATGCACCGAAATGTGCAAAAACTATATATTTCCAAAAAAGAATTAGTAGTAAGCAGTTAGAAAAGATATAACTTGACAAAGTTGACACATCGCGTAACTTGTTTAGAGTAACTTATGTGAGAGGATGACACTAGTTAGACGCAGAGTAAACCGTGAAATATGAAATGCAGTGGTGCGCACGATTACCCGCTGCGTACCATTCCCCAACTTTCCCTTACTTCAAAACCAGAAATACACATTAATAATAATATTTATAAATTGCACGTATCAATAATTGAGTCATTTGTTGCAGGATGCATAGAACTTATTTTTGCATCATAATAGCGCTTACATTCCGACCAAACCTTTTCAATATGATTAAAGTAGCAATGATATAAAGGAACAAACTTCGCATAAAAGCCCCTTATTTACTCTATATCTAGGTTTCACCCAGAAAAACAGATTTTAAGGGATATTGAGAGTTGCCGTTATTTTTAAATTTTCTTACAAATTCTACTCGTTTTTAGGCTATATGGGGTTAGTCTATTAAAAACGCCTGTTTGTTACAGTTTATTTGCTCCGTTTGATTTTAATTTTTTAAACAGTCCGCTAATGAACCAGTGGATATTTCAACACCATCAATGCTTTAAAGGTTTAGTTGTATTGAGCGAATGATAACGCGTTCACCTGCTCTATACAATCCATGAATAGGTACGCTTTCTTATGGTATGAATTTCATGAATTTCGTGAAGTTGTCGACCACGGGATGACAAAATAGCTACATTATTGTGATTTTTAAACTCTACATGCTCCTCTATCCCCTTTGACTTGTTGGATTGTTGACCACGAAACTCCCAAAGCATCAGAAACTCTCTAAAACAAATAGGTATTTATAAAAGCATAATAATGCATTTAAGGTTGAAATTAAAGAAGATCAACTTTTAAAAGCTGTCTTGGATTTGGATTTAATTTTATGGGACCAGCATTATAGTTTACTGAGAAAACCTGTCAAGGACGACTGGATAAAAAGTCAAACATTCATCAGCGGACTGAAAGTTGAGTATTCAGTCAATGAAAATAAACTTAGTAAGTATTAACATTGACACTAGGTCAGTGGTATTCAAATTTGTTAATACCGTGCGAGCAAAAATTCTTTTCATTAAAGAGGGCTTGGATTAAAAAACGTAGGGCTTATATATCTAACCAAATCTAGGTTAAAATTTTGTCAAATTCATATTATGACATGATATGCCAAACTAATGATTAATAAAATAAGTAGACAAATACAAATTTATTTTTGTTGTTTACAAAATTAAGAAAGAAAGAATATACAGAAAGAAAAAGAAAAATAATTACATAAATTGCTGGAATTGGCCACCTCCAAGCATAAATTCACACGTCTTTTCATATTTTCGAAAATGTTGACCAACATCTCTGGAGAAATGTTACCACATTCTTGGATAATCCTTTCTTGTAATTGTTCTAAATTTGCAGCTGGTATTTTAAAAATAGTGTCGTTAAATGAGGAGAAACAAAGTAATCCATAACTGTTAAACAATAAAACAAGGTGATCTAGGTGGGAATTCAATGTCTGATCGAAAACTGATCAATCTGTCGTCGAAAAAATTGCGCAAGTATAGTTAATAGTTTCGGCGGCTGTATGGGCGGTTGCACTGCCCTGTTGAAAATATCCAAAACGTAGTTCGTCGTCAACTAATTGCTCCACAAATGGATTCAAAATATTGTCTCTATACCGCTGTGCTGTAACTGTGTCATGAAAAAAAACAGGACCAACAATTCTTCTTAGGGAAACAGCTAACCAGACACCAATTTTTTGAGGGTGCAATGTGGAAATGGGGATTTTCACAACTCCACATGCGTTTATTCTAAGAATTCACATAACCGGAGAGGTGGAACCAGGCTTCATCCGAAAAAAATGTCAGGTCTAATAAATAATTTCTTTTCAATACATTTTGGATAAACCATTGAGAGTAATTCCTGCGTCTTTCAAAATCTGCGGCTTGTATATCTTGGAATACTTGCACTTTATAAGGAAATAAATTTAGCTGCTTCTTAAGAATAGTCCTGCATGTTACATAGGATCTTCCCACTTCTTGGGACAGGCGTCTTATACAATTTGTTGGCGTATTTTGCATTATTTCACAACAAGTTCTTCTGTTCTTACAGATGGTCTTCCTGCTCCTTTTTTGTATTGTATAGAACCTGTTTCCCTTAACACAGCCACGGTTCTTTTCAGGCAATGATAAAAATCCCCAGCAATAAAAGCAAGCAATTGGGTGAATTGTTCAAGAAATTGGAAAAATTAGCGATTAATCAAATTTCTTGTAACGACTGTCAAAGATGACAGAACAACTGATTGTTTGTTAATTCAGGTAGTTACTGACACCCAGCAGGTATTAAGCTCTACTGCTAAGCATCACGTCCTTAGATGCAAGGCCCTCTTTGATGCAAATAATTTTTGCTCGCACGGTACTACGATTGTAATTTCCAGTCCACGTATTCGCCGCCTCAAATTTTGAAAGTTAAGTTTACAGGTTGTCAGGTTGATCCAGCTGCGGTTACACTGGATCCGGGGACGTGCGATTTTTTTTATGGTACGATGTCGTACGACAGATTGTCGTTTGATGACGTGGTTACACTATTTACAATTTATTGCATGAGTTGTTAGTTTGTAGCATTCAAAATGAAAGACGAAGACGATTTGTTTATTCTTGAAAATACTATTTTCAAATACGGTATAATTTCTTTTCCTACATCATCACATATCCTTATGCATGTACATGAACTAACCACCATAACTTCCACTAAAAAATACTAGGCTCGAGTTGAAAATTATTTTTTTTCTGTGCACACTATGGACTCTGGACACTAGCGCTTTAATAGATACACTTACGAAACTCTCTTTAGAACTGTACGTATTACTAAATGAAAGTAAATAAATTGTAGGTAAAGTATGTTTAATGACCGCTGACACGTGATATTTTCAATATTTGCGTAAGTTTGACTTACCGGTGGTAAAGATTATGATTTTTCTTAGGCTTGATCTACTATGCATGTGAACAAGTAAAATACAAGCGCGTTTCTTCAAATTTTTTAATTTAGAAATAAATAGTTAATTTAGGGTAAAAGGTATCATGGAAACATTTTGTTTTTGAAAATCACTATGATTTTTAAATCAATTTAAATCTACTGAAAAATAAAAAAAAAAACTCATTTGTAAAATTTCAAATTGAATCATAATATATTTTTTCGGCAACCGTCCGGGAAGTACCCACTTCCCGGACGCTTTTCCTTTGAGAAAGTATAATTTCACCGGCCTAGTCCGGGAAGTACGTGCCTAGCCCGGGAAGTATGTACTTACCGGACTAGGCCGGGAAGAATCACATCAATATTAGCAATTGCTTAAATTTTAATATAAATATTAATATAAATAAGAATTAGAATGTTTCTGTTAGTACCTATCTTCTGTTCGAATTTCAATATTTAATACAAATAAGAATTAAATTGTTCGAAAATTTGTTCTACAAAGAAATATAATAAAGAAGTGTGTCTTATTAATTTGTTATTCTACACGGTTGCCGAAAATATAGTGTACGCAGCACGTCCGAAAACAGTTTCTTTGGACTCGCAGACTTCCAGGACTCGCCTACGGCTCGTCTTAGAATTTTGTCGACTCGTCCAAAAAACAGTATTTTCCGGACTGTAACGTAAATTACTATTTTGTCTAGTGCATCTCTAGTGCATCAGTTTATGAATTTTATTTCAAATATTTTCATCTTATTTATTAAATCATAAAGAAGAAAATATAATAAAAATTGACAACACAACAAAATACTGCTTTTAAATAATTAAAATAAATCATTTCCGCAAGGATCATCATCATCAGATTCGTCCAAGTTAATAATAAGGGAGAGAGTATCTGATGCATCGATAAATCTTTCCCGTTTCCACATTTATAATTTTATTAGTGTGTGTGTTTTTCATAATTTTTCAAGTTTTCCACTGTTACATTTTCTATGGCTTCATTCCACAGACCAAAAAACTACGTCATTTGTTACAGGATGCATAGAACTTGTTTTTGCATCATAATAGCGATTACATTTCGACCAAACCATTTCGATAGGATTAAAGTGGCAATGATATGGAGGAAGTCTTAAAACTCGATGTCCATGTTGCAATGCCAGTTCGTCCAACCTATTAAAATAAAATTAAAATAATTAAAAAATAAAATAGATAGCGCTTTCCAGATTACATGTAACGTTTGGGTGGGATATGCTGCTTCACTATCATTCAGGCCTGATCGCTCATTGCAAATGGTGAAACCGGTATTCGTCTTTGTTCTAACGAAACAATAAGTAATCTTTTTGACCAAGTTGTATTTGAAATGTTTTCAATTAGCCCAGAATGAGAGGTGGAGTTATCCATGATTATAAGCGATCAGCGATGGTTCTTCCAAGTTTGCTAACAATTTTTCTTCAAACCATTTTTTTAAGTCTTCACTATTCATGAAATCATGATAATCACTAGATTTAAAGCCATTTTCTGAACGAGCATGTAATAGTAATTTACGTTACAAGACCGGAAAGTAGTGTTTTTCAGGTCGAGACAAGCATTTCCAGGGCGAGCCATAGGCGAGTCCTGGAAGCTTGGAGAGACCTGGAAAACACTAATTTTCGGTTGCGTGACGTACAATATTTTTTTTTAGACCGACACTTCGATATATTTTATAATCTACGCGAAACAAGTTTGACATAAAGAACAAAATTGAAAATCAATGAACTGTCACTCGACAATACATCGAAATGTTGTTGTCATAATAACGAAATCAAGGTATCTTGCATTATCAAAGAGCGATTGGAAAAACAAAAAACAGGGTGACAGCTCGGGTGACAGTGACATTAGAGACCGGAAAAGTGACATTAGAGTCCGGAAAAGTGACATTAGAGTCCGGAAAAGATTTTTCCGGTCTCTAATGTCAGTTTTCCGGTCTTGCGATCGGAAAAATGTTATTTTCTAGACGAAAAATTGTCCAGAAAGTGTAAATTTTCTGGTCGGTTTTAAAAAAATCAATATACCGTACACCATCTGACGCCTTTTTTTACCGGTATGAACAATATCATTTTGCCAACTTCGCCTAAAAGCCCCTTTACGGTATATCCAGGTTTCATCCAGAAAAAACGGGGTTTAAGGGAAATTGAAAGTTGCCGTTATTCTTAAATTCTCTTAAAAATTCTACTCGTTTTTGGGTTATGGGGTTGCTCAATTAAAAAATGCCTGTTGGATACAGTAGGTACATTAACGCCATTTCAATTTTATTTTTTTTAAACAGTCCGCTAATGAACCAGTGGATATTTCAACACCATCAATGATTTTAAGGTTTAGTTGTATTGAGCGAATGGTAACGTGTTCACCTGCTCTACAGTGTCCGCAAGAAAGTTCGCATCAAATGGGATTTTTTTTTATTATTAGGTATAGGTAAAAATTGAAAAAGCAGTTAGTTTTTGCTTACCTAAAAACCAAAAATGACGTATACTGAAGCAGCTGCACGACTTGCGTTACCTGTCAAATTTGACATTTTTAATAAAATTAAGCATTAAGATTACAAATGAAGTAAAGGCAAATGGTTTTACATCGATGTATAAAAGTTAATCTAGGAGGGTTGATCAAAATTTTCAAGAATTTGGCAAAAAATAAAAATTGTGTGAGACTATTTCGTACAGAGGCTAAAAATGCCTAAATAAACAACTTTCTTGAATAAAGTTTTTCGATATTTTGATAAATAAGGGCATTTTTGAACCTATTTTATTAAAAATGTCAAATTTGACAGGTAACGCAAGTCGTGCAGCTGCTTCAGTATACGTCATTTTTGGTTTTTAGGTAAGCAAAAACTAACTGCTTTTTCAATTTTTACCTATACCTAATAATAAACAAAAATCCCATTTGATGCGGACTTTCTTGCGGACACTGTATACGTCCCCCCGCTCTTTTATGTTTATGAATTTCGTGAAGTTGTCGACCAGGGGATGACAAAATAGCTACATTATTGCGATTCTTAAAATCTACATCCTTCTTTATCCCCTTTGCCTTTTTTTTTCGTTGGATTGGTGAACACGAAACTCCCAAAGCATATTTATGTTTTCACAATTCCTGCTTTATTATATCTACTTACCTCGTAAACTGCGTTAAAGGGTAAAGAGTCTTTCCGGCACCTCTTTCCCTTTGAAAATAATCAAATAATTTTAAAATTAACGCTTGTTCTTTTTCCCAATACCGTGACATTTTTGAAATAATGTTGATTAAGAATGTCACTGTCAAAAATGACAACAAAACTTTTTTGACTGATAAAATTATACGATATTCATTATTGGCGCAAATTTACTATCTCGCCTACTTTTGCGAGTGTCAGAAAGATAAGCACTAGTCGTGACGTAACGGTCAGCGGTCATTGAACAGAATTTATATATTTTTTTAAATCATGTAGATACAAGTTTTTTCATACCAGTATTCTTTAATAGAAAGAAAATTATTTTGGCAACAACATCCCGGTAGAATTATTTCTCGGCATTGACGATTTAATTGTAAAAAAATAAAATTAACGCGAAAACATCATATTATGGCTTAATAAAACAATGACACGGTCAATACACAAATGGAAGACTGTGGGATCTAAATATTTCGATGGACTAAATTTTAAACTTTTTAGTGAATACGAGTAAAATACCTTATCTATGACCGTGTGTAATAAAACAATAATTGTTTGAAGGTTGTAGACAATGATGTATCTATTTATACTACCTACACTGAGGAAAATCACTCAATACAAGTATTTTTTTAAATATATGTGTATTACCACAAGAAAAAATCCATTTATCCCTAAAATATTTCGTTTAGTCGCAATCAAGGACGTTTTTTTGACAACAATATTGTTACGTGCATGTGCTCAATTCTTTTTAATGGTAACAGAATATCATATAACCATAACAATATGTATCCAATAAAGTGTTTTTAAAAAGTATTTTTTTAATTCCTATAAGGTTATCTTATTACCACAAAAATAAAAACAAAAAGTAACCAATCTTTTATACCTACCTAAAATATACCTTTTAGGAACTAAACAGTTGCTTTTTTAAAACATGGTGAAATCGTTTTGGTTCATTTTATTGCCATTTGCAGTGTTGTTAGTTTGTTTAGTGGTTGGTGGATTATAGTTTATAGTGTATGTTTGATGGCCATTGATTTGATAAATTTTTTATATTTTAATAATTTCATATAGGGTGGTGTACTTTTAGTGCAACGTTATATAATAGGTGTTGTGGCGGTGTGTCCCCAAATTAAGGTAGGTACAATTATTTTACCAATAATTATATTTATTACTTAATAAGTAACTCATGTTTATCACATTACTCTACTTAGGTACCTACAAAAAATCGTTGACTTAGGTGAGTCTTTAAATTTTGTTAGGCGAGAAATTAATTTTTTTAGAAATACAATACAAATTTAGGGGATAGAACCGGAAAACAATCTGAGTTTTTGAGATATTTCTTCCCCGTTCTAAATTTTGCAATGCAAAATCGCATTTGTTAGGTTTTCTGATACCTATTAATAAAAAAAATGGCTAAAAAGGGTCATGTTCCTAGCAGTTTGTTACTTTCAGATCAGTCAGATCCCCCCGTTATTAAACAAAGTTTAACATATAATTTTTATCAAAAATACTGCCCTAATAAGTGCAGAACGGAAACTTAATGGCGGCCATGATCGGTATGAATTAAAAAATATAAGTAATAAATATAATTATTGGTAAAATAATTGTACCTACCTGAATTTGGAGACACACTGCCACAACACTTATTGTATAACGTTGCACTAAAAGTACACCACCCTATATAGAATTATTAACTAATCCACCAACCACAGCCATTTTGGCGAAGGAGCTAAAAAAAGGAATTTAGTAGTAGCTAGGTGGACTAGCTACAATAAAAATAAAATTATTTTATAGCTGGCTGATTATTTTTAGGAGTAAAAACCGATACTTTTCTAACTACACGACCTCAATTAATCACAAAATCATTTTTGTTTACCACTGCTTTATATATTTTTTATGGCAATAGAGTTGTCTTTTAACAGCAAAAGAATAATATTTAAAAAACGACCATGTTGAGGTTAAAAAGTCATTTAAAAAAAAAGAACCTTGTAGCGACAACAGCGTTGTTTTTTCGGCGCCTATTTAATGCAGATTTCTTGCTACTGCGAATGGATTTCTAGCTACGGCTAATAGAGTTTTCTCTCAGTGTAGGGGGGACGGAGCTAGTGACGAATTCGGGTGCAGTCGTGAGTCGAATTCGTCACTAGCTCCGCCCCCCCTAGGTAGTATAAATAGGCTCGTAGCTTTGTAACTTGTTTAGTATTCACCTGAAGACGACTGAAGATACTTACCAGTTGAAACGTTGTGATATGAAAAACTAAAGGCAATGGAAGTCCAAAACACATCTATTACTCAAAACAATAATTATTAACACCTATTACATTATTTAAAGAATTTCCGCTTGGACTTTTCCGTGGAATTTACTTCAACAAGGATCGACCCAGTTACATGAACTATGGTCTACTAGGATCAGTTCTCGCCCATCAAATATCCCATATATTTGTTGAAGCAAAAGAAACAAATACTGAAGAATCAGAAAGTGCAGAAGAAAAGTTAATAAGCTGGTGGTCCCCGGACAGCCGACAAAAATATTATGAAAAATTACAATGCCTGTCTAGTCAATACGCCAATTTTAAATTGGGAGAATTAGATAATATCACACAAGTAAGTAAGGACATTTTAAAGCTTAAAATATCTTATTTTTTTCTCGCTGAAGCGGACATTGTATCCATCCCTCGTAGTTCCGAGTGTTCCGACCATAGACAATTTAATTTAGATAAACAAACAATAATCACGAATGTGGCAGTTTTATGGCCTCGCGCATGTAAACAAAACTGGGAACTATTAGACATGCGCACTGCAACATTATCGTTTGACGAATGGGAAAATAGACAGGTCCGGGCTGTAAAATTTAAATTCTTGCTCATATGCCACCATAGAGGGTTTATTTTACCCATATTTGGGCATAATACAATTATACAACGGCTGCAACTAGTACTAGTAATTGTTTATATTACAATCCGAGTCACTAAAAGCACAAACACAATTCACTAACTAAACTACACAAAAACCAGAAATCCATAAATATTAAACACCACTAAGGTAGGTGAAGGGAATACGCCCATGTATGTTGGTTATATGCCCAGCCGCTGTATTTTTAGGTAGTTTGAATTTTCGACGACAGATGGCCAAAGCAAAGTTACGTGAATCCGATTAGTGGTGGGCAAGACGGATCTATTTTGGGATTCGGGTCACCAAATCCCAATCAGCACAAAGATCCGACTCAATGAGCCGGATCCCGGGTCTTGTCCCAAAAATCATAAAGAAAATCTTATCGGTTCTCGGTTCGGTTATTCTGAGTCACGATCCGTGTCATTGAACATTATTTTAAACGATCTTACGCGGTAGCGCCATTTAACATTATTCAAAAAATAAGAACCCCCCAGTGATTACAGAAATGGACAAACATTTAAATGAACCGCTTATTAAAAGATACGAAGATTCTTTAATATGGTGGTTTCATAGAAAAAACTTACATTCCAGACTCTATGAAATCATCAAGAAATAAGTGACGCAACCCACAATACAATAAACACAACAGTAATAAATCGCCACGCTTCGTTTTCTTTTCCAACGCTGCGACCCGCATGTCAGGCATCGGAACGACTTTAAAAAATCTTTTAACGGATCCGAGAGCCACGAGCGACGAGCCACTCTCCATCGCATCGCAGCTCGTTGCGCCGCGCGCCGTAGCAGCGAATTCTACCCCTACGCCGAACGTGAACCTAGCGGTCGACAATCAAATCAAATAGATCCGTCAAATCCGTGATCCGTCTATTTTATTTTGAGAGTCGGATCAGTATAAATCTTTCTTAAGATCCGACTCACCGATCCGGCTCAGATCCGATCCGCCCATCGCTGAATCCGATGTCAGTTGCATTCAAACAGTCGTGAGTTTCGCATGGTGTTTGATTAGAAGGTATCTGTTATTAAACAGGGTCAGTTTAAATCGCTTGATAATGTGCTATAATCTAATATTTATATTCAGATAAATATATCAATGGAAAGCTTGTTTCTTTATGATTCTTTTGACATATATTTGTCTTAAAAATAATTTGATATTATACCAAAAATTAACAAAAATGTTGTTCACGTACCATATAGGTAATATGCCCATACCCAAGTGAAGTTAATATGCCCCCTGGTCATATTACCTGTACTAATTTTTAATTGGTTATTTCAGATGTTTATTACATAATTATATGATATTATTAGGAGTCTTTGATTTTTATTTAATAAGTAAAAAAGATTAAAGCAACCTTGATACGTTTCTCTTACTTTACAGAGCTGCGCAGATTACGAACACCCCATGGGCATTTTACCAACATGGGTTGCTAATATGCCCAGTTTGACTGTTTTTAAAAAAGTTGTAAAAAGGGTAAAAAACAAAAAAAAAATTAAGAATTATTTCCAAAAACTGTTACAATAGCAGAAAATTAATTTATCTCTCATAGAATAAAAACATTATGTATTTTTTTCTATTTTTTATTAATGAAAGCGCTTAAGGGGCATATTCACCTCACCTACCTTAACACCAGTCCCACAATCCACGATAGCCGATCCGATAGCTGAAAACTTTAGAAAACTGCAAGGAATCCGCAGAGAAAAGAAACCTTATAACACAACAACAAAAATGGCGGCCGAGCCGGTTCTGGAGAGTATTCTTGAGCGCGTCGATTATTGTCGATAAAGTAGGACGGCCGATAACACGAAGTTTGTGCGCATGCACGAAGGTTCCCCGAATGAAGACAGCTGACCGACGAGTCATGCGCTCGGATGTATTTTTTCACCCATAAAACGTAACTTTTGTTTGCGCAGGAGATAAGCTGTAGGTATCTAAAGGTAAATTGTCTATGGTTCCGACTGCTTCACGAGGGTTCCATAGATTGCTTATTCAACTAACGGGGCAACACTAAACAAAAGGGGGCTGCAAAATAGCACTTTTTTGCCTTTTGGTCGTAAAAGCAAGCATAAAGTCCGCATATAAAATCTCGATTAAATTACACACATTTATAGTAAAAACAAATTAAATTTATTTGATATCTATATTGCCGTTCGAGCAAAAATTATTTGCATCAAAGAGGGACTTGCATCTAAGGACGTAATGCTTAGCCGTAGAGCTTAATATATGTTGGGTGTCAGTAACTACCTGAATTGACAATTCAATCAGTTATTCTGTCATCTTTGACAGTCGTTACAAGTAATTTGATTCATCGCTAATTTTTCCAGTTTCTTGAACAATTCATACAATGGGCTTTACGGAACAGCACAAAACATTCATGGTTGAAGCGTATTTTCGAAACGGGATTAGAGTAAATGTGAGTGCAATACAATCGGGTTTTGTGCATGGACGATTTTTACGAACATTTTCCTAACATTGCTTTTATTGCTGGGGATTTTTATCATTGCCTGAAAATAACCGTGGCAAGGGAAACAGGTTCTATACAACACAAAAAAGGAGCAGGAAGACCATCTGTAAGAACAGAAGAACTTGTTGCAAACGTTCGTGAAATAATGCAAAATACGCCAACAAATTGTACAAGACGCCTGTCCCAAGAAGTGGGAAGAACGTTCTAGGAATGTTCTTCAATAGTCCCAAAAATAAATAGGCTACAGCACATGAATATCATATACCTAAGTATCACTTCCAGAAATCGAAACGTTTTGGAATATTCTAAACAAATTCATTTTATTAATTTTTATCGTTGTATTTACTGGAAGAAATATTTTTAAACGAATATGAATATAAGGATGAAGAGGGAATATTCTTCGCATTACCAATGTACCAAAGGTGTTATCTGGGCAGTTACAATGGCAAAAAAATCGTAATCTAGCAGCTGTGGCTGGTATTTTCAGTATGGACGCCTAAGATGTTTGCGAGATTAGTGAATTTTTTAATACCTCTAATATAAAATCGTTTTTATTGCTTAATTTTTTTAGGCTAATGCCTCAATTACCCGAGATGAGGATATAGCAGATTTAGCTGGTTTCAAAGTAGCATACGATTCTTATCTTGAAAGTGAATGGATGAATGGACCTGAGCCATTATTACCAGGCAAGTATTTTCTTTGTACAGAAAATTTTTCGTTATAAAATCCATATAAAATAAGTTTATTTTTTCCTTTCTATGTGTTCTGGAATAAGTATTTTTCCATTTTACAGATTAAAATGAGTATTATCACAGAATATACAGGGTGATTCACGTTGAGTGGCCTATTAGAAGATCTCGGAAACGAGTAAAGTTATATTTCTAAAAATTTGGTAGCGTGCATGATTGGCTTTGAACTTTTAAAATATTATACTTTGACGTTTGTATCACTTCCGG
Organism: Polydrusus pterygomalis; assembly: GCA_963969555.1. Lineage (NCBI taxonomy): Eukaryota > Metazoa > Arthropoda > Insecta > Coleoptera > Curculionidae > Polydrusus > Polydrusus pterygomalis. The sequence goes on along the minus strand of OZ018383.1, from coordinate 37,157,678 downwards.
TTATACCGGAAGTTATGGCCAGCTTTGGTATTTTAAATGGAATACCCTGTATACTTTAGCAGTTTTGGATACCTTATTAAAACCTAAGTAACTTTTATTGACAATGGTCTATGCCTGTCTCTAACCGTTGTTGAGATATGAATTATAAAATGCATTTTTTATGTAAAAACTTTACCGAGAAGAAAGTTCAGTAATTTTAAAATTAATAAACCTTAACATTTAAAATTTTGTAGGCTTTTAACTAAAACATAGATCTTTAGACTACATTACTTAAGTTTCATGTTGTGCATACAGGGGTTTTTTGAAAGTGTGCCAAGGTGGCCATTTAGATAAATGTGCATAAGTCAATTTTTGCAAATGGAACACCATATTTTTTATTTTAGTAACTTGTAGAGAATCAAATTTCTCATCTAAATGTTTAATATGTCAGTATCAATATTTTTAGTCGTTTTGGAATTATGAGCATTTTAAAAAAAATATCTTAAAATATGTGTTTGTGTTAAGTTCATAAGATATTATTTTTGTAAAGAAGGCTTTGACTCCGATTTTTGTTTGACTTTGAGCTTTATATAATAATAAATATAATAACTTATATTAACAAAATGCTGCCATTAAAGCATATTTTGTCAAATTGGTAAGAAAGCTCAAAGTCAAACAAAAATCGAAGTCAAAGCCTTCTTTACAAAAATAATATCTTATGAACTTAATACAAAGACATATTTTAAGATATTTTTTTTAGGTTGCTCATAATTCCAAAACGACTAAAAATATTAATACTGACATATTAAACATTTAGATGGGAAATTCGATTCTCTACAAGTTACTAAAATAAAAAATATGGTGTTCCATTTGCAAAAATTGACTTATGCACATTTATCTAAATGGCCATATTGCCCATCAGGGCCGTATCTGAGGGGGGGTTTTAGGGGTTCAAACCCCCCCCCGAAAACAATAAAATCCTTATATGTTTGTATGTGTGTATGTTTAAATGTATGTTTAAAGTATAACTAGTATTTTTTGCCACTGGTCTAACCCCCCCCAAAATTTTGGTTCAGATACGGCCCTGTGCCCATATTGACACACTTTTAAAAACCCCCTGTATGCAAAACATGAAACTTAAGTAATGTAGTCTAAAGATCTATGTTTTAGTTAAAAGCCTACAAAATTTAAAATGTTTAGCTTTATTAATTTTAAAATTACTGAACTTTCTTCTCGGTAAGGTTTTTACATAAAAAATGCATTTTATAATTCATATCTCAAAAATGGTTAGAGATAGGTATAGATCATTGTTAATAAAAGTTACTTAGGTTTTAATAAGGTATCCAAAAATGCTAAAGTATACAGGGTATTCCATTTGAAATACCAAAGTTGGCCATAACTTCCGGTATAACCGGAAGTGATACAAACGTCAAAATATAATATTTTAAAAGTTCAAAGCCAATCATGCACGCTACCAAATTTTTAGAAATATAACATTACTCATTTCCGAGATCTTCTAATAGGCCACTCAACGTGAATCACCCTGTATAGCTACGCTATATATTCTGTGGTATTATCCTATTTATATCGTAAGATCAAAAAATAACATTTTCCAGGTATGTCGTTAAATCGATTCGGCATGTCTTAAATTATTACTTTTGAAAGAACGCCTGGACAAAAGGTAAAGGCGAATAAAAATAGAATTGCACTCGGTTTTCGAAACCCCATGCGAAAATTTAGAAAACCGGCTAGCACTACAAATTTTAGAAGATTAACGTTTAAATACTTAAACGGCCAACGTATCGACCTCTATAAGGTCATCCTCAGGGCGCTAAAAAGGATTTTTTTTTTATTACATTGATTAGCAATTGGAATATAATATATTTTTATATCTAAATGCTAATTTTAATTTAAATTCTCCATCTTTATAATATACAGCGTTATAATAAAGAAACGGATCCGCAGTTTATACAGGGTGCTGATAAAGTCTGGAATAATCGATTTTTCTTGAAAAAGCAAAAGTTTTTCGAAAAACGCTCGGACCCGTCGATTTTTATTTCGAGGGGGACATCTTTTGCGTATATTGTCAATCTTGTTACTTTAAGCCCCTAGGAGGGAGGAGGGGTAAGATCTAAATCTTAAATGAATATCCCTATTTTATATTATTTTTTTGGATTCTGCATAAAATTCTGAACATTTTTTAATAAAAGCATTATTAGCCTATACTTAACAGTTTCCAAGATATTGACTCTTGAAAAATGACATTTTTGAACTTTGACAGCGTCTAGCTTTCTAACTGTACGTCTTAGAGCAAAACGGCTTACATGTCCCTATCTTCGATTTTTATTATCTTTCCAATAGTGTCAATTTCCGGTTAAACCGGAAGTACTATATTTCATACATCCGGTTTAACCGAAAGTTCACACTATTGGAAAGATAATAAAAATCGAAGATAGGGACATGTAAGCCGTTTTGCTCTACGACGTACCGGGTGTCCCACCTAAGGAGGTAATCGGCTATATCTCAGAAAGTAATCACACTAGAACTTTGGGAAAAAAAATATATCGATAAAAGCGGCCAAGAGAAATTGCTGGAAATTATTTTCAAGTTCCAAAAATGACCGCTAGGGGGCGTAAGAGAACTTTCAAAATAGAAATGTCGATTTCCTCTTGATTTTTCTTAATAAAAATATGATAAAAATATAAGCATTGTATTCTTCATAAAATTTTGCAACTTTATGTTAGGAATCGTTTTTTTCTATTTTCAATAATTAAGTGGTGGGAGAAGGTCAAACTTTTTTACTTTCAAACGCTGATATCTCTGCTTTGGATGAACCGATTTTACTCAACTTGGTCTTGAAAAAAAGCCCTTCTTTTACTCTACACGTAGATCTATTACCTATATCATGTTTATTCTGATGGTGGCCACTAGATGGCGTTTTTCCGTAATTTCTCAATGAATAAGGATTTTCTCAAAAAAATCAAATGTTATGATATGACTTTTTCATCATATTATATTTTAGCCTTATAAAGGCTATTAAATAGTGAAATAAAAAATCCAGGTCCGTATTTAAAATAAAAAAGTTGATAATGGTCGCTCGAATCCGAAACGTCGGATTAAAAAACTAACCCCATCAGCTTGTAGAGGAGGAAAAGTTACTATAATAAACTGAAAACCGCAACGTGATATCTTTTGTTAAACTAGAGAAATTAGGGATAATAATAATTAATATGGAAAAATAGGTCATTTTCCAAAACATTAATTAATCAATTAAAACTCTGGTTTAATGACGTCCAAGATGCTCGAACTGTCTCCCATCATTTTTTTTAAATTTTGATTTTTCTTAATAAAAATATTATGTTAAAAATATAAGCATTGTATTCATAAAATTGTGCAAATTTTTGATAGGAATGTTTTTTTTTTCAATATAATAAGGTCAAACTTTTTTCTTTCAAACGCTGATATCTCTGCCTTGGATAAACCAAAACAAGAATTCATTGAGCGAGTTGCCTTTTATCAAGTAAACTTTGGAAACAAGCAAAACACCAAGATCCAATGAGCATGTAAATTTACCTATATCAAGTTAGCTTTGGAAACAAAACAAATTTCCTAATGTCAAAAGACATTTTATGCCAAAATAATTAATAACCACATTCGCAGTTAGATTATTGATTGGGTTATTGTTATTTTGTGTCAGTAAATTGTTATAGTGTTAGTTAATTATAGTGTTAGTTGTTGTTTAGTTTATAATTTTTGAAAATGCCTTTGTCGCTTCAAGTATCGGTTGATATTATCGCAGTTTATTTTGAGTGTTTTCAAAATGCGACTGTTGCTGCAAGGATATACGCTCTTAGATATCCTGAAAGGCGCCGGTACGGAAGCAGAATGTTCACTTGCCTAGTCAATCGCTTCCGTACTACAGGAAGTGTTCGTCCGTTACGCCGCAGAAGGAGTCGTGCCGCCAGAACTGAGGAAAATATTATCAACGTTTTATGGCTACTTTATACCTCAATTAAATTAAACTAAACTAAGAAAATTAAATTAAGAAATTAAGGCGATGGTTTATACCTCCACATTAAGTAACTTAATAAAACTACGAGAGACAAAGAAGGTGCTCCTAACCTATCTTATTGGTTCTTGTCCGTTTTATCATAAATGCATGGGAACTGTTGTCCTAATTCAATCAATGTACCGTCGTTAACAACCATCGTGAAACTTTTTGGAATAATCAAAATATCAAAAATATAATTCTAAAATTAAACAAGAATTTAGGGTTATGTGTACAAATTCTCCTTTATTACATTCACCGAAATGACAAATGACATGACGGGAATCACGGATTATGCCGATCGCCCAACGAATTATGTCGAATCAACTAAATTAAACTAAGAAGTTAAAAGTTGGCCAACTTCTTAGTTTAGTTTAATTCCTTAATTGTAGGTATAAATGGTTACATTTGAATGTAGTATTTTAACTTCCTAATTCTCTTAATTTATTAAGTTTAGTTTAATTTAATTGAGGTATAAAGTAGCCATTAGCGTATGTAGAGTTCAATCCTCAGCTAAGCGTTCGGCTAATTTCAGTAGATTTAGATATTACCAAGTCAACAGTATTTCGAATATTGAAGGACCACAGGTAATCATTAGATTCTTGTTATTAGTAGCTACCTAATGTAGGTATAGATATTAAACCATCTATTGATAATCGCAATGCATAAAAAACTTTATGGATGATTGATATTTTTGACATTTGATAGGAATATTAACTACTCATTATTGTTTTTGAAAGAAACAGTTGTTTTTCGCTTAGGTATTATAGCATGCCAGGTTATAATAACGCGTCCGCCTAAATAGTACTAATTAATATTTTCCGTATAGGTTACATCCCTATCATATTGTGTTGCATCAAGCTCTGACCGTCGCAGACTACGATAGAAGGCTAGATTACTGTCATTGGTTGATAAATATGATGGCAGAAAACCGAAATCTCTTATCGCGCATTCTCTGGACGGACGAAGCTACTTTCCGTAGTGACGGTGGAGTTAATACCCATAATATGCATTATTGGGCAGCAAATAATCCACGCTGGATGCAAGAAGTGCAACACCAGGGAAGGTGGAGCGTCAATGTTTGGTGCGGAATTTTGGGCAATAAAATTATAGGCCCTTTTATTTGGAATGAACCGCTTAGAGGAGAAAATTATTTGAATTTTTTACGAAATAATTTACCAGTCCTTCTGGAAGACGTACCATTGGAAACCAGAAGGACCATGTTCCTCCAACATGATGGGTGTCCAGCCCATTTCGCAGTAAACGTGCGTAGGTTTCTGGATCAGGCGTTTCCTGATAGGTGGATCGGGAGAGGTAGCTTATTTCCGTGGCCCCCGAGGTAAAGTTAACATGTTGTTCTTAGGTGGTCACCTACCTACTAATAATCACAAATTTTCCTACCTACGTTTTTGTTGCAGGTCACCGGATCTAACCTGTCTAGATTTCTATTTATGGGGTCGAATTAAGGATCTCGTTTTCACTACAAGACCTATAACAAGGGAGGATATGATTCAACGGATCTTAAACGCTGTTCGAAGCATATCAAGAGCGGAAATAGAAACAGCTGTCTTATCGACGAGGGAACGATTGGAATTATGCATTAAATATGATGGGAGACAGTTCGAGCATCTTGGACGTCATTAAACCAGAGTTTTAATTGATTAATTAATGTTTTGGAAAATGACCTATTTTTCCATATTAATTATTATTATCCCTAATTTCTCTAGTTTAACAAAAGATATCACGTTGCGGTTTTCAGTTTATTATAGTAACTTTTCCTCCTCTACAAGCTGATGGGGTTAGTTTTTTAATCCGACGTTTCGGATTCGAGCGACCATTATCAACTTTTTTATTTTAAATACGGACCTGGATTTTTTATTTCACTATTTAATAGCCTTTATAAGCCTAAAATAAAATATGATGAAAAAGTCATATCATAACATTTGATTTTTTTGAGAAAATCCTTATTCATTGAGAAATTACGGAAAAACGCCATCTAGTGGCCACCATCAGAATAAACATGATATAGGTAATAGATCTACGTGTAGAGTAAAAGAAGGGCTTTTTTTCAAGACCAAGTTGAGTAAAATCGGTTCATCCAAAGCAGAGATATCAGCGTTTGAAAGTAAAAAAGTTTGACCTTCTCCCACCACTTAATTATTGAAAATAGAAAAAAACGATTCCTAACATAAAGTTGCAAAATTTTATGAAGAATACAATGCTTATATTTTTATCATATTTTTATTAAGAAAAATCAAGAGGAAATCGACATTTCTATTTTGAAAGTTCTCTTACGCCCCCTAGCGGTCATTTTTGGAACTTGAAAATAATTTCCAGCAATTTCTCTTGGCCGCTTTTATCGATATATTTTTTTTCCCAAAGTTCTAGTGTGATTACTTTCTGAGATATAGCCGATTACCTCCTTAGGTGGGACACCCGGTACAGTTAGAAAGCTAGACGCTGTTAAAGTTCAAAAATGTCATTTTTCAAGAGTCAATATCTCGGAAACTGGTAAGTATAGACTAATAATGCTTTCATTAAAAAATGTTCAGAATTTTATGCAGAATCCAAAAAAATTATATAAAATGGGAGTATCCATTTAAGATTTAGATCTTACCCCCCCCCCCCCCCCCTCCCTCCCTCCTAGGGGCTTGAAGTAACAAGATTGACAATATACGTAAAAGATGTCCCCCTCGAAATAAAAATGGACGGATCCGAGCGTTTTTCGAAAAACTTTTGCCTTTTCAAGAAAAATCGATTATTCCAGACTTTATCAGCACCCTGTATATAGAATTCCGCCCACTTAATAAAGAATCGCTTGGACCCGTCAAATTTCTTTTAAAATTCATTTGTTTGGAAACATAATATACAGGGTTGATCATAAAATGTTTCGTGTATCAACCTTAATTTTTTGCATTCTACAATCAATTTTAAACATTTTACATAAATCATGCCCTATACCTATCTTCAATCGTTCAAGAAATATTAACACTTTAATTATTCTGGTATGGCATCATTGATTGATTTGTCGACTTAGCAATGTTCTGAACTCATTATTTACTTATTTGCTATTTAAGTTGGAGACGTCAAAAAGTGTCAATAAATGTTAATCAAATTTGAATTTTTCTCTGCTGATATTATATACAAAATGGGCCTCGCTAAAAATGGATGTTGAATTGTGGAGATAAAAGTAAAAGTCGTAGGAAAGTCCGTGATATGTTCAATGAAAAATACCCAAATCGCCCGCCTATTAGCCAATCGACGGTGTCTAAGGTAACAATTTAGTGGAGAACTTTCCTTATCTAATGTTAGTTAGATAGTGTCAAATATGTTTGTCCTGGTATACCTGAGGAAAAAAATAAACGTATTATTATCACTACAAGAAGATTCATATAGCTCAAGCACACAACTTGGGCATGACTATGATACTTACCAAACCACCGTGAATATAAAAAAGAGAAGTTTTATCCCTACAAACCAGTAATTTTGTATTATACACACTTTTTAACTTAACTTTCAAAAATGCCTTTATTCCAATACAGAGCTGTCGGTAACTGAATTAAAATAATTAAAAAATCGTGTTCAATTACTTTTTAGTAATTAAATTTCTGTAATTGAATTACTTTTTGAAAATAGTAATTGTAATTGATTTTCCAATTATTGCGATAAAGTAAAAAACCAGGGTTGTCAGATCGTTCTTCTTCAATTCTTTAAGTTTTTTTATTAAAGATATTTCATTTATATCAGTATTCAATTGTTAGTCAGTAACTTTCTTTGAGAGCTAGTTTCAAAATATACTTTAAACCGAGGAGTTTTGAGTGTGACAGAAAAAATAACAAGACATTCATTGTTATAATAATACATTCTTTAGTTCTTAAGAAACAATATAACTGAAATCAAGACAAAAAGTGTTTTCAGTGTTTAAAAACAACTAATTAACAAACCCTTGTTTCTCGTATATACTTACATTGTGCTTACAAATCCGAAAATTTTGAAGAATTGGCAACAGCATGTAATTTGTTGCGGTTGGAAGCGCCAGGATATTAGCTGAACCGGTACCCGGCCCGTCTAACAATCGATTCTGCCAGACAGAGATAGGCCAGTGACCGCCGATGGCGTGGAAGAGACGGAGATAAAATATACGTGGTTATACCTTGATGAACGGGCCGGAGTCTGGTTGACGAGAATGGAGTTCTGGTAAAAAAATTAAAGCATTTTCTGAGCAGTGTCGTGCCGTGTCAGGTTTATTTTTCTGATTTTAGTTTTGTATATAGAATTTTTGAGTTACCTTATATTTATTATTTTAATATAATATTATTATATATACAGTGCCCAGACGGCACACAATATCCATTATATATCTAATGAATGACCCTAGATCCATGGGATGTCCAGTCCATGGCAGATATCCTATGGATATCCAATGGATTGTATTCTCGGATATATTTATACAACAAAAAATACATTTAGGTAATAATCTAAGACATAGTATATTAACTATCAAAATGTAATTGTTTATAGTTTATCGGTTCTACCAAAATATTTAAAGCCTTTATATTTTGTTTGAGTTTTAAAAATATATCTAGCAGATATCCATTAGACATCCCACATCATTTACAGCTTCCCACGCGTCGATAGTGCCATTTTTGGCAAATTTGAGAAATAATGAGCTAAAAGACAATTACTCACGATTTGTCCATAAAGTTTGTTATTCAGATAAAGCTTTACATTATCTGGTTAATAGACAAAACTGCATATACTGTGCATATAGAAACATATTCACTAGTTCATAAAAAATCAAATTCTTCATTTATTAATATATCAAAAACAATTTAATTTGATCATATTGTGCTCGAAACAAAAAAGGATATGAATTTCGAGGAAATTTCAAATACAAAAGAATCACTAAGAATAAATATTTAATATTTCAGCAAAAAGTGGCATTTCAGGAGCGATTACTTTTAATAACGAATTGTATAGAAAACTCTTGCTTATTAAAAGTTTGAAGGTTGAGACACAATTAAAAAATACACATTAGGCGATAAGCAATAAGCAATACATGTAATATTAATTATGTAGAAACAAATCAATTGCGACACAATTAAGCAACAGCATGTATTTTTTAGATCTTATTACCTAATTCTTATTGTAAGTTGCTTATTTTTTTAATTGTATCTCGGCCTTTAAGAAATTTGGAGGAAGGAAAATGGTTCTTTTCGCGAAGATGAAGTGAACCATTTTCGTTCCTTGTTTCGAGGTTGAAAATACCGTTTTCTAGTAAGGTACTAAAAAAAAAAAATGTTTGCCAACGATCAAATCTAGAGATGCAATTTTAAAAATACAGGTCTTATGTGCAATAAGCTATTTTTTTTTAAAGTTCTGTGGTACCTAACGATACGTTGTTTTAAAATTTTGTATTATACGTACTTTGACCGTTACAGTATAATATGACTTTATTAAAAATAAAAGCTTCAAAACTTCAGAGTTCTATTTTTCACCCGCCTTTATTTTTTACCTAGGTACCTAGTTTTTAAATTTTACTTTACCCATGTAGGAATTTATATTTTTAGGCTTGCGATATTCAGCTAGACAACTATTTTGGATATCCAGTGCCTTACAATTTTGCTCCAAATATTCGGTAGACTTCTTGAGAAATAAATATTCGGGAACAAGTTACCGTCATTCTCCAAATCAATTTAGGGTAAGAAAAATAAAAATGTATCTGTTCTGTAAAGGATCGATCGATCAGTGGCAAAATAATAGCTATTTATGATATAAGTGTGAAAATAACTCGTTTAAGGCACGCATATATGAAAATTTGCGGAACGAGCGAAGCGAGTTTCGCAATCCATATGAGGGCCTTAAAGGAGATATTTTCTTACGTATATCATACAAGATTTTTTCTACGAGCGTGTGAAAACTTAACTTTTCACACTAGTGCGTTAAAGTAAAACTTTTCACACTGAAATGGGTGTGAAAAGTCTAACTTTTCACACGCTCGTAGAAAAAATAATTTTGAATTATTTATTAAAATTATTTATTAATGGCACGTAAAAAAATTAAAACTCATTAGCTAAAGAACATTTTTAAGGTCTAGGTTACTTTCTAAACCCGCATCTAAAATTCCAGGTCCGTATTTAAAAAGGTGGTCCTGATGTAACTACAAAACAATAAGTCGCTTTTAAAACTAACATCCCCACCTTGTGGAGCAAAAATGAAAGTGTGTGGTAATTGTTTCTAAATTAAAAAATAAGGACATACAAAATTAGAAACGATAATTTCTCACTCTTCAAATTATTTGTAATTTCCTTTCTTCACATTACTTAGTTCCAAAATGTATCTCTTACCGTTTTCATTCTTACCGGTCTTCATGTATGCACGCGGACTTATACTTATGTTTATTATTGAATAGACCACGCAAGTCACGATGGTGGTAGCTCAGCAAGAGTACAAATATCAAACATTCTACCATGGCTCAGAGGTACAGCTACCTGCATTCGACCGTGGCGGTCCCAGTTCCATCCTCGGCCAGAGCATACGATCAATAAAAAAAGTATGCTTGGAAGATCAATGGATAAAAGAATGCAGTAGGATGCTGGTATTCCTAATATCGAGACCGCGAGGGGCTGATGAGCGGACAATGGGCCTCTTAGACCTAAGTATACTGGTTCTCCTGCCAACCCCTCTTTTAAAAAAAAAATTAAACCACTCGACGATAGTCGAAAAACCAGAAAACCTAAAAGCTATGACACTTATAGCTAAACTCTTGGTTTAGCGGTTTAACATGCATAAACCGATGTAACCATTGCAACAATGAAGCCGATATGATAAGATAGACAGGTCTGGACCCTAAAATTTGAACTGTTCCTCTTATTATAAACTTAGGGCTGGTATGAAGAGGTTTCCTTGGCCATACTTTAAAATATTATGGAACAAAGTGTGATTTACGAACATGATAATATGAAAGTTGAAGTTACGATATTCAACTCTATAAAATAAAGCCTGGTTTAATAAGGCTCCCTTCCACCCTCACCAACCTTTTCAGGCCGATTACCTATTAATGTTATTGCAGTGCTGCATATAAAATGTACCAAAACTCGCATCGGGTTACGGGCACAGTTCTCAAGGTCAATCCTGTATAAAAAACCTATAAATGGCTTGAATGCAGGGGTAACTTCCGGAACCTTGCAATTATTTAAAAAAAAATAGAGTCTTATTTTGGAAGGGCTGTTCAGGCATTGACGAATAGTATGCCGGTGTTTTTTTTTAAATAAATGCACAGAAGTGGAGTATTTTATTAGTGACTATCGAGGAACATTAATTCTAAACAAGAAACATAGTCCTTTGTGGTACTTTAGGACAAAAAACTTAAAAAAAAACTGTGACGCAGTCATTAGATTAAAACCATTGCAATAGCAAGAGTCCGATATATTTTTTTATTTTGTCGTCAGTTGTAGAAAAAACAACTACAGCACTATGTTTGTTTGAAGGTGGTAGACGATGAACTAATATCAAAGGAATTACCTTGTCGGACTTCCATTGTCTTTATCTTGTTACTTAACACAACGTTTAGGTTAGTTAGATCTCTAACCGTTTTCAAGTGTAAACTAAATTGTAATTCTAAGGCTACTGTCTTAAATACTATCCATGTGCAATGAAGCTTGATGACTCCGCCTATGTGCTTATTGGAGTGTGAAGTTTGAGCTGTCGATTTTGGACAAGAACAAGTTTCCAGATATTGGGGATATCTATAGTTGGTTTACTAAATACAGTGTGTGTATAAAGTCTGGAAACGGCTTAATAACATCACAATTTACTGGTCGATTTAAACCAAATTTGGTACAGTTGTGTAAGAGGATCTAACGCACCGAATGACGATATTGGCGTTGTTGCCAGCTTTTTAGTTTGTCTGGAATTCGAACGAGTTTTATATTTTTAAATATAACACCCAGTATATTTTTACATTTTTAAATTCCACATAAAATTATAATTATTTTTTATTAAATGCATTATTAGTCTATACTTCATAGTTTCCGAGATATTGACTCTCGAAAAGTGACATTTTTGAACTTTGACAGCTTATAACTTTCTAACAGTACGTCTTAGAGCAAAACGGCTTACATGTCCCTATCTTCAATTTTTATTATCTTCCCAAAATAATCAACTTCCAGTTAAACCGGAACAACTATATTTCCTGCTTTCGAGTTACATCCGGTTTAACCGGAAGTTGCTTTTTTTGGGAAGATAATAAAAATTGAAGATAGGGACATGTAAGCCGTTTTGCTCTAAGACGTACTGTTAGAAAGTTATAAGCTGTCAAAGTTCAAAAATGTCACTTTTCGAGAGTCAATATCTCGGAAACTATGAAGTATAGACTAATAATGCATTTAATAAAAAATAATTATAATTTTATGTGGAATTTAAAAATGTAAAAATATACTGGGTGTAATATTTAAAAATATAAAATTCGTTCGAATTCCAGACAAACTAAAAAGCTGGCAACAACGCCAATATCGTCATTCGGTGCGTTAGATCCTCTTACACAACTGTACCAAATTTGGTTTAAATCGGCCAGTAAATTGTGATGTTATTAAGCCGTTTCCAGACTTTATACACACACTGTATATGGGAAAGCTGCTTTTTTGAATTTTCGTTTTCTCCAGTGCTGTTCCGTGCCCAAAACCTTGGCTTCTGACCACTGTATATTATGTTGGTTGGTCCATACATGTTTCGCTATACCTGATCTCAAAGTTTCACCTCTTTGAGTATGTTTCAGATGTTCTTTAACTCATAAAGGAAGAGGTATTTTTGTTTCTCCAATGTACGATTCGCCACACTCGCAAGGGATTTGATAGACACAATTTTTTGTCCGGGGAAGTTTTCCTTTTGTAAGAAAGCTTCTAAGCGTATTTCCGGATTTGAAGACTGTTTTAATATTATAGTTTTTGGTTATCCTAATCTTTTCAGAAATCCCCTTAACATAAGGTATTGTAAGAAATGCTTGCTCATCTTCTTTCGTTTCTGTGTTAGTTTTTACTTCGCTATTTTAAAGTCTTGAGATTCTATTAGTTACAATGGTTTCAGGGTAACTATTCTGTTTTAAATCTTTTTTGATATTTGAAATTTCAATATTAAGGTCTTCCGAATTGTTGCAAACGTTAGATGGTCTGTGATAAAGAGTTTGAATTATGCCCTTTTTATGGAATTTGAATGATTCGATCCGTGATTTAGGTATTGCCCCGTGTGAGTGGGTTTGCGGTTCACTGAAGTTTTTATGTTTTCAACACTTCGATTCACGAGAGCATCGAGAAAAGGTAGAGTGGAATGTATTTCTGTTTCCATGGTAAATTTAATGGATTGTCTTATACTATTAATATGTTTTAAAAACCGTATCAGCTCTTCGTTACTGTCTGTCTAGATAATAAAGGTATCAGCAACATTGTCAACATATCTAAGCCAAAGTTTAGGTTTAATCTTGGCAGTGTTAACAGCGTGTGACTTAAACCAGCCCATGTACAGGTTAGCCACCACCGGAGAGAGAGAGATGAACCCATTGGAAGACCGCCATCCTGGGCATAGAACCTATATTTTACTTGAAAGTAGGAACTAGTAGTTCGTATAGTAGACAGTAGCCTTAGAATTATAATTTAGTTTACACCTAAAAACGGTTAGAGATACTAACTAACCGAGACGAACGTTGTGTTAAGTAACAAAATAAAGACAAGGTAATTTCTTTGATACAGCACTATATATTTAGTAAATTCACATTTTTTTTTATTTGCCGCTATACCAGTACCTACCTACTCACGTGACGTATATCAGAAGTGATTTTAAGGTTATCGAATATCAGAACCAATTCTATGGTAAAGGTTTTTCGTACAAGCGTGCACGATTTGCTGTTTATCCGCATGCATTTTTATTGAAAAGATCGACTTTTTCGCACGGCACGGAAAAATATCCCGGCCACTGTATATGGAATTTTTTTTTTAGGTAAATGGTCCGCTGCAAAACCTTGATGAATTTTCTTATGATTTTGGATGTAGTCAAGGCTCCTATATGAATCCCCATAAAAAGTGTTATATTTGGTAGAAAGTGTAATAAAGATAAATGATTAATTAAATAGACATGTTTAAAATATATTTGATGTTTTTTTTTTTTAAATTTACCAATAGTTCGATACAAGGCATTTCCGCGACTGAGACAATGTGGACATATACCAGGTATCCACGGAAGGTGGTTCGCCCCTCTAACTTTTTTGTTTTTCAAGATAATGGAATACAATTCTTGGGATTTGTATACGACATAAAACTGCATTTTTTGACAGGTGACTCAACAACATCCAGTTTATGCGGAAGTGACATAACTTTTGATTAAATGGGACACCTGGTATATTTTTCCTTTTTTTGACTCCATATGACAACGATGTGTCACTTTTTGTAACCAAAAAAATATTTTTTTTCTAAATTTATTGTTTTATCTAGAGGGCTATGAATACCTTAAAATCACTTATTTCAGTTCTTTAATCTTGGGAAAAATACAATTTTACTATTTTTGGTCCAATGCTATGTGCTATGTAAAATTTAATCTTTAAAGTTGTATAACTCATTTTTTTTAAACGACAACATGGTGGCTCGTCGGGTTAAGAAAAAAGAGGATTTCATTACGATTATTGTGATACCACACACTATTAGGTTTTAGAAAAGCTGCCATTAAAAAACTTTAAAAAGTTAACTTGGAACTTTCCTAAAATAAAGCATCCTTTGAAAATAAATTTAGATTTAAATGTATCAAGTAGCCTCTGTGACCAGCAAAACTGATAAAACAAAATCATGCCTTGAAGAAAATTGACATACCTTAATAACAACCTGAACAAAGCGAGAATGTGCCCAATGAGATGCAGAAGACTGTTTGGGGGGAAAACCTGGGGGCTTACAGAGGCTGTCTGCTTGTGTATGAACGGTGCAATGAAAAGCACCACTACCGCAGCCATGGCCTAGCACCTATTATACCGGGTGTCCACGGAAGGTGGTTCGCCCCTCTAACTTTTTTATCTTTCAAGATAATGAAATAAAATTTGGGGGATTTTGTATATGACATAACACTGCATTTTTTTACAGCTGACTCAACATTATGGAACTTCCGGTTTAAGCGGAAGTGACATAAACTTTCGATTTTTAAATGGGACACCTGGTATATTTTTCCTTTTTTTGACTCATTTGGCATTCTAAATATATAACAATGTGTAACTTGTCACTTTTTGTCACCAAGAAAATATTTTTTTTCCAAATTTGTTGTTTCATCTATACATGAATACCTTAATATATATAGGTATATACCTTTATTTTTGGTCCAATGCTATGTGTACAATTTAATCTTTAAAGTTGTATTACTCATTTTTTTTAAACGGCAACATGGTGGCTCGTCAGGTTAAGAAAAAATAGGATTTTCTTACGACTATTTTGATACCACACACTATTAAGGTGGGAGTATCAACATGCTTGCCAACCTATAACCTATTTCGCGTAGATTTATTTATGTTTTCTAGCTTTTACAAAATATTTAAATAAAATCAGTATCGACTTGATATTCTATAGGTAATAATTGACATATTTAATAAATATCAAGGAATTTCATAACTTATTTTAGGAGAATTGTATAGCGAAAAATGTCGGGTAAGATTTTTTTTAACATAATTATGTCATTGTCACTCATTGTTCTTTCACTATACAATTCTCCCAAAATTAGCAATGAAATAAGTTGATATTTTTGTAATATATCAGATACTACCTAAATAATGTACCGACGATATTGATTTTCTTTAAATGTTAGTTATTAAAATAATAAACTCAAAATATCAACGCGACATAGGTTGGCAATAGATTGAATGACGTTGAGAATTCAACCTTAAGTAGAAAAGCGGTCATTAAGAAACTTAAAAAGTGTGCGTAAAGTCGTGCAGCATCGGTTGAATTTTTTCTACATTCTCCAAACACTAATAACTTTACCTTGTCGGACTTCCATTGTCTTTATCTTGTTACTTAACACAACGTTTAGGTTAGTTAGATCTCTAACCGTTTTCAAGTGTAAACTAAATTATAATTCTAAGGCTACTGTCTTAAATACTATCCATGTGCAATGAAGCTTGATGACTCCGCCTACGTGCTTATTGGAGTGTGAAGTTTGAGCTGTTGGTTTTGGACAAGAACAGGTTTCCAGATATTGGGGGTAGCTACAGTTGGTTTACTAAATATATGGGAAAGTTGTTTCTTTGAATTTTCGTTTTCTCCAGTGCTGTTCCGTGCCCACACTCATAACTTTTTCACTCCTTGTCAAACTATTATTTTACATGTTTTTTAAACAATAAACTAATTTACTTTGGCAGAAGCTGTCGGCATGTCAATTTTCTTTAAGGCATGATTTTGTTTTATCAGTTTTGCTGGTCACAGGCTACTTGATGCATTTAAATCTAAATTTATTTTCAAAAGATGCTTCATTTTAGGAAAGTTAACTTTTTAAAGTTTTTTAATGGCAGCTTTTCTAAAAGCTAATAGTGTGTGGTATGAAAATAATCGTAATAAAATCCTCTTTTTTCCTAACTGGACGAGCCACCATATTGCCGTTTAAAAAAAAATAAGTTATACTACTTTAAAGATTAAATTGGACACAGCTCATAGATTGGACCAAAAATAGTAAAATTGTATTTTTTCCAAGATTAAAGAACTATAATAAGTGATTTTAAATTATTCATAGCCCTCTAGATAAAACAATAAAATTGGGAAAAAAATATTTTCTTGATGACAAAAAGTGACAAGTGACACATCGTTATATTTAGAATGTCATATGGAGTCAAAAAAAGGAAAAATTTACCAGTTGTCCCATTTAAAAATCGAAAATTTAAGTCACTTCCGGTTAAACCGGAAGTTCCATAATGTTGAGTCACCTGTCAAAAAATGCAACTTTATGTCGTATACAAATCCCCCGAATTTTATCCCATTATCTTGAAAAACAAAAAAGTTACAGGGGCTAACCACTCTCCGTGAACACCTGGTATATACAGGGTGTCCAGTTTTCGATGGTTTTACGGGGTATCTCGGTTATTAGTAAAGATAGAAGGATACGGTTTTCGCGGCACTGTGCTACTTTTTTATGAAACAAAAGATGCCCTAATCAGAATTTTTCTAGTCCTCCTTGTTTTTGATATACGGAATGTTTTTGATAATTTTACATTTTGGGACACCCCCCATATTTAGGTTACCCTGTAGCTTATCAAAGAGAAAACAAATGTTATTTTTGTAGTTTTTTACCTAGAATCCAGTGACGTACTCAGATTTTTCTACGTTCAATAGTTTCCGAGAAAAATACCAAACTTTTTTTTTTTAATGGGACACCCTATATATTTTTAAATAATATAATTCAGTTCATAACAAGCTTCTCAAAAGTATTTAATACCCTATTTTTATTTTTAATATTAAGCACGAAATTTACGTTTTATTAAAAAATATATAATTTTAGTTAGTAGGCCATGACGGGTATTGAAAAAAAGAAAAGAACACAGTCGTTTATGTCATATTAATTACTTCTTTAGTTTCTGTCAGAATATTCAGGTTCTCTAAGTTCTTTTAAAATACCTATCTAATTAATAGTAAAGGATCAGTTTGTCCTAATTATGGCAGAATATGTGAAATTGGAAAATAATGAAAAATACGACATGGTCGTTTGTTATGTTCATTGTAATGAAAATGCAGATGTAGCATTAGAAGAGTATTTCAATAGGTAAATATACGCCTTTGTGTAGTATATCTATGAAGATTTAGTAATTTTTTTAAATTACTTGAAGATATCCCGAAAGACGACAGCCGAATAAAAGAATTTTTTTAAGGATGAAATCAAATTTAATTGAACACGGTTCATTTCTTAAACCTCGTCCTAAAATCTACCACAACGAAAACCGCGAGACTGATGAAATAAATGTTTTAGCTTCGATTGAAACAAATCCAACTAGTTCTTGCAGAACGGTTGAAGGTTCGGTCGGAGTAGTTAAATCAAGAGTTCAAACAATCCTAAAAAAACACAATTTCAAGCCATATAAATTTCACCTAGTACAAAACTTACATCCTGGTGATGCACAACGCCGTACAGAATTCTGTTATTGGTATTTACAAAATATCAACAGGGGAAATAATTTTGAAAAAACCGTTGTATGGTCCGATGAAGCTCATTTTACCAGTGCTGGTATATTTAATCGACACAATACGAGGTTTTCGTCTCAGGAAAATCAGCATCTAATATTTCCACTTGAACGGCAAGGAAGGTTTGGCTTTAACGTTTCATATTTTGTACTAGGAAGCAAAATAATTTATAATATATTTGAAGGCAGCCTTAATGCCAATAAATATTTGGAAATTCTGGAAAACGTTGTGCCGGAAATAATAGAAGACGTGCCCTTAGCGGGTATCAATAACTTATATCTGCAACAAGATGGAGCACCCGCTCACAATGCGCTAATTATCAGGGCCTACTTAAATAATAATTTTCCAGGCCACTGGATTGGAACTAATGGACCTGTAAGATGGCCACCAAGGTCACCCGACTTGTCGGTTTTGGATTTCTTCTTGTGGGGATACCTTGAAAATAAAATTTATTCTATTCAATACCAAACAATTGTAGAATTAAGAAATGCTACTGAAAGAGCATTTACGAACACGGCCTCTTATTATTTTAAATTCATTAAGGCGGATAAGAACTCTGTGTGAAACATGTCTAAAGCATAATGGAGAACAATTTGAGCAATATTTATGAGAAAGTTCTATTAATATTCAGCTTCTCTTTGTAATGTTTTGCGTAGTAAAATACAACTCGATTTGTGCATTGTTATTATTTTTACTGAAATATTACTGCTAATTAGATTAAGGAGTCCAAAATATATTTTTCCTGCAGTAATTATCATACCAGTAATAGTTTTTTTTCAATACCCGTCATGGCCTACTAACTAAAATTATATATTTTTTAATAAAACCTAAATGTCGTGCTTAATATTAAAAATAAAAATAGGGTATTATATATTTTTGAGAAGCTTGTTATGAACTAAATTATATTATTTAAAAATATATAGGGTGTCCCATTTAAAAAAAAAAGTTTGGTATTTTTCTCGGAAACTATTGAACGTAGAAAAAAGCTGAGTACGTCACTGGATTTTACGTAAAAACTACACAAATAGCATTTGTTTTCTCTTTGATAAGCTACAGGGTAACCTAAATATGGGGGGTGTCCCAAAATGTAAAATTATCAAGAATAAGGAGGACTAGAAAAATTCTGATTAGGGCATCTTTTGTTTCATAAAAAAGTAGCACAGTGCCGCAAAAACCGTATCCTTCTATCTTTACTAATAACCGAGATACCCCGTAAAACCATCGAAAACTGGACACCCTGTACAATAAATATATAATTATTATTAATTAATAATAAAAAAAATTGTAACTAACCAATATTTAATTTAAAAAAAGTTTTGTCTGTTTCCTTCTGCCAAACCCATCCCCAGACGCGTTTCGCCGTTGTTACGGCCCATCAGTGAGGCTCAGTTTGGCAGAAGGAAACAGGGCTCAAAGACATATCACTTGTCAGGATCGATTATCGACGGGATTTATAGAACTCAGTGCGACATCTTGCGTCCCAGTACGGTACCTTAGAAAAGGTCAGTCGTAAAGGGGTTATTCTGTAAAAACAGAAAATTTTGCAAGAGCGCTCTCAAAACCGGTACAAGTGCCGGACCACAGATATCAATTAAATTTTGGTGGTCCGGCACTTGTACCGGTTTTGAGAGCGCTCTTGGAAAATTTTCTGTTTTTACAGAATAACCCCTTTACGACTGACCTTTTCTAAGGTACCGTACTGGGACGCAAGATGTCGCACTGGGTTATATAATATTGTTTTTATGCTTGTTTATTAGCAAAGCAGACTTTATATTAGAGGTGTGCTTAAGAGTTATTTTTGAATCACCGGTATACCGGTGACTGTTATTTTAAATTAACTGTTATTTTAAACAGTTACCAGTTATTTTCAAAAAATGAGATTTACTAAGGTGAAGGTGTCAATTTAAATAATCGACTTTTTCTCTTTTTAAATATTTTATTGGCGCCAAATTAAAATAGCTGTTATTTTGAATAATAACAACCTTTTCTCTATTTTATTTTCAGCATATTATGTTACTATACCCATCACATACCACACACCCTAGTCTCTAGTTAAATTACCAATAAAAATAAAGTCTATGTAGTATCATATACTAAGTATATACACACAATACGACGGTCACGACTCACGACATACACACACATAAATAGAAAATACATTAACTAGAACGCTACAATGCCACAACGCGCTTCGGGGAATTACAGAATAATTGCCAACCTATCCACCAATCCACTATTTCCCTCGCAATTTTAAACGTGAAGAGTAGTGAAGACATGAAATTATCTTGTAACTATTTAACACCTTTCCTTTAAGCATAAGCATCCTGCAAACCAGGACTATCAAATATCAGAGAAATAACGTTCATTGGAAGTTAATTATACCTTACCGTTACCGCCCACAAAGTGATATGAAAATTATCCGATTACTAATAATAACCATGTTATTTTTTAATATCCAGTTATTTAACAGCGAGAGAAGGCTGCATGAGCCGGCGACTTAAGCAGCGGCAGTGCTGTGCGATCGGTTGGTATATGAATCACTAGTAGTTGCTTCACATCCTATTACTAAAATAACCATGTTATTCTTTATCCAGTTTTTTTAGAAAATAACAGCGTGCAGCGAAAGAAGGCTGCCATGAGCCGGCGAACTCAGTCGGCAGTGCGATGTGCGAGCGCTTGGTATATTGAATAACTGGTAACTGCTTCAGATCATATTTAATCACCGATAGCGACTGTTATTTCTTAATAACCGGTTAGTTTTAACCGTGACAGTTATATCGTCACACCTCTACTTTATATTATGTTTAAATTATTTTCACTTATTTCTTATTTAGTGTGTTTTTCTCCTTTTCTATCTTTCTTTTTTCAACTCTCATCTTTTCGTTTTACTCTATCTTTTATAGGTAACTATTGCGCCTGCATTACACAATCTCAAAACATACAAAGCTGCTTTTTAAATAACAAAATATGTCTTTATTACAGTATACCTAGTCTAATTTCAGCGTCATAGGAAAGTTTTATATAGTAAAAATGTATTTAAAATGGTATTTTTCTTGTAATTACCTTTAACATCATTAAAATATTCATTAGAAATGAGACTTTAACCAAGTAAAAGTTTTTTGTAGGAAAAACGTAAGTACGATAATGTATAATTTAATTATAAATATAAATTTATAAAATGACGAATTTAATTGACATTTTAGCATCAGCATTCATTCTAGAAGCTCAAGAAACAAAATTATTAGCAGCTTTTGACTATTATGCTGAACAATCAAATCATGCCAGAGAGGTACCAGAATGTTGTTTTTATGGGTATGTTAATTTTTTCGTTTTTGAGATTGACAAGGGTGTGACACTGAAAGGCCGTAGGTAGCCAGAAAATAATTTCGGGGGGGGGGGTTGTTCTAGTGGCGGATTTAGAATTTGTTGTAGGGGGGGGGGGGCGCAAAAGGGAATCGCGCCAAAGGCGCTCTTTTGCGCCGCAGGCGAAAATTTTTTGGGTGCCACGCCCTTTTTTGGGTAAAATAACCGTAAAGCTAATCTGCGGAAATATGCCAGACTTTAAAACACTCTTTTAATTTAAAAGAAATTTGAAATTTGAAAGGTCGATCGACAAAATAAACAATTGTGCCAGTTTACACTTGAAAATGGTTAGAGATACTAACTAACCGAAACGTTGTGTTAAGTAACAAAATAAAGACAATGGAAGTCCGACAAGGTATTTTTTTTTAATAAACTATTTATTTTACTAAATAACATGTCTCTTATATTATTAAATCATAATTATTGTTACGGTAATAACAAGATACAGAAACAGTATTGTTACCTATAACACCTGTAAGAGAAACCATGAGGACGAGAGATGTCAAGAAGAAGATGACAGCAGCAACAACGAAATAAGACAACATTTTTAATTATATTATAAATTTTCATTTTTAAATTAAAGCCTACCCAAAAATAATAATTGAAGATTATTGATTAATACAGTCCGCTATATCGAGGAGGTGGGACAACACCAGAACATAAATTTGTTCCCACGAACCGGATCAAAAACAAGAAAAGCAAACTCAAGATAAGTAACAGAAGTCCATGTATCCTTTCCCTTCCTTTTATCCTTGTAGTTTTGATTTGCATTTAATGTAGAGTTAGTTGTGTTGTGTATTTTCGGGATTTCGAAAATATTATACCGCAGGTTACAATTTTCAATTAGCGGATGATATTTTCACGATTATTTGTGATTAATTTGATTATGTTGCTGTCTTAAGATTATTTTCGATTAATGTAACGATTATAGATTGATTTCGATTTAACTGGAGTTACAAGATTCCAGGTGGTTTAATTTGATTAACAGGTTTAAAGTGCCTACTACGATTTTGATTATTTTCTTGATTTTTAGATTCCTAAAATTGATATTTTGGGATATTGATTTATGATTTTACCAATACAATGGTATACTAGATATTTCACAAATTAACATACAAGAGTTGTATGGTTAGTACAAGATTTCCCGAGTAAGTTTTAGATTATAATACGATTTTGATTATCGCGATTTTGAGTGTCCAATGAAATTGGATTACGTACAAGTGTATTTCATTATTTTGATTAAATTGATTACATATTATCAAATGTACTTAAGTGATTAGTTCGATTTTGATTACACACGATTAATTTGATTTTCCTTTAATAGTACAATATGGAGGATTTAAATTTGTTGATAAGAAAACGAGGTACAGTAAAATTCAAACTGACAAATTTTGGAAAATATGTTGAACCTTTTCGTAATGCTTTTTTAAATAATGAAGAATTAAATGCAAAAGAAATTATCGAACTTCAATTTAAAGTCAATAAATTGGAGCTACTTTATGATGAATTTGAGTCTGTTCAGTCAGAAATAGAAATGATATGTGCTCTAAGTGATCTTGAAAAGCAATACGAGGAGAGAAGCAAATTTTATGATTGCCATATAGATATCGTGGCAAAGGCCAAAGAAATATTGGATAAATATGATAATAATGAAGGTTCCGTGAATAAATCTGTAAGATGCCCTCAAGCTAATGTTTCAAACAGTGATAATTTAAATTTAGTTAAATTGCCTCCGATAAAATGTCCAACATTCAATTGTGAGTTTAACAAATGGCTAGAGTTTAAAGACACATTTGAAGCTTTATTTCATAGCAACTTAACTTTATCAGAGATTCAAAAATATCACTATTTGAGGTCATGTTTGGGGGAGGAAGCTCTTAAAATTATTCATAGTTTAGAGTTTGCAGCGCATAGTTATAATGATGCTTGGGCATTACTCTGCGATAGGTTTGATAACACTCGATTATTGGTTAATAATCATATTAAAGCTTTATTTGAAGTTGAGAGCTTAACTAAAGAGTCATCTTCAGGATTGCGCAACTTAATCGATGTAGTAAATAAACATCTCAGGGCACTGAAAACGCTTAAGCTTCCAACGGAACACTGGGATGCTTTAATTACGTATATGATATCATTGAAATTAGACAAAGCTACAACGCGAGAATGGGAGCAGTCAAAAAATGATAAAACGTTGCCAAATTTAAATGATTTCTTTAAGTTTTTAAAAAATAGAGCCGATTTTCTTGAAACTCTAGAATTGAATAATAATCAGAAATTAAGAGATACGCGATTACCCGATAATAGAAATACAAGGCGTCATAATTTTTTGATTAACGGTCCTAGTGAAAGGTCCGAACAAAAATGCAATTTTTGTAAGAAAGCTCACTTAATATATAAATGTCCAGAATTTTTAAAAATGACTATAACCGAAAGGTGGGATATTGTAAAAAAGATGCGATTATGTTCAAATTGTTTATGCTTTGGGCACTATAGTTTTAAATGTAAATCAGGTCAGTGTAGATTTTGCAATAACAAGCACAGCTCCCTATTACATAACAATAATAACACAGGGAATAATCGAAGAAATCAGAGTAATGAAGTACAAGATTCTCAAAATCATGAAAATGCGTTTAATGGTTCCTCGATTATCAGCGCTACAACTTCAAATAACGATTATGTTCTGCTATCCACAGCAATTGTGGAAGTAAGAGATATAAAAGGAAAATATCACAAAGCTCAAGCTCTCTTAGATTCAGGCAGTCAGTGTTCATTTGTTTCTGAACATTTCAAAAACAAGTTAAATTTGAAAGTGGATAGTATCAATATTGCAATCTCTGGGATTAATAGTGTTAGCTCAAACGTAAACTCTAAATGTAATTTATTGATTAAATCAACGGTTAATAGTTATCAAACAAATCTAGCATGTTTAGTAGTACCAAAAATAACAGATAATTTACCTCCATGTAGGTTTAACATTTCAGATTTGTGCATTCCAAAAAACATAAAATTAGCTAACCCATCTTTCAATGTTTCTCGGCCAGTTGATATTTTAATAGGCGCAGATTTATTTTGGAGCATTCTTGGAAAAGAAAACATCATGTTAGGTAAAGGCAAACCTATTCTGATTGATACCGTTTTTGGGTATGTGGTAACAGGTTTAATGAGTACTTCTATAGAGAAACAAGTTCATTGCAATTTTACTTTGAATGATGACCTGCAGAGGTTTTGGTTAATAGAAGAAATTCCAACTGAGGCAAATCCTTTAACTAAAGAGGAACAGATTTGTGAAGATTATTTTAATGAAACAGTTTCACGCGATTATTCAGGAAAATTTGTGGTTCGATTTCCGTTAAAAGAGAGTCCTCTAGAGTTAGGCGATTCACGAGATTTGGCAATTAAAAGATTAATTCTTCAAGAAAATAGATTAAAAAAGGATGAAGTGTTGAAAAATAAGTATTTTGATTTTATGATTGAGTATATCGAACTAGAGCATATGAGGCGATTGACAAACAGCGATTCGATTAAAATGTTTAGATGTTTTTTACCTCATTTTGCTGTTGTGCGTAATGATAGTTTGACTACAAGTGTTCGAATAGTATTTGATGCTTCGGTTAAAACAAAATCAGGGAAATCTCTTAATGATATACAGTATTCAGGGCCAGCGATACAAAATGATATATTTGGGATTATGTTACGTTTTAGAGAGCATAGATTTGTTGTAATCGCTGATATAGCAAAAATGTACCGCCAGATTCTTATTCATCCTGATGAGAGATATTTACAGAATATAGTATGGAGAAATGATTCGAATGATGATATATCGGTTTATGAGTTACAAACAGTGACGTATGGCACAACTAGTGCGCCATACTTGGCTATTAAATGTATTAAAAAATTAGCTTTTGATAATATAAGTACATATCCTGTTGCATGTAAGTTGATTGATCGTGATATGTACGTTGATGGTTTGATAACTGGGTTTAATGATGAAAAAACAGGTATAGTCCTTTGCAATGAAATTTCAAAAATATTAAAGTCAGCTTCTTTTCCTCTTAGAAAATGGGCATCTAACAGTGATAAAATTTTACAAGGTTTAGAAGATACTTCTGATGCCTTCAGCATACTTGAACTAGGTGAGAATGATAAAGTGAAAACGCTGGGACTTCAGTGGCTTAGTCATTCTGATTTGTTATCTTACAAGGTTCTAACTGATTCGGAAAAGTATCCTATTACAAAAAGAAAATTACTTAGTAATATTGCTAAAATTTATGATCCACTAGGGCTAATCAGTCCCTGTATAATTATTGTCAAAATTTTAATACAAAAATTGTGGTCATTGAAATTAGAGTGGGATGATATAGTACCTTCGGATTTAGGAAAGAAGTGGGAATATTTTCATTCGAGATTAGTTATACTTAACGAATTAAAAGTTTCTAGATCTGTTATGTGTGATAATCCAATTAATATTGAACTGCATGGATTCAGCGATGCAAGTTTAGAAGCGTATAGTGGTGCAGTTTATATAAGAACTTCTGATTCTTGTGGAAATATTTCTGTTAGATTACTTTGTTCAAAAACAAAAGTCGCACCAGTCAAGGCATTAACCATTCCAAGGTTAGAGCTATGTGGTGCTTTTTCACTTGCTCGGTTAGTAAAACAAGTTTCTGATTCTCTTACATGTAAATTTGAAACATATTATTGGTGTGACTCTCAGATTGTCTTGTGTTGGCTTAACACAGACGCAAACAAACTTCAAGTTTTTGTTAGTAATAGAGTGGCTGAAATTCAACAGTTAAGTGATATATCAAAATGGAGTTACGTTAATACTAAACACAATCCAGCTGACATTGCTTCTCGAGGAATGTATCCTGACGATTTATACAAAAGTGATTTCTGGTGGAACGGCCCTTTGTTTCTTTACGAACAAGCCAATTGGCCACGAGAATATCAGTTTAGTAAGACTAGTGATATACCGGAGATACGTAGACAGTGCAACGTATTTGTCACTACTATGATTCAAATTTTAGATTTTGATAGATTTTCTTCGTTGGAAAAACTTCAGCGAACTTTTGCCTACTGCTTAAGATTTATTTTAAATTCAAAAAATATTAAAAATAAAAATACCGGGCCAATTACCGTTCTCGAAATTGATAATAGTATGCAACATTTACTTAAATTAGCACAAAGCGAAAGTTTCGCTACTGAAATATCGTCCCTTCAAGGTGATAGACAATTAAGTAAAAATAACAGATTGCTCTCTTTAACTCCGTTTTTAGATTCAGATGGTTTATTGCGAGTTGGGGGAAGATTAAAAAATGCTTCTTTATCTTTTGATGAAAAACATCCTATTTTATTGGACGGTAAACATAAAATAACAAAATTGATCTTTCGATCTGAACATAAGAGACTACATCATGCAGGACCCCAGTTATTATTGTTTTCTGTGCGTCAAAAGTATTGGGCTACGTCTGGCATGAATGTAGCAAAGATGATTGTGCGAAATTGTATTCGATGTTTTCGTACTAAACCAAAACCAATTAACGCAATTATGGGTGATTTACCAAAACATAGAGTTGAGGTTGCAAGACCTTTTTCGATTGTTGGAGTTGATTACGCGGGTCCAGTGATTTTACGCGATAGAAAAGGTCGTCCATACAAGACATATAAAGCATATATTTGTATGTTTATATGCTTTGTAACAAAATGTATTCATATCGAACTAGTCACTGATTTAACCTGCGAAGCATTTATTACTGCATTTAGGAGATTTGCTGCTCGGCGTGGCACTCCTGCACATTTGTACTCTGACAACGGATCCAATTTTATTGCAGCTCAAAAAGAGTTAAAAACTTTGTATGATTTTTTGGAAAATTCTAAAGATGAATTCGTCAAATCTTGTGCTAAACTAAGAATAGTTTGGCATTTTATACCTCCGAATAGTCCAAATTTTGGTGGGTTGTGGGAATCTAATATTAAGGCAATAAAATATCATTTATATAGAGTCATTGGTCAAAGTGTATTAACGTATGAAGAATACTCTACATTACTTGTTCAAATTGAGGCTACGTTAAACTCCCGACCTCTCTATCCCATGTCCTCTGATCCCAATGACTTTGCACCTCTGACTCCTGCTCACCTAATAATTGGCCACCCATTGACAATGCCTCCTGATCCTCTGTTTAAAGATGTCCAGATCAACCGATTGTCTAGGTTCCAATTATTGCAACAATTACAACAAAGTTTTTGGAAGAAATGGTCGTGTTTTTACCTGTCTGAGCTTCAGAAAAGGCACAAATGGAAAGTAGGCAACTCCAATGTTGAAGTAGGTCAATTGGTGGTAATGAAAAATGACAACCTTCCTCCATGCAAATGGATTCTCGGAAGAATAACTCAAGTACATCCTGGGCAAGATGGCCAAGTGCGTGTAGTGACGATTAAAACTATAAGTGGTACCTACAAGCGCGCTATTTCAAAAATATGTCCCCTTCCATTAAATGACAATGAGTGTTTTTAGGTCAAAAACTAATTTATTTTAGGCTGGATCCACATACATCCGTGATACGCATCCGTTGTGTACCACATGATTAATATGAACCAATGAAATTTTATTCCCTAAAATTTCATTTTATTTATTTATTTATTTATTTATTTATTTATTATCATCAACAATAACAATAACAAAAAGCCAGGAAATAAGGATGAAACAATATGCATATCATGGACATAAGCGTATGTGTGAATGCACATTGGGTTCATCAATAAAAGTTTACAATATTTAACCTACAGCTTATAACATACGACACTAAAGAAAAAAACAAAAAAAAAACAAACAAAATAATAACACGTAATACCAAAAATAGGTCAAAAAAAGGAGTGGAAACAATGAAAAAAAGAAGAAAAATATAAATCTACTGTAGTTTAATGACGCTTTTAATGGTATTTGTATTCTCTCTAATCCATACTTGCAACTGCTTCTTAATGCTACTATATTTTTTAGTTTTAAATTGTTCCGGATAATTTAGGTGCTATATAAGTAATACATCTTTGAGTTGCATTATAATGCGTGTTGGGTAATACAATGTTATGATTTGTATTAGCTCTTGTTTGAATGCCATGATTGATAAAATTTTGAAAGTTATTGGTGGAAATTGAAAATTTAAGGACACATTTAAAATATAATTGAGCAACAGTAAAAACGCCAGACTCCATGAATAATAGGTCAGATGGGAATTGCTTATGTTTAAACAAAATAACCTTTAATATATATTTCTGCACAATGGTAATGTTCTTCAAGGTGTCATTGTAAGCAGAACCCCAGCAGATAATGCCATAGCTCAAGCAAGATTCAGCTAAAGCTCTGTATACTTTTATGATTGTATTTCTATTTAGAACATTACGTAATTCGTAAAACTTAAAAATAAGTTTTTTTAATTTATTTTTAACGTAATCAGCATGATGCTGCCATTTCAAGTGATTATCGAAATAAACACCTAAATATTTAATTTTATTTGCTGATTTGATGTTATCAGAACACGTACAGTAATTGCTCATATTATAGTCATTGGTGTGTACCCTAAGTACATGCCTGTTTGGTAACCCCCTCACATTCATTGAAAAACACATAAAGTTAGTTTTTTTAACATTCACTGTGAGCGAATTCATATCCATCCAAGCCCGAACACTGCACATTGCACTTTTAGCCTTCGAGAAGGTTTCGTCCCAACAAACCCCTTTACACAAAAGAACCGTGTCATCCGCAAAACATACCACTTTTACTTCAGGAATTACATGTGGGAGACTATTAATATAAATTAAGAACAGTATAGGTCCCAGCACTGTACCCTGTGGAACACCGCACCCGATATCCATAAATGAACTCGAAACCGTATCAAGATTAACTCCCTGAGTCCTATTTGTTAGATACGACTCAAACAGCCTAAGCACTATTCCTCTTATACCAATATTGTATAACTTATTCAGTAAGGTGCGATGGTCCACAGTGTCGAACGCCTTGGTAAGGTCCAGAAAAACAGCAAGAGGCTTCCAACCATTATCAAAACAATCCGTAATGAAAGTGTTGACCTCATTCAAGGCATCATCTGTACCCACCCCCTCCGTAAAACCATACTGTGACTTCGACAATATTTTATTAACATACAAAAAATAGCATAACCGTTTCTTTATACATTTCTCAATAACCCCACAGATAGGGCTAGTGAGTGCAATAGGTCTATAATTGCCCGGATCAGTTTTATCACCCCCTTTATGTAGTGGGACAATCACTGCTCTTTTAAAAATATCTGGAAAAATGCCTTCAACAAATATCAAATTCACAATATGTACCAGGGGGGAAAGCAAAGCCCTAAAATTAGATTTTACAATCTGGTTAGAGACACCAAAATCATCAGCAGAAGACCATGGCTTCAGCAATGCCACAGCATTATTAATTTCTTCCTCATTAATGGGGAGCAAGAACATGGAAGGAAACTGTCGCTGTTCAGTTACGCTATTTCGAATATTTTTAGGCTTACTTATTTTACTGGCTAGATTAGTACCTACAGAACTAAAAAACACATTCAATTCATTAGCTACCTGCCCCCGATCATAGACTATCTGACCATTACTATTTCTAATACATGGGATATTAGATTTTATGCTACAGTCATTGGTAGCCTGTTTTATTACTTCCCAGGTCTTTCTCGGATCACCATTTGCAACAACCAATTTTTGTTTATAATAATTAGCTTTCGTATTTCTAATAAGTTTGGTTAACATATTTCTATAATTTCTATAGTTAATGCGAACCGTTTCATCTAATGGATTACTGACACAGAGTTGATGCAATTTATCTCTGTTTCTAATGGAAGCAAGTAAGCCTGCAGTAATCCATGGTTTAAGACGAAATTTTTTATTAGAAATGGTTTTCACATTTGTTGCAGCAAGTATATGTTTTTTAAGGTATTCATGAACATTTCAGAGGCAGTATTGGGGTCTTGGCATGACAAAATTTCTTCCCAATTTTGGGATTGAAGTAAATTTTTAATATGTTCATAGTCAACTTTACTAAAAGTTCTATTGGTTTTTTGTTCTGCAAGGGTGTTCGTTATATTTTTCAAGTTAACATTAAACAATAAGGAATGATGATCAGAAATAGAGCTGGTTAGTATTATCAGGTTGCTTCTATATTTTGTTTTGCTCTTCATGAAGATATGCTCAATACATGTCTTACTACACCCATCAACCCTAGTAGGCTTGTCAACTTTAGAAACATAACCAAAGCTATTCAGACAACTAACATATTCATTGACAGTCATTGATTGAGAATTCAATAAATTTATATTTATGTCACCGACAAAAAGCTCCATGTCACAAGCAATATAATGAGCCTGACCAAACAGGCTGATCAAAGAGGGGATGTAGTCAACTTCTTTAAGAGAAGGAGACCTATAATGGGAAATTACCCCTATACTAGTATTGTCCTTAGCAAGTGTAACTCTCAAGAACTTATGGTCATTTATTTTAATTACATTACTAGTTTTTACTATTGAGCTCTTACAATAAATCAAACTACCATCACACTTATTAATTTTGCTTTCATTATAAAATATATCATACTCATTAATACGAAAGTTCATTATATTATGAAGAATGTTGGTCTCCGACAACACAATTAGATCGAAATGGCTGTTCATAGATTCAAGAAAGAGCACGAGGTTATCAAAATTCTTATTAAGGCTTCTGATATTACCATGCAACAAATTAAAATTGTGCTCTGATGCTTTGAAAACATTTAAGTTATCCAATGTATCACATACTCTAATGCTACTGCAATCAGTATTATAATCGTCCAATAGAAATTAAAGTCCATAAGAAAAAGGAAAAAGAAAATACCTATCCTACTATTACATTACCAAATCTTTATGATTTTCAGTGATCAATCGGCTTGCTTTATTTTCTCGATATCATCCATACTATTGATTCTTAGAACTGGATCATTTTCGTTCCTTCTCGCAAATATTTTTCCCTCTTTGGCCCAGACAAATTTATACCCACATTGAATAAGAGATCTGGCAGACAGTAGCAGCTTTTTAGTTTCCTTTGGCAAATCATCATTTAGGTAAATAAGGTGCGATCCGGTCATATTACAGTTGTTGCTGACGATTTTTCCAATTTGCTTTCTCTTCTGTATAACTTGCTGCTTTATCTCAGCTGAGAGAAATGTTACTAGTATTGGCGTATTGTCTTTTGTTGGAGA
The DNA here is from genome assembly GCA_963969555.1 of Polydrusus pterygomalis. Classification (NCBI taxonomy): domain Eukaryota; kingdom Metazoa; phylum Arthropoda; class Insecta; order Coleoptera; family Curculionidae; genus Polydrusus; species Polydrusus pterygomalis. The sequence goes on along the minus strand of OZ018383.1, from coordinate 37,125,844 downwards.
TAAAATTTTTAGTCTTACATCTTCAGATCTTAGAGTAGGATCAACATACTTTAAAACTTTTTCTGCCCTCCTTTCAACTTCCCTTGGTCTATCTCTAATATCATCTAGACTACTTTTAATCCCCATAATGACAATATTGTTGGCTCTATTTTCAATATCCTTGACAATGGATTGACCTTTAAGTTTAGCTAGTTCTCTACTCATGTCCTCATTGACTCTTTTCAGTGCCAAAATTTCCTTGCTAAACATACTATTCTTCTCTTTTTGGATTTCAGAATAGAACTTTAGATCATTTCTAAGGTCACGTATTTCCCTCCTAAGTTCATTTATGCATTCCAACAGGACTCCATCACTGTCATTTTTAGTGTCTTTAGGCTCGCTTGTATTAGGCATGGACATATCCATTGATTTTCTTACTTGATTCTTTGTATGGGCCTTACATTCATCACAATAAAAATGGTTATTCAGTTTGTGCATAACTTCTAATTCAAGACTTGTAAGGCCAGTACACGCAACATGACTCCAATTCTTGCACCTAGTGCATTGCACTGAAGCCTGGGTCTTGGTAACATTGCTAGTACACACAATACACTTGAGAGGCTTACGATTACCACCCATGTTTCAGACCAATCCTCCTTTATTTACATTACTCAAGCACTGCACTTCACACACTAATTTTACTGGACTACAGAATTCTGCAAGTCGGGCAAGGTCAGATATCTCTCACGGCGCGCAACAAAAAAGTACTATAAATATTTTCGGAATGTGTTTATTCTAAGCTATTGTTCTCTATTGTTTTCCACTTAAATCATGATTTTTCAAAAACTGAAACTTTTAGCTAAATACCAATTTAAGAACACGATCAAGTATACCGAGATCCACAACCCCTGCAAAATTTACCAAAGTCCAATCACTATTTCTCATCAAATTAGCCGAACAACACGACACGACACACCGTGCTACCGTACGTACATGATTCAAACAACAATTGGTTCATATTAATCATGTGGTACACAACGGATGCGTATCACGGATGTATGTGGATCCAGACTTAGTCGCATTGGATCACTTATCACTTTCCAAGACAGAACTGCCTCTCCGTGCTTGACGGCTGCGAGATATCGAGAATAAGCCGTCTCATTCTATGCTTATTAAATCTTCCCGAAATGCAGTTCGAGCACTCTAAAATAAATAATAAATATTTTTTTTTTTATTTCGGGGGGGGATCAATCCCCCTTGATTCCCCCCTGGCTACGGCCTTGTGACACTGCGTCGCGTAGTAAAACTGTTAGTCGTAAGAGATTATTTCGGCTACAAGTTAGGGTATGTCACCCATTTTTTCATTTCGTTTTTTGATTAATATTTCGGTGGCTTTAATTTTTATCTACAACTCGGGTATAACCAACGCATTCAGAACTAGAATAGAAGATTGTGACTGTGAGAGCAAAAATTATTTGCATCAAAAAGGGCTTGGATTAAAAAACGTAGGGCTTGGTTTAGATCACAAAGATGAGATGGGGACGATATATCTAACCAAATCTAGGTTAAAACTTTGTCAAATTCATATTATGACATGATATGCCAAACTAATGAGTAATAAAATAAGCAGACAAATACAATTTTTTTTGTTGTTTACAAAATTAACAAAGTACCTAAGTAGGTATTAAAGGCGGATTCTGGGCCTCCTCCTCCTCCCATTTGACCTTGACCATACACGTGGGCGAGCGTATTTTTATGGTATGCAGGTGTTCATTCGACCTTGAAAGATGCAACTACTCTTTGTTAATTTGACCTTGACCATACACCTGGACGAGGGTATTTTTATGGTATACAATTTTCTTTTATGTGACTCATTCGACCTTGAAAGATGCAACTACTCTTTGGTAATTTGACCTTGACCATACACGTGGGCGAGCGTATTTTTATGGTATGCAGGTGTCTTTTATGTGACTCATTTAACCTTGAAGGATGGAGCTGCTCTTTGATGGTGCTACCTTGGCGTGGACGAGGGTATTTTTATGGTATGCAGGCGCCCTTTTATTTATGACACTGTTGCATTACAAATTTTTACACCATGGAGTATTTTTATTTCTTTATTGTCGTCATTTATTTGTTCGAAAATATCTAAAGGGATGCAAGTCTGTTTTATTGATGTTACCTTGACCATTATTTTTCCTAAAAGTTAGATTTGTAATATATTTTTTGTTTTGTTATACCTTCATGTTCTTGAAGGGTGTTTATGGGATTTTCACACCTTGATGGGATTTTCACACCTTGAAAGAGTGCAACTACCCTTTTGGTATGTATGATTTCGAATTTTGTTCTTTTGTTCAGATGTCCTTTATGTAACCTTGACTACACTTTTGAGCAGATGTTTATTTATGACATTGGGTTGGGTTTATTTTCGACCTTGGACGTGCTCGGACGCAAGTGTTTGGTTTTTACGCCTTGAAGAATTTTTATTTTTTATTGACGTAATTTTGTTCTAAAATATTGAATGAGGTGCAGGCACGTTTTATTTACGATGACCTTGTGTTGGTTCGGGGTGCAGGTGGTTTTTATGTTGTTGAGTTTTGTATACTCTTAAAGCGGCTACTCCCCCTACCATTATTTTTTATGCCGTCGACCTTGAAAACTCCAATAAAAAGATGGACGAATTAGTAAAGTGTTCATAGTCACACAAGCATCGCAGTAGTAATAACTGGTACCTTGTCAAGTGAATAGAAATATTTTATTTGTATTGTGTGTGTGTGCCGAAAGTGTATATTAAAGGTAATTTATTGTTTTATTACATATTTCAATAATGAGCATTTCACAGCAAACCTTGGGTGAAATTAATAATATGATAAACAAAGATACGGAATTTCCTGAGCGTAGAAGGCTTTCAACCTTAGAGGTTGGAAAAGTTTATACTATTAAAAAAATAGTGTCAACCACAACACGCTTTGGTAAAACTTTTGTTGCCACATTATACGATTCATTGCTTAATACAACATTTCAATCATTTTTACCTAAACGTACTGTTGATGTGATTACTGCTGATTTTATTGATATTGTAAATATGTCAAACGATCAATATACATTAACTTATTTGGGGCAGAGTTCAAGTGGAACAGGAAATATTACACGAGCAATTATAAATTTTGGTTGCTCGAAGTAAACTTTTTAAAATTTTTATTTAACCATATTGTTTATCATAGTATTTAATCATTAGCTGAATATGTAATATAATAATGAAATGCAACACACGTGTAAGGAAAGACATACACAATCATTTAAAGTATTTTCTATTTAAGATGTGTGACGAAGATGCGATTAGACTCACCCAAGATTCATATATTAGTGAATTATCATATATATTACGTGATATGGGCGAAGAAGCTCTTGAAGCAACCAGTGACGAGTCCGGTTTTGGTTTGGGTTTTAATCCAAGTCAATACAAAAAGAACATGGTGGATTCAATACATTTCACAGTTGGAGCTCATCTTTGCCAAAAATTCATATATGGTTCCATTGGTTTAGATGAATTTTGTACCGGTATGTTTAATGAACAACTGGAAAAGTTTCTTATTGACATTCCAAATATTTCAAAAGAAACATTGTTAAATTATGGTAAGATGGACGTAGACGATGATGGTGACCATAACAAAGATGAAACTGATACCAGCAACTTGGGGATTAAAGAAAGCAAAGAAGAATTGAATAAAGAAGAACAAGAAGATGAAGAAAAAGAAGTAGAAGTCGCAGAAGAAGAAAAATACAATTCCTTGTATGTGTGTTGCGGCGGTGGTGCCGACAGTACTGGGGAAGCAATTAATGATTGGTGTAGTAACTGTGTTAATATAATTTATTATAACCAAAATTGTAAATAAATTATGTGTGTATAAAACAATGTTTTATTTATCCTAGTACATAAATAAGCATATATATATATATATATATATATATATATATAAGGAAATGTTATATTAAAAACAGATTAGTTGTTAAGAAAAATGGGTCGTGTAAACAACACAATTGATAAATTTGGGCGTCATAGGGTAAATCAACAACAACAAGTACAATTAGTGCGTGCTTTACCTGGTATTGGTTTTAAACTAACCTCAGATGGGCAATATGACATTGATGGAAAGACTTTATCAAATGTTGCGAACCCAACTAAAGATAATGATGCAACAACTCGAATATATGTTTTTAATGAAATTCACACTTTACGCAAACAGGTATTTGAAGCGATGAATAAGGATTACTTCCCCCATTTCAATAAAATTCAAAATGATTTTGAGGAAAAAACTAATAAGATTATCTCAGACCTTGAGATGAGAATTGTAGCCCTTGAGAAAGGACGAACAAAAACACCCACCTACTTAGTCGTCCCAAGGACAGGAAAACCAAAAGTCAAGTATTGAACATCCATCTTCACTGGTTGGTGCAAAAAAAGAGTTTTCGATGAAGATGATGAAAAAAAAAAGATTCCGATCAACACTGCAAAGAAGATAAAACCAAAAGCAATGCCAAGATTTTTGTTTCAAATATTCATATTTTACATTAAAACACATGTATTGATATAATGTAATAGCTGTTTGTAACACATTTAGAAAATAAAATACGTATTTGTAAAAATATTATATTTTTATTTCTCCAGTTAGAAAATATACAATATCATTTTACATAAAATATATTTATAAAATATTAGACTTAATTATTATTAACAAATCGTTCTCTATATATTTTTTTTCTATAATCCCAATCCAAAACGTTTGCCAAAGCTATTTCCATTTGGTTTTTCTTCTTTGAAAACGCTCTCTATCAGCCCTAAGCTGTTGAACGTTGCTTTTTCGAGCCTGTCTATATGCAAATGTCCAAACAAATGTTAGGTGCACTGTATGTATTTCTTCTTTAAATGTTACTTTCTTCATGATGAATAATATGAAAAGATGGATTTATACAATATTAGACTTATTTATCCAAGAGTTAGCTTGGTTTGGAAACCCCAACCATTTTACAAACAACTGATCAATATGATTCTTCTTACGTTTCCTTAGAATTTTTTCCACTAAATAAACACCTGGGCTGTTTGTTTTCTGCAACTCCTGTTCATAAAAACATCCTTTAATCGGTTGACCTTCTTCCAATGATTCCAATAGGTATGTAGGCGGGTTGGTTATATTAACTTTTGATATTTTAAATAGTTCCGTTGACCAAGAAGGTGTATATCCTTTGTCAAATATACTCTTATATTTGCTAATACGAACAATATCACCCAAACGATATTTTCTTTTTTTGGGAAAGATTTTCAAATAGTCATAGGCATTAATTTGCGTATCTTCTTTTACATCTTTCGGTTTCATTCCAATAGTTCGATGTTTAGTGTTGTTATAAGCTTTCGTTATAGATGGTAATATTTGCAACCATCTGTATGATCCCCTAGCTGAGAATTGCTTGTACAAACTATTTTTTAGAGTTCGTATAATACGTTCAACAATAGCAGCTTTCTTTGTACTGTAGGTGGAATAATGGTTTATATTATATTTTTTCATAAGAGCTTGAAAGTTACTATTATAAAATTCTTTTCCTTGATCACTATTCAAATTGCATGGTGTATATGAGGCCTCTTCAATTATGCTCTTCATCGCATTAGTAACTTCAACACCGGTCTTGTTTTTAACAGCTCTAGTATAAACAAATTTCGAGTAACAGTTTATACAGACGACAATGTAACGGAAACCATCGTTTTCATCAGCGTATTGTTGCATTTCAGCCAAATCAATTTGCCACAAATCTTTATATCCCTTTATTATGGTATGTCTTCTAGTAAAATTTTTTCTCGCATTTCTATGTAGTTCATTAACAATTTTAATTTTTTCGGGGCTAGGATCCATAGTATCTTGTCCAAAGACTTACTCTACACTAATTTATGCAACTAATTGTAATACTTAATATATTATTCCTTCTTCTCGAAGTTCCTCAATAATTGACATAATTTCATTATCATGTCCTGTGTGTCCGGCTAGTTTTGAACTCCACAATAAGCGTAATCGATCCACCAACTCATTGGGTTTATTCCAATAGACATATTGAGATTTCTTTGATGATAATGTCTTTTTTACTGGCAACCGAATTTTAACTATCTTTTTTTTGACACACTCCAGCCCCAAGTTTAGTTTCCTCCATTAATGGTTTAATGATTTGTCTATATTTTAACCATCTAGTTTCTCTTAAACCTTTATTTTTATCATACTTGACGTATGCAGCATTTGTTACATCCAAAATATCTTTGTAAGCCTGAAGAGTGTCTTTATTCAATTCATCTTCTTTGCCCAGGATTCGTGGTGATTTTAGGAAAATCAGATCATAAAGATCAATATTACCATCAAATATAGCAATATTTCTATCGTTTTCATATAACGCAACTTGTCCATTAGTAAAACGCACTTCTATGTTACCGATATAGGTTTTTTCTTTATTATTTTTTCCTTGGCCATAATGAACGCCGTAAACTGTATCATAGTGAGATGGTTGCTTTTGTAACCCTAATAAATAGGTGTGAATACGTTTAGAAGGTGATGTAGATGCATTAGATGCATTTGATGTTTGTTCCGACTGGTTTGATGGAGAGGGTGTTGCAAAAACCGATTCGTACTGGCTATGCTTTGGTGTAGATGTTTGAAATAATTCCATCGGTAATTCATCAGATTTTTCTTCATCCGATACATCAATTGTTATATTTGATAAGTCCCTAGTTTTGCTTAAAGTGTGGTGACTTATTGGTTTAGTTTTAGTGTCTGATTTTTGAGTTGATATTGATTGTGGTGGAGACTGATGCTGCTGCTGCTGCTGCTGCCGTTGTTTCACTACATTTGATATGGATGATAGCGGTTTAGTAATCGGCTCGTAAAACTTTTCTAAATCGACATGACTTTGCTCTTTAACTGCTTTAATTTGTTTAAATTTTTTTCTTACCGCATTGGTAGTTTCCAATAGCTTACGTTTTAAATCGATTTTTTCATTCATTGTGTTTTCAAATTAACGGTCAATGGTGAAATGAACCTCTAGGGTTACATCTATAAATATATATAGCTATCAAATCCCTTGCGATATCTTCCCGCATTTACTTCACTATCTTTATCGATAACTAAAAAACCATACTTATTGTCCCAACATTTGACACACATCTCTTGAAATTGTGGAAACATTAGATCGGGTGAAACATGATCGGAAAATATATGTCGCATATTCATCTCGTCCTGTTTAAACATTATAATAAAGTTGGCATTATCTCGCACTAGTTGCTTCGGAACACGTGAATATGTTTGGGCTAAGTAAAAGGCGTCCACGTTTTTGTGTCGCCCCATACTGAAGTATGATCTTATGACATCCTGCTTCTCACACATAACATCATCAAAAATGAATACAGAGTTTGGTTTTGCATCTGATGGTTCCACTATATTATTTCCATCGCTAAAAGTGTAGTATCCAAGACCTTTAATCGGTGTTAGAATTTTTCTTAAATATTCATATTTCGGTTGATATAGCGACTTTGAGTAAATGTAAACATTTTCATAACATAACCCCAATGGGTGGGTTAACAGCGAAATCATAACGTTGGTTTTTCCACAATTCGACGGTCCAATTAGCAATCCGCGAATAGATGATGGAAGCAGCGCCCCATGCCTTCTTAATACTTTCTGATCGTGTCCAGATCCAACCTTTTCATCAAGATTATCAACTGGCAGTTTCTGTTTAAGCTCCACAATTTTCATTTTTACTATATTTGCTTATTGTTTTCACGTAGACAATCATTCAGATGTCATCCGTCAAGCGAAGTAGACGGTCTCGTTTATCAAGTAAGACTGGAGCTGGTATTGTTAATTCACTTATTAATAGGGTACCAGTTGAGTTGCATATCCCCGGCTATCAATATTGTGGACCCGGTACCAAAGTAGTAAAACGTGTTAAACGTGGTGATCTGGGAATAAATCCATTGGATGCCGCATGCAAAAAACACGACTTAGCTTATTTGCATAACAGCGAAGATTTAAGTGCGCGACACCAAGCCGATTACGAACTCGAGCAAAGTGCTTGGAAAAGAGTAAAATCAAAGGAGGCTAGTGTAAAAGAAAAGGCGGCAGCTTGGTTAGTAACGAATATTATGAAAGCAAAACAACGTTTCGGTATGGGTATACCATCGACTAGTCGAAATAAACAAAGGCTGCCGCGACGAAGACGTCAACAACCCAAGAAAGCTTTTGGATCTGCTTTGAGACAACCAATTCGATCTCAATTACTGAAAGCGGTTGCAGGAGGAAAAAAGGTTCTTGAAAAAAATCTAATGCAAGCATCGAAAATAGCTGTAACAGCAGCACGTAAATCTTTAAAGTCAGCAGGTGGTAAACGGAAAATTCGTACTCCCAGAATAATACCAATCCCTAAAATTGGTGGATTTTTACCGCTAATACCGATATTCGCAGGATTGTCAGCTTTGGGGTCCCTAGCAGGAGGTGCAGCAGGGATTGTACGTGCTTTAAAGACTGTAAAAAATGCAAGTGCTGAAAAAACAGGTGCCACCTTACGTCTATGTTCAAAAGGAAATGGACTATTCCTTAAACCATATCGTAACGGCATGGGCTTGTATTTGAATAACAACGGTGGAAATTCAAAAAACTAATTGAAACCCTACCTCGAAGACCGCTATCCAATATCGAACTAGAAAAGTATACGTTGCAAATGAAAATACCACATTTTCGAGGGGTGTATATGAGAGATGCGCTGCCTCTGCGAGGACCGAAACGTTACGAAGCCGCAAATATTAATTTGGATAGTATATCGGGAGCTGGGACTCATTGGGTGGCATACAGAAAAAACCGATTAAATGTAACATATTATGATAGCTTTGGGGATTTACCTCCACCCATCGAATTGGTGCATTATCTGCAAAGGGGGCCCGAAGCGTCAAAGAAAATTTACTATACATATGAGCGACAGCAAGATTTTGGGACAGTCTGGTGTGGACATTTGTGTTTGAAGTTTCTCTCGGAAAATAAAAAACTATGATGGCATCAACGTACGTGACACCACAAATGGATTGTGATAACTACACTAAAATGTTGATATCACTTAACGAATTTCGTCAAGTCGGTGGATTGAACAAAATGTCTGCAAAACAGTTAGGAAATATGCCAAAGGAAGTGATGATTGCATTAGCTCCAAATGAAATCGCACTAGTTTGGAATAAGTTACCCGCACATATGAAAACGGACAGCGACATGTTAAAATATCAGTACTGTAACGAGCATTACAACAGTGAAACTTGTTTGGGTGGTGATGAAGGAGACGGACCGACACCTAAAAAGCTATTTTGTTGTTATTGTAAAATCAGTGATGTAAAGATAAAAACCGAAACAGCGAATGGAGTGAGACGAAACCTAAGCTTAAATCCGTTAAACTGCTGCAAACCACAATAAAAATAGTAGCATAATATGTTTCATCAACAGTCATGTCTTACACATTCACACTAACAGGACACACAAGTGTTTTAAGTGCAGACTTTTACCCGCCCGTCGAATTGAATCCAGCCCATAAGTATGGTCTCGCATTGTTGGGATTTTATACGTATAATCCAATTTTCAATGTCGACGAAAGTAATTGTTATTTTAAATACAGAAAAAATTATAGCCAGAAGCTTATAAATTTGAGGATTCCACCAGGAGCCTATGAAGTTAATGAAATTGCGAAATCCATGTATGCAAGTTTAAAAGAATCCTGTAAACAAGAAGATTGTGTGGATTTTTTTTCGTTATCAGCCAACAATAACACATTAAAATGTGAACTCAAGTCGTTGTACGATATCGATTTCAGTGGAGAAAACAGTATCGGTGAATTATTGGGTTTTGGACGAGTCGTGTTAGAGAGTGGGAAACTTCATGAATCAACCAGTAATGTGGACATAATGAAAGTGCGTATTATAAGGGTGGATTGTAACATAATTTCGGGAGCATATCTGAACTCTAAAGAAAGTCACACATTATTTGAATTCGACATTGATGTGGAGCCTGGTTATAAAATTTCCAAAGAACCCCAAAATAATATTTATATGCCGATACTGCCCGAAGGACGCCAGTCAATAGAGAACATTACTCTACGCATCTTGGACGATAACGGTGATTTGATAAATTTTCGAGGTGAGAAAATTATTGTTAAACTTGAATTGAAAAGACTAACATAAAATATGGGTTTCTGCTATAATCGCCAACTAAATGTGTTGATGAACACTAAAAAATCGACCGCCATTAAACATAAAAGTAAGCATATTACACATTCCAGAGTCATTCATAATCCAGACGTTAGATTGGAAAGACGTTTGTTTCATAAACAGCTGTCAGCTAAAGATCTCAAATTTCTACAATCGATTGGTTTGAAAGTACGAAAATAGAAAAATGGCTAGCACCAGTGACAAAATTGAAGTTTTTACCGAACCCATTTTCGATCATTCCATCGTTAGCTTGCAAGAACATACATACAAACCATATGGTTCTCCAGCGTTTAGCAATTCTGATGAAATTCGCATCCCAGTACACTTTCAGGACATAATTTTGGATATATCAGACAGTTACATATACATCGAAGGAAAATTTAAATCTAAAGATGTAACGAAAAAATGTTATCTATCAAATAATGCAATTGCCTTTCTGTTTGATGAAATTCGCTATGAAATGGGTGGTGAACAAGTTGCCGTCGTTCGCAAACCTGGAATTACTTCAACATTGAAAGCTATGACGTCGTTGGGTGCTTGTCAAAAAAACACTCTTATGGCGTGTGGATGGGGCTTGACTGATGAAAACCAATGTATTTTTGATCCAGTAAGCAAGATGTTTTCGGGAAAGTTGCCTCTAAAATATCTGATGGGTTTTGCCGAGGATTATACAAAGGGAATATTTAACATTAAACAAGAGTTGATTTTTATTATCGCCCGTACTTTTACCAATTGTTACATTGGTGAAGTAGATGCAGACATTACAATCGAAAAAATTGAGTGGAAAATTCGTCACATTATTCCCGACGACCAGCAAAAATTGAAAATATTGTCCCGTATTAATAAAGGTGGAAATAATGCAACCATTCCAATGGTATATCGTAAATGGGATCTTTACGAATTACCTGCTTTGCGTCAAACATCATCAGATGTGTGGGCCTTAAGGACAAGTACGAATCTCGAAAAACCAAGATACTTGATTATTGGGTTCCAATCAACCACTTCTTTGGATAATAGAGAAAAGGATGCTACTCAATTTACTACAGCTGATATCAGTGATATTCGTCTGTATCTAAACTCTACGGTATTTCCTTATGAAAAATGGAATTTAGATTTTGCGAAGAAACTGTATGCACCAGCATATTACAACTATGAGAATTTTCAAATAAGCTACTACCAACGAGAAATCAATGATCCTATGATGAGTTTTGCTGAATATCTAAATAACCCAGTGTTCGTAATCGATTGCAGTCATCAACCAGAAGCGATTAAATCATCAACAGTGGATGTGAAGTTGGAGTTTGAAACACGCAAGAACAAATTTCCTAAAGACACTAAAGTATACGCACTGATAATTCACGATGCATTCTTAAGCTACAATATATTAAATGGTTCCGTTACTAATAAATCGATGTATTAGTTTTTAAGTTAATATTATTTTTGTAAAGTATAGAAATAAACCGATTAAATAGATATTTCATGTTTTATTTTTTGTAACTAATAAGAAATGCATTCCATGTTTACACCTTGTGTTCCATACAACTTCGAAAAATCCATTAAGTTTGATAAAATGTTGAAATATTAGCAACTTTTTAATATTAACATATAACACCTGATAGAGATGTACATGTATTTTTGTAAGACTCTCGTCCTCTAAAAACTTATATAGTTTTCCATCAAGAAACCTATCTTGATGAAATTCCTATTAATGCAAGGAACTGCACTGGCATGTAAAAATATTTAATATATTTTCTATTTAACTAGATACTATAAATAAAACAACAACAAAAATGGTTTAAATAATCATCAGTTTATTTCAATGAAGTTCTATTCTTTAAAAAAAAAAGAAAAAAAAAACTAAATGCTATACGTAATCTAACTATTTTTATACATTTATATACAAACTTAAACTACACTATAACCTAAACTATATTTTTTCAAAAACTTACAGGTATACTTAAACAAATTTTATCTATACATAATAATTCGATCATAAATATATCTAACCTACAATACATTACCATCGTATAACTCTAACATAATAACTTATCCCACTAATTTGGTATATGCATTACCATCATGTTTAGATTAGGTAAAACAATTTTTTTTTAAAACAATTTTGTGTTATTAAACGTTAATATAGAAAATCTTCTGATTTCTTTTATAGAAATTGAAGAGTACATGCATATCAAAAATGTGGTATGTCATTTACGAAAAGTGACAAGAAACGTAAACGGAAATATCTATTTTACCTTAACAATTTGTAAAAATGGAAATAAAATAACTAGCAATAACGTATATAAATAAAGTGGGTATATAAAACTATGACATCATCCATACTTTTTCTACATGTAAAATTATAGTAAAAATTAAGTGTCATTACAATGTTTCATATAATTTTAACATAATAAGCAATAAATTTAAAATATAAAAGCAAAAAAATATGGACTTTCCAATAGGATGTAAATATTTACAAATCTTCATCTGAATTAAAAGATTCGATAACTTTAAGCAAAATTTCCAAATTATTCTCGGGGTTGGTTTTATAAAATTCAATGTCTTGATGTCCCCAAGGTAAAGTTTTTGTCGTCGATGGAATAATGTAACGTTTGTCGTCGTTGTGGGAAAGAGCAACTTTATTTATAACTTCCGTATATATATCGTGTTTAATACTACGAAAAGTTTTTATTTTTCTAAATATAAGGCCGCCGCGCTCTACTATTTTTTGATAATCTTCCAGGTGCAGTTGATTTTCGACAACATATTTTTTAATACCCTTGGCCTTTTTTAATTCATTGTTTAACGAGCTAACATAGTAAGCTTTTGCCCCAGTACCGTAAAAACATGTTATCGGATCACCTGGAAATTCATCCTTCATTCTACCCAATACCGATTTACTTTTCTTAATATTAAACAAATTTTGTTCAGGATAATTTGATGTATCAAATTTTTCCGGATTCTCTGAAATAACGCGATAGAAATTATCTGTAAAAATTTTTAGTACAAGGGAATCCGTGTCAGTGTATAGCAAGGAAGCATTATTACCAAACTTTGCCTTAATAAAATTGTAAAAAAAATCGTAAATAACTGTTTTTGACATGTCCAATATGGAGAATCCAATATAAATTGGTTTATTGTAAATTACTTTTGTTTTACCCATATGAATTGCTACTAGATCTTCTGAAAATATTGAAGCACTTTTAAAATTAGGGCGAGCGATTAAAGCTCTAGCACCTACTCTACCGACACTATTATCCCAAGATGTTATTAACTTTATATCTTTACGATTCTCCACATTTTCCATTGTTTTGCCAAAATTTGCGTTAATCATTAATTTAAATAAATCTTTACCAAATTTCGTTGTTGATTTATTTCGCAATTCAGTATTAAAATCTATGTACTTTTTCAGCCATTTGGATTGATCAAATTTTAAAGCTCGATGCGTTTGCATTACCATTAGGCCGTTATTGATGGCTTGTTTCAACGTTCTATAATGTACTATGTACCGCTTTTTATCATTTAAATTCGGTATTAGCTTTGGTAGCTTCGCTGTTTCTGTAGGAGGGACTATGTTTTCCACTAAAAATGGAAGATCGGCATGAGCATCATGTAAATGTTCTGGATAATGCACATCCACTTCGAGAACATATCCTTGGGGGCTGTTATCATCAATCGCCAGAATATTTAAATCAATTATTTCACGCTGTGATAACCACTTGAAACCACCAAATGGCAATGCCTGCGACATACTGTGACCGTATAGGTTTGTAGCATCAAGATATGTTATAAATGAAGATGGTTTTGTTGCATCGTAGTTTGGTAAATATAAATTGTTGGCAATATGCTTTCGTTCCGTACACTGGCTTAAGCCACCGCGAATACCCTTTTTAAAAAAATTAATTGTGTCTATGTCAGTCAGTAGTTCTAACTCTACCTTGGTCATACGCAGCATACAATCGAATGATAAACCTGGAAGTGTGTAGTACTGAGCAGGGTCAAGCTTATAAACACGTAAACACATATCTCGAAACTGCTCAAAAACATCCGTTAATAATAATACATCTGACTTGAGGTACAAATCCGAGTATTCTCCCAAATTCTTACACCCAAACATATGCCATACTTCTTTAGCTCGTTCATAACTCTCATCGCTAATGTGCTCTTCGCGTAAATTATCATAAAATTCGTTTTTTAATGGAAGTGTTGTGTTGTTCATTTTTTCAATGGAATCTATGAAACTATAGGGAAAAACCCCTTTTCTGCGCATCATATTAAATTGATCAGTGTTGGGAAAAAACTTTCTTGTTTCTCTAAATTCAGTGATATCTAAGCCATTGCCTAAATTCTCCAAGGAAGATGATAAAAATTTAAAGCTATCGATAAATCGTAACTTTAAATATTTACGTTTGGTAATACCGCTCTTTTTATCAACATAATCGTGCACGTAAATGTTCTTTGTAAACGTCACATACTTTTCTTTACTTTGAGCTACTACTTCAATTCTATCCCCATTTACACAATTCTTTTATAAAAAGATGGCAATCGTAACCACTTAAATTGTGAAAAATTATCGGAATAAAATTAGGTAATTTGTAATTTAAATTACAAATAGAGTGTGCGGCACCAAATCTTTTTTCCCCCGTTATGTGACAGTGATCTCTTACTTTCACATCTGTGTCGGTAAAAGGGTGTTCACATATACCGCAAATCGTAGCATTTGTGAACTCTTCCTTTTCCTGATCCGTTAAATCTTTCATTTTTTTTATATCCTTTAAATATGTATTATACAAAAACCTTAAATCGTTTTCAATCCGGGAAACAAAAACTTGAGCCGCATCAACCCCCCTATATAACTCAAACTTGGAAATTGAGTCGTCAAAAGAACATTTAATTAAATACGAAAAAGAGTATGGCTCATGCTTGAAGCTTTGCATTGTGTAAGAATTTGTAGGGTTTGGTTCCACATTTACAACCGGTTTTAAAATAGACTCAAAGTCTGCATACACTACAAACGGAACTCGCATTTGTTTCTCAATGTTTTCAAATTTTAAAATGTTTTCAGATACAATATTTCCAAATTTATCAGTCTTAAAATCCAATGTAGGAGTCAGTGAATATATATGGTTACAGTCATATTTCTGATGTTCTGCTAATTTATTTTCTGAACTAAAATAGGTTAAACAACCATCACAAAAGAATATTTTATCATGATGATGCGATATTTGACTAGACAATAAACGCGATAAATCCTTAATCCAGCAATAATGACTTTTTGAACAATTTTCATCACAATTGTGTCTATTATTATCTTTCACATTGCAATCTTTTGTTATTAACAGCAAATTAACGTGATTTACGCGTTTTTGTCCCGAATAATATAGTGGTCCGACAATTTCATATTTTACCTTTTTAGCTTCAAATAAAGATTCTAAACCATACACATTCACTGAAATATTATTCATTTCTTCAAATTTTTTTATATCACGTAACTTTACTGGAAAATCCATACCTGTGAAGTTAAGAACATCAGAGTAATGAGGATAAGATGATATCTGCGATGACTTTGCTGCGGCAGGAAACAAAGCTGACACTACAGCCCACGCAAAACAGCACTCATCTTGATTATTTACATTAATAATGGCATTCTTAGCACGAATTGGACGTGGTAATGCGATATAGGATGACCCTCTCATCGGACTGAAGTTATTAATATTAATTTCGAGGTAGAGTATTTTCTCCAATGCCCATCCTGTAAAAGAAAACAACACACAATTAATACCCTTTCCATCAATACACTAAAACGTTTAACATATCTGAATCTTTTTCTTGAAATTCAGTTGACTGGGTTTTCATCGCTTCAGTAAATATTCCATACACCATATTTAAATCGCTGCCTGCATCAACTACCTCATTTGCTGTATTAAACGATTTTTCACTTACAATTTCTTGTGATGCTAAATTGTATCGTCCTACCACAACCATATTTATTTTAAGTGAACGGTGTACTAACAACAATTGACTTATTAGATCTAACACTTTCGACTTTAATTCATCGAAGAATGCTGTAAAGTCTATATGCTCGTTATCACTATTTACGCGGTAGGTTGTGATTCTGTTTTTAAATGCAGTATCAATAATTTGTACATTTTGAGACAATGGTGTACAAGCATTACTTCTATGTTGTAATGTTCTTTGATGAGCTGCCATCTGATTCGCTGTTAAAGTTACATTACATGCAGCACAAGTCTGCATACGTGATGATGAAGCACTACCATCTAGTCTGCGTCGTTTCTCTTCTGTGATTCTGTTTTTAAATGCAGTATCAATAATTTGCACATTTTGAGATAATGGTGAACAAGCATTATTTCTATGTTGTAATGTTCTTTGATGAGCTGCCATCTGATCCGCTATTAAAGTAACATTACATGCGGCACAAGTTTGCATACGTAATGATGAAGCACTACCATCTAGTCTGCGTCGTTTCTCTCCACCCACATTATCGAATCTTAATCTACATGAGTTTTTTTTATGACGCAACATGTTATCACTTCGCGTAAATGATTTACCACATTCTTCGCACACGTATTTATTCATGGTAGCAGATAGGAACTCTTACACGAACGATTGACAAGCAAATACTGAAATATCCAACTCCTTCTTCCTTTTTATAGTAGGTCTAACACAATGTAGACACAAACACCCGCGTCCGGTCACGTCCAAGGTCGTAAATAAACCCAACCCAATATCATAAATAAATATCTGCTCAAAAGTGTAGTCAATATAAAAAGAAATCCAAAAATACCCTAATAAATAACGAACAAAGAAATAAAAATAGCCAGCGCTCAATATTACTCATAACAAAAGGTCCATGCCGCCTTCGAAATCATGCATAACAAAAGGATATCTGCACTCTTTCAAGGTGTGAAAATCCCATCAAGGTGTGAAAATCCGATAACAAAGAGACCCAGACCCTATTGTTACGACTATAATAGCTCTTTCAAGGTGTGGAAATCCCATCAAGGTGTGAAAATCCCATAAACACCCTTCAAGAACATGAAGGTATAACAAAACAAAAAATATATTACAAATCTAACTTTTAGGAAAAATAATGGTCAAGGTAACATCAATAAAACAGACTTGCATCCCTTTAGATATTTTCGAACAAATAAATGACGACAATAAAGAAATAAAAATACTCCATGGTGTAAAAATTTGTAATGCAACAGTGTCATAAATAAAAGGGCGCCTGCATACCATAAAAATACCCTCGTCCACGCCAAGGTAGCACCATCAAAAAGCAGCTCCATCCTTTAAGGTTAAATGAGTCACATAAAAGACACCTGCATACCATAAAAATACGCTCGCCCACGTGTATGGTCAAGGTCAAATTACCAAAGAGTAGTTGCATCTTTCAAGGTCGAATGAGTCACATAAAAGAAAATTGTATACCATAAAAATACCCTCGTCCAGGTGTATGGTCAAGGTCAAATTAACAAAGAGTAGTTGCATCTTTCAAGGTCGAATGAACACCTGCATACCATAAAAATACGCTCGCCCACGTGTATGGTCAAGGTCAAATGGGAGGAGGAGGAGGCCCAGAATCCGCCTTTAATACCTACTTACCTATAAGAATATACATTTACATAAATTGCTGAAATTGGCCACCGCCATGCTCCAAGCATAAATTCACACGTCTCTTCATATTTTCGAAAGTGTTGACCAGCATCTCTGGAGAAATGTTACCACATTCTTGGATAATCCTTTCTTGTAATTGTTCTAAATTTGCAACTGGTGTTTTACAAATAGTGTTCTTTAAATGAGGAAAAACGAAGAAATCCATAACCGTTAAACAAGGTGATCTAGGCGGGAATTTCAATGTCTAATCGAAAACTGATCAATCTGTCGTCGAAAAAATTGCGTAAAGTTAATAGTTTCGGCGGCTGTATGAGCGGTTGCACCGTCCTGTTGAAAATATCCAAAACGTAGTTCGTCGTCAAGTAATTGCTCCACAAATGGATTCAAAATAATGTCTCTATACCGCTGTGCTGTAACTGTGTCATGGAAAAAAATAGGACCAACGAATCTTCTTCGGGAAACAGCTAACCAGACACCAATTTTTTGAGGGTACAATGTGGACTCTACAAAAAAATGGGGATTTTCACTACTTCACATGCGTGTATTCTGAGAATTCACATAACCGGAGAGGTGGAACCAGGTTTTATCCGAAAAAAATGTCAGGTCTAATAAATCATTCCTTTCCAATAAATTTTGGGTAAACCATTGGGAGTAATTCCTGCGTCTTTCAAAATCTGCGGCTTGTATTTCTTGGAATACTTGCACTTTATAAGGAAATAAATTAAGCTGCTTCTTAAGAATAGTCATGCATGTTCCATAAGATCTTCCTACTTCTTGGGGAGGCGTCTTATACACTTTGTTGGCTTATTTTGCATTATTTCACGAACGTTTGCAACAAGTTCTTCTGTTCTTACAGATGATCTTCCTGCTCCTTTTTTGTGTTGTATAGAACCTGTTTCCCTAAATACAGCCACGGTTCTTTTCAGGCAACGATAAAAATCCCCAGCAATAAAAGCAACGGTGGGAAAATGTTCGTGAAAATCGTCCATGCACAAACCCGGATTGTTTTGCCACTCACCATTTACTCCAACCCCGTTTCGAAAATACGCTTCACCCATGAATGTTTTGTGCTGTTTCGTAAAGCCCATTGTGTGAATTGTTCAAGAAATTGGAAAAATTAGCGATGAATCAAATTACTTGTAACGACTGTCAAAGATGACTGAATAACTGATTGATTATTAATTCAGGTAGTTATTGACACCCAACAGGTATCAAGCTCTACGGCTAAGCATTACGTCCTTAGAAGCAAGGCCCTCTTTGATGCAAATAATTTTTGCTCGCACGGTATATTCAATTTTCCATAGTGACGATTCCGGCAAGATAACTGGAACCTGGAACTTTGCGTTGCCAAATCTTGACTGAAATTTTTGTAAAAGTGAAATAATTGGTCATAAACAAAGTTTACCTACTAACCAATTTCCAAAGCTGTTTTCCAATTAAATATTATTTAGATTTCCTTACATATTTAGTGCTCACCAAAATAAAAATTAAAATGGTGGGAATCTTTAAACATTCTAAAAACTTTTACTTTTGGCAATAGGACTGCAACTATTAACACATTGCAAAAGAAATAACGGCTCACATGCGTCGAAAATATTCGGAATTAGTGAAAAATTATTCGTTTAAAGATTTTTGTGCAGTAACTAATAAATGTAATTATATATATTTAAAAAACATGGTTTTCACAAAAAAAAAATCTATAAGAAAATATGTTTTATCTCAATGGCGCTGTTCCTTTACATAACGAATACCGATAGATAAACGAATAATTTTCCCAAAAAATCATTTTACATACCGGAAAGTGGTTCGCTCCTCTAACTTTTTTGTTTTTTAAGATAATGGAATAAAATTTGGGGAATTTGTATACGACATAAAACTGCAGTTTTTGACAGGTGACTTAACCTTATGGAATTTCTGACTTAACCGGAAGTGACATAAACTTATATATATATATATATATATATATATTTTTTTTTTTTTTTGACTCCATATGACATTCTAAATACATTGATGTGTCACTTGTCACTTTTTGTCAGCAAGAATAGTACATTCTATAACAAGTATGGAATGGATATATTCCGCATGAGCAAAAAGTTTGTAGGCCAAGCCGCAGGCGAGGTCTACGGTTTTGCGAGTGCAGGAATGCCATTCCATACTTGTTATCGACTATACTTTCTCTAACACTATTTTAGAAAAACGAAATAAGACTACATTAATAAATTAATTTATTAATAAAACTTACCTTCTACGTAAAATAAAATCAACCGCCTTCAAAGTGAAATTTGACATGACAGTGTCAAAATAATCGAAACAATGCTGTCTTGATTTTTAAAATTTGTTGGTTTTCCCGTGCAGTTTAGATGTTGAAATCGAAAATCTAGTTGTCTTTGCCCTAGGTAATACAGAATGAATCCATTTTGTAACAGTGTGTTAGAATGAAAACATTCTGATGCAGATTTTACGTCAAGAATGCGTGGTTTCTAAAGTAGTGTTAGAGAAAATATTTTTTTCCAAATTTATTTTTTATCTAGAGGGCTATGAACACCTTAAAATCACTTATTATTACTCTTTTATCTTGGGAAAAATACAATTTTACTATTTTTGGTCCAATGTTATGTGCTGTGTAAAATTTAATCTTTAAAGTTGTATAACTCATTTTTTTTAACGGCAACATGGTGGCTCGTCGGGTTAAGAAAAAAGATGATTTTATTACGATTATTTTGATACCACAAACTATTAGGTTTTAGAAAAGCTGGCATTAAAAAACCTTATAAAATTAACCTGGAACTTTCCTAAAATGAAGCATCTTTTCAGAATAAATTTAGATTTAAATGTATTAAGTAGCCTGTGACCAACAAAACTGATAAAACAAAATCATGCCTTGAAGAAAATTGACATGCCGACAGCTTCTGCCAAAGTAAATTAGTTTGTTGTTTAGAAAACATGGAAAATAATAGTTTTACAAGGAGTGAAAAAATTGATATGTTATTAGTGTGTGGAGAATGTAGAAATAATTCAACCTATGCTGCACGACTTTACGCACAAAGATATCCCAATCGGCGTCATCCAACCCGGCACTATTACCCAAAACTGGTTCGGAAAATGCGAAATGAGCCTCGGGGTAATGGGGTTAACATTTTTTAAGTCGTACCCCGGGGAGTAGATTACAAGTCGATTTCCAAACTCAAAAAAAAAATAGTTTCACATGATAGATCAACATTATATTAGTGCATAAATAGTACGTGCTTCACAATATTAGTTCCCTAACCCAAATATTTTATTTTTTTAGAGTATATTTTATTTAAGTGCGGTATAAATAATACAAAATTGATCAAGCAAATGTCATCATATACAGGATGATCCTTTTACAAAAAAGGATGCCCTAACTATTTTAATTCTATTAATAATTCTAAATTGAAACCTAATTCCGCTCTATAACTTAAAATGTTGACTAGTTTTTTCGGAACAAAATACCTCTGTTATTACATTTACGTTTAAAGATTTAACATTTTTAATTGTGTGATTTGTTTCTAAAGCAAAATTTGCTATTTCATATATAACATTATTCGTATGACAATCCTATTTTGTATTTTGAGGTGTGGTTAATAGATAAAATTTGACTATGCAATTGGTTGTCCAGAATCAACAGACATCAACCATATTTGTTTGATTGTCGATCAACAAGGAAAGCGCGGACCGAGGCCTCAATAAGTGCTTTTTGTAATAAAATTTAATGGCCAAAAGCTGTTAAAATTCCTTAGTTAGTGATGGAGGAAACAATAAGTGGTTCATTTGATTTTTCTTAAATTGTTACAGTAAATGTTGACACCCACTATTTGAAAGAGATAGAAGTGTAACCTGTCCTTGTTATAAAATTTTCGGGCCGTCGTAGAGCATCTTTTTCTCCAAGCTTTTACATTGACTTGAATTATTTTGATTTTATTTTCTTGTAATTAGCAAACTTAAGATAAAAATACAAGAGGATATTAATTTGATCACCGGCTGCGTTTGCTCACTCTTTCTGTCATGTTAAAAACGGCGTTTAAAATTTTAATTTTCTGGTGTGAAAAGAAAACTTTTTGAATACCTATATTTGATTTATTATTCCATTATGAGTGAAAAAGAATAGTTTGTGCCTATTTGTTGGGCAACCAAAAGATTTAAGAACGATTAACAATTTTAAAAATTGTAATGACTCCCTTGTGTTTTTCTCTGTACCTGCAACCGTATACTAAATCATTATTTTTGTTTTAGATGACTGTGTGCCTGTGGTCAAAAATATTTTAGATTGTTTTAGATTCAAGTGGGTTCATTCTGTCATAAAGACAATAATTGTTTCATGGAAAATTTCTATATTGGTACAACTTTATTTTATTCTGGATGCATTTAATATGCCATTTTTTATTCAGTATGCTCCTTCATTTGTTGCATCTGGCGTGGTAAGGTTAATACTTAAAGTGTCGCTTTAACATTAATAAACATGATAATAAACCTAATTTTTTTTTAATTAATTCAATATATCATCATCACACATCATCATGATGGTATATATAGTCGGAAATGGTCTTATCGTGCGGGTCATACGATTCAAGAAAGACATACTCTCAGTTTTTGTTTTCTTTACTTGCGTTTAATTTTACCCTCTAAATAAAATACGTAAGATAAATGAGACACACTTATTCTATTTTGACATGAAAAAAAAAAGGATATGTATTTACTTTCCAGCGATTCTAAAAAAGCTTATAATAGCACCAGCTACGTTTTATTTTAAATATGCCAGTTTTGTGACTTTGACAGTTTGTGACAAAATGAAACAATTTTCTGGGTTTTTGCATCCCCAATCAAAAAAAAATGGTACTTAATCTGATAAACTATTTCGAAAATGAAAGAAAAAGTGGAAATTCGCCAACCAGTATTCAGGAAACAGTAGCCAAAGTACTGGGAATTAGTTTAAGGACTGTGCAGAAAATTGTGCATGAAACAAAACATAACCTAATACCCAAGAATGCTAAAAAGTGTAAACGAAGAAAGCCAAAGACTGAGGATTTAAGCGAAAATATTAAAATGGGAGTTCGAAATGTGATTTACGATTTATACAAATCAAAAACCAATGTAACTCTTGCAGTTTTACAAAAAACAATAAAAATTCGGGGTGTTTTGGAAATTGGACTTGAAGCGTTATCAAAATTAATAAAAAATTTAGGTTTTCGCTATAAAAATGACTGTAACCGAAGATTTTTATGTGAGCAGCCACAGATAGTGAGTCAGCGTGTTCAGTTTTTAAAAAAATATACGGACAATTACAAATCGAAATTTAGAAAAGTGGTATTTTTAGACGAAACGTGGATATTTTCGAATGGAAGTGGTTCAAAATCTTGGCAAGATGAGTCTGTAAAAAGTGTTAAAAGGAAAAAGGGGTGCAGTACGGGAAAGCGTTTTATTATTTTGCATGCCGGTTCTGCAACAGGATATGTTGCAAGTGCGAGTTTAATTTTTTCTTCAACATCAAAAAGTGCTGACTATCATGATAATATGAATTGCGAAATGTTTGAAAAATGGTTAAAAGTTCAATTGATACCAAATTTGGATGCTCCGTCTTTAATTGTGTTAGATAATGCATCATATCATTCAAGAATTTTAAATAAACAGCCTACTTCATCTTGGAGGAAAAGTGATATTTATGAGTGGCTGGAAAAACACAACCAAAATCCTTTACCAAATATGCTTAAATCGGAACTCCTATCAATAGCAAAGTCTCTTAAAAAACCCAAAATATACGCGGTAGATGAAATACTGCGTAAATATGGTCATGAGGTTCTACGACTGCCGCCATATCATTGCCAGTTTAACGCAATAGAATTAATATGGGCTGGTGCAAAGTCTTGTTATGAAAAACATGTAGGTGATGGTCTTAAATCCAAACTTCCAAGCAAAATTATTTAACAGCATCTAAAATGATATTAAAAGATTCGTGTTTGTTTTTTAGTGGTTTGTTCGTTTCTAACAAACTATAGGCAACTTTGACTGTGACATAAATTACATTGACAAACATTATTTACTCAAAATCAAAGTTGCCTAATTAGTAAAATGAGACTGAAGCTAACCCGGCCACTCTAATTATTAAAAATTCAATTTTGGTCAATATCAATTAAGTTGCTGTTAGAAAACTATTGTTAAAAATTTTTGTGCAACCCAGTGCCGGTTTAAGGTACGTTTGCGCTCGGTGCTACTACTTGTTAGCATCGCCCTTCGCATTCCTAGTTTATACCAAAGATTATTAATAATTATTCTATGGTTTATACAATCTGAAATTATTATTGTATTTTTATATTAGGTATGTTATGTTTGAAAAAAAGGTTTGAAAATCCGAAATAACATGATTTATTATAAATAACTTCACAGAATACATCAGTGACAAATAAAATAATCAGAAACAGCCAAAAACGAATACGAACATAAATACATACAAACAAAAAGTGGATTATAAGAATAAGGTTAGAAAAACAAAATGACAACATAATACCATTCTGAAACATTTTGCTATTCCTGTTTTGCTACAGTCCACATTATCTTAGTCCTATCACTAATACATTTAGAAACTGAGTGAAAGTAGAATATAAAAAAAAACACAAAATTAATATATTTTACGCTGAAAATCGATAAAAAAAACACAAACGCAACAATATATTTTCTCTAACTTTGTTCTCAAAATCAACAAGGTCCAAATAAATATATTTATATCAAAAAAACAATACTGCTACATTACCTAATGCCCAATATTGCAATAAATTGACATTTTTCACTACTAATAGCAATAATAATATATTAGAAACTTTGAAAATTAAGAAATAATCACATGTAACATGTGAGTTTTGAAATTCAGAAGAGAAGTTTCATTCAGTTTTACTTACAAGAATCGCTTCCTTTCTTTTAAATTTAAAAAAATTCGGATTACCTGGTTAGTGTCAACAGTTTTTAAAAGGTCTGAATTTATTGTTAATATTGCTAAGGAATTCCGTTTTTCCTCAGCAATTGAATTTCTAAGATAGATTTTAACTCGTTTTAGAGTGAAAAATGAAATATTTGGAAAAGAACCTGTTAATTTATTTCCATGCAACAATTTTACTAAATCTTTGGGGTATTCAATTTCAATCTCCTGACTTAGTTCGTTTAAGAATTTTTTGAAGTGAATGCACTCTTCAGGAAAATAGTCGTTCATGTTAAGGTTTTTATTTTACCTATACAAGCTCTCTCCGCGCACCGCCCTTAGAAGATTTACCGCCCGGTGCTATAGCACCCAATAGCACCCATGTAAAACCGGCTCTGGTGCAACCCAACATTTTAATATTAACAAAAAATACAGTCGGCAAAATTAAATTAGCTCATAGGGTTCAGAGTCCCTAAAATTATTATTTTTTAATTCAATTTAGGCAATCTTGGGACAAGGTTTCAGCTCTAGCTAGTCCTAGCTAGGTTTAAGCTTAGCTGGAGTCGGTGGTTGGATATTTGTTAATGAGCACTTAACGCCTTAAAACAAACTAATGTCAGTCGGCTGAATCGAAGAACATACTTATGATTGGGTGAAAAACGCTATAATATTCAGAAGAAAAGATTATCACTCGCAGACTAAAGTTATCCGTAACTGTGCGTCGTTCGCGTTCCTTTAAAGCTGAACAAATTTGACTCAAACTATTTAAGGATCAACTTCTAGCGTACGGACAAAACCAGCTTATTAGGCAGTTGAAGTACAACAAATACGTAAGCAAATTTACGCACGTTAGTTGAGGAGTTAACGTGACAAACCGGTAGCACGAATTTTAGTTGAAGTGCTTATCTTCTGTGTCCGTTAACGTAACCTGCAAAAAATGCAATTTCACATTTGTCATATTACTATTTTTATTTTTTACCTTTTTCTGTGATTTTTTAAAAGTTAAGAAAATTGCATGGAGAAGGAAGGAAAGCAAAAAGGATAGTATGTATGGAAATTATTTTGGATATTGCTATTCTTGGAGAGTTTAATGAAGATGATAATAAGGTAGGTGAAGGGAATACGCCCATGTTGGTTATATGCCCAGCAGCTGAATTTTTAGGTAGTTTGAATTTTCGACGACAGATGGCTGACACGGTGCTTACGATAACCTTTACAGCCAAAGTTACGTGAATCCGATGTCAGTTGCATTCAAACAGTCGTGAGTTTCGCATGGTGTTTGATTAGAAGGTATCTGTTATTAAACAGGGTCAGTTTAAATCGCTTGATAATGTGCTATAATCTAATATTTATATTCAGATAAATATATCAATGGAAAGCTTGTTTCTTTATGATTCTTTTGACATATATTTGTCTTAAAAATAATTTGATATTATACCAAAAATTAACAAAAATGTTGTTCACGTACCATATAGGTAATATGCCCATACCCAAGTGAAGTTAATATGCCCCCTGGGGGTATTACCTGTACTAATTTTTAATTGGTTATTTCAGATGTTTATTACATAATTATATGATATTATTACGTGTCTTTGATTTTTATTTAATAAGTAAAAAAGATTAAAGCAACCTTGATACGTTTCTCTTACTTTACAGAGCTGCGCATATTACCGAACAAACCCGAACAAACCCGAACACACCATGGGCATTTTACCAACATGGGTTGCTAATATGCCCAGTTTGAATGTTTTTAAAAAAGTTGTAAAAAGGGTAAAAAACAAAAAAAAAATTAAGAATTATTTCCAAAAACTGTTACAATAGCAGAAAATTAATTTATCTCTCATAGAATAAAAACAACATGTATTTTTTTCTATTTTTTTTTAATTAAAGCGCTTAAGAGGGGCATATTTACCTCACCTACCTTGGATGATGGAATGGTGCTAGCTGAGCTTTACGGACGATTTAACCTGGATGAAATAGCACCTATTGAAGCGAGGATGTCTTTTAGGTTTGAAAAAGACCATATTTCCTTTTGTGGTTAGAAAAAGTTATTCATTTACAACCACAGAAAAAAGTTAGGAACAGTGTGTCAAAAAACGGCATTTCGGAAATAATCAGTTATATTCGGAGGTCCTTCGGATAACGGAACGTACATTTTTCATGTCCCAGGCTGGATCCACATACATCCGTGATACGCATCCGTTCTGTACCACATGATTAATATGAACCAATGAAATTTTATTCCCTAAAATTTCATTGGTCCATATTAATCATGTGGTACACAACGGATGCGTATCACGGATGTATGTGGATCCAGACTAAAACAACGCAATGTAACGTACGCCCGTTGAACTGCTTGAACACGTACGTGAAAATCTGATTACTGCGCATGCTTAGCTGTCAATTTGTACGTATACGTTAACGTTCGTGACCACACTTCAACTGCCTATCTTTACCTTGTATGCAGATCTATATCTAATAACGGAAACAAATGTCAATAGTGATCTGTATAAGACGGAGGCGTCCGACTCAGCTCATTTTCAGGTATTTTGGCGCGACCGTGTAAGTTCTGGCAGTAAGAAGAAAACTGGGGGATGGTGTTATTATCAGAGTTTAAAAAAAACTGTGTATGTGTGTGTGTATATATCAACCTCAGTTGCAAAGTAACAGCCAGGATCTGGATTACTCTCTATATCAAAGATAATTCCAGGAAGATTCACGTATCTTGTGTCTACTTGGCTCCTGGAGACGACGCAGCTAGATCCCTGGTCGATTCGAAACTCCACACGGGATCAATCGTAGAAAGATTCCTGAAGTTCATGTTCAAGTTCATGAAACTCCGCAAGTCATAATTATTTAATTGCAATGAACCTAAATAATCTAAAGAAGAATAGTTCCTATACTAAAAGAAATAATGCATTGTTACATTTAACCATAATATAATGTGATGCTGGTTTAATAAATTGCAAAATGCCAATATGTCCTGCTTGATAATTACTATTGTGTTTTCTCAAATAAATTTAATGTTTGTTCGACTTTCTCTTCTGAAACTATTTATTTTAATATAGACCACCATTTGAAATTTTAACAATTTTCAAGAAACACAAACAGTGATGGGTGTGAATGATGTAAAAAATGCGAAAGAAACGACTCACGTTCGTTAGTCGTTCGAGTTAATGATGCAATATTTTCTGCCCATAGTTGTGAAGGAAAATGTGCATCCTCCGATGTATATTTATCGACCAAATAGTCTGCACTTTTTCACTTGGCGGGTAAATTAAACATTACTCAGAAACAAAAGGGTCACTCACTTTTTCTGGTTCTAGAAATAAAAGTCAAAAACAGTAACCGAGCCGCTGGCCAATTTCAGGTTTTGTCTTTATATTCTGCTGTTAATCCTAGTTGCCGTATTTTACACTACCAGGCTTGCGTCAAGTGTTTACATTTCGCCATAAAAATATTTATGAATAGTAGTGAACGAATTGCCTGGTCACTACATAGAATGGTGGTAATAATTATTATATTGAATTTTAGCTTGGAATTGGAATATGGGTTTCACAAGTACAATACAGATCATGGTCAGAAGCTGTCGAAATGCTAAAAAATGAATCAGTTTTAACTTTTAGTCGTAGTACAATGAACATAAAACAAAAGATGTTTTCAGATGCTAGACGACTTCAAATTGTTATCGTCTTAGAGTATTGTGCAGTTATAACATTAACACTGGCGGCTCTGAAATTAATTCATGTTAATGTCTCTAAATATTTATTAATTTCTTTTATAGTGGAAACGTATTTTTCACGTATAACAGACCCATTGAATTACTTAATTTGTATGGCTAGTATTATCGGGGCTATCTTTTTGGTACTTTCACAACACTACATTTTACTTTTGTATTTTAACATACAATACCAACAGACGCTACTAAATCAGTTTGTTATAGATACTTTCAAGAAAAGTAATAGGACAGGAGAAGATATTCATGGATTTATAGAGGAAAATTTAAAGCAAGTGATAATATGGCATCACAAAATTATAAGTTAAGTAGTGTGGTGTTGAGGACGTTGGAATGTGTTTTTTTAATAATACCTGTTTACAACCCAGGTTACTATTATTTATATTTTGCATTCAGAAGTATATTTTACAAAATAACTACCGCGAGCCCCTTCCATGTCAAGATCAATAAACTAATAAGGTTTTTTCTCTAAAATTATTGATAAAATTGTTAAAAATAGAATGATTTCAAAAAAATAACGTTTTAAATCTAAACCAATATGCATTTACAAAAAATAACATTACTAATGAGGGTATATTTGCATTTCTTGAATATCATTATTTAAAGCTGAATTAAGGACATTTTGCCGCAGCAAATTTTGTAATATTTCTACAGTTTTTGAGTGTATTAGGGCTTTGACACACACAGTGATTTGTGCCGACTCGACACCTATGTATATGATTTAAAATCATGCAAAACAAAGCATGCATGCATGGTGGCATGGCGCGGTTTTAAAACCGTCTCGGCACAGCATCTAATACGTCTACCGTGCCGTGCATTTTCAACAATGTTGACAAAATAAATATGTCATCCAGTTATGCCGCATATTTTTCGTTTTGCAACCCTTGCAAAATATTATCGATTACCCATTGAAACGTTGTCAGTGACTTCCTTAATCCAAAGAGTACGCTCAGATACTCGTGGTGACAAATAAATTCGGCGCTGAAAGCAGTTTTTTAATGTATTTTTCTTCCATTTTGATTTAGTGAAAACCACGGAATTGGTAAAGTATTGACATGTACCGAGCTTATCTAATATGTCACTTATGTTAGGGAGGTTAAATCGATCGTCTATATATTTTTTGTTCAACTTCCTATAATCGACAACAACGCGCCATTTTTATTTACCGGAGGGATCGACCTTTTTTGAGATTACCCAAATAGGTGGGTGTCCTGGCCTGATTATCTTTTGATCCGACATTTTATTTATTTAGGATTCAACTTTGCGTTTATGAACATATGGGTATCGCTATAATTCGGTGTATATAGGTACTTTGTCCGTAGTACGAATCTAATGATTTTCTTTATTGGTAAAGATCAGGAGTGTATTTTCATCATTGAAAGTATCCGCGTATTCATTTCATTTTTAACTTTAAAATTTGGCGTTTTTCTTTGTAATTTAAGTGGTCTATAGGAAATTTAGAAAAAACTTTTTCTTGCCTAGGTGAATCGTCAAAATTGTTAAAATTTATTTCTTGAATAAGCTTCTCGTCGAATTTTTCTACTGATATGGGGTCTCAAAAATTTTAAATTATTACACTGATTGTATTATTCAAAATAGTCGGTATGGCATCGCCATTTTATGTGACAGGATTGATCTGGTATATCACTAATTACTAGTTAATTACAAATGCGCTAGCGTTCTGACTATAATAAACATTATTCATTATCTCTGGTAGCGTTTCTGACCGAGATTACCAGACCTGTTCCTTTCACATAAGGGTAGAATTACGAGTATAAATAACTAAGACAATTTTATAGCAAGAGCACTCTTGGAGATGCTGGAGTTCTCCAGGATAACGTCCAGGTCGTTTTGTTCTGTTAGTTGTATCTACTGTTAATACCAAACGACTTACCAATGTCGACCAAACAGCAATATCCAGGTGATGATGTTAACAATAACGTCGCAGCGACGCGTCTTTAGGGCGCGAGAGCGAACCGTTCAACCTTTGTTAATGAAACCCTTTATATTGATTGTTACAATAAAACAACACCCAGTTTAAACAACAACTTATAAATCTATTAACAACAATTAAAGAAGGGTAGGAAGAAAAGTTAATGAACAAGAAAAGTAATACTTTAAAACTAATACAAAATATGTATTATGCTAACTAATAAAGAGAGATTGTTCTATTTAAATGCGTTTACTGTACGATTCCGAAAATTACCCATTTAATATTTAAAACCCTGTGAACAGATAAAAATTACTATTTTTAAATTAATACAACCCTGTAATTTAGTCACTTAAAGAGTAATTTATGATAATCCCCGAAAACTGAAAAGCCTTATTAAAACACTAAAACCCTGAAACTTATAGGTAAAAACAACAATCTTACTTAGACCCACAATTTAACTTTACCCTTTTAAGAAACAAAGGATTCACTACACGAGAGGTATATCAAAGAGAGAAATGTGTCCGAAAATATGTACTCTTAAAACCCGCGCGACTACACCCGAAAATAGCATCTTTGGTACTTGGTCAACCCGAACCCGACAATAGAAACTTAGGAACTCCTAAACCGATAAGAGAACTTTTGGAACTGAATTGTGAAATTCCCTGATTAAGCATCTAACTTCTAAATACACCCATAAATTACGCTACTTCAAATATTTAGATATTCCACCCTATAGAACGTAATAAAATCAGTATTACCCCTCGGTACCAAGTGATAGTTTATTCTATTGAACCAATCAGAGGCCATTTCTCTC
The DNA here is from genome assembly GCA_963969555.1 of Polydrusus pterygomalis. NCBI lineage: Eukaryota > Metazoa > Arthropoda > Insecta > Coleoptera > Curculionidae > Polydrusus > Polydrusus pterygomalis. The sequence goes on along the minus strand of OZ018383.1, from coordinate 37,094,546 downwards.
TAAAACTCTGCCTTAGACCATAAAACAGGGTCGTCCCAATATATGATTGTAGACATTACCGCTAGGTGACTCTAGTTATATCCTCCCGATATTTAATTAAAACTTTTTCTCTCCTTATGGACATTTCAACTTAAAAATCATATCTATAGATAAACAATACATAGTATACTTATAAAATAACCGTAAAAACGGTCTTATAAATAACATTCCTAAATAACCTTTAATTTAAAGTACAGCAATCAGATTTACTTAAAAAAAACCTTTTTAAGCTGATACACAGGGAAAAGAAAAAATAAATCTGATCCGACTTTCACATACATAATGTGTACCCAACGAAAGATTGCATGAGACGAAAGGGGAAATTTTGGCATAAAAACCGCTTTAAACTAGATTTACTGGTCAAACCATAGGCGTCCACAAAAACTATGATCTATGAACAAAAATACGTCTTTATTAATTAATAATTTATTTTTGCACAAATATTGCAGGCAAACAAGTCTACAATCTAATTTCAAATATAAATAGTTTAAAAAACTTGAATAACATGCTTGAAAAAAACCAATTACAAAATCAGAAAAAACTCATTTACTGTGATATACTATTAGATCAGTAATTTTTTATTTCAATATCAAAAATGGAATGCATAAATGAAATATGTAAAAGTATTCTAAAACTATAAAGACGTAGTAAAGCAGTGGCTGCATTTGAAACGCATCCATCTTTTGAACCAGCGTGTATATCAATTAATCGGCCTGTAACATTACAAACATAGCAATATGCCGTGAATTCTAGAGCAGCCCCACGATGTATTTGGTTAATTTTACTAAAAGTTTTCTAAATATTATGCATTTAGTAACCACGTCGGCGTCGTCGCCTCGCGTTGTCGCACGATCCATACACGATTAACATTATTGTCAATACTTCTTTTGTAATATACATTATTTTTTGTATGCACAGCATAATAACACCATTACTGTTAAGATTAAGGTTTTGACTAGTGTTGGGATCACTCGAGTGAAAAATGACTTATCACTCGGTTTTTTCAATCACTTGAATGATTCGGTTATCATCGGTAATCATTCGAGTGACGAAAATTCGGTTTTTATTTTCCAACGACCCGCATTTCATTCATACCAATCACTTATTGCGGCTAGACAAAGTAGTTTACGGAACTGGGCCACTTTTTTTTTTAGTTTTCCCGGGCTATTTTTTGTCTTTCTTATTCTCCTTTCTTATTTTACACACTGTTCTTTGGCTAACCCTAGTATACAAAGCAGCCTTAGCAGTACTTGATGTAACTGACAACATTTATTTTTAGCCTTCTCATCGCAAACACTTTCAACTTTCAGCACTTGCCACTATTTCTCTTGCTTCACTTGTAATCGTTTTTCCGCCTTTACTTGCCATCGCGTACCACTACTGATGTCTCGTTGTCCGCGAGAATTCGACAGAATACAGCGAGTCGCCGATGTTTTTAACAATGATATATTGATTTACTCCGATCCTTTGCGCTGGTCCACTATTAGTCTCGGCAGATTACGCGATGTTGCGCGATCGTCAAGCGATCTGACTTGTGAGACATGTGTTATTGTTTTAAATTAAAAGGGATTAATAAATTAATGTCGTAATAAGATCGGTTTAAATCGGCAATGCGTAAAAACAACTTCAGGTTTATTGCAGGCAAAACTTCCTGAACATATAAGCCATTGATAAAAATGTTATTGCAGAGGGGTAATATATTGCGCAACAGTGTAAATACTTGACCACATTCTTTGAGGATGCAATCTTTTAATGGTCGAACATTAGAATGGTCAAAATACAAATCCAGGTTCTACCTATATTTTCCATTTTATTCTCAATATATGGTTCATTAATATCTCATTATAATGGACCGACCACCAACGAAGTCCTCTTGTTTATCTTAACTACGACAATACGTGCTGTATTAAGGATTCTAGATAATATTTATTAGTATGGTTGGGCTTTGTTTTTAGGATATAAAAATAAACTTTATGACATAACGAATATTTAGGATAATTTGGGCAATTTATTTGTTTATGAAAAACCGTTGGTATTTGTTTAAAATAGTTAGCTACATTTGGTTTTATTATCATATTTATTCTTGGAATAAAAGCTTTTAGAGCCCTTCTTTGAATTTTAAAAGGAAACATATTGTTTTGACTCGTGAGAACGCACTTTAATAAAAATAATTTAAAATAAAAAGATAGATTTTTACGTTCTATTACATTTACGCGATTGTCAATGATCCGACTATCGTCGGCCTAATGTGAAAACTGCATAACTCCAATTTTGCTACATTTACACATTACATAGGATGCAATTTGGCGCTTTCGTAAAAAAATATTGGATGTCGCTCAAACACAAGATTATGAAACGGGCACAATTCCTGTTTCCTCAGACATCCATATGAAAAATGCATAACTCCCAGTAGACAACATGTCATTTTGTTCAACTCCCCGATAAGTTTTGAATCTGGGATTACATTTTGCGCAGTGGCGGCTCGTAATTTGTTAACTTCGGGGTGCTCTAAAAGCGCGCTGTAGGCGAAATGCGCCGCAGGAGAAAATTTTTTAAGACCACGCCCAAATTTGGTCAATAATTTTTAGTAAATATTTTTAAAATTTATGATTACTTACCTTCTTATTTTATTGAAAATGAAATAAGATAAAAAAAATAGAAAGGCCAATTTAGTTTTCATTAGTGGGTACATTGTTTAAAAGTAAAGTTCACCTTCTGTTTTTATTTGCAGCAAACTTATCAATAACAATAAGGTCCCTAGATTTACACTTTGTGGTCTGTATCAAGTTAATTTCGAGTTTCGGTCTTCCTCAATTTTAATTCAATTTTTAGCTCAATACTTAATGAGCTAAAATTGTTTTTCAACACATTCCACATTCATAGTCGTCTTGGCATTAAAACTGTTCATTTTTATTAAAATAAGTCTTTACGACCCCAAAATAATAACAAAAATATAAAGGAAAACTCCAAATAATAAATTCATACATTCAATCAAACCATTCAAACCATATTAACCCTTATTAAAAAAGAAAAATAGTCAAAATACCGGCTAAAAATTTCCTCAAATTTGACCGACTGGTTAAATTATCAAAATAATGCCAAACATGACATACACAAGCTATGCCGCTCTACCAACACCTCCTCTACTACACTGATCAGCAAAACATATAATACCATCGCAACCCAATGACATCTTCGGTCTCAAAAACCATCCGAAAACAAGGCGGCGGCCAGTGTTGCCAGGTCCAAAATTTTTTTTTCCCTAGATAATTTCTTAAAAATTCCCCAGATTCCTCAGATTTTCCCCAGATCTTTTAATTTGAAGAAAAAAGTAGTGATGGGAAAAATCGGGTTATTTTAATAATCGACTTCCGAGTATTCCAGTTAAAAAGTTCGGCAAAGTAGTTCAAGAAAGGGTTTTTTTTTAATTCACTTCAATATATTTTACGTTTCTAAAAAAAAAAAAGGTCGCCACTTCCGTAAAGCAACTAGTTTGTGTAGCCGCAATGAGTGATTGGTCATTTATGAATTAGAGTTGCGCAGGTTCGACTTCTATAAAAAAAAAAAAAGGTCGCCAGTTCCGTAAAGTAACACAGAACACCGCTGCATCCGCGTGTGTGCTTTCACTGCTCTCTGTTCCCTGCCTGCTCCAAAGAAACAACAGCCTGTTCTTTTTATGTGCTTGATTATTGAAGTGTGATAAAAAATTGTTTATATCTTCAGAGTAAGGTTTCTATATATATAGATAGCGTTTTTGCCATGGGTCAATCGATTAATAATATTTTTTTAACTGATTACTTAATATATTTTTTACAAATATCACAAAATCAAAAAAAAATTCCCTAAATTATACAAAATTTCCCTTTTTCCCTACTGATTGCAGATTTTCCCCAGATTTAGGGAAATTTCCCCAGTAATGGCAACAGTGGCGGCGGCCCGTCGGCACAGCAAAAGCGTGCCCATCTGAGAGGAATAAAAGCCCATTTATAGCCGTGCTCTAAAAAGAGATAGAGACGACAAGGTGCATTTATTACGGGAAGCGAACGGGTCTATATCAAGTAGCGATAGCCACGGTGCACGGAGCACATTTTTCCTGCGAAAAGCATTCGGGGTTAGAGACCTGCTACAAAATATTTAGTTAGCGAAACGATAATTGATTAGGGAGTTTATAAAATCATGTTAGAATAATTGGTTTGTATTGTAAACTAAATATGTAATGAATAGTGAATATTAGTCAATGTGGGGCTGAAATCTTAGGGAGGCACGTGCTCAAGTGCTTCTATATAAGAGCCGCCACTGATTTTTCGTAACTCCAATATTTTTCTATAATTTTAATGTCACATTTCTCGATTTTTTTTAATTTTAGGCACCATACTTTGGTTCAAAATATAAGCTTGGCCTTCTATGTTTTTGGTATAATGACAGCAGGCTTACTCAGCTTTCTGTCAATTTTGATAGTCTTTATTGTAAGTTTAAAATATACCAGTGATTATTTTATTTTCTCTTTGATCTGTAATAAATAGGGCTTTCGAGTGCACATAAAATTACTGGTAATTTTAAATAAATTGCATGAGTTTTTTTGTTGTTGGAATTTTCCAACAATAGGTAATAGTAGAGAATCCGACCATAGAACGACCTTCGCGTTACGGGATGAAACATGTTTTTATATAAAATTTAATATGTCAAAATAGTTATTTATGCAACTATTGCAAAAAGTGTATGTATATTGTACACGGCATAGAAGTTATTTATCGAGACGTAGTCGAGGTGAATAATATGCCATGTGCAATAAACACACTTTTTGCACATGTTACATATACTATTTTTTCTACGATCGTTTTTCTATTTAACAAAAAAGTTTAAAATTGCTCTGTATTACCTCTCCTTTGTGTGCAAAAGTTGTAATTCAAATTTGACAATGGATCATAGATACCTTTGACTTCAACATAATAAAATTATGGCGCCCTGTCAACGTGAATTCTATTTCGATAGGGTAGCACACACAGCAGTAAATGCTGAGTATCATTGACATATTAAATTTTCTATAAAAACATGTTTCATCCCGTAAAGCGATGGGTGAAAGTCGTTCTATGGTCGGATCTTAGACTATAAGTTCGTTTATTCCTCAGCGATGCCTCAGATACCTCTGTGCGAAAAAATTGTTCATGTCCCAGTTGAATATTAGGCACTAGTAATTTCGGAACCATGCTTAAACCACAAAAAAGGTTTATAAACGGTTTAGATAACGCGTTTTAAGGTTAACACAAACACAAAACAGCTTATTGCGTTCAACGCGTTCGGTAAATGCTACGATCGTCGAAGTGTCGAAGTGCTCTGTCGATCAGCTGTTACAAATCTGCCGTCTGTCCAATATTTCGTCCGCAAGGATTAACCGGACTTGCCTAATAAGAAGAAAAACGAATAAGGATTTCTATTGAAAACACGGCTTTTCCGGAATAACTGTATAGATAAAAGCAAAAGTACTTACATAGCAAATTTGGCAGTTTAAAATTCATGAGTATTATACAAGGTCGTGCATGGGCTGGCACAACATAGGAAATCGCATGCAACATTTAAAGTACCTATAATTATAAATTTTACGTTGTACTGTCTGCGACGTGTCTGACGTTTGGTCGCCGTGCGTAGAAACAAAGTTCGACCGTTTAAACGTGACGTTGGCCGTGACGTTTACGTCAAGAAATAATAACCTGTGTTTGCATGACTATTGTGATTATGATATCTTCATACCGTGCGAGCAAAAATTATTTGCATGAAAGAGGGCTTGGATTAAAAAACGTAGGGCTTGGTTTAGGGGACGATATATCTAACCAAATCTAGGTTAAAATTTTGTCAAATTCATATTATGCGTTTGCAACAAGTTCTTCTGTTCTTACAGATGGTCTTCCTGCTCCTTTTTGTGTTGCATCGATCCTGTTTCCCTAAACACAGCCACGGTCAAGCAATGATAAAAGTCCCCAGCAATAAACACAACGTTAGGAAAATATTTGTGAAAATCGTCTATGCACAAACCCGGATTGTATTGCCACTCACCATTTACTCTAACCCCGTTTCGAAAATACGCTTCAACCATGTTTTGTGCTGTTCCGTAAAGCCCATTGTGTGAATTGTTCAAGAAATTGGAAAAATTAGCGATGAATCAAATTACTTGTAACGACTGTCAAAGATGACGGAATAACTGATTGATTATTTATTCAGGTAGTTATTGACACCCAACAGGTATTAAGCTCTACGACTAAGTATTACGTCCTTAGATGAAAGGCCCTCTTTGATGCAATTAATTTTTGCTCGCACGGTATTAGTATCTGGTCTTAAAATGCAAAAAATCGAAGACAATTAAGAAGATTGAAAGTAAGACCCAACAACATTGTTTTAAATATCACATGAACAGACAAATACAATTTTGATTGGCTCTTTAAACCTGCTACGGAAGTCACTACGAACTTTCCGACGGAAAAAGAAAAAATTTCATTTCATTTCATTTCATTTCATTTCATTTCATTTCATTTCATTTCATTTCATTTCATTTCATTTCATTTCATTTCATTTCATTTCATTTCATTTCATTTCATTTCATTTCATTTCATTTCATTTCATTTCATTTCATTTCATTTCATTTCATTTCATTTCATTTCATTTCATTTCATTTCATTTCATTTCATTTCATTTCATTTCATTTCATTTCATTTCATTTACTGGAAATATATCGTAAGTCGCTTTACAATAGTAATGTGGTAATTTCTATATAGTTACTGCGTAATAAAACAAGTGAGCTCCTCAACAGGTAGGATTTATTATTTGTTTTCTCAAAAGATCAATGTTTATGACCAAGTTATATTACATGTAGATTTATTGTATTAAACAGAATCTTCGTTTGCTGTACAGCAATAAAACCATACTGACATGTAAATTCAAAACTGTTGTTTTAATTTTAAAGCACGCTGTGGATTAACAGCCTCCCGTCTTTTTAAGCCAATCATTAAGTACATTGGTCATCCTTATGGTATAATTGAAGAGACCTGGCAATTTCCTCACAATGGTATTTAAAAGGATAATATTTATATTTATATAAGTCTCACAAAACGAGTGTATGATGTTTTCCCACCCAGACAAGATAATCTTTTTGCAATAACTTGGATTAGACAGTGATAGGGACACTCTTAAAGTTTAACATCAACAAGGGAGCCATTATTGACCAACTTAAATTTTTTATGGGAGTTCCTATGTTGCGCCAACCAATGCATAATATAAAAAATACATTACAAAATAGTATTTTTTATTAGTTTTTTTTTTGTGTTAAAATATAAGTAAAAAAATAATAACTTTTTCGGAATTCAGCTAATATTGTTATTATATAGATAATTAGCGCCTAACGGAGATGTTTACTTAGGGTTCACTTTGGGCACCAAAAAATTGTCACTTTGAAAATCACAGAATATTTCCAGTTAAGATATCATAACTAAAACGTTTATGTTAGGTACAGTAAAATTTTTTAACGGCTAAATTGACTAATTTACTGATACACCTGCTAATTTTATATTTTAGGATTTTTATGGAATATTTCCTGCCTCTGTTTTAATGGTTCTAGTTGCATCCAAAGTATTCTATTTATCACACAAAGGTCAACATTATGAAGATATGGTATGTTTTTCATTTTCATAAGTAAGATTTCAGGTATAAGGAATGTTTATATGATTGTGGCGAATTGTTACCAGGAAAATACTTTTGGGGTATTTCGCCACAAGTGCAGATAAGAAAAAAAATATTTTTTTAACGATACATAATTTTTTCCACAGTACAGGGAAAAGGGGCATTCTGAATCAGCCTATGACGTCATCCAGCCTATTTTTACTGCGCATGCATATGACGTCACCTTCATACATCACCTCTGTTTCACCTGTCAACTTTCATCGGTTTTATATGTCACCTATCATTATTTGCCTGTTAACCTCTCACCTGTTGACCGATCACATGTCACCTGTGATGACATCTGATACCTGCCATTTACTTTAGCTAACAGTTATTTATGTATCAAGCCCACTAAGCAAAAAAACAACCCAATTTCGTTAAATTTATGTTTTTACGTTACATTGTTACGTTGTACAAAAAGGTTTTGATACGGCGCTATTTCGAAACGTACTGGTCGTAATGTCCGCCAACATAACAAAATCGCAGTTGCATTTAGAAATCAACGTGTTTGATTCGAAAACTATAACAAACTGGTTTCGTTTTTGAGATGTTTATATTAAGGACTTTTCAAAAAGTTACAATTACGTTGCTTATAAGATGTTTTTGTTTCGAAACTATAACAAACCAATTTTGTTTTAAAAAGGCAATAAATGCAGACACAATAAACATTATATTGATGACGAATTAGATTCATCCTTCGAGAATGTAATATTTTTGTAAACCGTTGAATGTAATTATTTCCTAAAGTAAATTAGGCACATCATGGATTAAAAGATTATATTAAAAAAACATATACATGTAATGTTATAAATATGTAATTAAAAAAGTAATAAATCAACGTCTTGTGAACCTGAAAAAAAAATTATAAATTAATATACTTTACAATATAATCAGCTACAAATAAATTTGAAGAGCTTATGGAAAATGGCCCTCGGTCAAATTTTCTAAATTTTTAGTATGTTGCAGAGAGTGCCATTCTGATCAAAAGTGTTCATGGCCAAAACAATATCTGCAGACCATTTTTCAGATACAGGGTGTCCAAGTTGCAAAATATAAATTTTCACTACATTATATTTTCGTAGTTTATAATATGAATTCGTTTTGTTTTACTAAATTTTTGATGGCCCTGTCGTAGATAGAATAGAATACTATAAAAATAGTTTAAACTCTTTTATTATATACCGGGTGAGTGACGAAAATTATTTAATATTTTTTGTTAAATCATTGTATTTTCGGCATTAAACTAAATGTTTACAAAGTAATACTGTAGATGATATTAGCTTGGAGCAAGCTATCAGAATTTATATTATTTATATTTATACAGGGTAAGTTAAAAAAGTTAAAAAAAAATTTATTAGTTTTGAAAGAAATTTTGTAAATATTTCTTTATGTACTACTTGTCGCTTATCGTATGCTTCCAAATATATATAATTATCAAGGTTATACAGGGTGTTTCCGATAATAAGCGATAGAAAAATAACAAAAAACTGCAAGTATTTATAAATCACCCGGTATATAAAAAATAGATCGGTTAATTTCGTTATTTTTTAATATTCTTTGCTTGAAGTGTTTTGCTAACATGTTTGCTATTGATTTCCCTTTTCCTATGACCAGTTCTTTAGTAATTTGTATTTGTTTATTTCATGTCATTACAAAACATTAAGATATACAGCGTCGAACAGACTCAAAACTCAAAAAATAAGCAAATAAAATAACAATTTTTTCTTAAATTTCAATAAAATTTGTTATATAAGTTTATTTTATGGTTAAAAATAAATATATTTAATGCTATACAGGGTGTTTCAAATAATTAGGGGCCTACTTATTATTTTTGGATATAATAAATTGTTCATAGTTTTTATAATAATAAACTTTATTTTTCATATTGTGTTAATACATCATAAAAAATAACATACCCAACACAAAAGAAATGGCATCAAATATATATATATATATTTCTTATTTGCAAAACAGTGTTAGAATCTCATAATTATTTGAAACACCCTGTACAGCATTAAATATATTTATATTTAACCATAAAATGAACTTACATAACAAATTTTATTGAAATTAATAAAAATTGCTATTTTATTTGCCTATTTTTTGAGTTTTGAGTATGTTCGACGCTGTATATCTTCAGAACTGGTCATAGGAAAAGGGAAATCAATAGCAAACATGTAAGTAAGACACTTCATGCAAAAAATATTAAAAAATAATGAAATTTAACCGATCCATTTTTAATATACCGGGTGATTTATAAATAAATGCATTTTTATGTTATTTTTTTATCGCTTAGCATCGGAAACACGGAAACACCCTGTAAAACCTTGATAATTATATATATTTGAAAGCATACGATAGGCGACAAGTAGTACATAAAGAAATATCTACAAAATTTCTTTTAAAACTAATAAAAAAAATATAAACTTTTTTGAGTTACCCTGTAAAAAATATAAATAATATAAATTCTGATAGCTTGCTCCAAGCTAATGTCATATACAGTATTACTTTGTAAACATTTAATTTAATGTCGAAAATACAATGATTTAACACAAAATATTAAATAATTTTCGTCACTCACCCGGTATATTATAATAAAAAATTTTTAACTATTTTTATAGTATTCTGTCCTATCTACGACAGGGCCATAAAAAATTTAGAAAAACAAAACGAATTCACATTATAAACTAGGAAAATATAATGTATTGAGAATTCATATTTTGCAACTTGGATCTCAAAAACTGGTTGGCAGATATTGTTCTGGCCATGAACACTTTTGATCAGAATGGCATTCTCAACATACTAAAAATTTAGAAAATTTAACCGAGGGCCATTTTCCATAAGAGAAGTGCGGGGTTCTTTAAGAAACTAATAAAAAAATTTAGAAAAAATACTTCGTAACCAAGATTCTATATTTTTATTATTTTACAAAATATTCCAGTGTATGACAGCTGAAGCCAATAAGATTTTGGTAAAAAAAACGTATTTTTTTTTTTATTTTAAAGTCTTAACTAAAAATTAAAATTCTTTAATAGTTCAAGTAAAAATATGTACTTTTAAATGGTGATTATTAGAGCAATAATTTTAAGTTTGATTAGTAAATTATATTACTTTCTTACTAACTACACATACCTCTTCTCTCTTGAGTCGTTGATTGTCGCGACGAAACCACTCCATGATGACTGACTCCCTGACTCTAGGTCCCGGTCGTTGGTTGTGAATACTTGTTGTACTGCATCTAAATATTTGGAAATTAAAACTTATTATAATTTATGTTAACTTATTGATGAATAATTTGGCAACAACTTCTCCAGGTCAAACCTACCTATTGCTTGGCCCTGGCAAGCCTAGACATTACAAATTAAAAATCTCCAGGTCAGACCAAGAGGAAACAGTAACAACCCTCAGCCATACATGTGTACTATATATGCATGTTTAGCAATTAATTTAAAGATAGTTTTAAAAATATTTATAGGGGCAGGGCTATTTAAGTTCAATAATTCATACATGTGGTTTATTCTTAACGAATTTTAATGGCTTTCAGTCTCGGGTCTTGGCACTTAGAATTGACCAACCTGTACGTTTACTTGCAGACCTGTACCAAACATAGAAACAGACAATTTCAAATATAAATGCAGCACTTTAGAACGAGACCTTAATTTACTAGCATAAAGTTTAAACTAAAAGAAAATTATAGACATGTATCTTGTAGCCTCGCTGGTAGTAGGTACCTATCTGTAGGCGTAGCGGCGTAGGTTGTAGGTTACAATGCAAATATATCAATAACTTTTGTTTTATAGAAACTAATGCAATGTACTTACCTTTCTAACCATTTTTTGTTCTTTTCGGAAACCTCCAAAACCACAAAAAATAAATTATAGCACAGCCGATGACAAATAAATGCAGACGCGTGGGACAGGAAAAAGTGAGGTTCGGTTAGTTCGGTGAATGGTTGTTGGCGTCAACGGTGGAGTTCCGTTCAGGGTTGCGTTCAGAAAACGAAACTGACATGAAACTTGTTTTACATTTTTGCGACGAAATCTATCAGTTAACAAAATAGTTCCTGATCTGAAACGTTTAGAAAAAAGCATAACGAGCACGCAATTAAAAGAGCGTTCTTTTAATGGAAACATGTTGACGTTAATAAAAGAGTACATAAAATATACGGTTTTAATATGTTTATTTGTTCAATGAAACAAGTACAGTAACGAGATTATGTTAGAGAGACGTAAATATTAAATACGTTCCTAGAAAATGTAAAAACGATGATAAAAGAACGTTTGAACTAAAACGTTATATAAGTTACTTTTAAAAAACGTTACGAAACGTACCAAAGCTGTTTTTTCCTTAGTGGGAGGGTACTAAGTAGATCATTATGCCCTGAGGGTATAGTGTCCCAGCCAAATAAAATAAGCGAGCATATTTTATTAGACAAAGTTAAAAGAAAATAAAAATAATTATTTTATTTAAACAATCACGTCAATCGATAATCAATTAATAGTCACACGCTCCCTAACCGGAACCTAGAACTTAAATAAAACTATTAAAAGTAAAGTTTGAAAAATATAGTAAACTAGAGTGTACCCGGCATGCGTTGCAATGCCCGGCATTCGCCCCGGTATACCTACCGGTATACGCCCTGGTATACGTCTTGCTATGGTCGCTTTCTCTGAGATGCCATAATAAGGCGAGTTCACCATCACGATCACGTCAAGTAATACTTTACAGATTTATAGATACAAACCCGAACAAACCCGGACAAACCCGAATTATTCTATATATTAGTACCCGGCATACGTTGTTACAATGCCACTTTTTTTAATGCTGAAACCTTCCTCGGCCTGCACACAACAACTCACCAAGGTTTCATCGCAATCGGATGAATGGTATAGGAACGCATACGGGACATACAGACAGACAGACAAACATTCATTTTTATATATATACACGACACTGTTCGGATGTGTGTCATTTTTTCTACAACCTAAGATCGTTGTACACTTGTGACAATACTATTATACCGAATCCTTTGGGCACGGCACTGTTTGGGTATGTGTCAATTTATCCGCAATCCATGATGTATTTCAGACAATAATATTGTGCCGAACCCTTCGGGCACGGCACTGTTCGGGTATCTGTAGTTTTTCACATTAGTATAGTTTTTTTCATAACCCAAGATCGTCTTATCAAATATGTATACTTTTTTCACAACCAAAGATTGCTTTAAAACATTGTGTAATTTTTTCACAAATCCATTTCGTTTTTCTGGTATCCATGATTATCGCTTAAGAAAACGTAATTAAAGAAATTTTCTGTACCTAAATAACGAAATTTTATACCTGAGCTGTCAAATTTTGTTATCTCTTCAAATAAGAAAGTTACACGTGATTTTATGTGACAGCTGTCAAATTTTGACAGATTGACATATACTTTTTTTTCATATATAATATCACAAGAGATAAAATTTTGTCGGCAAAATTTTCGAAAGGTATGAAAGTTTGTTGCTTGGCAATTTCGCGAATGACATTTTTGACAAAATCACGAGCCGTCAGGCGAGTGATTTTGTCGAAAATGTCATGAGCGAAATTGCTTAAAAGCAACAAACTTAAATAAATCCTTGAGAACAATTTTGCTTACACAATTTTTTCTCGAGTGGTATTCGACATGACTATTTAACTAGAAAAAAGACAAAATTTTGCCGCGGCAAAAATCACATGTGAATTTTGTCCAGGTAGGTGCAGGTAGTAATTTTGCCAGTAGAAGACCGGCCGTTGCTATGACATTTTGCCAGTGTAAAACACTCTAGTTAAATAGTCATATATAATATCACAAGAGATAAAATTTTGTCGGCAAAATTTTCGAAAGGTATGAAAGTTTGTTGCTTAAAAGCAACAAACTTAAATAAATCCTTGAGAACAATTTTGCTTACACAATTTTTTCTCGAGTGGTATTCGACATGACTATTTAACTAGAAAAAAGACAAAGAACAATAAAATTAGAAAACTTTTATTTAAGAATAAAACAAAAAAATTACTTATTTATTGATGTAAAAGTTACAGTTGTGATAATTAAACGTTTGTGCATTATTTGATTGATTTTGATTTGATGATATTACTTGATCTGGTGCTTTTTCTCTTAAGTTTGCAATTAATTTTAAATGATGTTCAGAGTCTAACTGCAAATAAGGCTTCAAAGAATTGGCGTGGGAATGTCCTGTTAATTTGATAATTTCTTGCTCACCAACGCCATTTTTTGCAAGGGCAGAAATAGTGGAAGAGCGATGTGAATGGTTTGTTACTTTAAATTTTTTGGTATTTACGCCGATTTTTTCTGCTGAGATTTTGGTCCATTTCGACATGCTGTTTATTCCAATAGGCATGTTTTTGTACCAAATTCCTTTTTTCCAATTTGGATGAACTGTCAAAAAGAGCCTGTCACTTGTAATTTCTGGATTGGTATTTCTTTTTTCAAATAATTTTAAAAATAGACGAATAGGACAAAGATCTTTGTTAGTGTTGTTTTTTACCAACCATTTGCTACTGGCCAAGGCTTTTGCACCTCCTTGTGTAGTCTTTGAAAATATGGGATTGTATTCGATACGTCCCGTAAATTCTTCATTTAGGTCTAATTCTTGGTGGAAATAATGTACTTTGCAGTTCACTGCTTCGTTGCCTCGCCACGCAAGTTCAAAAGAAAATAAGTGAAATATTTTTTTCTGTAGGCCGTCTGGGGTGTCTTCGTCATGAATTTTTATCATTTCCAATAATTCTTGTGTTGTAAGGGCTTTCGAACTTGTTTTTCTTTTTTCTTGGTTACCTTGAAGTTGTTTTCGTTTTAAGTCCTTTGCCAAACGGGCTGATTTAAAAAGAATGTCGGTAAATGGGTCTATTTTTATATTAAATTCTTGATAATACTTTTCTTGTAGCATCTGCGCCGTGGTATTCCATATGCTTTTGATACTTGACTCTTTGTAGTCCTCTCCATTTAGGTTTTTCATGTTGTAAGCATAATCTTCCATAATTTTTGCTAATTCTTCGGCTGGAGTATGCTTTTCAAGCTTATAATCTCTTATCAATAAGAACTGCGAAAACTGTCGCCAAATGGAAGTTTTGGAGATACGCGTATTTGGAGGTATATTCTCCGACACTGCCTTTTTAATTTCTGTAATGGATTGTATTCCAAATCTGTTTTTTTCTTCAGAAACACTCATTTTTGAACTAAAATAATTTGACGTTTGTTAACAAGAAATAATACAATGACATTTTAAATAATTAACAGAACCATGGTAACAAAACTTCTTTCAATCAAAAATTAAAATTTTGCCGCGGCAAAAATCACATGTGAATTTTGTCCAGGTAGGTGCAGGTAGTAATTTTGCCAGTAGAAGACCGGCCGTTGCTATGACATTTTGCCAGTGTAAAACACTCTAGTTAAATAGCCATGTTAAAAAATTTTTTGCATTTCTTTTTTGTCCAAGATCGTAGCTGCAAGAATAAAAAAAAACAATTTATACTTGATCTGTCAAATTTTGACAGGTAAGTGTCAAATTTTTTTTATTTTTTTCTTGTCCGGGATGGTAGCTACAATATTGCCAAATGAAATATTTCAATTAAAAGAAGTTGAAATCACTCCTGTCAAATTTTGACAGCTGTCAATGTCAAAATGCCACTTTTTTTATCTTATAATGTTCCTCGGCCTGCACACAACAACTCACCAAATTTTCATCGTAATCGGATAAATGGTATAGGAACGCATACGGGACATACACACAGACAGACAAACATTCATTTTTATATATATAGATAAAATAATTAAAAGTCAAGTTTGAAATAGAACAAAACTATTTAAATAAATTAAAATAGTAAGATAATAACTTAAACTATGAACGCGATAGGTACCCAGGTACAGCTAAATAATTATTAAATGATTAAGTACTACCGCTCGAGAATGCAAAGTTATTATAAAAGTCAAAGTTGTTGACTATTAGTAAAAGTATTTCTATAAAATAGATCAGACAGCAAAACTATTATTGAAAGCTCAAATGTTTTAATTGAATTCAAAAGAGAACAGTTCTAAGTGAGAATATTAAAATATCAAAATTACAAAGACTCACCTTGCTTTCACAAACGACACACGAAAAATGAAAGAACCAAAGCGAACCAAGCTTGAATGTTTATTCGCGGAGCGTTAAGTCACTCCCCTCGACTTGTGTTTAACCAATCAAATCGCGCAAAGACTTGTTCTCACAGGATTTATGCTGACTAACTGTCTGCGCGTTAGTGGTCGCGAAAATGACATCACCCTAGCGTGAGAACGAAAACTGCCACTTGAAAAATGTGTCATCGCGTCTCTCTGAGAATCCTGCGCTATAAATCTTGGTGTAACAACCCCGGGAAAGGGATGTGCGGCTATTCGTGACGTTAAAATGCAATTTATGACTCTAGTACTAGGAACCCTAAGTCTGGTACGTGAAGGTATGCGGTGAGAACCACTTTTAGCGCAGGTCTATACCTGTTAGATGTATTATTCTTAGTATTTTAAGTGTGGGAAACTTGTTGTAATTACGGCTATTATTCTGCAGGAAAATTCTTGTCAAATTGCTGGCAACGAGTTCATGTGTGGGAACTTGTGAAAACTGCCCCTCTCTGCATATATTTTACTATATAAACCGGCGCTTAACGCTGGAAATGTAATTCAAATTCAATTCAGTCTTCAGCAGTTAAGAAGTCAAGTTGTGACTTAGCAAGCTCTCAACCAGGGCAAGTTAGTGTTTTTATGACTACTGGTTTATAAAAAGTTGTTAGATGTTAGAATCACGGAGTGTTACCAAATAAGTGATTTTTGTGAATTGTGATTTTGTGCAAGAAATACGATGGGGTTGCAAATTCAACAAATAGGTTAGTGCCAGATAATTGTTAGTACCTAGACATTTCCGATTTTGACGATGATAAGAAATTTTAACCACTGTAATTTTGGATGTGAAACTGAGAATCTCTAAAACATGAACGTTAGTAGACTATTCTAATTTTAATAAATAACTTTCGTAAAATTTCTGATGTTTACTTTTGAAACGACTCCCGCAAGAACAAGGCCGTCGTAGGTCGTCATTGCAAGGAAAATGATGCCTTATCTGACAGATATTTAATTTAATGGTGTTTACACAGATAAGACGTCGAACCTGAAAAGCAATTAATACCCAAAGGCCACGAACCCACATATAAATATTGTAGGTCGCTGTGATTATTAGGCCAACATAAAGTAACAATAAAAGGGTTACGAATCTGACTACATGGGTCGGTCGTTACAAGGGCGACAGTCTTACAAAGCCGAGGGCCTCTGGCCCGAGGGTTCGTAAGTTGCCATAGCGTATATATCTATTAGTACCCGTGGTGCATACAAACTTTTATGTCATACCAGTTCGTTTTGAATAATAAATATTTTTTTTTTTTAATTTGATTTACCAATTTTTTATATTTACCTACGACATTACCTTAACAGTATTAAAATGTTTAATGTGTCAAAGTCAAAAATCAAAAATGGAACAAGATGCACACTTAATGTAACACTTAATGCCCGCGCGGGCCATAATGTGTACTTTATGCCCGCACGGGCATAAAGTAATCCATTATGTAGATGGTATCTAAGGTATAAAAACACAATAATGTACTGGTATGACATAAAATGATTTTATAGTACACACAGTAATAGACAAATATTATGCATTATCAATAATAATCTCCCTAGCAGCAGAATTATTACCGATAATTTTTTTTAAGGTCACGAATGGTTTTGTTGATAGAAAATTATCCCGAGTCGAAGACGAGGGAATTTTCTATCAACAAAAACATGAGTGAAACCGAGAAAAAAATTATCGGGAATTAATTCTGCTGCGTAGGAGATTCGGTAAGAAAATTTTATAAATTGGAGTTTTTTTTAATGTTCCTGAAATCTTAACATAGTATAAAACAAAGTCGCTGTCGCCCGTCTGTCCCCTTTCATATGTGCTTAAATCTTTAAAACTACGCAACGGATTTTGAAGCGGTTTTTTTTTTAATGGATAGAGTGATTCAAGAGGAAGGTTTTTATGTATAACTAGCAACCCGCCCCGCCCCGGCTTCGCACAGGTGCAATTTCAGAAAGTGGCATGCCGGGTACTAATATATTGGGTTTGTTCGGGTTTGTATTTATACCAGCGGGTTGCAACGCATGCCGGGTACACGCTAGTTTTAGTAATAAACCATAGTTACTAACAAGTAAAATCAACTTCTATTGTAAAAATACAGTGCGTCATATCAAACTAAACTCATCGGAAATATATTTTTTAAAGTTATATTTGAATTTAAAACTTAAAGACATTGGATTTCAGATAACAAATTTGTTAGGTATTTAATGTTTCTCACATTTTAGTAATAAAAATGAGTTACTAACTGCTCAATTTCTTTAGCAATCGAACTTGCTGATTCATTACCAAAACGAATAATTTTTTACACAATATTATTGTAACAATAAATATCACGGGTACGACTAAAAAACTGATTGTTACTTGCTGGTTTGTCTCACCTGTCACTTCGAAATGACTTGACGTTTGAATTAAAATTAAGTCGTAGTAGTATACCTAAGAAAAATTATCACTCATTAATTTCATTAGGTTAATAGGCTATAGACTATCGCGATAGTCTCCTGTTGCTATAAGCAACGTAAACAAAAAGGAGCCTTCTATTTGGTTGAAAATAAATTTATGAAATTTTCTTATATATTTTGGTGTTAATAATTTTTAGAGCGAAGTTTTTCAAAGTATTTTATACGATTTAGAATGGTACACATGGAATCCACATAATCTTCAATTATTTAAAATATTATTTCTGAATTCGTCCAAGAAACTAAACATAGGTTTTATGGAAGCGATCCAGATTAATCACCAACTAATTAAAAAAGTAAGTAAATAATTTTATAAATTTTGATTTTAATGGAATAGTTGAAAATAATATTTACTTCCACTTTACTGGTACTTATAATAATATACTACCTCCTAGCCTAACTGTTAGATAATCATAGAAGTGCTGATGTACTGAACTCAATCCACCCAGGGCCATCTTTAGGCACGAGTTAACTAGGCCAGTCTCCAAGGCCACGTGATTCAAGGTGTCTTCGAGAACCCAGCCCTTTTTGCGATCATAATACCCAGACACATAGACAATATTTTTCAGAATTCTTGTAGAATTGGAAAAACAAAACTCTCCTCTCTCTCACTCGCGGTCCACTTACTACGGGCTTATCATTTTATAAAAATGTGCCCCATATATATTTAAAAAACCCCCACTTGGCTAAAGACGGCCCTGAAGTCAATGTAAAGCGGCGATTGAAAACTCACCAATGGTGTCAAAGTTATACCGTGCGAGCAAAAGTTATTTGCGTCAAAGAGGGCCTTGCATCTAACGACGTAATGCTCAGCCGTAGAGCTTAATACCTGTTGGGTGTCAATAACTACCTGAATTAACAATCAATCAGTTATTCCGTCATCTTTGACAGTCGTTACAAGTAATTTGAGTCATCGCTAATTTTTCCAATTTCTTGAACAATTCACACAATGGGCTTTACAAAACAGCACAAAACATTCATGGTTGAAGCGTATTTTCGAAAAAGAGTTAGAGTAAATGGTGAGTGGCAATACAGTCTGGGTTTGTGCATGGACGATTTTCACGAACATTCCTAACGTTGCTTTTATTACTGGGAATTTTTATCATTGCCTGAAAATAACCCTTACTGTGTTTAAGGAAACAGGTTCTATTCAACACAAAAAAGGAGCAGGAAGACCATCTGTAAGAACAGAAGAACTTGTTGCAAACGTTCGTAAAATAATGCAAAATACGCCAACAAATTGTATAAGACGCCTGTCCCAAGACGTGGGAAGATCTTATGGAACATGCAGGACTATTCTTAAGAAGCAGCTAAATTTATTTCCTTATAAAGTGCCAGTATTCCAAGAAATACAAGCCGCAGATTTTGAAAGACGCAGGAATTACTCCCAATGGTTTACCCAAAATTTAAAAATAATTACATAAATTGCTGAAATTAGCCACCGCCATGCTCCAAGCATAAATTCACACGTCTCTTCATATTTTCGGAAGTGTTGACCAGCATCTCTGGAGAAATGTTACCACATTCTTGGATAATCCTTTCTTGTAATTGTTCTAAATTTACAACTGGTGTTTTAAAAATAGTGTTCTTTAAATGAGGAAAAACGAAGTAATCCATAATCGTTAAACAAGGTAATCTAGGTGGGAATGCAATGTCTGATCGAAAACTGATCAATCTGTCGTCAAAAAAATTGCCTAAGTAGTTCATAGTTTCGGCGGCTGTATAGGCGGTTGCACCGTCCTGTTGAAAATATCCAAAACGTAGTTCGTCGTCAAATAATTGCTTCACAAATGGATTCAAAATATTGTCTTTATACCGCTGTGCTGTAACTGTGTCATGGAAAAAATAGGACCAACAATTCTTCTTCGGGAAACAGCTAACCAGACACCAATATTTTGAGGGTGCAATGTATACTCTACAAATTGCACTACTTCACATGCGAGTATTCTGAGAATTCACATAACCGGAGAGGTGGAAGCAGGCTTCATCCGAAAAAAAGTCAAGTCTAATAAATCATTTCTTTCAAAACCTGCAGCTTGTATTTCTTGGAATACTTGCACCTTATAAGGAAATAAATTTAGCTGCTTCTTAAGAATATTCCTGCATGTTCCATAAGATCTTCCCACTTCTTGGGACAGGTGTCTAATACAATTTGTTGGCGTATTTTGCCCTATTTCATGAACGTTTGCTATCAAAAATAGATCGATAACAAATTCATTTGCAAGAAGTGAAGTCCGACATGACTGTCTTCATTTTGAAGGATCAATAATTATATAATTACAATATTATTTTTAATATTATAATTTGTCCTACACTGTTTGAAATACGATTCGCAATAATTATTAGTAGGTACAATATTCCCTACTTCTCAAAATATGACTTACATGTTCTCATTTGTTATTCACAATATTTGTAAATATAGCCCATAATTATTTAGATGTCCTTTTCATTTCCTTACGGATACACAAATAAATATTTCGGTTTTGTTACATTTTGGCTTAGAGGAAAAATCTGTTTCCTTGAGGTAAAGTTTGAGTGACAATCCTCTTATAATGGGGTGATATTGCTGAGAAAAGTTTTCCTTGTTGCAACTTCCTGCTCCTTTTTTGTGTTGTATAGGACCTGTTTCCCTAAACACAGCCACGGTTCTTTTCAGGCAATGATAGAAATCCCCAGCAATAAAAACAACTTTAGGAAAATGTTCGTGAAAATCGTCTATGCACAAACCCGGATTGTATTGCCACTCATCATTTACTCTAACCCCGTTTCGAAAATACGCTTCCACCATGAATGTTTTGTGCTGTTTTGTAAAGCCCATTGTGTGAATTGTTCAAAAAATTGGAAAAATTAGCGATGACTCAAAATACTTGTAACGACTGTCAAAGATGACGGAATAACTGATTGATTGTTAATTCAGGTAGTTACTGACTGACACCCAACAGGTATTAAGCTCTACGGCTAAGCATTACGTACTTAGATGCAAGGCCCTCTTTGATGCAAATATTTTTTGCTCGCACGGTATCATGCCCTATATCTATCTTCAACCGTTTACTAAATATTAACACAATGCTGGTATGCACCATTGATATGTTTCTGAACTTAAGTCACAATCTTTAAGGCATTGACAATGAGAATTTGGTATTTAAGTTTGAGAATGTCAGTGAATGTTAATCAAATTTTAATTTTGTTCTTTTGATATAATATCCAAATGCGCCTTGCTGAAGATGAGCATAGAAATTTTAATTATGTTGTGTTGTGGAGATAAAAGTAGAAGTGAATACGAAATTCGTGATATGTTCAATAAAAAATACCCAAATCGCCTGTCTATTAGCCAATCGACAGTGCTTAGGGTGGAAAATAAGTGGAGAACTTCCCGTACTGTTGAAGATAGTGTTTAAAGTGGTCGTCCTGGTATACCTAAAGAGAAAAAATTAACATATCACATATACAGAAAGATTCTCATAGCTAAAGCAGACAACTTGGGCGTGACTACGATACTTACCAAACCACCGTAAATATAAAAAAATAGAAGCTCCATCCCTACAAACCAGTAATTGTATAAGAGTTATTGGACGATGATCCCGATAGGCGAAAGCAATTTTGTGAAATAATGATTGATGTAACAGAAATTCACGCACTAATTGTCCAAAGAATTATATGTTTTTCATATGAAGCTCCGTTTTTCTTTAATTGTCAGGTCAATAGATAAAACTACAAATCGATGGCCTAAGTATAAACGTCGTAACCCCCAAAAATTTCAAAAAGTCGACTTTGGCACCAATATAATAATCTACCTAAGATGCACATTGTACCAGACCATAGAAAGCCACAGTCATCATGAAAAGAAATTTTACGCGCCAAAACAAAACGTCGTATTAACAGAGAGTATACTGTTTGACTTGTAAAACGTCGGAAGCCACGTCTTTTGTCATTAGATTTTTAAAGTGTCAGTGGTGGTTTTCGGTTTTTACCAGAAGGTTTTTGCTTGTCCTGAACAAAAGTAGTTATTGGACATACGACGTTATGCACTTTGGCCATCGAAATACTGGGCATTGGAAAATTCTTACTAGCTCATGGAAAATCCCACCCAGTATAAGAGGGTTATTGTTTGGGCGGACACAAAGAGGGTAATCGGATCATGTTCTTTGATGAAAGCATCACTGGAGAAAGACATCTAAATTTCCTTCGAAATGATCTGCTTCCAGCTCTTGCCACTTGCCACTCTATTTCCAATTTCCATTTCTATTTACCAAGTTTACCTCATTCTGCAGCTCATGTACAAGAGTTACAACTTAAATATACATTTTTTTCGGGGAGGTGGATAAGTAGACGGGGGTCAATAGAGAGGCCACCCCTACGAATAAAGAATACAAAGGAAGTAGGGTATTGTAGATTGACAGTTGTCCGGGATGGGGGCCGATGGCGGCAACATTTGACGCATGCGCGTTTCCGGTCCACCTGTGGCGTATCATTAAAATGGTAATAATAAAATGATTAATGAAATTTTATTTGACGAAGAAAATAGAAAAAATATTTAGATTCATATATACCTATAAGATACGTTAAGGTTGGTGTAATAAAACAATACAACTATTTCTTTTAATTATTTATTTAAATAAGGTAACGGAGGTGAAAGGGTCCTTAATGTAAATATCTGGTTAAATAACTAAAAAACACCTATTATTATACATTAAAAAAAAAATTGCATGAAACAAATTGTTTCAGATAATGAATACTGATGAAGGCAAAATTATTGCCAAAACGTCTACGTTAAAAAATAAAATTTTAAAAAACCTTACTATTTCTTCATGAACCAAATCACAAGAAAATAATAAAATATATTATAATATAGTCCTGTTTATTATATGTACCTAAATAATATTAATGAAATTTCTAGTATACAAGAAAATTATCAAACGACAAACTATGCAGATAATACAAACATTTTATTTATTTCTAGTATCAACAACTTAACAAGTTAATTATAGATACATAAACCCTATTTCGAAAAGCTATCCTAAGCTATAATAAATATTCAATTAGCATTTGCCTAAGCAGTTCATTCTTTAATTTTAATTTTCCATAGTTTAAATTATATATTATGTCAATGTCTCCACAATATTTATTAAAATAGAGCACAGTCTTATAAGTGGTGAGTTTTTGTATAGATTTGTCCTCGGTGTAGGAATATAAAATACATGTGCGGATCTAGTATTGACTAAGCCTATTCTAAACAGAAGCAGTCCTAAGAACTCTTTATTATCTATTTTGTCTCTAATTATTTTATATAAGAAAATTATTCTTGCTTCTATACGCAATAGTCTTAAAGAAGGGAAATTAAACAAATTACACAAAAGCCCTTGATCTGTACCTCTTGGCGGATAAACAGAAAATGACTTGTAGTACAAAAATTTTAAAAATGTACGCTGAATATATTTTAAAAGAGCAATCTTATTGGCATACTGAGGATCCCAAATAGTTCATGCATACTAAAGTTTTGTAACTACCAGGGATTAATATAAAGTTTTATGGCGTTAACATTTTTAAAGTATTTACAAGTTCTTATAATAAATCCTAGCATATAAAGACCATGAACTTCTCGAGCAACATATTTAACAATTATGATTGAAGTAAATAATTATTGGTTTTCTAAAGACAAACTGATATTAAATAAATCAAAGACCGTTATCACCTTGTTTAAGACTAACCGATACACTTTGGAGAATCCGGAAATCGTAACCATTAATGATTGTCATATAAGATTAAAGGAAGATACTAAAATCTTCGGTGTGTTGTTGGATAGTAAAATGTCCTGGAAGAGCCATGTCCTGGAAGAGCCCTTTCCAATATATGTTGTAACCAGAAGGTGTTCCATTTAGATTCACAGTAGGATAATTATCTTCAGGCAGGTTTTGACATGGTGCCTTATAAGATATTGCATAGGAACGTACCTGCCAAAAAAATATAAGTTTTTTAATTATCACTGTTTGGCACCTTTACCAAATGACACAAAAGTACCTATAACGTGATACAACCTCTCTTTGTATTTTTTTTTTTATATTTTGATATAAATTTCTTTGAATGATAGAAGGTTTGGGACTTGCTTTGAATTTATTTTTTTTAATCAATGGTATCTCCAGTCGTCCTCAGGTGAATATTGGGAAAACGTTTCTATCATTCTAGAAACATCATTGTCTTCAATCTTTAAATATGAATTTCTTTGTTTATCGTACCTATACTACCATCCATATTTTATTACATTCTTTATCCATGGCTTTAAAATTTTAAAAATAGATTAAACCAATAAAACATCTAAAAACTTTTATCGATACCTACATAATTTATGAAAAAGTGACAAAGCAGCTTCCTCAGAAGCATAAATAATGCAGAATTATTAGTATTCATATTCTTAATTCTACCTACCTACATATTTTCCAATATTATGTAATGACCTGATACAATAGTTTCAAAACTTTCATTTTTTAACCTGGCTACTTCAAAAGTAGGCACTACTGCAGTTGGGACCAATCTAACTTTCAATCTTGAAGTTCTGTCAACCCAATCTTCAGAAAAATGCTCGGAGCAAAGAACTCTATTTCATATAGGATCCCAATCACTTCGGTTTACAATTTTCAACCATGCCTTTTTTCTTGGATAATTATGTGGAAAACTAAAAACCAATAAGTATTTTTAATTTGCTTTTCTGTAGAAATGGGGTAACCCAGTCGATTAATAAATAAATAATATTTTTCTGGTTTTATAAGACGAACGCCCATGAATGACGAATGACATGCGAGGTTCGGAGGTTATGTGTATTTTGATATTAAATTAAATATTTACATTTTTTTTTCTCTACAGATTAAAAAAGTTTATATATCTAAACATAAACTTACCGATGAAATGTAATGCCCAGTTTTTTACTTCCTAGCGTTTGGGAGCACCCACAAGCAGCACAATTAACCATATTTATAGCTTTTTCATTAACCCATAATACCAAACAATTAATCCGTTTTAATCGCTGTCCAGCGCTAAAAGTATACTCCACTGTCGCACTAAAGTAACTATAAGTTTACTTACTAGAATTCGTTAAATATGGTTCTTAACTAATTAAAATGGAAATTAACTCAAAAACAGCAAAGAAAGCAGAAATCACAGCTCGACCTGTCAACTAGTGTCAACCACGGTCAACCACCAAAACAAACATGGAGTCATATTTAGACATTAGATGGGGGATCAAAATGGCCGACTTCCGTCGGTCGCGTTGTAAGGCGGTTTATGCAAAATCCTACTTCCTTTGTATTCTCAATTCGATGGGCCACCCAGATTTCCTAATCTTAACTTACGGAACTTTTTTGTAGGGCTACGTTAAAACTTTAGTTTATTAATCTAAACTAAATTCAATAGATACTCTAAGGAGTTCATTCGACGAGTAATACGAGAAATGTCTCCACAAGTAGTACAAAATGTACAACACGAATTTTTAGATCGATTGATCTGCTGCAGAACAGTTGGTGGAGGGCATTTTCTTAACTTCTTATAAAATGGTTTATTTGTCCTTTGTCTGTTTTCTTTTAATAGTTAATAAAAGTTTATATTAAACGGTTGAAGATAGGCGTGACCGTGATTCTGCTGGGACGGCGTTACGGTATATTAATAGCCGGTGGACTCTTGGCTTTTAATACATCGTGCCGTTTTCTGTGGAGTTGCTTTAGGTTATGGCTATCCATAAAATCCTGATAGGACGAAACTGCCGTCGTGGTCTATTCGCCCCAGGGTATCCATTATATTTGGATCCCTGTATATTTCAATACAAAATACAGTTGCACTACTAGTCCGTATGCCACTACTTTGTTGTTTTTAATTATGTAAAAAAAAAATCGAAATTTTGTATTATAGTGTCGTGTCGGTACCAGACTGATAGCATTGATTTTATTGGCACCGCTAACTCTCGCAGCCTATAAAAACATTATTTACTGAAAAATATTGGTGATTTTATATTTCTGTTTTAGATGGCACGATTTACTTACACTGTCGCAAATATTATGACATCATTATATTACAAATAGAATGGTCCAACAAGGGAGAATTTACGAATAAGCCATGCAGGAAAAAATGGTAAAAATTCATCGACTACGCGACAACTAGATGTTTACACAATTAGTATAATATTAGAGATTAAAAACGTTATAGGACATTTTTGTTATAAAATAAATTAAGAAATTCCTCTTTCAATTAGAATAAGGGTAAGCAATTAAAACTTGTCCTGCAACATAACCTCTTGGTTGACATTTATGTAAATGTGTAAAAGTAGAAGTAAGTATGTAAGGCTTCAGGCCGATCTAATTACACAGTCACGGTCACAGTCAGATACAGTGTTTTCACACGACAAAGTCAAGTCGTAGTGTATTCATTATAGAATCCGTAGGCAGTAGTAATATATATGTAGGCAGTAGAAATATATAGGGTCAGCATCGTAGCCAGGAGGGAGAGGGGCGACAGGGCGTAGAGATGTTATCTCTACGCTGGGGCTTAGGGCTAATATATGTGTAATAGATAGAGGAAAGTATCCTTAAATGACACAGCATGTAAAATGACAAACCGCCCTTTATTTTGGAACTACACGTGCTATCTAGCGTATAGGTGCGGTGTGTGTTGTGTAAAATAGAGAAGAACCGTAAGAAAAAGATGCCTATTTGAATGGCATTCTTCTATCTGATGTTTAGCACATGTCACCTGTTGACACTTTTCCTCTAAAAAGGCTAGGCTTCTTCGTGTACATGTAACACCACGATAGTTTAATTTGGACATGACATACATCGGGATTTTTTGGTATGTTTTCGATTAAATATAGGAATTTCTCAAGGAAGTATACCAGGTTCAATATTATTTATTTTATAAAGTAACGATAGGCCTTTAGTTTTAAAAATGTTTAAGTTTGCTAATTTACATTAAGGTTTTAAATATTTTTGCAGGTGTAATTGCTCCAAATTCTGAGATATAATATTAAATTGGCTGAAAGTAAATAAATAAAATTTAAATATTTCAAAAAGTAAATGTATGGTTATAGGTAATAATTTAAATACAGAAAAAGAAAAGCACGAAGTCTTTCTCCACAATATTTATTCTTCGAAAAACTAGGCGAACCTAGGATCACATCGACATGTTTCGAGTGTAGAAACACTCATCATCAGGAAAATAAAATGAAAAGTAAAATGCTGATGTTTTTAGCAAAAGAGAAAATAATAGTGAGATTGAGCCGTAATGGAGCTTTTAATGGTGTACAAGGGGTGTAAAATTTCAATTTTACTTTTCACTTTGTTTTCCTGATGATGAGTGTTTCTACACTCGAAACACGTCGATGTGATACTAGGTTCGCCTAGTTTTTCGAATAATAAATATTGTGGAGAAAGACTTCGTACTTTTCTTTTTCTGTATCATTTAACTCCACTTTGAGTATGGACTACTTATTCAAAAATAATTTAAATTGTCATAATATAAATGCTGTGACTGATGATGAAAAACTGAAATAAGTAAACAGTTTTAAATATTTTGGGATAACTATTGTTTCAAAATTAAAGTTCTTTAATTATTTTGAAAGTATCATAGCGAAGATTGCAGGAAAAGTAGGTTATTTTAAAAGAATCAGTTCTAAATTTTGTTTGTTTTCTAAAAAAATGTATTCAGTACTATTATATAAGGTACCACATTTTCTTTATTGTTCTTCTATTTTATATTGTGCTAGGGAGGAAATATATAACAAATTACAAATGTTACAAAATAAGGCAATGCGAATAATTTTAAATTGTGACAAATATACAAAAAAAATTTTATGTTAAAAAATCGTCGGTTAAGAGAGTAAACCTGCTAAGTCACATTTTGGAAAATGTATAGGAGAGCGTAAAAACTATCTAGAAATCGGACAATTTATGTTTTTCAATGTTTGAAATGCCAGTTTTGTAAGCTTTGTTTCGCTAAGGGACTTATGGGCGATATGATCACATAACGGAGGACTCACCAGAGAATACGATAATACAAAATAGTAAAAACCCGTAAAAAGTGAACTTAGCAGGTAGTACGCTCCTAACCGACGAAATTTAGATTGGTTAAATGTTAGAAATATAATTTTTATTTAGTATGTAGGTATGATTCAACATACATAGAATTTTTTTTTAAATTATTGCCTAATTGTTTAAAAGTTTTTTGTTCTTTGAATTATGACCATCATAATTATAAAACAATAATTTAATGCGGATAAAGTGTCTAAAATATTAACATATAAATATATTTTTTTGAAAAGGTTTAGGCGAGGGTTTAGTAGAATATAATAATTTGGAAAATTCTATTACATCTCAAATATCATTTTGAAAAAAAGTTTAAAATAACATTTAATTAAAGAACAAAATTATACCTAACATTTGATACAATTTGCAAATTGTTTGACTTTTCTGTCTGATGGTTACGTTTTAAAATTTAAAAATAAATTTATAAAAATTTGTTAAAAACATATTGTATTAATAAAAAAAGTATATTTAATTGTAGCGTCTTGCTAAATAACTTTACTTACTACAATATGCCTCTTTGAAGGAATTTGTGTTTTCACTCTATATTTCATTACTTATTTAGATTCAGGCTAAAATAACAGATATCTCAGAAACGGTTTAATTCGTCGTAAAACAAAGATATAGCGTTTTTCATGCCCATTTTCATTCACACATATTATACAGGTGTGCAAGCATATCTTAGGTGTAAAGTGAAATTGACCCCCGATGCCGCATTTGACTTAAATAAATTTATTGTTGGTTTTAGGTGCGGAAGTTTATGAATAATAATAAAAAAAGTGAAATCCTGCCCTGGTCAATGCTGCAAAGTTATGAAAACATAATGTTACTAGAAATGGCATATGACAAAAGCGGCCATTACAAACTAACGTGATAACTAATATACCTGTTATTTCATTCCATGCAACTGTGTTTATAGTTTACCAGTAGTAGCGTACCGTATTGACGAAATCGACAAATGAAATTCGATGTAAAATATTTTTAATATACAGGGTGTCCCATAACTTATGGGCCGTAGAGTAATTGGAGATACTAGACATCAAACTAAGCCGATTAAGTCATATAAGTTTTTTCGGATTGTTACTCGTTCTAGAGATACAGGGTGTTAAAAGTAAAAGTTTATTCTCGAAAATAAGCCATAATTTTAAAACCGTTTAATGAATTGAATTGAAAGTTGGCAGTATTATGTTTTTATGAGCAAGAAATAAGAATTTGTAGAAATTTTTAGGTTTCACACTAGAGGGCGCTAGTTGCATACACTGGGCTTCATAGATCTATGATTTTTTTTCTTACCTGTGATATTAGGTGTTTTTCAATTAAAGTTTCTTCAAGAAGGGCATTTTCTGAGTCAAAAAGGTGTACTTGATTGATCTTAATATCTTCAACGGGTTTCGAGATATTTTCCTTTAAACATCCCAAAGCATAAAAAAACATAGTACATAATTAAATTAATATTTTAATTATCACAACGCAATAAATTCGAAACAGTGGAACAAAAACAAGAAGCTCACTTTAGTAAATGTTGAAAGTGACCACGTTGACCTCAATACACTTTATTAAACTTTTAACTAAATAAATAATAATATTAATAATAATAATAATAAACTTTTACTTTCAACACCCTGTATCTCTAGAACGAGTAACAATCCGAAAAAACTTATATGACTTAATCGGCTTAGTTTGATGTCTAGTATCTCCAGTTACTCTACGGCCCATAAGTTATGGGACACCCTGTATATATTGTATAATTTCAAAACGTCTTCAAATTCGAAAATACGCTTAGTAGCTTTCTTACAAAAGTAAAATCTCGCAATAATGAAAACACAAAAATTGAATATATCGAATCCCTTGCGAGTGTGGCGAATCGTACATTGGAGTAACAAAAAGGCCCTTCCCATACAAGTTAAAGAATATCTGAAACATATTCAAAGAGGTGAAACTTCGAGATCAGGTATAGCGAAATGTATGTATGCATGGATAGTATTTAAGCAGTAGCCATAGAATTAAAGTTTAGTTTACACTTGAAAATGGTTAGAGCTACTAACTAAACGAAACGTTGTGTTAAATAACAAAATAAAGACAATGGCCCGACGAAGTAATTCTTCATTTTATAAATTAGGTATGAAAGTAATTTATTTTTGCGCTAGAATGCACCGTTTTTGAGATATTTGCTTATTTTCCATTTTAAGGCTGAAATGAAGGGTTCAAAACGTAAAGTTATTAAATGCGATACATTTTATTAGTTTAATCTGCTTTGAATATAAAATTTGTGCTGCAACAATAGCTTTGTTTCACTTTAATTATAATTTCAAAAAAATCCGAGAATAATCCAATATCCATCCAATCCATATTTAATGAAACACGTATTTTAGCGTTCTAAGAAATTCAACCCCTAAGGAATGTGTCTATAATAGAAAAGTCCATGATCTATGAGCGTGCCAACTATTAGAAAATTCCTACCTCACAAACGCCTAAAAAGTGTATTATCAATCGGTGGCACGTGTGTAGTGCACCCGTAAAAATTATCGACTTATCGTTATCATCTACCTATTAAAAAAATATTATTTTTGACCAGTGTCACAACATATTATCGAAAATTTTACGGTAGCATCATATGGTAAGGAGTCAAATTTTTAAGGGAATATTTTGGAAGTATCCTACCCTATCTACTCTAAAAGCCGTACCTAGCTTTACTAAAATAATAATAATTATTATTCCGTAAGGAGGATCCATCAGTATTGCCAATAGTTGACGTTCATTGGATAAAATCAGCAAAATGGCAAGAAATTTTTAAATCTGACAATCCTGCAACCAATATAACCAAACGCGTTTATTCCCAAATTTTGTAGACTTTTTTTTATGACATCATATTCCGAGAACGAGAAACTGCGAGAATTTCGCGAGACCAGACGAGAAAACATTTTGCAAGATGTCAGCGAGGCGAGATCTGGAAAAATCTCATCTCGATTTGAGGTGAGACGAGAGTTTTTAAAAAAATGCGAGATTCGTCTCGAGAAACACTATTTATTATTGTGCAGTCATTTTCTATGGTTTACAAGTAATAAACTTATAATTAATTAAAAATAAATAATTGACCAAATTTCTCAAAATTTGGGCGTGGTAGTTTTTATTTTTCATTTGTTCGAAGGAATTTCTTAACTGGAAAATGTTAAAAAGGAAATGCGGGAAAGTCATTCATAAAATTAGCAAAATTCGCAAAATCTAGCGTGGGTAATTAAGTTCGCAGCAGTCAAGAATTTTCCAAATTTGCAATTAATTAAAAGATTTTATACCAAAAATGTTTTTATCAAAAAAGCCCTCTATAACAGTATAGCTCGCTGAATTGGTATAATGTGTATATGTCGTAGACTGATAGAAAAATCCGACATTTTATGAAAAACCTAGTCACTTCATAAAGCGTCGGCAGATTTTTTAAAAACATGAAATTACACGATCTGCCGCGTCACTTTATGAAGAGACCTTGACGTTTCGGCGTATTATGTATAACACAATCTGCCTAATTTTAAATATCGTCACTTTATGTAGTCGATGTCATGTCAGTCGGCAGATTGTGTAATTCCGTCTAAAAGGTATATTGGCAACTGGTTTGTTCGTTGTTCCCCAGAGCATTTTTTTTTTAATTAAATTTTTTCAACTAATATTATTTTATAAAAATTAAAAAAAATGCTCTGACAAACCCGAACAAACCAGTTGCCAATATACCTTTTAGACGGAATTACACAATATACCTTGTTTTTGTGGCATTTCATGAAGTGACGATATTTAAAATTAGGCAGTTTGTGTTATGCATAATACGCCGAAACGTCAAGGTATCTTCATGAAGTGACGCGGCAGATCGTGTAATTTGAAAAACGTGGACATATTTTACCAAATAAAGGTACAAAATATAATAAAATATGATTGGATCAGCCGTTTTCTAGATAATTTTTTTTTTATTTCCTTCCATTTAATCGAAAATTCAGGTTATTTATTTATTTAAAAAGAATAAATCTTAAAATTTTATTTAATTTGCAGTGTTGATAATCTTGAGTTCTCTCTCAAATTTCTTTTTGTTATGGCAGTTTTGAATTTAAGGGACTAAATCAAGTTAAATAGTTTTATGGTATTCTTTACCTAGGTACCTCTGGTACAATTATTTTAATTCGTCAAACTATTTCGGTCTTATAGTCTTCCAGTTGTGTTTTCACCGTCTCAACTTTGCCCCCACAACTCTTTATATAGGTTTTTAATTTAATAGTTTTCAGTGTTTTCGGCAGTTGAATTTTTTTTTGAAAATATTACAAATTTTTTTAACTTATATATAGATCCACCTGGCCCAAATGATTATACCAAGTATAAAGTATTTTATGGTAGTATTGGGAATATGGAGGTTAGATTGGACAGAAAAGTCAACCCTTAGAACCGTTCAACGTTTTTATCGTTATATTCATTGGAATATTGTAATTATATCTTTTCTATTGATGACTATAAAGCTTATACAATTGATTTCAATCAAGGCTGATGCTGAGCCTCTTTTTCAATGTATTGCTTTTTTCTTGACAGTCTTTGAAACAGTAATAAAAGCCATTATCTATGAAACAAATGGCACTACCAAACTATTTCAGGATATAATTAGTGAGGAAGAGAAAATTAGCAAGTCTAATGATGAACGAATTAAAATGTACAAAAAAGATGTTAGAAATATTATTACCATAAAGAATGTCTTTCTGGCGGGCTTTATTATTACATTCTTAATATTTTTTACAATCAAAACGATACTTTTCAGTAAAAGTGATGTAAGAGAAATGATAAGCGAAAAAGAAATGTCTCAAAGATCAGTATTTTTGCCACTCTGGTTACCTTTTAAGGCAAACGAAAATTTCGTATGTGTGATTATTTTAAATATTATATTCATCCCTTTCACTACAACTTTATTTTGGTCTAATGAAATGATTACTTTAACACCTGCAATATTTGCGACTGCAGAACTTAAATTCGTACAAGCCCTTGTACGCAACCTTGAACTGAATAATGCGATTGATAACCAATATGTCGACATAAGAAGAATCGTGAAAAAGCACTAACAAACCCGAACAAACCCGAACAAACCAGTACACGACTAGAACGATATAAAAAAATTCTAAACCAGTTTTTGTACATACATAACATCATTTTTTTTTTAATTTGACTAGGTATGTACAGTTACAGCCATTAAATCTTGGGCAGAACCTTTTTAGCTTTGTAACATTTACACATACACCATAAGTATACCTGTAATACCTGTTGAACAAAATGTCATTATAGAATAAATGTCACAGTTTTAATTAATGAAAAATGCCAAATTTAACGACCCAGCAGAAAGTTTTAATAATTCATTATATTGAGCAGGAAGGTTGGACTGAAAGGGGAGTTTCAGAAAGGCTCAACATCCCAAAGAGTACGGTTCATTTTTTCAAAACAAAGTGGCAAGAAACGCATTCCTTGGAAAGAAGACCTGGAAGTGGTGGTCCCAAACAATCCCATGAAGAACAGGATAACAATTTGGTTAACATATTAAGGGACCAACCTTTTAAATCCATTGTAAGGGCTAAAATAGAAATAAACTCCCCGGGATCGGTGAGAACAGCTCGACGAAGGGTTAGAGAAATCTCTGAATTACGCTGTCATCCAGCAGCTGAAAAGCCATTTTTAACTACCGAAAATAAGGAACAACGGGTCGGTTTTTCGTTACAGTATTACTTGGAACCCCTAGTTTTCTGGGAAAAGGTAATATTTACAGACGAGAAAGTGTTTCAGTCTTGCTACAATGGAAGACTAAGAGTATATAGGCCTCCAAGAACTCGATTCGATAAAAGATTTACCCAAAAGGATCGAAATAGTGGTCGATTTTCTGTAAACGTCTGGGCATGGATGAGTGCTCAAGGATTTGGTGTGTGTCACTTTATTGAAGGACGATTTAATATAGAGGTATACATGATTATTTTACAAAATACCATGTTACCTTCTGTATTAGAACGATTTCCAGGAAGGGATTTTATTTATCAGCAAGATAATTGTCCCATTCACACGGCCCGATAAGTAAGGGAATGGATGGATCAGGAACAAATTATCATTTTACCATGGCCCTCACGCAGTCCGGATTTAAATATAATGGAAAATGTTTGGGGTGTTTTAGTAAAAAAAAATTAATGGTGAGAATAATTTTAGGCCACAAAATTTGAACGAATTAAAAAATAAAATTGCACAAGCTTGGAATGAGTTAAATCGGGACTTTGCAAGGGCTTTGGTAACTTCAATGCCTAGAAGGATAAACTCTCTCTTGGACAAAGGGAGAGCCGCGCTAACATATTAAAATTTGATTAATTATGATGTATTGTAAATAGACTGACCCAGGCCTGCCTAAATGCATCATGTCCTTGTCCCTATTATTTGAAAATTGCATTAAAACTATGCTGCTCCGGGTAACACCGCTGTGAAAGTCGTTGTCAATCAACCAAAAACGTAAAAGAAAGAATCATTTGACTGCCGCGCGATGGTTACATGTCTCAACATATTTAGATAACTAAAACGGTATAATATATAAGTCTAGTATCAACAATTTAAAAAATATTTCCGAAGTTGATTTGTTGTTGACTTATTTTACCTAAAATATCTTTATTATTGGTTGAAAACTAATATGTCAAACCGACTTTTAAAAAGACGTTAATACGACGTCTTATCACTGCCGTCAAATACACGTCTCAAAACACACGTCAGAATAACGTCATATTATGGTCAAAAGACGAATATGACCAAAACTGACCGAAGAACGACGTTATTTAGACGTAATTTACGTCATTCTGGCTACCTGGGTACATTCTTAAAATTTATAACTTCTGCCTTAAGCACGGATACTTTCCACAGGAATGGAAAAAAGGCATAATTGTAGCTATTCCAACGCCTAATACCAACCAATCAATTCCATCTAATTATCGACCTATTACACTTCTTCCAGTTTTAGGTATTAACCTGGAAATCATTATTAGGAACAGATTGGAAGCGTCAATTGGAGATGTCATACCTGGTTACCAGTTTGGCTTTAAAAACAAAAATTCCACCACTCACCCACTCATCATACTGAAGAACAATGTGGAGATAAGCAAGATAAACAAACAGAAGTCGATGGCTCTCTTTATGGATATCAACAAAGCGTTTGATAGCGTCTGGCATATGGGTCTTCTCTATAAATTACACCTTAGTAACTGTTTAAAACAACTTGTACACCTTTTAAGAAATTGGCTGAATGACCGCCGGCTAGTTGTTCGTGTGAATAATTGCAGGTCTGAAGAGTTTAGTCCGCAACAGGGTTTACCACAAGGGTCGCCTCTCTCTCCGTTTCTCTACAGTGTTTATTGCTCATCAGATATCTACAACTACGTTGACGATAACCAGCGGTACTTTTCTCCCACAGCATATATTTTAAAGTATGCAGATGATACTGCCCTCCTGTCTTATGGCAGAACAATACATGAAGCGAGAAATAGATTACAGGAGCTATTAGACAAAACAATCACCTGGTTTAATAAATGGAAGTTAAAGCCTAATCCTGCTAAGTCTCAATATATTATTTTTAACCATAACATCAACCATAATAGCCCCACAATCACTATGTTTAATCAACAAATACACCCAATTGCTAATGCAAAATATTTAGGAATGGTTATTATATGTAGATAATAAAATTAATTTCAATGGTCATACTGCAGCTGTAAAGAAATCAATCATAAGCAGAGCTAAGCATTTCTCAAGTCTTACCCATAAAACCCTAGGAATTTCCAGAATTACTGCATGTAAAATATATAAACTTATCTGCCGGCCAATAATAGAATATGGTCATCAGCTTCTGCTTACCTGTAGACCACCTGCACTGAGAAACCTAAAAGTCGGAGAAACGTCAGCGCTGCGAAAAATCACCAAGATACGTCACCCCAACAATCCCATCCACAACCCTCCAAATTATACTGTATACGAGCTTTGTAATGTGCAGCCGATCGAAGAAAGACTAATAATTGATCTGTCGAGAACTTTTGCAAAACAACAGCATAACCTGAACATAATCCAACCCTACTGCCTTCAGCGTGTCCCCATTGCTGACCCACGAAATGTCGAAGTCGAACCTAAGAACACTACGTTGGAACAACTAATGAGCTATATCATCATATAAATCAAATTTTAACCTTATAACCAGTCAATGCTTTTAAATTTTTAAACTGTTGTGTTTAAGTTTTTTATTTTATTTATTTTTTATTTATTATTCTCAATTTATTTTTGTGATTTTATGTTTTATATAACTTGCCTTTTTTTTACATTTTATATTTATTTACGTTTTTACATTTATAACTTTAGTATACGTTTATACAGGGTGATTCATTAAGGGTGGCGACCGGCCATATCTCGGAAACTACTAGGCATAGAAACTTGAAGAAGAAAAAATTATGATTAAAGCGGTCATGAGAAAATTCTGAAAATTACTTTCAAGTTCCTCATTTCGCCGCAAGGGGGCACAATTAAATTTTTTTTTTTAATTTTAAATTTCTCCGAAATTTCCCATATTAAGGTATAACTCTGATTACATCATCGAAAAGCTTAGACAATTCTGCATCATTTTGGTTTAAGGCTCATTGGCGTACCGGCCTTGATAAGAGTGGGGGAAGCTATTGAATGTGCAAACATTAAAATCGCTGTAACTTGTAAACGACTTATCCGATTTTACTAAATCTAAGCTTGTTTGGAAGGGAAAGGTAAGTATCTTCAATCGCCGTATCCAATAGTACACGATAGTGTTTAATAAAATTGCTAGAGGGCGCAATTTGTAATAATAACAGTTTTTTCGATTTTATCCCGGAAATTCAAATCATACGGTATAACTGTGACATCATAATCGAAAAGTAGATGAAATTTGCAAGAAAATATGTGAAGACCGCAGTTCGATATCTTTGTTCGTTTCAGAGTTATTGCCAAAACAATAATTTTTAATACAAATTGCGCCCTCTAGCAATTTTATTAGAAATTATCTTGTACCATTGGATACGACAATTCAAGGTACTTACCATTCTCTTCCAAACAAGCTTAAATTTAGTAAAATCGGTTAATTCGTTTAGAAGTTACAGCGATTTTAATGTTTACAGTTTCACTGGATAAGAGTGGGAGAAGCTATTGAAAGTGTAAACATTAAAATCGCTCTAACTTCTAAACGACTTATCCGATTTTACTAAATTTAAGCTTGTTTGGAAGACCCTTCAATTGTCGTATCTAATGGTACAAGACAGCTTCTAATAAAATTGCTAGAGGGCGCAATTAAGGTAGTTTATTTTAAAACATTTTTTCACAAATGATATAAATTATAATAACTTATATTATTCTAATTATTTTGTCAATACTCTACTATTTAATTTTATTGGGACATCGGAAAACTCCTTATTAATATATTAACTTTATATTATATTAATTTTACTTATTAATATATTAATTTTAGGATTATATTAACAAAAAGAAAATAGCTTATTATTTCTTTACAGAATTTCTATGCTATAGTCATTTACTACTTATAATAATAATTCTAAATAGAAAAATTCAGGTAAGACGTTAATTTTTATTTAAATTACTAGTTTTTAATGTAGGATCTTTTTATTTTTGTTGTTAATGTACCCCTTTTGGAGGGCTGCTTAAAAGACAAGTATTAGGCTAAGGAAAATTTTTTTTCTGTAATTAATTTTTTTGGTGTTTATTCAAATTCGGATCTGAAATAAAACTTTTTATTGAAGTTTGTATCCTATTGTATACAGGGTGATTCACGTTGAGTGGCCTAGTAGAAGATCTCGGAAACAAGTAAAGTTATATTTCTAAAAATTTGGGAGCGGGCATAATTGGCTATGAACTTTTAAAATATTATATTTCGACGTTTGTGTCACTTCCGGTTATACCGGAAGTTATGGCCAACTTTGGTATTTCAAATGGATTACCCTGTATATTTTAGCATTTTTGGATACCTTATTGAAACCTAAGTAACTTTTATTAACAATAATCTATACCTATCTCTAATCGTTTTTGAGATATACTTATATGAATTATAAAATGCATTTTTTATGTAAAAATCTTATCGAGATGAAACCTCAGTAATTTTGAAATTAATAAAGGTAAACATTTATAATTTTGTAGGCATTTAACTAAAACATAGATCTTTAGACTACATTACTTAAATTTCATGTTTTGTATACAGGAGGTTTTTTGCCAATGTGGCCATTTAGATAAATAAGAATAAGTAAATTTTTGCAAATGGAACACCAAATTTCCCATCTAAATGTTTTATATTATGTCAGTATCATAGTATCATTATTTTTAGTCGTTTTGAAATTATGAGTATTAAAAAAAATATCTTAAAATACCTATGTGTTTGTGTTAAGTTCATAAGACATTATTTTTGTAAAAAAGACATCGGCATAGGCATAGGATATTTTTATCCTAAAACAGTAATTTGCTTTTCTTCAGAGTTTAGAACAGGCATCGGAATGTCCTTATGGCTTTTGTATAACCAAAGTTATAAAAATTGGCCTCAATTATTTTAAAGTGTTTATCGCTAATTGGTAGTAAATGTGGATATCGCTCATTAAACACTCTGCATGTTCTGCTTATGATTCGTAGACACTCTCAGTGGCGCAACCAGAAATTTTGTTCGGGGGGGGGGCTTTAACTTCTTGCGCCGCAGGCGAAAAAATTTTTGGGTGCCACGCCCTTTTTTGGGTAAAATACGTATGATTGACGAGAG
This sequence comes from Polydrusus pterygomalis, assembly GCA_963969555.1. Classification (NCBI taxonomy): domain Eukaryota; kingdom Metazoa; phylum Arthropoda; class Insecta; order Coleoptera; family Curculionidae; genus Polydrusus; species Polydrusus pterygomalis. Next base: position 37,055,300 of record OZ018383.1, on the reverse strand, counting down.
CGACAGCCCCCTAAAACTTCTGCAATAATACGCCGATAGCCCTAACGAAATATTTATGAAAAAAAAATTTAGAGATTTTATTTTAATTAGTCAAAATGTATTTAAAATAAGTAACGCATATATTAAGCATACTTATACTAAAATAAAACAAAAACCTTATACAATAAGTTGTAAGAAATCACTAATAATACTAATATTAAAGTAAAATTCTTCGTTTTGTTTTTGCCATTTCGTCCAGAATTTCTTCCACGGTAATATCAATATCGTGGTTCGCATAAATAGGTAGACCAGGGTCGATAATTTTTGGAACAAAAAAAATAATAGTAGGATGAAACCCATTGGAAAAGAAAGAGAATATAACAGAAATGAAAGAAAAAATAATTAACGGGCGATCCGAGGTCGGGAAGTGGAAGGGGGTGAGTTTTTAAGGCTAGAAAACGATTTATCTCGATTTCCGGGAAAACTACAAGTCCTATGGAAAAACATTAAATGGCAAAGTTGTAGGTAATAAAAAGATCTGCAACTTTTGTATTAACACTTTTTTCACATTGCCTCAAAATTTATGTGAAAAATTCAAATAACCAAGTTTTTGGTTTTTTATTTTTATCTTTTACAAAAAAAATTTTATGTTTCCACGAAATTTGGTGATAACTTACCTTTTTGTCCCAAACACACAGTAATTATTTTAATTTAAAATATTTATTTTTTCACCTTATTTTGACTTAATATCGAAAAAGCACCCTTATTTTCAATCGAAAATTCTCACGTCAAAATATCTGCTGTTTTAAAAAAGTCGGTGGGCTTTTTGTTCGTTGAAATCTCCACTTTCTGATGGTGTAAAAAATTATATACATTACTATGGTAAATGTTCTTAAAAAATGCATAGAAACGGAAAAAACTCGAATCAGAAATTTTTTTTTAATCATTATGTACAATTTTGACCTATTTATTAAAATTTATACTTTAATTACTCGAAAAACGTAACATTCCATGTTAAAACAAAAAAATTACAAATCCATAAAACATTGAGATCGCAAAAAAACATGCGAAAATAGTTCGCGAGACATGAAAAATTGGTTTGCAATTAAACGAATAGGCTAAGTTTCTAAGCTCGGGGGGGCTGCAGCCCGGCAGCCCCCCCCCCCCTGGTTGCGCCACTGGACACTCTCCATAATAAATTTAAAATATCATTATTAGAATAATGTCTTATGAACTTACCACAAACACATATTTTAAGATATTTTTTTAAATTGCTCATAATTCCAAAACGACTAAAATTATTGATACTGACATATTAAACATTTGATTCTCTACACGTTTCTAAAATAAAAAATATGGTGTTCCATTTGCAAAAATTGACTTATGCACATTTTTATCTAAATGGCCACATTGGCACACTTTTAAAAACCCCCTGTATGCAAAACATGAAACTTAACTAATGTAGTCTAAAGATCTATGTTTTAGTTAAAAGCCTACAAAATTTGAAATGTTTAGCTTTATTAATTTCAAAATTACTGAACTTTCTTCTCGGTAAGGTTTTTACATAAAAAATGCATTTTATAATTCATATCTCAAAAACGGTTAGAGATAGGTATACGAGTAGATCATTATTAATAAAAGTTACTTAGGTTTCAATAAGGTATCCAAAAATGCTAAAATATACAGGGTATTCCATTTGAAATACCAAAGTTGGCCATAACTTCCGGTATAACCGGAAGTGATACAAACGTCGAAATATAATATTTTAAAAGTTCAAAGCCAATCATGCCCGCTACCAAATTTTTAGAAATATAACTTTATTCATTTACAAGATCTTCTAATAGGCCACTCAACGTGAATCACCCTGTATACAACCAATAACTTTAGTTAAAACTTCGACTAGATTTTATTATTACAAGACTTCCCTATTATCAAATAGTTATTTATATTACTAGATGCGAAAGTTAATTTTTTGGTGTGAGGAGGTTTTTGAATTGCCGAGGCAAAGCCGAGGTGATTTAATACCTCCGACCACCAAAAAAGGCTTTCGATTCGTGTAATGTATTAAATTTTTTCTACTACTGTTCTCTGATCAATATATTATTAAGTAATAAACTTTGATTTTATTCAAATTAAAATGATAAAATATTTTTTTTTTCACCTATAAAATAATCCATGACAACTAGTTATTTAAGTATTGTTGTTGACAACTAGTTATTTGAGTACTGTCAGAGTCTGTCAGTTCGATTTTTTTGTCCTGGCACCGAAAGTATTACTTTCGTAGCTAGCAACCTACTTTCGTAGCTAGCAACGGATAATATTCAAGTAACTGTAACATTTACTTTCGTTTCCTTTCGTGTTGCTAGGGCCCGAAAGTTAATTTATTTATACAGTAGTACAAACCCGAAAGTAAATGTTGCAGTTACCTGAATATTATCCGTTGCTAGCTACGAAAGTAGGTTGCTAGCTACGAAAGTAATACTTTCGGTGTCAGGACAAAAAAATCGAACTGACAGACTCTGACAGTACTCAAATTTATTTATTTATTTATTTATTTATTTATTTACAAACACAACAGATTTACATCCAATTATAGTGTAGGGTAGAAAACTAATCTAGGTAGGAAGGCAAAGCTAAACATAAATACACTCAACAATGAATTCCATCATTTACAATATTCCATAAAGTATTGATTTGAGTTTATTTACTGATCTTATATTCCAAATATCAAACTGCAATCGTTTTTGATTATATAATTTACACATTGCAATAACAGGTGAATTGCTGTAGTAGTTAGTACGAGTATTATCAATATAAAAAATTAGAGGATTTCGTGTTCTATACGCTGGAGCATAAAAGTTAAGTCTAGCTAATAAATCGGGAGCATTTATCATGTTGTTTAGTATTTTATATAAAAAAAGGATGGAAGAAACATTTCTCCTGTTTTCAAGAGTTTGAATGTTATGGGTTTTCATTATATCTAATTTTGGTATATGTATTTGGTATACCCCTGTTTCCTTATAGTGTATATATCTTAGAAATTTATTTTGAATTTTTTCTATACTATATTTTTGATTCTCATAACACGGGCTCCATATTATAGAGCAATATTCTAATATACTCCTGACATATGAAACATACAAAGTTTTGACACATTCCACATTAAGCTCTCTACTATTTCGAACAACAAATCCATACATTTTGGATGACCTAGTAGTTATATCATACATATGACTTCTGAATGTCAGCTGAGTGTCGAAGGTTACCCCAAGATCTCGCATTTCTACAACCCTAGCCAATGCCCTGTCATTCATTTTGTACTCAAAATTGAATTGCGTTTTCCTCCTATTAAAACTAAGTACAAAACATTTGTCAATATTGAAATGTAATTTATTCTTAGTTGACCACAGATACATTTTGTCCAAATTTTGCTGGATATATTGGCAGTCATTGTAGTTGTTAACTCTTGCGTATAGCTTTAGGTCGTCAGCAAACAACAATACCTTTGTACCATCTATTTCATTAACTAAGTCATTAATAAACAACAGAAAGAGCAAAGGTCCAAGGTTAGAGCCTTGCGGAATACCTGAAGTTGCATAAAAGTAATCAGAATAGTAACCCCTGACAGCAACCCGTTGTGATCTATTAGACAAATATGATTTTAAGAAAGGCACCAGATTATCATGAAAACCAAACTCATTATGCAATTTTTGTGTAAGAATGCTATGCGATACTCTGTCAAAGGCCTTTGCGAAATCTGTGTATATTACATCCACCTGACCCCCTCCATCAAGGCTCTCAGAAATATACTGAGTTATCTCACACAAATTAGTAGACGTAGATTTTTTATTTTGAAAACCATGCTGTCTAGTTGATATCTTATTTCTTACAGAATTATATATAAATTTATATAAAATGGTCTCAAATATCTTGGCCGGGCAGGACAATAGTGATATAGGCCTATAATTCTCTACATAAGTTGAGTCGCCTTTTTTGAAAACAGGACAAATTTTTGCTTCTTTCCATGCTTGAGGAAATGTGTTTGTCCTTAAAGAAAGATTAAACAATATTTTAAGAGGTTCAGCCAAAAAACCGATCATCCCCTTAAAAACAAATGATGGTATATTGTCCGGTCCAACTGCTTTGTTAATTTTAAGACCCCTGACAGCATCGCAAACATCCTCATATTTGATTTGGTCCAAACACAAAGCATCGAAAACTTGACAGTCGTTCAGTGCATCATGACTGCCGGAGTAATCTGAATCATCATTGACATACACCGAACTAAAATATTCAGCAAACGCATTTGATATTGACTTGCCGTCAACAAATTGTACATTATCTCGATGCATTGTGTTCGGGACACCAACTACACTCCTCTTGTTTTTTATATATCGCCAAAAGGACCCTGAATCCCGCCTGATATCTTGCTGAATTTTATTTAAATAATCTTCGTATGGTTTTTTTATATCCTTTTTTACCTTGGTTCTTAATTGTATAAATTGGTTGTGTGTTACTACATTTTTAGTTCGCTTACTCTTTACTCTCAATTTCTCTTTATTTTTTATATCTTTAATGATTTGTTTTGAAAAATATACTGGATATATCTTTGAGCTTAATTTTCTTTTTGGAACACAGATCTCAAAGATATCATATATCTTGTCATAGAAGTGTTTAACACCCATATTAATATCATTAAAAGATTCAAGGTCCTTCCAGGAAGTATTTTGAAATAGTTGGTACATTACGTCAAAGTCAGCCTTCCTAAAGTTGTAATTTTTGGAATTATTATTACTTGGCAAATGTTTTTGCCTGGAGGTTTCAAGCTTAATTTCTATCATGAGAGGAGGATGATGTGTATCAACGTCAACAAAACTAAATGTATTTTCATATACCTTACACTCAGTATTAGTTACAACAACATCAAGTAAACGATTGTTCTTATTTAGTATTTGATTCATTTGGTGGCAGTCGAAAAACTCAGCAAAATTCAAGAACATATCGATTTGTTGATCCCTAAAGTTACTTACATAATAGTCATTCAATTTGCTAATATTAAGATCCCCCACCAAAATGATTTTTTTCTGGTAAATACACTCTAGATTCTCGATATAAGAAAAAAGATCCTCTCTCTCTGATAAAGTGCATCTAGGCGAAACATAAACTACCGATACATACAAAAAGTTAACATCATTTACATAGATTTTAGCCCCCAATAAATCAATACCCGGTACACTATAATCTAATTTTAATAAACAAGACTTGTAATTATTTTTAACTGCCAGCAAAACTCCACCACCACGCATATTATCAACCCTGTTCCGACATTTTAAAATTGTAAAGGACTCCGAAAATAATTCACTATCATTTACACTGTTAGTTAGCCATGTCTCACTTAGAGCAATTACGTCATATTCATTTTCTGTCAATAAAACCGAATGAAAAAACTCTACTGATTTACTGTTGAGACCACGCACATTTTGATATGCAATACTGAATGTGATATCTTCTTCAGTAAAAACATTATCACTTACTAATTTCAAATGTTCATTATCGTTCACCTCTCTTCTAAAAAAGCTTCCGGGGTTAAGTAATTAGTTTGTTGCTGTATTTTTTTAATTCTTTGTATATATACTGGACAGGACGAATTTCTGGCAGAGTGATTTCTTTGGGGTAAGTTAGATCTCTTACAATTGGGACAGTCATGAGTAGTTGCAGTACACTGAGTACTATTATGGGCATCGCCACATTTATGACAGCAATCCTCGAGCTTGCAGTGTTTGGCAACATGGCCAAACAGACAACACTTGAAACACATTGTTACATTTGTATATTCTTGTACATAAGCCGGACAGAGGTCAAATACTAGGTTATTATTCCTAATGAGCCACTTAAATAAAGCAGGAGGTATCTGAAATATCCAGTTTTCTTTAGCATTGTTTCTGCAGTCTCGTTTTGAAACATTTAAACTGATTTTGTACATTGTCCCCAAAAGTTTTTATAATGTCAGGATTTTCAGCAATAATTTCTTCAATGAACGATTGTGGTGTATGTCCCTTATAAATTCCAGTTATCATTAACATAGGATCTAAATTAAAAATATTTTTAACTTCTACATTTTTGTTCGCTCTTTCTAAAGTTTCCTTTAACTTTTTCTGTTGAGAGGCATCTTGACATTCAACTATAACACCTCCACTCTGCAGTGGTTTAATTCTTTTAAAATGTCCATCAATATTAGCTGTTTTAATATTTTCTTTTATTTCTTGCATTACCTTTCTAGAATCATTGTTTTCTTTGAGTCGAATAATTGTTTCATGCTTCGTGCTTTGGGGTGGAGGAGTCTTCCATTCGGCAACTTTAGTGCTTGTTATAGGATTGTTTCTTGCAGTGACATATTTTACTGCATCACTATATGGCGTAGGTTTGTTTACAGGACTTGGTAGAGGTTGGTCCAAGCCAAAATCGTCCTTTTGGGAAAAAAAGTTTTCATTTGATAACTCTTTGACTTTATTTCTGAGTTTCATGTTGTTTTTTTCCGTTTGGCCTACTTTGAATGCTAAGTTTGTTACATGCTTGTGTACTGTAAACAAATCAGTTCTGGTGTCTTTGATTTCGTTTTTAGGTATTAACTCAATATTTTTGTGAATTCTTTCAAGAGCATCTAGAATTTCATTGAGAATGGTCTCTGTATTGTCAAAAAGATAATGTTGATTTGTATCATCTTCTTTCTTGTTACTCAGTCTGGATTCTGGATTGGGCTTTTTGATTTTACTTCTATTATCCATTGTTGCAGGACTAGAGCTAGATCTTATTCTTTTTCGAGAGTTAGTATTGGGTGATTCTTCAAAGACTTCGTTTTCATTATTTAAAGTCTTATCCTGCTGTTTATTGTGTGTTGTAATAGTTTGGGGCGGTGTTCGTAAAACGGAATTTCTGGGTTTAAAGACGTCTCCAGTTGACTTAACATCATTCGTGCTAAAACTCTCTTTAAATGCATCCATACTCTTATCAAGAATAGACCCCCAATCTTGGCTGTTTTTGCCTTGTTCCTTATCAGTGTCTGGTAGGCCTATAATTTTATTTATTTCTGCCGGCGTAAAATTAGCGGAACCAAGTGAAATATTTCTTGTTTTGAATTCCGACCTATTTAACATTTTTTTCCGCACACTATGTTTTTCACCGTCACTTTCAACGCTCATTTTGACTTTGAGCCACAATTTTTGATTAATATATACTATAGAAAATCGAATTATTTACGGAGCTATTTTAAAACACGTCCGCTATATAAGGTATGAACATATATAAAAATAAAATAACTAGTTGTTAACAATACTCTAATAACTAGTTGTCATGGATTATTTTATAGGTGGAAAAAAAACTTATTTTATCATTTTAATTTGAATAAAATCAAAGTTTATTACTTAATAATATATTGATCAGAGAACAGTAGTAGAAAAAATTTAATACATTACACGATGCGAAAGCCTTTTTTGGTAATCATAGGTATTAAATCACCTCGGCTTTGCCTCGGCAATTCAAAAACCTCCTCACACCAAAAAAATAACTTTCGCATCTAGTAATGTAAATAACTATTTTACAATCAAATTAAAAATGTTTTTATTAAAAGGGGACTATAGGACCAAAGTGGTTAATTTTAAGGAAAATGAAAATTTCATGTTTGTGTTTATTTTAAATAATATTGTTTTAATTGGATCTTAGGCAAATTGTTATTTATCTAGAATGAAGTGCTACGTTTAGCAAGTTTGTGGCTGCCCCTAATTTTTTTAGGTCCTTGGGCGACTCTGGAAAACATTTTTTTACCGAGGTTTTCTTAAATTTTATTTGCATCCGAAGACAGGATTTTTCATTTTTGTGACAAGCAGGTCAAAAATTTAGTTTGGAATTTTTGGCTGGTCAATAATTTGGGATTAAGTAGATTGGCTAAAAATGTTAAAACTTCATATAAAATTTCTATGTCCACTTACAACGAAGCTACAGCCCTCTAAAGGCGGTACCTACTCCGAAGATGGGTTCTCTTAATATTTTTGAAATCTTTGTACCTATAGATACAAATATAAAATTTATATATTTTGGTAAACTTGGTACGCAGAATAGAACTGTTGTCTTAAAAATGTTGATATTTCAGAAATGGGGCCAGAATAGGAGATAGTGGGGAAAAAATGGAAAAAACTTTTTTACGCTAACATTTATACTTTCTTATGTCAAATTTGAAAAACCTGGACTTATTTTACAAAAAAAAGGTAGGTACTACATATAATAAGATTTGACTGGATCAGAAGGTTTCTAGAAAAATTTTTTCTTATTTCCTTCCATTTATTCGAAAATTTAGTCTATTTACTAGTATCAATAAATCCTAAAATTTTATTCAATTTGCAGTGTTGATTACACTAGGCAACAAATTTAAAGTTTTTTTAAAGGTCTTGGGCAAAAATATAATTTTTGGATTGTACATGGCTGAAATAAACCCAAAAAGCTTTTAAATAATTTTCCGAGGTCGTAAATAAAAAATAATTATATAATTATATATACGTAATTTTTAATAATATTCCGACTTCATGAACTATTATATTAATTATAAACTGCATAATGATTGTTCTAATTAATTAACTAGGTAATCACTTTTCTTCAGTTTGATGAAATCGTTCTCCATGTTCATCACTAACGTCTTCACAATTTTCGGGACAGTATTCTAAGTGGGAGTGTAAGAAATGTATTTCTAATGACACATTGCATCCCATATTTTCATATGCTTTTAAAAGTTTGTTAACAATCTCTGGATAATTGTCTGCTCTTTTATTTCCTAAGAATTGGGTTACAACCATTCTAAAGGCTTTCCATGCCTCTTTCTTTTCCCTCAAGCACAGCGTCCCGATTATAAATAAATATCCCATATCGGTAAATGTATTCTCGCTATAAGCATCGGGCAGATTCACCGATACGTCAACATCGTTTAGGTGCGACTAGCTTTAGAGAGACGGTCGCCGAGCGAATAGCATCGGCGGCACAAAGTTCTTTACGCCGAAGTAATTTGTCCGATCGAAAAAAAACAACTTTCTTATTTTAAATGCAACACCCTGTATATTATTCAATTTTTGGATTCCTCAGAAAATGTTGGAAATATTTAATGTAGGTACAATATCCTATTCCTATATTCAACTGTTTTGGAAATATTAAGGGTTATCAGATTTATTGCTAAAAGTGACAACACACTCAAAAGGTAACAAGTAATACTGTTTATTTCTTGATAATGTAAAAAACAAAAAAAAAAACATTAATGTAGGAGATGTTGAAAATGCTCGCCGCGAACGTCTCGGCAACATCCCATCTTAAATAAAAATTTCTTCTAATATTACTGAACATCTCAGGCGTGACCGATCTAATCGCAAGCGTTATTCGTCTTCTTAAGTCAGCTAAGTCGAGGGGTTTAATTTTGTATACAATATTTTTGACATAACCCCATAAGAAGAAGTCTAATGGCGTCAGATAAGGGGATCGTGCTGGCCATTCCATCGATCCACGCCTCCCTATCCACCGATTTGGAAATACTTGGTTGAGATACTGCCGGACCTTGATTTGGTAAAATGAGGCGGTGCTCCATCTTGCTGAAACCATATCATATTTGCTGGAAGTTGTGGATTTGCTGGATCAAGATATAAGTTTGTCAAAGTTGGCGGGACAATATTTTGGAGCAGTGCTATTCCCTATAGCGTGGGGGTAGGTACACCTGAAGTAGTTGTTTTAACGTCTGAGATTCTATTATCTACTCTGACACGTTGCGTCCTCCTACTCAAAAAATAATTAAACCAATTTTCCATCAAGTATACCATACTTTTGATTGGCACATTTTTTAAGGAAAAATGTCGGTTCTTGAAAATGATCTATGGGTAAGAGGAAAACACTCATATAAGCAATAAATAACTTACAATTTAATGATTTTATTAAGGTTTGGTTAAAATCGAAAGGGCGAAAAAAATTATCCAAACCATCCTATTTTTCGATACCGGGTGATTTGTTAAAAACGTTTAAAATGAATTGCTTTAAAACAGACCCAATATTTGATTAACATTTCCTTATGATTAAATCACAATTTTGATATGAATGATTTACATTTCCTTAATTGAATATCACAACTTTTGTAGATATAATTTACATTTTCATTTATGGATATCACAACTCTTGTATATGATTTACCTACGTTTTCTTATATCGACATCACAACTTTTGTAGATGTGATTGACCAGTACTGTATATTCCTTAAATAGCGTGGTGTAATCTATTTAGATGTACACGTTTTGAGGCCAGTTTGCCTCATCATGAGCACCATAGAACTCAGGAGTCACTCTAGTAGAGAATCACAAACGTCAATGTGAAAAAAGAATATTTTTTTTTATGTAAAGACATAAAGCAATATAAAAATTAATTTAAAGTAAAAGTAATTTAGTGGTAGACCTGATGGATGAATAGTATTTTCTTAAGAACCCATAGAGAACAAAGAAGATTATTATATAAAACGTTCGAAAATGTTTAGTAGTAGTGTAAAATATATTTTCTTTTCTTTAACATTTTATAAATGGGATTTAAAAGTTACAGAAACCTTTTACGTATGTACCTACTGCAACAGTATACCTAACCAGTTTACTTTCACTTTACATAAATTCTGCCAGTATTTATGTATTTAATCAAGTTACAAACAATAGTAATACAGCCGGTGGATGTATTGTTTACATACAATTTTAATATTGAACACAAGTAAGTAAATAATATAGTGAACAACATTTACAAGCATACATCTTACAAAAACAATAATCATAATTCATTAAAAAAACTAATATGACTTCGATTTAATTAAGGATTTGAAAGAAGTTATAGAGGGATGCCCCTTTCAAAAATTGAAAGGATATTTCAGAGATCATTTCCAACCCCCAAAATAGAAAATAAACTAGTGCTAGTGCGTCAGAAAGATCAAATTTCCTCCTCTAATTGAGGGTTTTTTACTCTTCTTGGAGGCCCTTCTCTACCTTTACGCGGAAAAAAGCTTCCTAAAATGGATTGGTAGAAGATTAATTACTTTTAACATTTTTTTAAATTTTACTTGACTTTTTATCTGTTTCTCCTAAGCTACGATCGACCCTTTTAAAAGTTCTTAGGTGCGGTAGACGCCGATTTGGAAATGTATCAGGATAAATTCATCTTGCCTTCACATAATTACCGAATACTTACTTACTCCGTAGCGCTACAGCCCCTGATGGGCTTTGGCTGACGCGACGACTTTCCTCCATCCATCTTGATCGGTCATAAGCTCCGTGTCATTTTCGACGCCTAATTTTCTCAGATCCACCGTAATGTTGTCTCGCCATCTCAGTCTAGGCCTTCCAAGTGGTCTTTTCCCCTCTGGGGCTTTCTGCCATACCAGTCGTATTAGCCTATCTTCGGATTGCCTACGTACGTGTCCTGTCCATCTAAGCCGTTGAGCCTTTATTATGTTGCACAGATCTGGTTTGTCGTATAGCTCTCTCAGTTCTGCATTCGTTATACTTCTGTGCTGCTGCGTCTGAGGATCCTTGTCGGGCCATATATTTTCCTAAGTATTCGTCTCTCAAATCTTCGGATGACCTCCTCATTTCGACCGATAGCGTCCACCATTCGCAGCCGTACATGCCAATTACCGAATGCTGTTCCATAAATTATAGATGCGTGTCAGCATTCGCATTCGCTATAGGAATAATTTTCCATTGCTTAATATAAAAACGACTGATGGCGTTATATTGTAGTAGTACGATTTATTATTTTATTAGCGTCATAGGTATACAACAACCTTATTTTTCTCGAAAATCGCTAATTCCATTGAGACAAATCTAGAGTACCTTTTTTAAATAAAAATAACTAAAGTATTTAAAAAATCAGTTTTTAGCTCTGTAAAATGGCACCTGTCAAAATTTTGGCCCAACGAGTGTGGTGGCAAGTCCTCCCCTGAAGATGTAAAACACATCTAATTTAGTACGATTTTATAAGTCTCTAGATAGACTACAAAAATAAATACTAAAATTTTATTAAATTATACGTGTCGGTTCAAAAGTTAGAGCCGAAAAGTAAGTAGCTTTTTTATATGATAATGTAGAGTTATTTTGACCTCCTCTATACGCTCCCAAGAGTATGCCATATACTTACCTGACACCCTGCATATTAATATTCAAAGCTAAAAGCCATTGCAATCCTTGAACAGAACAGAACAGAACACAGAACATCGTCTGTGCCGGTTTCTAACCACACTTTTTACAATGTTTATATCTGTCACTGACAGAAATTTCCAGATCATAGAAGTTTAAATATTTCAAACAAACTGAGTTTATAAAGTACCTAATACCTATAGTAATAACTAATAATTAAGGAAAGGAAAGAAATAATTCTTTCATATGTATAAAGTATAAATAATGCAGTTGATTTAGGTTGCATGTCTTAGTTTGTTCAAAAAGATTATTTAAAACAACCTCCAATAAACCCCAATGAATGAGAATAGAGTAAAAATGGATTCAGAAAAAGAAAAAGTTAAATCGAGAGCTGTGGTTAAGTATTCAGCACCCAAACCAGCCACCTTTGCTAAGCTTCAATGTAACACTGATCTAAATTTACCACCATCTAATTGGTTAAGCAGTAGTGCTGATTCCTATGGATTGCAAAGAGTTATTCATCATCAGAAGGGATTTTCGAGGTAAGTTGATTATTACCTATTTCTCTCTATAAGAAAATTTTGGGGCTTTTTTAATCTACCTAATCTTTAAAACTCAAAAGAATTTTTAAAACGTAAACATATTTATGAACAGCTAATTTATTGAGTACTATTCGATTCTCGATATTCTATGGTACCTATATACTTCTTTAAGTAAGTAGGTATATTGTTTTATTGTGGTGGGGAGTCGTAATATAGGTTTTCAAGGAATGGCATGTGTTTTTCCTCAAATCTCAATAGCTGGCCAATGGCCATTTTCCTTGTAGAAACGTTTGATAAGGTATCTGAAATCCATAAATAAGTCTGTTTTGGTTAGGGAATACCTCGAGGAATACTTATTAAATTTTTAAATGTCTGAAGAGGAGTGTAGAAATTAAGAAAGCATTCTATTCAATAGCTGAATAATATGTCAAGGTATCACTAGTTTAAAGTAGTTATGTATACTTAATATGTTCTGTTCTATTTAGTACATGGTATCTTTAACTGGGTTGCGTTGACTAGTATAATTGATGAATTGTGACTGTACCTAGTTGTGTTTTGATTTTTTCCTACTCGCGTGCGGTAAAGTACACTTTACAGCACTCATTTTCATGTCGTAAGTAGTACTTTACCGCACTCAGTGCGGTAAGTGCGGTAAAATTTCTTTACCGCACCCAATGCTGTAAAATTTCTTTACCGCACTCTTGTAAATTTTATTATATGCGTAATATGTTCTATTTAATTTACTACATTATGATGCTAACCACAACTAACGGCGATAAGTATCACATCATTACGAATATTTTTACTAGGTACCTATTTTTGGTCTCATACTTTTATACGTTTCTTCTCTACTTATATAATGAAACACCCTGTACCTAAAATATTATAAATAATTTTATGTCATAATTTTTATGACAGGAATTTGATTAAACGTCTGATCTAGATGGCATTAGTCAAAATCTGCTCGACTGCATTGCATTGTATTCCCATAGCAACAACTCATTATTATATTTCGCGTCTGTAGATACCATCTAAACAGTTCAGTTAATTTCGCGTGTTTCGTGGTTCAAATTTTTCATTTTCTAATATAAAGCTGTGGTATAACGTTTATTCTTGAGAGATGGAGAGCTCCGATGAAGAAATATCTGAAGCAGCGAATGCAGCAATCGGCTCTTTAATTCCACAAAAGTCCCAGGACCGGTACAATAAAGAATATGAACAATTACAAACATGGTGCAAAGAAAAAAAAGCGTCAGGAATTAACGAAGAGGTACTTTTGGCATATTTTTATAAAATATCGAAAAAATATTCACCTTCAAGCTTATGGTCAAAGTTTTCTATGTTAAAACTAACGTTACAAGTAAAGGAAAACATTGATATTCAAAGATTCTATAAGTTAACATCATACATAAAGCGACTAAATGTAGGTTATAAGCCTAAAAAATCCAAGGTTTTGGAAAAAGAACAGACAGAGCAGTTTCTAATCGAAGCACCCAATGAAGTTTACCTTATGATTAAGGTAGCTGCCATTTTCGGTATTGCAGGCGCCTGTCGCCGTGAAGAATTAATGAAATTAACGGTTGATGACGTTGAAGATAAAGAAGATTTGCTGGTTGTATCAATAAAGGCGACAAAGACAAATATTTCACGAAAATTTGTCGTCTGCGATCCTGGAAATATAAGAATAAGTTACCTAGGCTTATTCAGAAAATATGTAGCTTTGCGCCCTGGTGCCACCCCGCATAGACGTTTTTTTATACAATATAAAGCTGGAAAATGCTCACAACAATGCGTGGGCATTAACACTATCGGAAAAATGCCAGCAAATATTGCTGGATTTTTACATCTATCCAATCCAGAGATGTATACCGGGCACTGCTTTAGAAGATCATCGGCAACTATGCTTGCAGAATCTGGCAGCAACATAACAAACATTAAGAGGCACGGTGGATGGAAATCCACCTCTGTAGCAGAGTCGTACATAGAAGATTCCTTGCAAAATAAAAAAAGGATTGCTCAAAACATTCTGCAAAGCTCTAGTACCCCAAATAGAAGCACTGAGCAGTGTTCAACTTTAACATCAACGTCAGTAGCAGAGACAGAGACTTTAGAGGATGCTCCTGGTCTATCAACACGAAACAACCCAACGCCTACACCTTTAGCAATTTTCAGGTCACAACAATCTACTGTACCATGCATGGCGCAAGAAAATAACGCTTCTGTAATTTACAAAAACTGCTCAACTACATCTGATGAACAAAATCAAGCTCGCTCAGCACTTAATTTGCATTGCGCTACAAATTGTACATTTAATTTTAATATTTATCGTTAGCTATATTTTTATATTATAATGTTTGTATGTAATAAATATTTTTAAAAAATATTGTTTCTTTTTGTATTAATTTTGTAATATAATTCTTTTTTTTACCGGTGCGGTAAAGATTCTTTACCGCACTCAGTGCTGTAAAGATTCTTTACCGCACTGTATTAATTTTATTCAAAAAATGCAATTGATGTACTTGCATTCGCGCAATGCATAATATAAAAATATTTATAGCTTTTAACAATTAATATTTGTTACTTTTTATAAATTTTTTCTTTTAAATTTGATTTTTGTTCCAAATATTATTGCTCGAAGGAAAAATTGTGTACCTACCACGTGCGTAAAGTGTCTTTACCGCCCTTAACGGCTTGCCCGAACTCCGCTTCGCGTCGTTCGTGCAACTGCCGTCGCGTGCGGTAAAGGACCACTTTCCGCACTTGTTAGGTAAATAACTAAAAAATTTTTGTAGGTACCCAATAATTAATAACACTTTTTATTTATAATTTTACCTTAAATTTTAAGCCATGCTTTGTCAATGAGAGTATGTTTTGGTGATAATTAATCAGTCAATCAATATTTATTTCATGTCATTACACAAGATAGTTTACAGCCGTCAAATGAAAATGGGCATAATAGCCATCTTTAAAATTACACTAAACAGTTAAACATCATAAAATATCAAGTAAAAATCTTATTCTATACATACAAACAAGACTATATACCCTACATTTAAACACACAGTCACAGTCGGTCAGAGTTTAATTTTAACCTTGAACGTGTTATAAGGAAGGTTTCTCATGTCAGGAGGTAATACATTAAAAAATGTTATTGGCCAAAACCCGGGCCAAAACCCTGGGCCATCCTGACACCTCCCCAACCGTCTATAAGAAGGCACCAGATCGTTACTGGATCGGGTTTCATAGTCATGAAGATTATGCATTCTAAATGATCCCTGGTTGCGCTTAACAAACAGAAGATTCTCCATAACATACAGACAAGGCAAAGTGAGTATTCTCAATTCTCTAAAAGACCCTCCACAATAATAAAGCTGTATTTGCCTTTTACTTTTGTAGGTAAGGATGTGAGCAATAACAAGTCGGTATCAGGGGATCCAATCCGTAATATTGAAATTTTTTTGAAATTTCGGGATCTCAGGATGAAAAAATAAACAGGGAATTTTTTTTTAGTCTTTAATCGAGTATTTAATAAGATATAAATTTCAAATTTGCTACATTGCTTTATATATTGAAATCAATGTTCTTCGCTCTGGTTAGAAGCCATCTGGAATACTGCTGTACAGTCTGGGCGCCAATGTACAAAGTTCACAAAAATCGCATTGAGGGAGTACAGTCGAAATTTGTAAACTTTCTTCTCTATAAGTTAAAGATAGATAAATCACAGCTTTTGTACACTGATCGTCTTAAGTTAATTAATTTTGACACACTAGAGACGCGAAGAATATCACTTGCTATGTCATTCGGTCATAAAATTATAAATAATCTCATCGACTGTCCGGAACTACTTAGCCAGCTTAGATTTCGCATTCCAGCGCGACCAACTAGACAACTGGAACGGTTTTCTTTGCGGCCACACCGAACTGATGTCGGAAAGAATGAACCAATGAATCGCATCATGGATTACTTCAACCGTTTCTTGCCATATGACTTTAATATTAACTGTTCACAAGAATCATTCAAACGCAAGATTAGAACAGTCGTTAATTAATACTTCCACTTTCATTCAGTGTTTATAATTGTTGATTGTTATATGTTTTATTGTTTTTTATATTGTTATACTATTTGGGCATCTGCCTGTTATGTATGTGTATGTAATAAATAAATAAATCTATTGTTTTTTGCAGTTTTAGAATGGCTCACATGTTTCCCGATTGTGTAGGAGAAGTAGACGTTGTGTCAGATGCAGAAAATATCAAAAATCTCCTTAAAATTCCGTATTACAAAGGACACGTCAGCATGATGGTTCATCGTGTCGAAAATACATTACTATTGGATGATTTTGACATTTACAAGCACTTGCTTAAAACGTCGGAGACTGAGTGGGAATGGCTCAAGAAATTTTTCTTTGAAAATATTAATAGAGAAACTTGTGAAGAAGACCGGCATGTGTATATTAAAAACAGGTGGGTTAATAATAAATTTGTTTTTAATTTTTCGGTAATTTTACAATAGGGCGTATTTAAGGGCCACTTGTATAGGTTTCGATGAAACTATGGTTTAAACTTTGGTTTAAACTCTAGTTTAAACTAGAGTTTAAACGAAGTAGTGAAATGCTTCTTGTATACCTCTCGTTCAATATTTAGATAGTAGATAACTTCAACGTGGATTGGGTTGTCGAAACTTGTTTCCGTTTTACTGACAGTTGCGATCGTCTGACAGTTAGCAAATTGAAGAAAAGAGTCGAGTTTGTATTACGTGTAAAAACTTTTATTTTATTAAAATCTTAGCAGAGCGCTTTCGGCTTTCGCCATCTTCAGTGCTATTCGTCAATATACAATGATATCCTCAAGGTGGAATGGCATTACGTCCACACAATGTTTTGAAAATGATATTAAAATTGTAAAAGGACAACACGAAACAAAACATAAAACATCTTTGATTTAAAAAACGTGCTGACAGTGGTAAAAGCAACGAACAAGTCAAAGATGATGGCGAAAGCCGAAAGCGCTCTGCTAAGATTTTAATAAAATAAAAGTTTTTACACGTAATACAAACTCGACTCTTTTCTTCAATTCTACTCTACGTGTACACAGCCACAGCGAATTTTCTAGTTAGCAAATTGTTAACCTAAAATTTGGTGTTATTTTCTGCTTGAAATCGGCGCTAATTTCTTTGTTTTCTTGTTCTAGTATTTTCTACCGAAATAGTTACAATATAGCATAATGGACAGCAGCGGTAAAAAAACCTCCAATTTCTCTACTCAGAAAATAAAATCAAAATATTCAATTTCCGCCTGTTTAACCAAAGCTTGGAGTTTAACTGGCACTTATTTGGCCAGTTGACAGTTAAACTTCGAATGCTGGTTCACAGACACCTATACAACCAACATACTGCGTAAACTTAAGTTTAACTGTCAGTTAGAGTTTAAACTGAACGTATACAAGTGGCCCTTAAGGGGGGGAAGTTATATTTTATACCTTCTTTAGTGTTTACGTGTATTTCAAGCGATTTACAGCTCTTCTCTGTGTACTTTAATTTTTTTTTAGTTCCTTTTGCGACAATAAATATGTCTTAATAGATATACAGGGTGTCCGGAAAAGGGAGGTCAATCCGTTAACCATATATTCATTGAATAAAAATAATATGACTTTTATAATGCCATTTTTTATTTTTGACCCTCATGTTCAATGTTTGAAATTAGAAACTGATGTTTTTGAATAATTCGAGAATTTAATAAGATATAAATTTCAAATTTGGTACATTGCTTCAACATAAAGAGTAACATCTTTTTAGAAAAAGTAAACAAAAACAATTGTCACATATTCGAAATAGGGAGGGTCCAGTACCCGCTGACCCCCCTATTTTTTAGTACGTGCGCCAGTGACTTCCGAACTATATTTTTTCAGGTAAATCATTTGTTTTTGATTATTTTTTGTCTCTTATAAAATGTTAATAAAATGATGCGTTTCAGAGATAATTTGAAAAGTATGGGTCCGATGAGATTTTACCGTAAGCCGCGTTGGCATGGCTTGCGGTAATCTCATCGTTGTGGCATTACCATGGAAACAAGATATAATTAGGTAAAGCTTTGCAATCGGTGACACATACCGAAAGCAAAGGACTAGCCAAAAATAATTTAAAGACAGTGGCGTACAGATCAAAAACCCGTTAAACTATACCAGTTAAGGTGGGAGTATCAACATGCTTGCCAACCTATAACCTATTTCGCGTAGATTTATTTATGTTTTCTAGGTTTTATACAAAATTTAAAGAAAATCAGTATCGACTTGATATTCTATAGGTAATAATTGACATATTTAATAAATATCAAGGAATTTCGTAACTTATTTTAGGAGAATTGTATCGCAAAAATATCGGGTAAGATTTTTTTTTATATTATTATGTCATTGTCACTCATTGTTCTTTCACTATACAATTCTCCCCAAATTAGCAATGAAATAAATTGATATTTTTGTAATATATCAGATACTACCTAAATAATGTACCGACGATATTGATTTTCGTTAAATGTTAGTTATTAAAATAATAAACTGAAAAAATCAACGCGAAATAGGTTATAGGTTGGGAATAGATTGAATGACGTTGATAATTCAACCTTAAATGAAATTATTTTATTGCCCTACTAAGAACTTACTATTGCTTTTTAAAAAAAATTTGATACAATTAATAAAATAAATAAATTCGATAGCAATAAGTTGTTTTTAAGTAAACTATGGTTGGAAAAGACACAATAGTTATGGTACCCTTATAAATTGATGTCAAATATTTTATTTCTATTTGTAATATTTTATTTTAGGACTCAAAAGGCCCTAAAGCAAAAAAGTTTAGTTTCAAAGTTCCTATACCATAGTCTTGTGGAAGGTGAAAATCAAACTGGAGATCAAGATGAAAATGTTTCCAGGTAAATTAAATAAAAACTCATCATTAATTAATATCTTATTCAACGAGCGGGTAATACTTATACATGCTTTTATTAGCTTCACCTGTATGTTATGGTGTATGTAGGTATGTTTGTAGCCGACTTCTTTAAACCCGATTTTGACCCACTTTCAACAGTTAGATTTAATTTAAATTTTGTAGACTTATCAAGAACCGCTGACAATACAATAATCTATACGCAAAAAATACTCCCGTCAAATTTTGACAGCTGTCAGGTATAAAACGAAGATGCGATTTTGACGAAACAAATTATGGGGTCCGAGATGGGGTCGTATAGTATTCGATGCGGAGATTTCGGGAAAAATAAGCAAAAATTCTCCTGTCAAAATTTGACAGCTGTTAATATGTCAAATCGTTTAAAATAAATGATATTAATGAAAAAATTATAAGGTCGTATCTATGTATATTGACGGTGGAAAATTAAAAAAAAAATACGCAAAAAATTCTCTTGTCAAAATTTGACACCTGTGAATATGTCAGAATTATTACAATAACCGATAGTAATGAAACAAACGTGGGGTCGTATAGATATTGTCGCTAAGAATAGAGAAAAATTATAAAAAAAATTCTCCGTCAAAATTAAATTTTCACAAATTTTATTTATAATTTTTGTCGTTTTTTTATTTCTTGCAAATAAATCCGTTATTGTAAGTTTGAGAGACAAATGTTATATAACTATATTTATGGAACGTTCGAAGACGCGTCTTTTTTATTTTAAAAATTTTCGTCCAAGTATTATCAGTTTCAAGATAAGAGGTAAAATATAGAAATAATATTTTGGCCGATATCTCGAAAACCGTAAGAGATACGAAAAAATAATGAGATGTAGATTTCTTCGAGATACAACTTTTTAGCTAGGTAAGTAATATAGACCTTGATATAGACTTTTTTCCTAAAGTTTATACTTTCTGAGAAAAATGGCAATTTATGAATATTACGAAATTTTCCTGAAATATGTATGGAAAATGTCGGATTGCAAATATCGTTCTTTTCGAACCCGATTTTGATCGACTTTAAACGGTCAGATTTAATTTAAGTTTTGTAGACCTATTAAGAACCGCTGACAATACAATAATCTACTAACTAAACTACTTGAACAATTTTAAGTTTGTCATTGGGGGTGTATACCTTCCACCTCGATCAGCCATGGAAGTGTACGAACGGCACTGTGAGTCGGTCGAGAGAGTCTGTCAACATTATGCCTCAGGGAATATTTACTTGTTTGGTGAATATAACCTGCCTAATGCCTTGTGGTCCAACGATGAGTATGGTGTGACTGTGCAGTGTCCGATTGGAGATCCGGCTCTCCGGGTGGCTCAAGCCATTTTTTATCTTAAACTTTTTCAGATTAACAAGGTGCCTTAGTAGAAATGTGTTCCTAGATTTAGTATTTTCTAATGTATGTGATGCAGCAATTACAGTGGCTACTGATCCACTTTTCGAAAGCAGCATCCATCATGTTGGTTGTGAGTGTTCTGTTTCTGTTGCTGAGGCACTAAAGAGAGACAGCTTGGTTTACTTTGAATATTATTATGACTTTAAGAATGCCAACTATTGGGAAATTAATAATTTTCTGGCTTCGGTTGATTGGGAAGAGACATTAAGTGTTATTGATATTAATTTAGCGACCAATATTTTTTATGAACTGCTTGCCACATGTGTAGCGTACTTTGTTCCGCTGAGAAGGTATAGGGCGTCATCTTTCCCTAAGTGGTTCTCTTCACAACTGAGAAAATTAACACTGCAAAAAAAAAGAGCTCACTTTTTGTATATACAAGATCGCTCTCATGTGAACTACAGAAGGTTCTCGGATTTGCGGGCAGAGTGTAAAAGACTTTCTGATGTTTGTTTTTCAACATATATTAGGGGTATTGATGTAAAACTGCAGGAGGATCCTAGATCCTTCTGGAAGTTTATTAATGATAAAAGGTCTAGCCATTTATTGCCGAATTCGTTGCACTGTAACAATCGGTATGCGTCGACTGGTCAGGATATTGCTAATTTGTTTAGGGAATTTTTTCAAACTGTTTATGTAGATAGTCATGAATTGCCATTCTCCTATAATCCAGCGTTAGACAATGATATTGGTAGAAATATTAACTGCTCGGTAATAACAAAGAAAGACATATTTGATCAGATATTTCAGCTTCCCATGAAACTTTCAGTGGGTCCTGATGGTCTACCTGATTATTTTTTAAGGAGGTGTGTTTGTACAATCACCTTGCCTCTTTATATTCTTTTTGGTAGATCGTTGGAATCGTCAGTCTTTCCGGATGTGTGGAAGGTAAGCTATGTTATTCCAATTTTTAAGAGTGGTCAAAGAGATAATATTGAAAATTACCGAAGTGTATGTATTCAGTCTTCTATCCCTAAACTTTTTGACTCACTTGTTAGCAGGCAGCTGGGATGGCTGTGCAAAGGCTTGATTTCTGATGAGCAACATGGATTTTGCCAAAACAAATCCACACTAACAAATTTAGTCTCATATCAATCAAACATTTTGAGGAGCATGGAGAATCATAAGCAGATTGATTCAATATATACTGATTTTTCTAAAGCATTTGATCGGGTCGACCATCGAATTCTTTTGCAAAAGTTACAAAAAATCGGTCTGAATCGTCAGCTGGTGCTTTGGTTTAGTAGTTCCTTGACTGGTCGTGTGCAATATGTTAAAATTGGTGGATATTTTTCCGAGTCCATTTATGTAAGTTCCGGTGTCCCTCAAGGAGGGCACTGTTCACCTCTACTTTTCAATATATTTGTGAATGATATTATACATTGTTTTATACATAGTAAAAGTTTAAAGTTTGCTGATGATTTAAAATTTTGGAGAACGGTTGAGAGCACATTGGATCAGGAACTTTTGCAGCAAGATTTAAACCGATTATGTCTATGGTGTAAGGTTAATAGGTTGGATCTTAATGTAAAGAAATGTGTATTTATTAGTTTTACCCGTAAAGTAAATAGGTTCCAATCT
Source organism: Polydrusus pterygomalis (assembly GCA_963969555.1). Lineage (NCBI taxonomy): Eukaryota > Metazoa > Arthropoda > Insecta > Coleoptera > Curculionidae > Polydrusus > Polydrusus pterygomalis. The sequence goes on along the minus strand of OZ018383.1, from coordinate 37,032,654 downwards.
TCTTATTTTATAAATGATAGGGCTATTGAATGTGTCACCAGCGTTAGAGATTTGGGTGTTGTTATGGATAGCAGGTTATCATTTATTGATCAAATTAACTCTGTATCTGTGAGGAGTACAAAAATGCTAGGTTTTGTTTTAAGAAATTGCCAGTATTTTTCTGTGGGTGCTACCAGAATGGTTTATTGTTCCTTGGTTAGGTCACTTTTAGAGTACTGCTCTATTGTATGGTCACCATACTTTCAGAATCACTCAAGTTCCTTAGAAAGAGTTCAACATAAGTTTTTAAGAGTATGTGCGTTTAAGTGTGGCAGTAGAGTGGTAGATCATGATTACACGGTAGTGGAGCAGCAGTTGAACTTACCTCCTCTTAGCATTCGGAGGGAGAGGTTTGGAATAATGTTTATTTTTAAACTGGTGAATGGCATGTTGGACTGTCCTGGCCTTTTAAATTCTGTCGGGTTCAATGTACCTTATCAAGGGCTGAGACAGCAACTGCCTTTTTGCATACCCTTTCACAGAACTTCTTATGGCATAAATAGTCCAATTGATAGATATTTATCTGTTTTGAATAACCGTAACATTGATATTTTTAATGTATCTTTAAGTCAACTGAAGAGTTATCTGAATAAATATTAGTTTGGTATTTGATGCTGTATCTCTGTGGTGATGTATTTACTTCTATATTGTTGAATATATTGTTGTTTAAGTGTAATATATTATAATTTATTGTTGTTTGAGTGTAACATTGTTGCATTTCAGCTTTGTTATACTGTAGAATTATTTTATTTAGGTTATTATTTAGTTTATACCTAACTTTATCATTATTATTATTGTAACAGTTAATGGGGTTTTCCCGTACTTAATAAATAAATAAATAAATAAATAAATCTAGCTCAATCTACTAAAAAAAAAATTTTTGTCCTAACAATAATTAAAAAACTGAAAAACACACTTTAAATTAATGAAACTAAAAAGCGGAAAATAAAAATAGTTTAAAATAATTCTTGAAATTCTTAATATAGGCAGAAAATAATAATGAACGATAAACATTAGTATTATTGTGACTAAGGCGTGGGGTGCTCGATATACGAAAAATAAATATAGTTTAAAAAACTAAAAAACACGCTTTAATAATTAATCAAACTAAAAAGCGGAAAATAAATATAGTTTAAAATAATTCTTGAAATTCTTAATATAGGCAGAAAATAATAATGAACGATAAACATATTGTGAAAAAAGCGTAGGGTACTCGATATACGAAAAATATAGCACAAAGCGCCTCCCGCTTTTTTTTTCACTATAATACTAATGTTTATCGTTCATTATTATTTTCTGCCCATATTAAGAATTTCAAGAATTATTTTAAACTATATTTATTTTCCGCTTTTTAGTTTCATTAATTATTAAAGCGTGTTTTTTAGTTTTTTTAAACTATATTTATTAATTACCAGGATGGTATTCCAGACAAGTATAGTAAACAACGTAACGTAACGCACGCACAGTGGCGTGACGTGTCCATAGATATTTACCTTCGAATAAGCAAACAATATCCACGAAAGTGGCAGATTTATGGCCTCGCGCATGTAAACAAAGCTACACACGATTAGACATGCGCACTGCAACATTATCATTTGACGAATGGGTGAGACCAGGTGAATGAGATAGACAGGTCCGGGCTTTAAAATTTAAGTTCTTGCTCAAGAAATTGTAAAAGTTGACCTTCAATTTATTTTTACGTGTAAACAGCTGAAATTGGCCCCAGATTCTTGACAAAAAATTGGAATGTCTTCTCAATTTTTGATCAAATTGGAAAAGAAGGTAGTTATTTCTGGCATTTTTAGTACCTAGTTGCAAACTGAGGATAGAAAATTGTTTTTGGTTTGTTTTTAAAATTTGTTAAAAAATGTTTCGTCGTCGTGTTTTTAGTTCGAAAGGGAAGAGAACAAGTATAAACCTTATAAAATCGAATATAAAAAACAAACAAAACCAGGAAAACAATCAATCTTCGATGTTATCGCGTACCCAACCTCAAGTCAAATCTTAGTTGGTATACAGGGTGTTAGTGAATAGGTGAGACAAACTTCAGGGGGTGATTCTTTAAGTAATTTTAAGAAGAAAAGTTCATATAAACATGGGTCCGAAAATGCATAGTTTTTACGATACAGGGTGTCAAACTTTAAAAAAAAATCGGATGTTCGTAAATATCTCGATACTCTTGTATTCAATTTTGTTGAAATTTGGTAATTCTATTTGTAATAACAAGACGATAATTTAGCCTCAATTAGATTAAAATTTTTAAGTCCAGTGGCGTCCCGGAAGACAGTCCAACTAATATTTTTGACAAAAAAAATGCGCGCCACTGGCTTTTTTAAAAATTATGTATTTTTTTCGAATTAAACAACTACAAATACAAATATTTTATTTCTTGAGTTTTTTTCATATCTTGCTTTGTTTTTGAGAAAAAAAAAATAAAAACCACTTTATTGTATGTCCCCGGGACAATAAGAGTAAAAATTTAAACCACTTACTATGCTAATAACCAATTAAAATTACACAAAAGTTCTCTTTCGAATTTTTCGCATAGATTTTAAAATATTAAAATTCAAAAGAGGACTTTCGTGTAATTAATTGCTTAATAGCATAGTAAGTAGTTTACATTTTTTACTCTTATTGTCCCGGGGACATGCAATAAAGTGGTTTCTATTTTTTTCTCAAAAACAAAGCAAGATATGAAAAAACTCAAAAAATAACATGTTTGTATTTGTAGTTGCTTAATTCGAAAAAAATACATAATTTTTAAAAAAGCCAGTGGCGCGCAGTTTTGTTGTCAAAAATATTAGTTGGACTGTCTTCCGGGACGCCACTGGACTTACAAATTTTAATCTAATTGAGGCTAAATTATCCTCTTGTTATTATAAATAAAATTACCAAATTTCAACAAAATCGAATAAAAGAATATCGAGATATTTACGAACATCCGATTTTTTTTTTAAAGTTTGACACCCTGTATCGTAAAAACTATGCATTTTCGGACCCATGTTTATATGAACTATTTTTCTTAAAATCACTTAAAGAAGCACCCCCTGAAGTTTGTCGCACTTATTTACTAACACCCTGTATAACTTGTATTGATTTTTACAATTTGGAAACAAATTGGGTACGTGTAAAACATTGTCAAACACAATTTATTGTACAAGAATTTAAAAAAGTTTTTGCTCGAGAACGTGACCCGTAGAATACTTTCACCCTTGGATTAATATAAACATACCTTGGTATTTACTGTTTTTTTATATAATAAAAGTATAAAGACAAGTGTCTTTTAAACTTTTTGAAGCAATATATTGCCCGAAAAATGGGCGTACCTAATTAGATTGCAGGGCTGCAAAGAAAATATACCAAAACATGCGTCGGAAGAATCTGTCTTGGTGTGTGTTTCTCTTTATTTTCATGCCTTATTTGTGTAGCCTAGGCCCAGTTAGATGTGTTTCAATTGATCATAATAAAATAAAGTTATATATCAATACCCGGTATTTTACCCCTATTTGGGCATAATAAAATCATACAAGGGCTAGTCATTGTTTATATTCCAATCGGAGTCACTAAAAGCACAAACACAATTCATTAAACTACACAAAAACTACAAATCCGTAAATATTAAATACCCACAATAAACAACAAGGAATCCCCAGAGAGAACTTAAAGCACAACAACAAAAATGGCGCCGAGCCGGTTCTGGAGTGTGTTTTGAGCATGCCGATAAAGAATGCTGGGAGGGAAGGCATCGGACCGGTAAGCCGTGCGCTCGGACGTATTTTTTCACCCGTAAAACGTAACTTTTGTTTGCTCAGGATATAAGCTGAGGTAAATGTCTATGGACGTGTCTCGTCGCGAGGCGTATTTTTTCGACTTAAGAGTAAACACCGTTTCGTTTTTTATGATTCCATGTTGGGGAAACGCTGCGAAATGTGATCTAAACAAACTTCAACGGACTCAAACACAATAATAAAATTTGGAAATTAAATACAATCAAAACATGTGAACAGGTGAAACTAATTTATTCAATTAAAAATTATATTCAAAAAACAAATACAGAATTGAAGCAAGTTAAATTAACACACAGCCATAATATAAGAACAAAAAACCAACTGAGAAATGAATTTGTAAGAACTAAAACTGCACAGGACTCGCCAATTTTCCGAAGCATTCAAGCATTTAACTCCATCCCAGAAATTATAACAGCATTACCAACCAAGGAAAGCATGCGTCGTGATCTCAGAAAGTACTCAAAAAAATCAAAGACTTAAACCTAAAATAGTTCCTATTTAAATAATTTATAGTATGTATATTTTATAATATTTGATTGTAAATACAATAAATTGTAAATTTAAGGCCCTGGCACCAGTAAACACATTACTGTTTAGGGGTCAGTAATAAATAAAAATTAAAAAAAAAAAAATCAATATTTCGTTACTCTTTCGTTTTATCCAAAAATCGGCCAAATACTCAATTTTGGAGTACTTTTACGTTAAAAAAGGTTCGATTTATAGAGAAATAAAAGCCGAAAACGAAATTTGGCAAATTTGATAAAATTTCGTTGTGTACTTTTATTTATTTATCAAATGTTTATCTTAAAACTGTAGGTAATTAATAATAATAATAATAATAATAATAATAGGTTTATTTAAAATTTAATAATATAATAAATATGTTTCTGTTGTCTTCGATAAACTTATTTATCAATCCCCTGAAGCTAAGCTTGTTAGGGGCAAATCTTATTTTTTGTTTTAGTTTGTAAAATTATAAATCATAAATATGCATTAAAAATCAAGTTTCAAGGTAAACATAAATACAATTGCTACCCAAACACGGGTATTTGGCCGCTTTTTGAAGAAAACGAAATATTGATAAGAAAATAAAATGGCGAATGCACTAGAGTCGATTCACTCAGTAAACCTGCAAGATGGCCGACATGTCATATGACAAAAGTCATATTCCAGCTAATTAAAATAAATTTTTGCATTTTCAATGACTTTTGTCATATGACATGTCGGTCATCTTGCAGGTTTACTGAGTGAATCGACTTTACTAGTGTTTGCTCTTAAGAAAGTTGCATGTACAGTTACCGTCACAAAAATCCGGGCAGCAGTTTTTTCTATTGTAAGCCGACCTTTATACATCTCGAATACCTCAAAAATTACCTGTTTTAATGACATTGACAAAAATTGTCAACTGAAATTTATTTACGGCTAGTGAAATAAATTTACAAATATGCCCCGTCATTTAAATGCTGCGGAAAAGGCCAAAATTGTGACACTGCTAGAAAAAGGATGGTCGGAGAGACGGGAGGCTCAAAGATTTCAAACGCCAAAAAGTACAGTTCGTTCATGATATCAAAATAAAATGGATGGAAACACATTCGCTGGAAAGAATAGAAGAAACAGTCCTTAGAAGGGCATCGACAGAAGAACATGACAATACTCTAATTCAATACCTAAGGGAAATCCTTTTAAAACGGCTGTTTTAGCTCACAATGTAGCTGATTTTCCGGGTTCCGTTAGAACCGCACAGCGAAGAATAAGAGATGGTTTAAATCTTCGCAATCACCCGGCAGCTAAAAATCCTTTCCTAACGGTAACCAACAAAGAGCAAATAGTGGGTTATGCATTACAATATTACGGAGGTGGTGTAAATGCTTGGGAAAATGTTATTTTCACAGACGAAAAGATTTTCCAATCATGCTACAGCAGGAGAGTAAGGGTATATATAGACCACCAAATACCCGGTTTGATGAACGCTACACTCTGACTATTTCAACAAGCGGCCGTTTTTCTGTCAACGTTTGGGGGTGGATGAGTGCACAGGGTATAGGAGTTTGTACGCGCATAGAAGGTAGATTTAATGCACAAAATTACATACAAATATTGGAGAACGTGATGTTGCCATCGGTATATGTTTCCCATACTAATTACATTTACCAACATAATAACTGCCCGGTTCATACTGCCCACGCAGTATCTGATTGGATGCAACAAAGGGACATTCAAGTATTACCCTGGCCTTCTAGGACTCCAGATTTAAATCCAATGGAAAATGTTTGGGGTTACATGATCAAGAGAATTAGCAAATATAATGATTTTCGTCCATAAATTGTGGCTGAAAATACAAGAGACTTGGAATCAACTAACGCAAGAATACTGTAATGGTCTGGGGGCTTCAATGCCTAAAAGATTAACTTCAGTTATTCAAAGTAATGGGAGGGCAATAAATTATTAAATACCACTGGTTTTATTTCCTCCTCAGTTCATTTATATTGCCATAGTTTTGTAGTAGTAGAGTTACTTTACTTTCTTTTAAGCTATTTCTGTATTGAATAACAAGTTATTATTTTCTAGTTTACTTTACCAAAATCTCTTTACCACTACTTTTACTTTCCAATCTATGGTAGTAAAGGTAAAAGCCTGAATTACCAAAATTCAGGAAAAAAATGTTAGCTGTCAGATTAGTGCCTGGATTTTTGTGACGGTACCTGTACCTAAGTAAATGTACGCTCGTTCACTAAATTACAGAGAAACGGTTTCTCGAAATGAGAAAGAGAACTTTTCCATTGCCACTAAAAAAAAATACTGTAACGACTAAAGGGGCCTACAGTCACGCGTACATGTATTAGTACATGTACGCGCGTTGATGTTCGCCAGTGTGTAGACAAAATACCGACAACAAAACGGACGCACATGTTTACTGTTCCCGCTTAAATTTATGTACGCACGTACATGTATGAAGGTGTGGAGACGAAAGTTTGTTTGTTTCAAGGATTTTGTCAGTGTCGTGTTAGTTTTGTTGTTGTAGTTTGATTTGAACATGGCGGATTTAAGAAATTTTTCTTATTACACACACGCAAGCCACTGCCAATAAGTTTAGTTCATCGTCACTCGACATGCTGAAACCGCAACGCCTTAAGGTAGGAGTATCAACATGCTTGCCAACCTATAACCTATTTCGCGTAGATTTATTTATGTTTTCTAGCTTTTATACAAAATTTAAAGAAAATCAGTATCGACTTGATATTCTATAGGTAATAATTGACATATTTAATAAATATCAAGGAATTTCATAACATATTTTAGGAGAATTGTATAGCAAAAAATATGGGGTAAGATTTTTTTTAACATTATTATGTCATTGTCACTCATTGTTCTTTCACTATACAATTCTCCCAAAATTAGCAATGAAATAAATTGATATTTTTGTAATATATCAGATACTACCTAAATAATGTACCGACGATATTAATTTTCTTTAAATGTTAGTTATTAAAATAATAAACTCAAAAAATCAACGCAAAATAGGTTATAGGTTGGCAATAGATTGAATGACGTTGAGAATTCAACCTTAAAGACTGACATACAAGTACCTGTGTCTGTAGAGAAATGTGATCCACAGACATCAACGCGCGTACATGTACTAATACATGTTCGTGTGTCTGTAGGCCCCTTAATGTTTGCACTCAGCAAACAACTGCAACTGGCAATAACTAACTAACGAACTACACAATCGGCAATCGCAAGACATATAGAAGTCTCACGCCGGCGCGCGGTCGGCGCCAGCACCAGAATAGAACATAGAGCCGTATTTAACACACTTCCTTGGATCATTAATCTTTAATTAAAAAATCTGATACAATAAAATTACATCGAATACCGTAAAACGTCTAAAATTTTAAATAATAGACATGTGTGTCTGGTTAATGTAACCAGCTCAGAATTATAGTTCTGGGCGCCAGTTAACGGCGTTTGTAATTGTGGGTTGGGCTTCCGCCACCCCATCACCCTCCTAGTGCCGCCACTGATAACAGAAAAGGATTCAAAAGGCATTTGACGCTAGTAACACAAATTCCTAAAAATCTGCAACTTAAGAGATATCGCCAAAATGCCAGAGGTCGAGTGCCACAAAGAGCTATTTTCATTCGAGATACGTTTAAGGACTTGGACTAAGGGTGTAGCCATTAAATAGAAAGCAGTTATTTAATTATTTTTTTATTTCTTCTTTTCAGGTTTCTTAGGTGGGTTTTTACCCCCTACCCCCTCTAGCTCAGTTGCTCAGTTTTCAGTTAAATAATAATCATGTTTCCTTGATGACGGAAGAAAAATATACTCACTAAAAATCAACTGGTGATTATATTTTCTTTCTGTTATTACCTGTAATGTGAAAGCATATTAACTTATTATGTGTGTGACAAATGAATTGTCAGTTGTCGGTAATTAAACCAGAATCGTCTAATTATTTATTTATTGAAAACTACAGGGTGATTTACCTTAGAGCAAAGTCCATTATTTCATTTGTTTCGGGAATTATCAAAAAACGTTAAATACAAAAGTTTTAGAGAATGTTTAGGTGCACTGTTTCAAATTTTTGAGTATACAGAATGGTTCAAGAAAGCGTGGAAAATATAACACAATTTTTTTTTAAATAGAACACTCTATTTTTAATTTATTTTTAGATTATTTGAAATGCTATAATAATTTTATACACCTAAACCTAGTAGTTGTCCTAAAATTTTAATTTTTTTATCTTATAAAAATTAACAGTTCCGCCATTATTTCCGACGGTGGAATACTCATATTTGGTAAACACGTTCTATTGGGATTACAAAAAAAACAGATAACGAAATTTGTGTTAGATGCTACAGGTATATCAGAGTATGTATGATTTTAGTTCTTATAAATATGAACAGTACTGCTGAAGGCTGAAGGTTCTCCTATTGTGTTATGCCATTAAGTTGTAGCGCTTCAGATTAGTAGGATATCTAATATCATATAATAATTAAATATCTGAGATGCGAATACACTTCTTTTGGACTTTTTCAATCAATTGAATGTATTTGGCGTAAAGAGAAGACCAAATAACACTATACACTAGTTTTGTTCTAACCATACTATTAATTGGAATGTTTAAAGGTTTTATAGAAGTAAAGAATTTATTTCACAAATCACAACACTCGTTTCATTTCGAATAAACCCAATTAAGCCTTCATTCAAAAGTTGACGTTTGAATTATATTTTCAGTCCCCTTAGGCCATACCCTTTACAAACGAGAGACACCTCTCTTCAAACTCCACCATTGCCTGATCCCTCTCCGAACACGGAATGTCCGGATTCGCACCCGTTTGAGTTTAATAGGAATGTCGTTTGGACGTTTGAAGATATCGAAATGCTGCTTGGAACTGACATGCCTATTTTTGGAGGAGGTACACATCCGTGTATATCTTTAAGGTAAGCAAACGAGAGGCAAGAGCAGTGGTGTACGGTTCATGGAAGCACCATGGAACGTTATAATTATGTTACTATATTAAGTATATCATACGTTTGAAATGCCCTGTGATTTCAAACCGAGTAGGGGTTATTAAGGGAAAGAACTCACTCATCACCACTGATCATTAAGATCATTCATCCCGTGTCATCGACATACAGAGTAACCAGTAAAGTCCGCATCATATGGGATTTTTTTTTATTGATAGCTTTATTCGAAATTTGACTTTGGTATCAAGTTCTGCTTCGATCGAGATGAAAATTAAGCAAAAAAATAGTAGTCACATGATTCGCATTATCAGTCAAATTTTAATTTTTTCCAAAAAATAATTCAAAAGTGGGGTTATTTCTGAAAGTATCGAAAAAAGTTATGAGAAAAAGTTTTTTTAAATGCAGTTTCTAGCCCACATGCAAAATTTCAGCTGCATAAGATAATTTTGATTTTTTACCCATATTTTGTAAATTGCACCACTTTTGCAAAATAAGACTCAACGCAACCTACATAAAACTTCTCAGTTTCGACAAGGCTTTATTTCAGATACATTTTCTGTAAAGTAATAATAAATGTGTGTTTTTCTACAAAATCAAAATTGGGCTATTAAAATTTGGTTGCATGTGATGCAAAGTTTATTTGTTTTTGACCCTGTATAATGTAACTTCATAAAATAAGTATTTTTCAAAACGTACCTAGTTTGTGTCTGAAAGTAATATACCTTAATATCAAGACAAAAAAGAACACAGTGTCATCAGTAAAGTGTTCATTAAGAGGAAAATAAATTTTAGTGGTGGCTAAAAAATCATAATTATCTTATGCAGCTGAAATTTTGCATGTGGGCTAGAAACTGCATTTAAAAAAACTTTTTCTAATAACTTTTTTCGATATTTTCAGAAATAACCCCACTTTTGAATTATTTTTTGGAAAAAATTAAAATTTGACAGATAATGCGAATCGCGTGACTACTATGTAAGCTCAGAATAACTCTTAGGTATTGTTTAGAAGCATTATTTATAATATTTTTGATTTACATTTTAGATTAAGGGATATGAATAAGCCGATATCAGTCCTTACTGGCATAGACTACTGGTTAGATAACTTAATGTCCAATGTTCCTGAGGTGGTTATGTGTTATCATTTAAATGGCATAGTACAAAAATATGAGCTAATTAAAACAGAAGATTTGCCAAGGTAATTATTCGTAGGTATTATTTTTAAATTCTTTTATACAAAAAGAAATTTGCAAAATAATAAATATAACGGAAACAAAAGTAGCATACAACAGCGAATAAGTCTTACTTACGTCACTGAATATATTTTTGAATTATTAGTATAGTCTAACTGGTTCTAACTGTTTCTATAGTTATACCGTGTGTAGGATTGGGCCATTTGAAAGTTTCAAATGAAATTTTTTGTTTTGAACTTTTCAAAACAGAAAAATTTCACTTAACCCAAAAAGTGAAATTTCAGTGACATTTTTGAAATTTTCACCTGAAACTTTTAACTGATAAATAATGTCCCTATTACATTCGAAACTTTCAGAAAAAGTTCATAAATTTCAGTGAAACTTTCACAAACCCTTCCATGCAACCAACCACCCCTCGTTTATATAATAGACGCATCCCAAATCTCGGCAATACTTGGGATTCCCCTGGTTCATCGGCGCGACGACAGGCATGACTTTGCTGTGATGCTGTGCGACGTATTTTATTTATTTAGCTAGCTTCACCGATTACACAGGCCTGCATAAAATTTGTGATGACGTGATTTTTGTTTGTTGAGTTTAGTTTTTTTATAGAAATAACTAATTAAAATACAATTGGTCTCTATCACCCACAGATTTTTTTTTGCAAAAAAAAAAGAAAAAAAACTTATAATAGGCGTTTTAATACATTTTAAAATAAATGTAGTACTTCAAATTCTAAATGATTGATGAATATAAAATGCTTTTCTGTGGTGCTACGCACCTTCCTACTGGAGACTTTTTATCGACTTCAAAAAGGAGCTTTAAAGCTGTTCTTTTACATAATGACAATGTTTTTGCTTCTGTTTCGGTCGGCCATACAGTTAAGTTAAAGAAAAACTATGAAAATTTAGAGGAATTACTTTTAAGAATACAATATAAAAATCACAACTGGGAAGTGTGTGAAGATCTAAAAAATTTAGGTCTTCTCTTAGGACAGCAGTCTGGATTTACTAAATTTCCATGTTTCCTGTGCGAGTGGGCTAGCAGGAATCGAGAACAGCATTGGATAAAAAGAGACTGGTCACAAAGAGAGACACCTGGAAACAAAAATGTAATTCGCGAAAGTCTTATTGACCCTCAAAAAGTTTTACTTCCACCACTTCATATAAAACTTGGACGTATGAAACAATTTGTTAAGGCATTAAACAAAGAAGGAAATTGTTTTAAATATTTGTGTAAAACATTTCCGGCTCTGTCAGAGGCAAAATTAAAGGAGGGAATCTTTGTAGGGCCGCAGATTATCAGCTTGATGAAAGATACAGAATTTGAAAAGGTAATGGAAGATAAGGAAAAACATGCATGGAATGCTTTTAAAGAAGTTGAACCTACATTACTACTATGTTAAGATCGTTGAAAATATGCTGGAAAATTTCAGGAATTTCAGAATATGATCATAAAATTCACTTTTTACATTCCCATTTGGACTAATTCCCGGAAAATCTTGGGGACGCGGGTGAAGAGCAAGGTGAAAGATTTCATTAATATATTAAAGAGATGGAAAAAAGATACCAGGGGCGCTGGGACACGAAAATGATTTCTGTTGGACATTGAGAAGAGATCTTCCTTTAGCTGAAACAGAAAAACAAGCAAAAGAAGCTTTTCTGAAAAAAGAAAACGTTTTTTGAAGAAGCGTAACGAATAAATAATCATTTATAATAGTTAATATGTGTATATTTTGTATATTTTTGTATTTTTTTCCCTAATATATTAAAAAACTAGCTTATAAATGAAATAAATCGTGTTTTTTCTATATTTTTGGATTTTACCGGTTTGAAAAATAACCTTACGTGATATAAAAAAACCGAAAACAGATTTGAAATCAGCGCTACCCAATTACTAGAAAACAGTTAAAATTTTTAAATCAACTTTCAAAGTGTTAAAAAATGCAGGCCTGTGTTATCAACGTAGTTTGTGAGGTTAATAGTGTATAATAATAATAATAATAATAATAGGCCAGGTTGTGTGGGGTGTGTAACGAGAACAAGTCACAGTGTAACTTATCAGTAATTATTCGAGTCACAAAAATGAAACCGAAAAGAAATAAACTGGTCAACAAAAAGATCGTACCATTCAATTTTTAGACCTATTTTCAAATTGCTGTAACTTTTTTAAAAATTTACATTTTTAAATGTAGTTTCCAAATTTGGAAAGCGCGATTTTTCTACTTTAACCGGTATTTTATTTATTTTTGGTAGAATCAATATTATTATGATTCACAGGGCGATCAATAGAGCGCTGCAAAAAATCACAAAATTTTAGTGTGTGCCATTTCAGTGGTGATTTTTTTTGGTCGTTACAATATGGGTTTTTAGCAAGGTAGGATCAATTTCTCTAGACGTTTTTGCCAGTTTTTGAATTGAGGACCTCTGGCTTTAGATGGGCCAATAAACGTCAAATTTTGGTAATCATATTGCTTTAAAACGCTATAACTGGAAAACTGATTGATGGATTTCAACGAGTTTTTCACATTCAGCACAAGCCCATTTCATGGAGATGTTCTATGACTTACGTATTTTACGAAACGTGAGAATTTTATACATATACGGGGTAATCAACAAAGTCATTAAAAAAAATTAAATGTTTATTTGCGCGCCATTTGGATAGAACATGTATGGAGTTGGATGAAACTATGATTGAATGACGGAGAGCATAATTTTAACAACTTTGAACGAATTGGCAAATGCAATAAGAGAGGAATGGAACGCAATTCCCCAGTACTTCCTTGCAAACTTGGTGAGTAGCATGCCAAGAAGAGTAATGGAAGTTCTAAGGGTTCACGGTGGACCTACTCACTATTAATTGTATTTGTTATTATTTATTTTTGTTAAAATTTAATCAATTTTATTTGCAACCATTAATGTTGATAATATTGTTTATAAGTGAAACACTTTGCTGGCCAAATGGCGAGCAAATAAACATTTAATTTTTTAATGACTTTGTTGATTACCCCGTACATTAATAATATTCTCACCTTTCGTAAAATACGTAGGTCATAGAACATCTCCATAAAATGGGCCTTTTGAATGTGAAAAACTCGTTAAAATCCATCAATTCGTTTTCCAGTTATAGCGTTTTAAAGCAACGATTACCAAAATTTGACGTTTATTGGCCTATCTAAAGCCAGAGGTCCTTAATCCAAAAACTGGCAAAAAGGTCTAGAGATATTGATCCTACCTTGGTAAAACCCCATATTGTAACGACCAAAAAAAATCACCACTGAAATGGCACACACTAAAATTTTGTGATTTTTTGCAGCGCTCTATTGATGGCCCTGTGTATCATAATAATATTGATTCTACCAAAAATAAATGAAATACAGGTTAAAGTAGAAAAATCGCGCTTTCCAAATTTGAAAACAACATTTTAAAATGTCCATTTTTAAAAAAATTACAGCAATTTGAAAATAGGTCTAAAAATTGAATGGTACGATCTTTTTGTTGACCAGTTTATTTGGGACTATTTCCAACAGCAGGAAAATATGAAAAATAAAGTAAAATGTGCTTTCTGTGCAAACATTTTTTATAAAAATGCAACACGACTGGAAAAACATTTACTAAAGTGTTTTAAAGTTCCAATTCCAACTGTCAATGTCAATGGACTTTACTTTATTATGTCCTAGTTTTAAAAAAATAAAATACCAGATACAACAGAAAATAATATTTAATGAAAATTTCAATAAAAATTTCATAAATTTCAACGAATTGTTCACGACATTTAAGATTTTTTTAAAGGTTTCATAAATTTCACAAAAATTTCATAAATTTCGAAAGTTTCGCAGAAATTTCATAAGTTTCATAAATTTCATGAAAATTTCAACTTGAAATTTTAAATCCTCGCTCAAGTGAAATTATGCCCAACCCTAACTGTGTGGTTCATCGCCAGACAGGCCATCGAAAATTCCATGTAAATCCATGTAAATTTCTACATCAAAATTGTATTAAATCTTTTTTGAAGGTCCTTGTATGATGGACTCACGCATCAAATTTTATATTTTTATAACAAGCCAATTAAAATTCTCAGGGTGTTCCAAAAAAGTGTGACGTCATATGGATGTATTTTTTTAGATTACATGCCATATATTTTCTTACTTATTTGGGTGCCTCCTATAGTTACCTACATACCCCTAAAATGTTATTGAAATCGATTCAGTATTATAGGCGAAAAAAAATAAAAACTAAAAAATATCGGCTGTGCACCACTGGTTTTAAAAATGAATAAAATATAAAAATAATGCCTCGTTAATAAAATTATGCAAAGGTACTTATTAAATAAAGTCTAACAGTCTTGTTAACCAAGTTTGATTAATACGAATTGTATTAAGGGTGTCCAAAGTTTAGTGTCAAACTTTGCAAACTTTAAAGCAATTTATTTTTCTTATTTCAAATAGGAACCCCTGTATATCTTTATGTCATTCGATGCAGAATTAAAAATCAAACATTTGTCCTAATTACAACCCTATCGCAATTTCTAACGCATCAAGACTTATTTGCAGAAAACTCATTTTATCAACTATTCCAACAGTCATTATTATAAATAAATATCGAAGGTGGCTTCAATAACAATTTATTGACATTGAAATTTAATAAAGTAAAATCATAAATTATTGAAATTAACATTTCAAAAATTATCTACTAGAATATATTATGTAAAGTAAATTTTGGCTTACTATTTATATTATTTATTATATTTCCTTTAATTCCTGATGTTTTTGATAGTTATACAGATGTTATACAATTTACAAAGTACTGTGGAGTGATGTTTTCCTACAGTTTTGGCAAGAAGATCGGTGCTTATTCCATTGTTTTCTCCTACATGGAGTAAAAGTGCGAAATCTGCATTATTTTCGTGTGCTCTACCATCGAGTACATCATTATTTTTCTCTAAGCACTTGCGTTTATTAATTACAGCATCTTCACTCTCAAAATTACGAACAATGTTTAATGCAATTTTGATATAAAATTAATAGGGGTACCATATTTGAGGGTAGCCAAATTTACATTGGATTTCACATGGCCAGTGTAACAACCAGTGTGAACCATCCTCTACAATGTTTTAACATATAATCGTTAATTATTTGTTTTAAACAGAAAAAGAAAAGCACGAAGTCTTTCTCCACAATATTTATTAATCGAAAAACTAGGCGAACCTAGGATCACATCGACGACATATTTCGAGTGTAGAAACACTCATCATCAGGGAACAAAGTGAAAAGTAAAATGCTGATGTTTTTAGCAAAAGAGAAAATAATGGTGAGATTGAGCCGTAATGGAGCTTTTAATGGTGTACAAGAGGTGTAAAATTGAATAGTCAGAAGGTCGACAATCAAGACTCCAGCATACTGAAGAGTCGAGGGTTAAGTGCAGAAGCACACTGTGCCGTGCAGAAAAATGTAGGGTAGTAAAAATTAGGGAGTTTTGGAAAACTTATCTGTAAAAAGCATTATTAAATTACTGAAACATCTTGAGTTTTATTAAGCTTAGTCAGAAACATGTGAAAATGTTGGGGTGAGATGTAAAGAAAAGAAAAAAAAAGTTGTTTTTTTAGGGGTCAAAGCATCTTTTGGTTAAAAAGTAAAAACTGTTGGGGTACCAGGCTTTTTACGGCCCAGTTACCCCGCCGGAGTCAAAGCATACACATTTGGTGCAAAAAAGTTTTTAAGAAATTTAAAAAAAAATTAATTTTGTGTTCCCGTTAAAGAGGCTCTACTGTAGCCAATACGTGTAGGATGGGAAAATTTCTTAAAAACTTTTTAGCACCAAATGTGTCTGCTTTGACTCCGGCGGGGTAACTGGGCCGTAAAAAGCCTGGTACCCCAACAGTTTTTACTTTTTAACCAAAAGATGCTTTGACCCCTAAAAAAACAACTTTTTTCTTTTTTTTTCTTTTCTTTACATCTCACCCCAACATTTTCACATGTTTCTGACAGGCTTAATAAAACTCAAGATGTTTCAGTAATTTAATAATGCTTTTTACACATAAGTTTTCCAAAACTCCCTAATTTTTACTACCCTACATTTTTCTGCACGGCACAGTGTGCTTCTGCACTTAACCCTCGACTCTTCAGTATGCTGGAGTCTTGATTGTCGACCTTCTGACTATTCAATTTTACACCTCTTGTACACCATTAAGGTGGGAGTATCAACATGCTTGCCAACCTATAACCTATTTCGCGTAGATTTATTTATGTTTTCTAGCTTTTATACAAAATTTAAAGAAAATCACAACTTGATATTCTATAGGTAATAATTGACATATTTAATAAATATCAAGGAATTTCATAACTTATTTTAGGAGAATTGTATCGCGAAAAATATCGGGTAATATTTTTTTTACATTATTATGTCATTGTCACTCATTGTTCTTTCACTATACAATTCTCCCAAAATTAGCAATGAAATAAATTGATATTTTTGTAATATATCAGATACTACCTAAATAATGTACCGACGATATTGATTTTCTTTAAATGTTAGTTATTAAAATAATAAACTCAAAAAATCAACGGGAAATAGGTTATAGGTTGGCAATAGATTGAATGACGTTGAGAATTCAACCTTAAAAGCTCCATTACGGCTCAATCTCACCATTATTTTCTCTTTTGCTAAAAACGTCAGCATTTTACTTTTCACTTTGTTTCCTGATGATGAGTGTTTCTACACTCGAAACATGTCATCGATGTGATCCTAGGTTCGCCTAGTTTTTCGATTAATACATATTGTGGAGAAAGACTTCGTGCTTTTCTTTTTCTGTTCATTTTACTCCACTTTGAGTATGGACTACTTCTTCAAAATATGTTTTAAAGTTTGATCACATCATTTGCCATCAGTAACATTGTATTTGGATAAATAATTGTAATTTAAAAAGAGAAAGATATGTTATTTTTAAATTTTAAAAATAGTACCCTTATTTAAATTTTATTTGGACAAACATTTCCTAATTTGTTGGTATTTTTATAAATTGTTATTTAAATTAATGAAATTTATCCCTGTAATAAACTTATATAGTTGGTTGGTATTTTTATAAATTGTTATTTAAGTTAATGAAATTTATCCCTGCAATAAACTTATATAGTTGGTTGGGAGTAAATAAATTCAAAAATGTGTAAATAGAAAGTTGTAGCCTTTGATACCAGATTACTAAGGCTTATCAAAATGGAATAAAATGGTATTTTATCTGTATTTACATTGCAGGTTGGACAATTCAAAGTTCTCGCCGAAGTTAATAAGAGATGTTGCTCAAAGCATTTTGTCATTTTTGAAATCGAACGCTACCAAAGCCGGGCATACTTATTGGTTGTTTAAAGGAAAAGATGAAGAAGTAAGTACAATTTTGGAAACCATAAAATTGTTGACCGTTTTTTTTGACAAATAAACCCGTCATCGGAGAAATATTGTTATTTTCTTTTTTAAAATAATGGTAAGCTTAAGGAGGACATTTTCTATATGATGTATCAAAAAACTACAACTGACTATAGGGAAATTATTTGTTTGTAATATGTTTCATACCGTATTACAGATATTCGAAAATTTTGTAACATAAGTTTATAGTTCTTTTTTCCAAAAATTGGATAGACTTCTCAAATATTAAAAAAAAATAGCACAGCAGAAATAAAAATAATACAGAACGATACCCATGCCTTTAAGAATCCATGTTTTGCAGTAATTACCCCGTTATTAAAGGCTTGTATTTGTCAGCCTCATTATTACTGTAGTATTTAGGAAAAAAGTTCACAAATTTCCCTATTCAGTTCGCGCTTTACAGGCTATGAAAACGACTTGGGTATCCTAGAGAAAATGTCCATACTTTTTGTCAAATCGACCGTCTAACACCCCTGTTTTCTAAAAAGTCGTTCACCAACGATGTCGTCTAATAACTACTCTCGTTATGGATTTCATAACGACTTTCTTAACGATAATCTGAAACATCGCATTTTGTAACGTTGTCGTTACGACAATTTTCATTAGCTTACTTGTCAACGACTGCCGGATGTTCGTAAATTTACAGCACACAAATATTAATGCAGAAAATACGCAGGGCCCGCTCTAGCAATAACGCCGCCCTGGGCAAAACAAAAAATTGCCGCCTTTTTCCAGTGGCGGTTCGTGAATTGTTAACTTGGGGGTGCACCAAAAGCCCGCTGCACGCGAAATGCGCCCCAGGCGAAAAAATTTTAAGACCACGCCCAAATTTGGTGAATAATTTTTAGTAAATATTTTAAAAATTTATGATTAGGTACCTACTTATTTTATTAAAAATGAAATAAGATAAAAAAAATAAAAAAGGCCAATTTATTTTTCATTAGTCAGTACATTGCTCGGTACATTGTTTAAAAGTAAAGTCCAATATTCTGTTTTTATTTGCTGCAAACTTATCAATAACAATAAAGTACCTAAATCTACACTTTGTGATCTGTGTCAAGTATTTCGGGTGTAGGTCTTCCCTCAATTTTATGCTCAATACTTAATGAGCTAAAATTGTTTTTCAAAAAATATTCCACATTCATAGTCGTTTTGGCATTAAAACTATTCATTTTTATTAAAATAAATATTTACGACCCCAAAATAATAACAAAAATATCAAGGAAAACTCCAAATAATAAATTCATACAGCAATTAACACGCAATGAACTCAACGTCGCACAAATGTGCGAGTTTTCCCTATTAGGATCGCGCTTTACACCACCTTTCGTTCCATTGTTTAACGGTACGTTAAAATAGAAGGGTTCTAACTTATATTACGGTATCAAATAACAGTGGCGGCTCGTACTCTATTTATGCGGGTAGGCGACGGGCACGATATAGGTGTAAGCCCGCAGGCGAAAAAATTTTTAGACCACGCCCAAATTTGGTTAATAATAATTTAATGTTAATAAATTATATATAATAATATAAGTCCGTATAGTTTTTCTATTATCTATAATCGCAATCGCGTATACGCGACCGCGACTGAAGTAACCTAGAAGTCCTACAACCTACAACCAAACGGAATTACCTGATATACCTACCTAGTACATAATTTTTCCTATAATTATCTGATTATCATAATATCTTACTTTGTCTTATTAATGTTGTAAAATTAAAATATATATGATTTAAAGTAAGGCTGCCAACCGTCCCGTATTCTTTAGAATTGTCCCGCCCCTATAATTTTACCTAAAATCGTCCCGCATTTCTTAAATCTGTCCCGCAAGTCCCGGACTGAACATATTATTTTGCAAAGTATGTACTACATATTATGATGCTTTGCAAAATAATATGTTCAGTCCATGTAGCAGTTATCGGCATTAAAAATATCGGTGGATCTCGCCCAACTCAAATTTCATGGAGTTATAAAATATAATTTTAAAAATAAATAGAATACTTGTTTAATAGGTACCTAGGTACCTTGTTTACGTTTTTTTGTAGTATTTAAATTCATTTTCTTTAAATATTATTTTTTGTTGTTCTATTCAATTAAATTAAAGAATAATTTGATGGCCCAAAGGGTTAACAACCCTAACCCTATACAAGTTTACATGTAATGGTGAAAAAGCGAATATTGCCCTGCTGTCCCGCATTTATCAATTTAATAGTTGGCAGCCTTAATTTAAAGAAACAATAGTAATGTCCTTTGTACTTAGCTGTGTTTATCGAAAAATCCTAAACTTTCTTCAAATAATGTCGAATTTCACTGGCTAGTGGCTACACAATACACACAAACAATTACTGGATCACCGCATTTCCCGATTTCCCCGTGTACCTCGAATAGTTTACTTACGTAGAGGTCACTATTATTGTACAGCAAAAACAACAACAAACCTTGCCTCGCTCGTTAATGCACCTGGCCGGCTTTCTGGAGAATGGGAAGCATCAAAACCACTAAACGCCACTACGCCATTTACTTAGAGTTGGAGGCAAATAAGTTTATAAAAAACACAACATACAAATTTTTGCGGTCGTCTCGGGAACCTGAAAGGGATCGCTGGTATTTCGTATAACTGCCGATTTAAATGCTCTGCCTTCTGCAATTAACAAAAACCAGCAAAAATTGAAAAATGACGAAGTTCTGTTGATGCATACCTTTATTATCTTTACGCGTGTAGTATAATTAGTAATTTTTATGTAGATGGTTTTATGGGTTTAAGGATCTTAGGGAGCAAATGAAATCCAAATTTTAATTTGCCGACGTTTCGGAAAATATATTTCCTTCCTCAGGGCTCTGAAACAATAGGATTATTTCTTAGGTTTCAACAATAACCGATAAAAACATTACATAATTGATTTGTTTGAAAAAATGACAAACCAGAAAGTACATAATATTATAATATATCCTTGATATATTAAAGAGTAACACAGTTGCAAGCAGGTGTCATTTTTCTTTTATATTTTATGGTATTTAAAGAGAAAAAGAAAACTTTTAGAAATAACGCGCAAACTGTAGAGAGAGAGAGAAAAGAAAGTTACGACAATTTGTGTATTTTGATTTCCTTAAAAAGTACACCAAAATTAAAACATTAGAAAAGAGAAAAGTTTTCTCATTAAAATAAAATAAAATATGGCCAAGGGTGAACCCAAAAAAACAACAAACAAAAAGTGGTAAAAGCTTACAGTTAAAGTGGGCTAAAACAAATAAAAAAAAAGATAAAATTAGGACACATAATGGTAAAAGGGACACGTAACAAACTGCACCGTAAACAATTAGTAATTTTTAAAATTTTGTAGTACAACCTGTGCAAGGCGAGAAACCAACTGATTTGTTTGTCAGGTATTAGCGGTGATAATTTAGAAATAACTGATTGTTGTAAATTTTTTTTTTCCCCTTCTCGTTTTTTCTATTAAATTAAAATATGAAGTACTATCATTTCTCTTAAAATGCGTTTTTTATAATTAGCCTCTGCCCCTAAAATGCTTTTGAAAAATGGTCAAAAAGTGCTGTTTTTTAGTCATTCTTTAAAATAAAGAATGTGCAAAAGTATATATCGATGCTTGAAAGGCAAAAGGTCTTAAGCGACACATTTCGTGAAATTTATATTTAAACGTCACTACAGTTTTTTTGTTCTTCCGAGTTGAATAAGCGAAGTTATAGCTTCCTATTATGATATTTTTGTCTCTTGAGTCAACCGAAAAATAATAAATTGCAAGCAACTTTTTCCTACCAAGCGCCAAAATAAAGGATAATTTGAAACAACTGTCGTTTAGATTATTTGGGAAAACAATTAAATCTTATTTGAACCAATTTGCTATTCAATTTATTTTTAATATTGGTCGTTATCCTGTTTTGCTACAAAAGAAAACAAGCCAGTATTGTCGCTTGAGCTCTTTTACGAGAATGTTAAAACACAACAAACCCGAACAAACCTATTAGCCTATATTTACTAATCAGGTGGTTAAAACGTTTTAACTAATCATTTGTATTTAAAAGTAAGGCATTAAAACGTTTTCCTAATTATTTGTATATAAAAGTAAGGTGGTTAAAACGTTTTACTAAATCATTTATTTATAAATCTAACGAGGTTAAAACGTTTTACCAAAATGCTAACATTTAGTGTATGGTTTGTTAAGACCTTTTACCCAAATGTAATTTGGTCACTAAATTGATTAAGCGACAGCAATTTTGTTATATAAGGCTTGTTGTGTATTTATAGTCATTACAAAAAAAAACGTCTTAGATTTTATTGTAGCAATTTTGAAATTAAAAAAATGCGCCTGAAAATTAAAATATAAATAATTTAAAGTTAAAAAAACTTTAAATCGTTCTACTGCGAAGTTATTAAACTGTCGCTTATGACCTTTTGCCTTTCAACCATCCATATATAGGACAGACTGGAAGGTATTTAAAGACCAGAATGTCGGAACATGCAAGATATTGCAGAAACGTTCATGTTACCAAAGACTCCTTATATTATAAACAAATAATTTGTTTCTGGTAAACGGAGCCATTACTGGATGTTTTCTTTTAGGTTGTGAAACTTTACGACCTTACCTCTTTGTGCTCCGAAGAGGATGTTCAAAAAGGACAAAATCCGTTTACTACGCCTGTAGCCATGTTGTTGTATAGAGTTGCAAGAAATATGAAACATTCACCAGACAGGTAGATATACTTTTAGTTTCCGTTTCAATATTATTATTAATCACGGAATCGCTTGATTGTTCGTATGTCCTTGTTAGCAATATTTTTGCTTAGATACCGTTTGACATAGAGTGCTGAAAATTGGCATGGTTATATTTACTCATTACCTGACCCGAGACCGAGAAAAACTAGTCTTATTTATACAAGGATTCCACTTATAGTTGGTACAGTATGTTCCGTGGTGATGCCCAAGCCAATAATTGCCATAATTATTTTATTTTTGCTTTTTTGTTTTTCTCTTGGTTTATTTATAGTTTGATTAACTTGTAGAAGGCCTCAACTAGGGACAATCCGAATGTTGCTCAAGAACGTCATCAAGTTACTTACAGAAGAAAAGTATCCCGAGATAGTCACCTCCTCACACTACATGCTAGCCGATCTTTACATCCCGGCTGAAGTTAATCCTGAAGATCCTCATTTGGATCAGACCGAAAAGGAAGACGATGATGCTAGTGTATATGACGATGACGATGATCTGAATAGTGAAGGTAAGGGGTAATGTGTCAATGAATCCACTTATATATTTTAAAATTTAAAACTAACAAGTCAATTATTTCACATTTTTTATGTGACTTATTTTTTATTTCTAAAAATCAACTAAAAAATAGTTTTTCTCCTGTCATTTAAGCAAGCAACCTTCAGGCTACCTTTAATGTAAAGAAATAAATTCAAAACTGAGTTGGTCGAGAGTTTAAAATTTAATTATTAATTTAACTTTCAAAATGTCTTTATTCCAAACTAACTTTTACAGTTCATTACATGGAAAGTGGCAACATAATATAGAAAATATTAACCATTTAAAAAAATAACAATAAAAAAAATGGAAGTTAATCCAATTTAATTCATTAATAAAATCAATTTAAAAAAAATAGTATACGATGGCGCCCAAGATCCCCTGACCTAACTACTTTAGACTTCTACTTTTGTCAAGGACGAGGTCTATAAAAGGTGATATGCAAACCTGGCTGAACTTCAAGAAAGCATTAGAGGTATTATAAGATCTTTCGATGGCAGAACAATAATTCTAAAAGCTACAAACCGTGTTAAGAATGCTCGAAAATGCATTGAATAAGACGGAGATGTTTTAGCACATTTAATGTAGATTCTTTTATTATTTCTATTGCCTAAATAAAATAAATAATTGTAGAATTGCATCTTATTCCGCAGCCGTTCATGGCCAACTAGTCGAACACAAGAATGCGCCGATAATTCGGTTATTTTCTATTTTAAGCCAATATTCCAAATTACCTTTTGTGTTCTGTAGGTGATTTAGAAACGTTAGAGTATAAAAATATGGGGCGTTCCATTTAAAAATATTACATTTAGCTCAATTATTTTTGAACGCATCACTCAATTGAGTTTCTGTTTGTCTCATCTTAATCGGTGGAAAAAATGCTACTAGTTTGCTAATTTAACCGACTCTGTATCTGCCATAATAAAAGAGTTGGCAATGGTGCGCACTTAATTTAAAACACCCTGTATATCCATCTCATTATAATAATGTCAAATGTTACTAGACGTTATTTTCTACCAGTTTTAAAATGTATTACTGTAGTAGTACTACGTGGAAAATAGTTCTCGGAGAGTACCCGATTTGTTCTCTGCGATGTTTCCTGATTTTTAAATATTTATAAGGACGCCATTTATACTTATGTAATTTGCGCGGTCCTGTGGAGTGATGCTTTCCTACAGTTTTGCCAAGAAGATCGGTGCTAATTCCATTGTTTACTCATGCATGGAGTAAAAGTTCTAAATCTGCATTATTTTCGTGTGCTTTACCATCGAGTAAAGCATTATTTTTCTCTAAGCAGTTGCGTTTATTAATTATTGTACCTTTACTATTAAACTTACAAACAACATTCAGGACATTGCATAGGAAGAAAAAATATAAACTACTTGTTATGTTTCACAAATTTAATCAGTTTCCTGACACGTGTTTCATTGTCAAAGGAGTACAAGAAGATAGTAAATTCTACGTGAAACTACACAGGTATTTATATCATATGGCATATGGTAATTATAAACATGTCATAAAATTAAAATTAGAAGATTGAATGGTCAACTATGGGTTGCTATAGCGATAGCTATTGTTTCTAGAAACTATAGCTATTAAAAAAGCCATAAAAAACAAATGTAATGTTGTTAATAATCAAACCGAAATACCTTCAGGCGCTTCCCTAATTCTTTATAGCACAGTAATTTAGGACTAAATATGTACCTGTACGTTTAAAAGTTAGGAAAACCCACAGTCGACCATTCAATATTCTAATTATAATTTTAATTTTATGACATGTTTATAATTACCATAGTATGATATATATACCTTTGTAATGTCACGTAGAATTTAGTAACTTCTCGTACTCCTTTGACAATGGCCCGCAAGGGCCGAAACACGTGTCAGGAAACTGATTAAATTTGTGAAACATAACAAGTAGTTATTATTTTTTCTTCCTGTGCAATGGAACAACAGTTTCACCAAGCATGTAGCCCAATACAAATTAATTAAATATTCAGGACTGTTGTTTAGCTTGGAATGGGTCTGTCAGGAGACATCGCCGAGAATATTTTGTATATTCTACAAGTAATATTTTCCATGCATTACCACTTAATCATTGTTATGTTTTCCTAAATACTGTAAAACATGTTAAAACTAATAAAAAATTAAACGTCTAGTAACAATTGACATTATCATAATTATTATTGCTGGTTTTATCGAGATCTGTATCGGAGCCGTATTTTGCGAGATAAATTATATGCATCAAAGAGGGCCTTGCATTTAAGGACGTAATGCTTAACCGTAGAGCTTAATACCTGTTGGGCGT
Source organism: Polydrusus pterygomalis (assembly GCA_963969555.1). Lineage (NCBI taxonomy): Eukaryota > Metazoa > Arthropoda > Insecta > Coleoptera > Curculionidae > Polydrusus > Polydrusus pterygomalis. The sequence continues at coordinate 37,007,175 of OZ018383.1, read as the reverse complement.
CAGTAACTACCTGAATTAACAATCAATCAGTTATTCCGTCATCTTTGACAGTGGTTACAAGTAATTTGATTCATCGCTAATTTTTCCAATTTCTTGAACAATTCACACAATGGGCTTTACGGATCAGCACAAAACATTCATGGTTGAAGCGTATTTTTGAAACGGGGTTAGAGTAAATGGTTTCCTAACGTTGCTTTTATTGCTAGGGATTTTTATCATTGCCTGAAAAGAACCGTGGCTGTGTTTAGAGAAACAGGTTCTATACAACACAAAAAGGAGCATGAAGACTATCTGTAAGAACAGAAGAACTTGTTGCAAACGTTCGTGAAATAATGCAAAATACGCCAACAAATTGTATAAGACGCCTGTCCCAAAAAGTGGGAAGATCTTATGGAACATGCAAGACTATTCTTAAGAAGCAGCTAAATTTATTTCCTTATAAAGTGCAAGTATTCCAAGAAATACAAGCCGCAGATTTTGAAAGACGCAGGAATTACTCTCAATGGTTTACCCAAAATTTATTGGAAAAAAAATGATTTATTAGACCAGCAATTTAAATAATCCTTATATAAATTATATAAATACATTTTTTAATTAATAGCCAGCTCAGTGTCGGCGCTTGATCTGGAAAAGCGAAACGAGTCGGAAAAATTTACAAACTTCTACAGACCACCGCCTCCTTTGATTGGAAGTTTGGAAGAGAGATGTATCCAAGCCATCGGCCATGCTGCAGCCGGGCTAAATTGCTTGCAATATTTCAATGAAAAGGGTGTCGATGAAAAGGGCAGCGCTGGCGAAGAAGAGGAGGTAAATATAAAATACGTTTAAAAAATTTACTGTTTTAGTAATTTTCTTTACTTACCTATTATTTTACTGTTAATGTTCAGTTGCTATTTGCTTAATTAGTTTTCTTATTTTTCCTGTAATAAACTTTTAGTTGGTTGGAAATAATAATAAAATAATTTAACTTTAACTAATCTGTCCGTCAAAAAGTTCGACAAATTGTTTCTGTAACACCTTTATTACAGGTCTGTAGTTCGGAAACGACATCCCAGGTTTTAATGCGGTTTGCAGAGTTTGAAAGATTGTACCGTGCGAGCAAAAATTATTTGCATCAAAGAGGGCCTTGCATCTAAGCACGTTATGCTTAGCAGTAGAGCTTAATACCTATTGGCTGTCCGTAACTACCTGAATTAACAATCAATCAGTTATTTTTCCAATTTCTTGAACAATTCACACAATGGGCTTTACGGAACAGCACAAAACATTCATGGTTGAAGCGTATTTTCGAAACGGGGTTAGAGTAAATTGTGAGTGGCGGGTTTGTGCACGAACGATTTTCACGAACATTTTCCTAACGTTGCTTTTATTGCTGGGGATTTTTATCATTGCCTGAAAAGAACCGTGGCTGTGTTTAGGAAAACAGGTTCTATACAACACAAAAAAGGAGCAGGAAGACTATCATCTGTAAGAACAGAAGAACTTGTTGCAAACGTTCGTGAAATAATGCAAAATACGCCAACAAATTGTATAAGACGCCTGTCCCAAGAAGTGTCTGAAGTCTTATGGAATATGCAGGACTATTCTTAAGAAGCAGCTAAATTTATTTCCTTATAAAGTGCAAGTATTCCAAGAAATACAAGCCGCAGATTTTGAATGACGCAGGAATTACTCTTAATGGTTTACCCAAAATTTATTAGAAAGAAATTATTTATTAGACCTGACATTTTTTTCGTATAAAGCCTGGTTCCACCTCTCCGGTTATGTAAATTCTCAGAATACACGCCTGTGTTGTATTAAAAATTCACAGTCCACATTGCACCCTCAAAAAATTTGTGTCTGGTTAGCTGTTTCCCGAAGAGGAATAATTGTTGGTCCTATTTTTTTCCATGACACAGTTACAGCACAGCGGTATAGAGACAATATTTTGAATCCATTTGTGGAGCAATTACTTGACGACGAACTACGTTTTGGATATTTTCAACAGGACGGTGCAACCGCCCATACAGCCGCCGAAACTATTAACTACTTACGCAATTTTTTCGACGATAGATTGATCAGTTTTCGATTAGACATTGAATTTGTCTACTTATTTTATTACTCATTAGTTTGGCATATCATGTCATAATATGAATTTGACAAAATTTTAACCTAGATTTGGTTAGATATGTCGTCCCCATATCATTGTGATCTAAACCAAGCCCCATGTTTTTTAATCCAAGCCCTCTTTGATGCAAATAATTTTTGCTCGCACGGTATTTTGCAGATTAGTAATGTGGTACTCATACAACTTAACCAATGCACTTTAATATTAAACAGGGCAGAAAATTAAAAATTTCAAAAGTCACATTTTGTTAGTAGTGTTTTTTAGTTTTATATTTTAACTTTATATCTCGGAACAATTTCGGAATTTTTTATTGACTACAGTTTTCGCACGCCTCCTTCGAGATACGGTGAAATTTTCCCTACTTTCGTAATATTTTTGTTAAAGTTCCTAAAATTTAAAATTAAAAACACACCCGCTGTCGAAATAAATGGGTTTTTATTTTCGCATAATAATATAATAACGAATGACTCGTTGCATGTTTTTCTTGTTTTAGATTCATATGGCTAAACCATTTGAACCAATCCCGATGCCTTATGCTAAACTGCACGAAGAAGTAAATACTCCTCAGCCACAAGAAGTAGACACTGGCTCGCATACCAGCAATAATACGAAACGTTCTAAGAAAAAAGACAAAAAGAAAAAGGACAAAGAACCCGATGAGGAGAAACTGTAAGGGTTGCCTTTTTTCCCTTAGCGTATGTTAGGTTTTATTTTAATATTATATACTAGGAGTACTAGATACGTAAATTTTGTTAACCCGCACTGCAACGATATCATTCCGTCAGAAAGAAGTGGCGCACCCATATTTTGTTGTTCAGCTTAAGGTTGCTCTTGCGAAGGATGGGTTGGACTTTAGCTGCTTTGTAAAGTCGCGAAGAAGGAAGAAATTTTGAAATACCTAAAAAATATATTTTTCAATAATATATTCAAAATAACAATACTTACAATCGTATCTAATGGTACACGATAGTTTCTAATAAAATTGTCAGAGGGCGTAATTTGTATTAAAAATTATTGTTTGGCAATAATTCTGAAACGAACAAAGATATCGAACTGCGGTCTTCACATCTTTTCTTGCAAATTTTATCTACTTTTCAATTATGATGTCATAGTTATACCGTATGATTTGAATTTTCGGGATAAAATCGAAAAAACTGTTATTATTACAAATTGCGCCCTCTAGCAATTTTATTAGAAACTATCGTGTACTGTTAGATACGGCGATTGAAGATACTTACCTTTCCCTTCCAAACAAGCTTAAATTTAGTAAAATCGGATAAGTCGTTTAGAAGTTACAGTGATTTTAATCTTTACATATTCAATACTCTTATCGAGGTCGGTACGCCAATGAGCCTTAAACCAAAATGATGCAGAATTGTCTAAGCTTTTCGATGATGTAATCAGAGTTATACCTTAATATGGGAATTTTCGGAGAAATTTAGAATAAAAAAAAAAACTTTCAATTGTGCCCCCTTGCGGCGAAATGAGGAACTTAAAAGTAATTTCCAGAATTTTCTTATGACCGCTTTAATCATAATTTTTTTTTTTAAGTTTCTATTCCTAGTAGTTTTCGAGATATGGCCGGTGGCCACCCTTAATGAAACACCCTGTATGCAATTATGTAATTGCTGGTTTTTGGTTACTTTTACGCCCTTAAGGCGAAAAAGTGGTATTTTATGCACTCATAAAAAATGTAAGAAAATGCCCGTTCGTACAAAAAAGTAATTATAATACTTGTGACTTAAAATCGATCCTCTGTATAATTATCATTTGGTTTGTCATTGTTGTAGAGCCCTTTTACCAAAAGATCCAAGCGATGCAGCTTATCATCCAAAATGGCCAACTTTTGATCCGAACACGATATCCTGGAAGGGTCATTTGAAAACTTTGCTACTAGAAAAAGCCGTGTTGATTTACGCTATATTGGCAGAACATCACATTACTCAGGTAGGTCTCGATAATAAAGTCTTACAGTTTCCCTTTGGAAATGTAACCTAATAAATTAGCATGACCTATAAAGTGCACACGTTTGCCTATATCGGTGTATAGGTTTATTGTTTTTGTTTTCAGAAAATATAAACGAACTTTTGAACGTTGTCACGTTTTATATTTATAGGGAACATAAATTGGGCTTTGTAAAGTTAACAAGGGACATGTACCTTCACAAACTTATTTATTTTATCTGTTTACTAGCGTGTACCTACCCGGCATGCGTTGCAACCCGCTGATATAAATACAAACCCGATATATTAGTACCCGGCATGCCACTTTCTGAAATTGCGCCCGTGCGAAGCCGGGGCGGGTTGGTAGTTATACATAAAAACCTTCCCCTTGAATCACTCTATCTATTAAAAAAACCGCTTCAAAATCCGTTGCGTAGTTTTAAAGATTTACGCACATAAGGGGACAGACGGGCGACAGCGACTTTGTTTTATACTATGTTAAGATAATGAGAGAATTTTGAGAACACATTATCAAATTAGAAAATTAATGTAATTCAAAGAGATTTTATCGAAACCTTAACATGCATCAAGTGGTGTTCCATAAATAAGGTCTATTTTATGGGCCGGTACTATTTCTTTTCTGTATCTCAAATATACGTATATGAAATTACAAAACTTAACCCTTTGCCGATGACACAAACTTTACTGTTAATTCTCTGATCAATTATTGTCCTCTTTCTTTAGATCTGGCTTTTTTATTTTTTATTCGGCATAAACTGCAACTGATTATACATGAACCAACATCTACTTGTCTTCAATTAGGCAATTATAATACTGAAATGCCGTACTATTTTAATAAAACACCGTTGAAATTGATTGGCGAACAATAATTATCTATAGAGCATAACGCTAATAAACGAAACAAATAAGTTAATCCAGTAAAAATTTGTAAAAATCTACTGAAAAACCATCTTTAGTCAAAGATAGCGTACTTGTAGTGCTGTTTAGGCAGAACCCAATGAAATTTTGAAAAACTTTAAAAAACTTAAATATTTCGCCGGGGCAATAGGAATATGAATACTTATGCTAGCGCTGATCATTGTTACTTTATAAATAATGCACCTGCACCTCTGCAAACAGGTGATCCAAGTATCATTGACCGTATGTATGTAAGTATGTATAAATTGTTTCTTCCCTTAATGACTAAATTAAATTAATTCGTTACATAGTTCTAAATTAAAAACTAATGCTAAAGGATCAGATAAACTAGATGTAAAACTGTCATGTTACCTTGTTTCAGCCCTTCGGATTACAGACCAGTTAGTATTTTATCAAGACTGTCAAAAATTTTAGAAAAAATAGTAGCCAAACAACTTGGTTGTTGTTTGTGAATAATAATAAAATGATACTTTCGCCAGTTTGAAACTTTCAAATGACTTTTGACAGGTCTAACGCACGTCACAAGTCACACACGCATTTTAATAGATAATAAATTCAAATTTAAAAATCACTTAATTAATTTGTGTAAAAAAACTGCATATTAATTGTTACGCATAAGGGTTATAGGTGATGAGTTGGATAATACTACCGTCAGAAATGCGTATTTTTTTCTAATAGAATCGTAACAGCATTATGGAATATGTGGGTGCTTGCTCAATGTATCATTTTAAGTCGTTATTTATGTTGCAAAAAAAACTACTCGCTACATGTATAAAGCTAATCGTCGTGACTCTTGTAAACCATCTCTTATAAAATCACAACACAAACACTCGTCTGCTTGTTTATACTGGAAACAGTATTTCTTATACATAAAAAGTATAGGAACAAGCTTTCTAATGTTTCCATATACAATACACGACAAACTTTCGTCATAGGTCTACCCAATGATCTGCTACCTATAGATGCTGCATGCCATTCATAAACGCTATTTAAATCTGCTGACAAAATCGTTTGTAGGAGAGAGGAGGTAAAGGCTCGAGGGGGCCGGGAGTGGGGATTACGTCGGTCCCGTTAGAATTGTACCTCGTTACTATGCGCTATCATATGGTCACAGCGGCGTCTCGTTTCAGGGTTCACAATAAAATATAATTAATATAATTATCCAATCTGAAATCAAATATTTTCTAACTTTTGTGAAAAAAAGGGTTTGTAGAACAGTAAAGTTTAATGTATGATTGAAAAAAGGGTCCGCGGAGCAATAAAATTCAATGTAAGTTAATTACTGTTTGTAATAATTATTATAAGGGAAACTTTGGATAGCTATAAATTTAACATTATTTGGTGAACTGAACTCACCTGAAAATAATTACACTAGGTAGGCACCTACTTAAAACACGGTTCTTAAGGCTTTATTGAAATTTAAAAGAAATAAGTTTACAAAAGCCAAGTTCTTTTTACGTTACTTTTAAATAGCGAAGCAAAGCACAACAGAGATTTTTCTTCCCCCTTGCCGCGGTCAAGGATGCCCCTCTCTATTTCCCATACGAACTATACGAAGTTGTTCGCGAAGTTCCTTTAACAACTTAGCTCAGCAAAGATATTTACTTTGCTTAGCTGTTTAAAAGGAGCAAATGGAAAGTATTTATTGACTTGCAATGATTGACTATGGGTATGGCCCGAAAATGGTATTGATAACAGAAAATAAGGTCATTTTCGGACCACGCCGCGGTTTTCTGAAATGTAAATGTGATTATTTAAGTGTCAAAATGCTCATTGGCATTAGAAGTCTGGTTACTGGTTTCCCTGTCACTTGTCATTATGAACTTTCTTTTGTTATAAAATTGTTTTCAAAATTCAAAATGTTTGACTGGTAATTTATTATTTTTATGCAAAAAAACAATCTTAAAATAATGGTAAGTAAGTGTGTTAGCATTCCTGTAAATAATCAATCTATTATAAATTGGAGGTTATGTTTTCAACCAACACTGTGATTTGTTAAAAATGTTGTTCTAATATTAAAAGCTATAAAATTAATATTTACACACTACCATTACGGTTACATATTCTATAAAAGTAACACATCGAAATAGAACCAGCATATAAAAATAATAATAATAATCGTATATTATATCTTTATTCTCAAGTAACTAAGTATAGTTTATTACAGGAATTAACTTATATATCCAAGTAAAGGATTTGCAGGATGCTTATATGATAAAAATATATTTCATAGATTATTTTACACATGCAGAAAAGAGACATGGCCATGGAGAGAATTTGAAAATTGAAATTGTTTATGATAAATTATTTAAAAATTAAGTTGCGAAAAATGTTTGCATCCATTCAATAATTTTTTACGCGGCCGCTTTTACGTTGCCAAACTGCATAATTTTTAAGGGAAATGTCTATGGGTTTTAGACAAAGATTTAAATTTACCACATAACGTCATATTTTTTCTCTTCTGCAAAAAGGTAAAACCTATAGATTTGTGGCTTTAGGGATGAATATGTTTATGGGTATTATGAAATACTATTTCTATTTTTGAAATTGTAGATTATTTGTTCTCAATAAAAGACGTTTAGTATTATTAGGTACTATCATTATTGTGTTAATACCTACTTTTAAGAGCATACGTTTGGCAAACAAAGTGGAGGGGCGCAATTGGGAACAGGAGTTACTTCAGAATGGGATACGATTTTGTCAATAGATTCATTTGTTATTGCTTCATCTATAGCTAGCAGATCATTGGGTCTACCAATACCATCCTCGTTCCAAACAAGAAACTCATTTCTATTTAATAGTAAGAAAATGTTTAATCGTTTACCCCAAAGACTTTAGAAGTCTTTGGTTTACCCCTTGATTTGAGGCAAATGCAACGTGAACGAAGATCTAGAATTGGGGTTAAAAAATTGCTACTAGGGAAAGCTTATAAGTTTTTGCTGATTCTTTTAATAAACATATTCTGCTAAAAATATTGGTCATATTTTGATTTTGCTGTCGCGCATGTGTAAAGAAAAGTAGGTGGATCATGCTTGTTCCTGGCACATGTTATTGTATACTTTTTATTCTTTAAGTTACCTGTAGTATTTAAAATAAGTACATACTATTATAGAGCTTTGTAGATAAGAAGTATACTCTTTAAATAATAAAGCGTTTTTCCATTCTATTCTATGTAAAATAACAGTAGAAATTACGTTCAATTAAGATTAAGTAACATACGAGATAAATGCATAGACAATTTACCCTTAGAGCTGTACGTAAGCTTATCTCCTGCGCAAACAAAAGTTACGTTTTAAGGGTGAAAAAATACGTCCGAGCGCATGACTCGCCGGTCAGTTGCCTTCCATCGGGACACCTTCGGGCATGCGCACAAACCTCGTGTTATCGGCAGAACCGACTCGGCCGCCATTTTTGTTGTTGTGTTTTAAGGTTTCTCTGTGGATTCCTTGTAGTTTTCTTAGCTATTCTGGATTGTGGGTGTTTAGTATTTACGGATTTCTAGTTTTTGTGTAGTTTAGTGAATTGTGTCTGATTGTGAGAAAATTAATTCTGTCAAAGTTGCTGGTTGGTTAATTTTTTGGTTAAAATCTGTACACCCCGTCATTAAGCTTTTAATAAAGCCAGTATTCCACGGGTCAAGTTATCGGGCAAACACTTGTCAAATTCTTGAACAAGAACTTTGGCTTGAAAATGTTTTACACGTACCCAAGTTTTAGCCAAATTGTAAAAATCCATACAAGTTATATACCAACTAGTATTTGACTTGAGGTTAGGTACGCGATAACATTTGTATATTCGATTTTATAAGACTAGTTTAATTCACTTGTTCTTGTTCTCTTCCTTTTCGAACTAAAAACACGACGACGAACCATTTTTAAACAAATTTTAAAAACAAAACCTTAAAAACAATATGGCTTAAAACTCAAACGGATTGCGCGCATTCTGGTGGGTGCCAGCGTTGATCTGTTTCCTTGTCTGCAAAATGGCAGATGTTTTCGGTGAAAACGCAAATAGCGTTCCCTATACTGGATTGTGGTTGCACTTCGTGGTTTATTTAGTTGTCTACCTTTCGTATTACCATTGTAACTATCTTTTATATTGGAGTTGGTTCCGTGGGATGGCGCTAAGGTGTATTGAGGGCCGCCTTGATTCTACAGGGAGGCTTTTAGTACATTTTTCCGTCGTTCTTGGAATTTCTTGGGTTATGGCTGCCCGTCGAGTCCTAACAAGGACGAAACGGCCGTCGTGGTCTACCCGCCTCAGGGTGTCCATTGTTCTTGGATCCCTGTGTATTCCAATATAAAAAATAGTTACACACTTGTCCGATATGCCACTATATTTTCTTTTTCTTTTACTTAAAAACAATTTTCTATGCTTACAATTTGATAGATTTGCTACTACTAAAAATGCCAGAAATCACTACCTTTTTTCCAACTTGATCAAAAATTGAGAAGAAAGTCCAATTTTTTGGCGAGAATTTAAATTTTAAAGCCCGGACCTGTCTATTTTCCCCTTTGTCAAACGATAATGTTGCAGTGCGCATGTCTAATAGTGTCTAGCTTTGTTTACATGCGCGAGGCCATAAAACTCCCACTTTCGTGATTATTGTTTGCTGATCTAAAGGTAAATTCTCTATGGAAAAATGACAGTTTCTCTACTGTTTAACAAGACTAATATTTCTACATAATATTTTTCTATTACAGGGTCGATATGGTGAGTGCCTAAGGGTATTAGGTCTGTTAGCTCGCTGTCAATTAGCTTTAGATCGCATCCAATTAGCTAGAGGTGCTTTGCGGTTAAGCTGCCTCTTGGGTAGAGCCGGAGATGCTTGTCTTATGATAGTCCAGCATTGGAAGGAGGTGGAAATTTACAAGGAGCAATTGCATTCCCATCACGATGAGGATGTTAGACTTTTGGAGAAGTTAGAGCAAGACGAACGGTAATTAAGGCGAGATCTCATTTCGGTATTGCCAAATCATTTTGACTGATTCAATGACAGGACTAGACCGTTTTGACGCGACGCCACATTGGTTATAGTGCAATTATATTTTATGTAATACAGTGTCCGCAAGAAAGTTCGCATCAAATGGGATTTTTTTTTATTATTAGGTATAGGTAAAAATTGAAAAAGCAGTTAGTTTTTGCTTACCTAAAAACCAAAAATGACGTATACTGAAGCAGCTGCACGACTTGCGTTACCTGTCAAATTTTACATTTTTAATAAAATAGGTTCAAAAATGCCCTTATTTATCAAAATATCGAAAAACTTTACTCGAGAAAGTTGTTTATTTAGGCATTTTTAGTCTCTGTACGAAATTTTGACGGTCTAATACAATTTTTATTTTTTGCCAGATTCTTGAAAATTTTGATCAAACCTCGTAGATTAACTTTTATACATCGATGTAAAACCATTTGCCTTTACTTCATTTGTAATCTTAATGCAATTTTGTGTAAAATTTTTGTTTCCAATTATTTATTTTGCTTTAAAAACTGAAATTGTTATTGATCAGTATGTAATGTTTGATGCAAAGTTTATCTAATTACATCAGTTTTGCCAAAACCGACGTTTCTCATTTTTATTAAGTTAGTAAACAGATGTACAAAAAGAAAATATTAGGAAGGTTTCGTTGAAATTTTACTTAATTAATATTAAATTAAATTAATTATTTTAAACTATATTTTTGTTGAATAAAATGTTTCGAGCGATTAATATTTATTCTTTTTGATCCAATATTAATTAAGTAAAATTTCAACAAAAGCTTCTTAATATTTTCATTTTGTATCTCTGTTTACTAACTTAAGAAAAATGAGAAACGTCGGTTTTGGCAAAACTGATGTAATTAGATAAACTTTGCATCAAACATTACATACTGATCAATAACAATTTCAGTTTTTGAAGCAAAATAAATAATTGGAAACAAAAATTTTACACAAAATTGCATTAAGAATACAAATGAAGTAAAGGCAAATGGTTTTACATCGATGTATAAAAGTTAATCTACGAGGGTTGATCAAAATTTTCAAGAATCTGGCAAAAAATAAAAATTGTATTAGACTGTTAAAATTTCGTACAGAGGCTAAATATGCCTAAATAAACAACTTTCTCGAATAAAGTTTTTTGATATTTTGATAGATAAGGGCATTTTTGAACCTATTTTATTAAAAATGTCAAATTTGACAGGTAACGCAAGTCGTGCAGCTGTTTCAGTATACGTCATTTTTGGTTTTCAGGTAAGCAAAAACTAACTTCTTTTTCAATTTTTACCTATACTTAATAATAAAAAAAATCCTATTTGATGCGGACTTTCTTGCGGACACTGTATATCAATAAAAAAGATGAAATAAAATGCTGGGTGTCCGCGGAAGGTGGTTCGCCTCTATAACTGTTTTGTTTTTCATAATAATAGAATAAAATTTGGAGGATTTGTATACGACATAAAATGAATTTTTAAATGGGACACCTAGTATATTTTTCCATTTTTTTTGACCCCATATGACATTCTAGATATAACGTTGTATCGCTTGTCACTTTTTGTCACCAAGAAAAAAATGACAAATTTATTTTTTTATCTAAAGGGCTATGAATTAGGGCTCGGAATTGTATTCGAATAATTCGAATATTCAAATATTCGATTATTCTAAATTCGAATTTTTTGTTAGTTAAAAAAATCGACTATTCAAATATTCGACTATTCGAAATTCGAATATTTGACTATTCGAATATTCGATTAAGTATTCAAGTATCTATTCAAGTATCTATTCGACTATTTGAATATTCGACCATTCGAATATTTAACTATTTTACTTTGTTCGGATACTTATATGTTCGACTATTCGTGTTTTCTGTGAAACTGTAAATTTTAACGTAAAAAAAAAACAAAAACAAAGTTATATAGTCTTATTTAATTAAATATACAGAGTTTTCGAGTTCTCATATCTTGACTAATACTTGAAAATGTTCCTTTATTATGTTTAAGCAGTTAAACCACTTCTACCGCGATTAAACTACTGTATTTCGATATTTAAATAGACGACTATTCGAATATTCGACTATTTAAATATTCGACTATCTAAATATTCTATTATTTGAAATTCGAATATTTGACTACCTATTCGACTATTCAAGTATCTATTCGACTATTCGAATTATTCGACTACCTATTCGAATTATTCGACCATTCGAATTATTCGACTATTCGAATAACATACCAAACGCTATTCGAATACTTATATTTTAAAAATTCCGAGCCCTATTATGAATATCTTTAAACCACTTATTTCAGTTTTTTAATCTTAAGAAAAAATACAATTTTACTATTTTCGGTCCAAGTAATTTTTTTTTAAACGGCAACATGGCGGTTCGTCGGGATAAGAAAAAAGAGAATTTTATTATAATTATTTTGATACCAAACACTATTGGGTTTTGGAAAGCTTCCATTAAAAAACTTTAAAAAGTTAACCTAGAACGTTCCTACAGTGAAGCATATTTTGAGAATAAAATAATGCATCAAGTAGCCTGTGACCAACAAAACTGATAAAACAAAATCCTAATCGGCGTCATCCAACCCGGCACTATTACCCAAAACTGGTTCAGAAAATGCAAAATGAGCCTGACAATATTGAAAACAATGCCATTGTTGTGAGTAAAGAAAAATAATTTAAATTTAACCGATGGCCATTTTCCAAGAGAAGTGCGGGGTTCTTTACACTTGATGCAGGAAGGACATTTTCAGAAACGTTTTGGTTTTAATTGTTGGGTTGGGATTTTAGGGGACATAATTTTAGGCACTATAATTTTTGACGGTACGCTAAAAGGGGCAAGATATCTAGGTTCCCTCAATCAAAAATATACAAGGTGTCTCATTTAAAAATAGAAAAATTTATGTCACTTCTGATTAAACTGGAAGTTTCATAAAGTTAGAGCATGTTTTCATTTTATCAGTTTTGTTGGTAACATCAGGCTACTGGATGCATTTAAATCTAATTTTATTTTTCAAATATGCTTCTTTTAAGAAGGTTCAAATTTTAAAGTTTTTTAATCATTTTTTTTTAAATATAATTGTGTGTGGTATCAAAATAATCGTAATAAAATCCTCTTTTTTCATAACCCGACGAGCCACCATGTTGCCGTTTAAAAAAAGATGATACAACTTTAAAGATTAAATTTCACACAGCAGATAGCATCGGACCGAAATTAATAAAATTATATTTTCTCAAGATTAAAGAACGCAAATAAGTGATTTAAAGGTATGCATAACCGTCTAGATAAAAAAATTAATTTGGGGAATTTTTTTTTAACGGTCGTGCCCTTGTCATTAAAATCAATGTTAACTAGTATACTTCATACGAAGTCAGTTGAGACAACGTAAATATTGGGGGTACGATCAATTTACTGCATCACACACTGAAACTACAATACAAATATAGCAAAATTTGTATTGATCGCTCCCTATACAGATGTTCGAAGATAGTCCACGTGGACTTGACAAGTCTGTCATCAATTTTTTTTTAGTTTTTTTGTCTATCTCTACTAAGGTCGTATTTACTTTAACTATAATAATAAAATATAATAAATATAAGTATATCGTGTTAAATAAGTAAAATGAAAATGTCCTTATTTATACCTTAAAGCCTTATACAAATCTAAGTAATATTTTTTATTACTTTTATTAATTATATTCCTATCTCTAACCGTTTTTAAGATAAAAATTATAAAAAAAAATTTTTTTGTAAAAACGTAACACTAATTTTAAAACCAATAGGTAAAGCTAAGCATTAAAATGAAGTGATCTTTTAATTCCATAACTGATGTTTTACATTTTTTATACAGTTTTTTTTTAAATACGATAATATGGTCATGTAGCTAATAGGGAACTTACATAAAAATTAAATTTGAGAAAGAATACTCTTAAGTGGCTCGGTGTAAGCTAACATCAAAAAATAAAAAATAATTTTTTTTTTTAATACCCTGAGTAAAAAGCTATTAAAGTTGAATAATTTGAACAGAACTACTCAAGTTACGCGCATCATTGATCGTGACGTCAATGCAGTGGCGCAACCAGGGGGGGGGGGGCTGCCGAGCTGCAGCCCCCCCCGAGCTTAGAAACTTAGCCTATTCGTTTAATTGCAAACCAATTTTTTATGTCACGCGAATTATTTTCGCATGTTTTTCGCCATCTCAATGTTTTATGGATTTGTAATTTTTTTGTTTATCAATGTAACATGGAATCTTACGTTTTTTGAATAATTAAAGTATACATTTTAATAAATAGCTTAAAATTGTACCTACATAATGATTAAAAAAAAATTCGGATTAGAGTTTTTTCCGTTTCTTTGCATTTTTTGAGAACATTTACCATAGTAATGTATATAATTTTACACCATCAGAAAGTAGAGATTTCAACGAACAAAAAGCGTACCGACTTTTTTAAAACAGCAGATATTTTGATGTGAGAATTTTCAATTGAAAAAAAGGGTGCTTTTTCGATATTAAGTCAAAATAAGGTGAAAAAATAAATATTTTAAATCAAAATAATTACAGTGTGTTTGGGACATAAAAAGGTAAGTTATCACCAAATTTCGTGAAAACATAATTTTTTTGTAAAAGATAAAAATAAAAAAACAAAAACTTGGTTATTTGAATTTTTCACATAAATTTTGAGGTAATGTGAAAAAAGTGTTAATACAAAATTTGTAGATCTTTTTACTACCTACAACTTTGCCATATAACGTTTTTCCATAGGACTTGTAGTTTTCCCGGAAATAGAGATAAATCGTTTTCTAGCCTTAAAAACTCACCCCCTTCCACTTCCCGACCTCGGATCGCCCGTAAATTATTTTTCCTTTCATTTTTGTTATATTCTCTTTCTTTTCCAATGGGTTTCATTCTACTATTATTTTTTTTTGTTTAAAAAATTATCGACCCTGGTCTACCTATTTATGCGAACCACGATATTGATATTGATATAGTTAAATTCACATAAAGTTTTAATGCCAAATGTCAAGACTTGTCATTGTCTAGTTACTTTAGATTTCACGAACTTACTAAATTTCTTATACAGCTGAGATTGGTCAGTGTTTTTTCTTTTTCTTTTCTGGAATTGTTCGGCCAACTCTTTTTATTTCTATCTCTATTTAATCGTATAAAATAATACAAGATAGACATGCTTTGTGTGCAGTACAATTATACTAATTAAATTATATTACCGTGGAAGAAATTCTGGACGAAATGGCAAAAACAAAACGAAGAATTTTACTTTAATATTAGTATTATTGTGATTACTTACAACTTATTGTATAAGGTTTTTGTTTTGTTTTAGTATAAGTATGCTTAATATATGCGTTACTTATTTTTACTACATTTTTACTAATTAAAATAAAATCTCAAAATTTTTTTTTCATAAATATTTCGTTAGGGCCAGCGGCGTATTATTGCAAAAGTTTTAGTGAGCTGTCGCTCTCGTCAATTATACGTATTTTACCCAAAAAAGGGCGTGGCACCCAAAAAAATTTTCGCCAAGAGCGCCTTCAGCGCAAGAAGTTAAAGCCCCCCGAACAAAATTTCTGGTTGCGCCACTGCGTCAATGCGTGCGTCGGTAACACAGAACACAAACAAATCGATACGTGGCGCTAGAGCGGTAGACGAAGCAAAACAACAGAAACGTATTTAGTTATTGCGCAATTTTTTAACTGGATGTCAAGGCACTGCAGTTTGACGTTCCCTGCATGACGTACACATGTTGAATATAAGGAAGGACTTTAATTATTTATAAAAAATTAAGGAATGACGTAATATTTTGCAAATGGTATTTTTGTTAATGTGGAAATGAAACTCCATGTGTGTTGTAACTTCCTGATGTGTAGAAAAACAACTTTCCTAAACTTCAATATTTATAAAAAGGCCCCAAGTTCAGCCTTTAAATTTTAAAAATATGAAGTACTTTAAATATTTCCTGTTTTTTTTTATTTTATTGACTTTTAACCGCGCGTTATAATGTTATTTTTATTTTTAGAGTGTATAGAGTTAACTTGGGAGATAGCGAAACAAGGGTTGTATTTGTTCATGATATTAGAACTATAGAACAGATGTTGGTCAAAACTATTGAGTGTTATGATGGTGCCTTAAAAATGTCCCATTCAGAAAGTATATTATTTAGGTGAGTAATTTTTACACTTACATTAGACTTTTGTGCTATTAACGAACCACACTATAAAGAATAGGAAATATATTAGTCTATTTTGCCACACCCTGACAGACCAACCTGAAGAGATGCATTGGCTTGTTTTCTATCTTTATCGTTTAAAGTAGCAATGTTAGTACAAGATCCCGGCTAAAATCGACTTATACTTATCTGTTTTTCTAATAAAAAGGTATTTAGCTCTCAAACATACTGTATAAATGAACAAATCGCGGATGAGTTGTATAATTAAATCAGGTCAATGCTATTTTTGATTGATTAAAAATAATTACATTTTTCTTATTTCTACACTCATAAACCGGGTGTCCACGGAAGGTAATTCGGCCCTGTAACTTTTTGTTTTTCAAGATAATGGAATAAAATTCGGGGGATTTGTATACGACATAAAACTGCATTTTTTGACAGGTAACTCAACATTATGGAACTTCCGGTTTAACCGGAAGTGACATAAACTTTCGATTTATAAATGGGACACCTGGTATATTTTTCCTTTTTTTGACTCCATATGACATTCTAAATACAACGATGTGTCACTTGTCACTTTTTGTCGCCAAGAAAATATTTTTTTTTCAAATTTATTGTTTTATCTAGAGGGCTATGAATACCTAAAAATCACTTATTCTCGTCAGGTTAAGAAAAAAGAGGATTTTATTACGATTATTTTGGTACCATACACTATTAGGTTTTAGAAAAGCTGCCATTAAAAAACTTTCAAAAGTTAACTTGGAACTTTCCTAAAATAAAGCATCCTTTGAGAATAAATTTAGATTTAAATGTATCAAGTAGCCTGTGACCCCCAAAACTCATAAAACAAAATCAGGCCTTGAAGAATATTGACATGCCAACAGCTTCTGCCAAAGTAAATTAGTTTGTTGTTTAAAAAACATGGAAAATAATAGTTTTACAAGGAGTGGGATGGGAAGGATGTTGCCGTTTAAAAAAAAATGAGTTATACAACGTTAAAGATTAAATTTTACATAGCACATAGCATTGGACCAAAAATAGTACAATTGTATCTTTCCAAAGATTAAAGAACTGAAATAAGTGATTTTTAGGTATTCATAGCCCTCTAGATAAAACAATAAATTTGGAAAAAAAATATTCTCTTGGTCACAAAAAGTGATAATTGACACATCGTTGTATTTAGAATGTCATATGGAGTCAAAAAAAGTAAAAATATACCAGGTGTCCCATTTAAAAATCGAAAGTTTATGTCACTTCCGGTTAAGCCGGAAGTTCCATAATGTTGAGTCACCTGTCAAAAAATACCGTTTTATGTCGTATACAAATCCCCCGAATTTTATTTCATTATCTTGAAAAACAAAAAAGTTAGAGTGGCGAGCCACCTTCCGTGGACACCCGGTATATTACGAAAAATACGAAGTAAGGTCAAGAAAAGGAAACGTCGGTATTGGGTGCGACCTTTTGATTTGCAAAATATTGTTCATTCAGTGAGTGTGGTTGCTAAAGAAATGAGTTAATATCCTGAGATATTTAAAAGTTTCTACAGGATGAATAAAGACTTTTTCTCAATTTTACTAAGACTTGTTTCTCCAATAATCTACAAGAAGGAGTCGTTTCTTTCATAATCATACAAGCAGGTACAGTTTTCAATATTTTGCACAAACAAAATATTCTGTTTTTTTTTCGGACATTTCGAAGCAATTCGCAACTAGCAATGCAACCCAAATATTGCTTGCGATACAGATCGCCGTTTGTCAGGCAATATTTTGTAAGGCGATATCACTATCGTTTCAGTGTAAACAAGTTGCAATCAATACAAAGCGTTTATAGGCAGAACGGTATTTATAGGCAACTCAGACCGCGCATCGCTTATTGCTTGTTGCCAATTAAAGCGTTTATTTTAAAAACAACATATGTCCAAATTTTTCTAAAATGAGTTTTTCGCGCCATCTAGTAGTTTATACTTATCTCTATCGCTTCTCGTTTCCTTAAAAATAGCATATGCTCCAAAATATCTGCAATTGAAATATCACTGTTTCTATAAAAACGACATATGTCCAAATCATTTTCTTTAAAAACATCACATGTCCATCGACTAATGTTGTTTTTAAAGGAAACGAAGCAAGCTGAGACCTGTCAAGTTTAACTGCGCCAGCAGGTTAGTTGCAACGTCCAAGTCTGGCTTTAGTCTAGTGTTAGACGTGATTGTATGTGTATTAGTTTGTATTTTTAAAATATTATAACTATGGATAATGTTGGAAATAAGTAAACATTCTACTGTAATTAAGTTAAGAGATACCTACACTGGTCCGTGGAGAACTTCCATTATTAGAAATAAACAAAAATTAGCTAGTTTTATAGAACTCGTACCAGTTTATCTACAAGCGGTGCCAATTTCATCTGCCAAACTAAAAAATATAAAGTATCTTTTACCGTACCTAAAAAATGCAGAAAACAGAAAATTTTATGAAAAAATTTTTTCACAACAAGATTTAAATAGGAATGACGAACTGGAAATTGATGAAGACGATAATAGCAGCGGTTGCGAAAATTAAATTTAGTACCATGTAAATTTTACAAATGTAATAAAAAATAAATTTGTTAAAATAAGCTTAAAACAGAAAATATAGTAAAAAATAAAGTTGTTAAAATCAGCCCAAATATATATTTTTTATTTTTTCGTTTAAAAACAGCATATGTCCAGGTTTTTATTTTTTTTTCTTAAAAATGCGATGTTTTTTTCTAAATCTACCAGTCTAAAATTCTTCATTGAGGTGATATATATTACTTCATGATACAAGTGGTACTTAAATTATGTTAAAAAACTAGATAATGCGTTTTTTCCATCTCCTAAAAAATTACAATTATGGACATCTGTTTTTAAAATAAACGCCTCAATTGCTTTGGTGTGAATTCCGCCTAACATCAAAGTTGAATAGTTGGTAAGAGAATTTCAGAGTCTCCGTAGCGCAATTGGTAGAGTTTCCGACTGGTAATCCCGAGGTTCTGGGATGGATTCTCAGCGAAGGCTTTTTTAGGCAATTTTATAAACTTTGTCCGCGCGCCGCTAAACATTTTTCAGTTAAATTATTGGTGTCAAGGCCGCGTCTCGACTTAGATAAACTCCGTATCTTCCATACTTCCTTTAGTATTATCTATAAAATCTAATTTCAGGTTAGCTAACAGCTTAAATGAATTGGCTAGTTATTACCTTAACGTAGCTAAGCAAGCGAAATCACCCGAAGACATAATAGATGCGTGTCAAAAAAGCGAACCGCATCTAATACGTGGATTGCAAATATTTGAAAAAATTAATAATGATGCCAATATTGCCCTGTTAAATTCAAATATGGGCCATTTGCATAGATTGTTGGCTTACGCGCATACGCCTGATGAAAGGTAAGTTATCAATTAATATAAAATAATATAAAATATAACATCCCTTCTTCACTAAGGGGATATCTCGATTTAACACTAACACAAACAGCAATATAATATTTGTTCACTGCTAAGTAAAGTGTGACTCTCTATAATGACGTTTACATCTTAGCACATATCTCTCTTGTTAGTTCTTAGTTATTCTTTCAAAAAATGCAAACATTCAGTTTAACATTAACCGGTAACCGGGTAACCAAACCGGTGAAAACGCCTTAATGAATTAAAATATGCAAATAAATGAATAGTTAGGAAAGCCTGGGGCAATAAGACCTTGGGGTAATAAGAAAGGTCAAACATTTCAGCTAAAAATCTCCTATTAATAGTTTTAAAAATATAATAAATGGAACCAAGATAATTCATAATAATCTATTGTATCATGTATATACAAATACATGTCCACATTATTGACTCCATTAACCAATAATATAAATATTAATATTCAAAAAAGCAGTTCAATTACAGAAGTGACGTAAGTTGGCGAATCTGAAATCCGGACAGTGTTTTGTCACATTGTAAATGTATCTTATAAATTACCTTTTAACTCCAGGGATATATCAAAGTTGACAACTGGTAATCAGAAAATGTCAAAGTCATTTTTAATTAATTACTGTTTGAACTTCAACTGCCAGCTTTCTATATAATTTTGTTATGCCTCATTTAACCCCGACAAGGAAAATTAAATTAGACATTTAATTGATGAGGGATGGTCTTTAAGAAGGGTTGCAAATAGGTTTGGCGTCCCGAAAAACACCGTCCAAGACATATTGGAAAGAAGGCCAGGAACTGGACGACAAAAACGAAGTACGGAACATGATAATAATCTCCTAAGGTGTTGGGAATAAATTAATCATTTTAAGACTATCGTATCGGCCAAAGAAGAGACATGTTTTCCGGGGTGTGTTAGAACAGCACAAAAACTTATAAAGCAATAGAAAAAAGAAAAGCACAAAGTCTTTCTCCACAAGTTTATTAGGGCTATCATATTTGTTGTGTTTTTAATAATTTTGATGTTGCTTTAGGGCTTTATAATTTATTAATTTTGCACACAATGTAATGTATAATTTGACTCCTGCCGGGGTAACTGGGCCGTAACAAGCCTGGTACCCCAACAGCATTTTGCATTAAGCTAAATGATGCTTTGACTTTTACGAAAACCAATTTTTTTTCTTTTCCTCTCATTTCACTACTTTTACATGTCTTCGACAAAGTTTATTGAAACTTAAGATTTCTCTTTCCCTCAATTCACTACTTATACCTACATGATTTTGACAAAGTCTGTTAAAACTCTCTAATTTTTTTTTGCTCTCTTCGTTGTTCTGCGTAACACAGGGCCTTTTCACTGCCCCTTGACTTTCCAGTATCCTGAATTCTTGTCGGTCTTCTGACTATTCATATTTTACACCTCGTGTACACCATTGAAAGCTCCATTACGGCTCAATCCCACTTATTATTTTTTCTA
Source organism: Polydrusus pterygomalis (assembly GCA_963969555.1). Taxonomy (NCBI): domain Eukaryota; kingdom Metazoa; phylum Arthropoda; class Insecta; order Coleoptera; family Curculionidae; genus Polydrusus; species Polydrusus pterygomalis. Next base: position 36,986,127 of record OZ018383.1, on the reverse strand, counting down.
TTACTAACAACATCAGCATTGTATTATTTACTTTGTTTTCCTGATGATGAGTGTTTCTACACTCGAAACATATCGAATTATTAAGAATTATTCTGTTTCGCCTAGTTATTCTAATAAACTTGTGGAGAAAGACTTTGTGCTTTTCTTTTTTCTATACATTTAATTTGAGCATGGACTACTTCTTTAATCATAAAGCAATGTTTAAACCTTTAAAACCATCTAGCTGCATATATCGTTGGAAAATGGCTTGGCTTTGCGTTTGAGTGTCACAGCGTAAATCCAAATTTCTGGCAAACTGTTTTTACAGACTAAAGGGTGTTATAGTTATCTCTAAATAAATTTGAAACCTTTCACGCCCAGGTAGATATTTTTAATAAACATTTATAGAAACACAAAACCCTTTTTTTAATAAATCCCTTTCCGGTATATGGCCTAGATAACTAATACCATATTACCTAACAAATCATACAGTATAAAATAAATAAGGTATATTTCAGGAGCGAGCTGACATCACAAGAACGTAAGCACTACACCAAAGCATTTCACAGCTACAAAAGAGCGCTGCGCGTCATCGGCGATAGGAAACACTGCCCGGGAATTTGGGATGCAGTCACGTGGGAACTGAGTACTGCCTTATTTACTGTCAGTTGTATAATGTACGAGAATCCGCCATCAGACGTAGTAAGATTTTTTCTTTTATTACTTGGTAAACGGTTATTTATTATACGACGAAAGGAAATATTAGAGTGGGCGGTATTGTACTTTATCACCTTAGTATGTAATTACTCACTATCAAGAAGAAGCTCTGGTTTACCATTATTTCTGTTTTTGGCATTGTAGATACTTTGTTCCCTATGAAAAACGTTTATTATTATTATTATTGAGCCTAATGAATAAAAATTAAGCGATTACTTTTTACTAAAAGCAATTGCTTGACTAGCAAATGATATAAGTAAAAGCAATCGCTAGATCTGGACATGAATAAAATTTTGAAGCAATTGCTGTTTTTCTTACATCTCTGTAGCAAATGCTTATTTAACACAAGTTCAGACGTGGCTTATCCACTTGTTCAGATTATAGATTTTATGTTCAGTTTGGTGCCTAATTTGCAAAAGAGACAAGCAATTGATATTCGTTCACAAATTGAAGGAACATAAATAAATCTCTCTGACCACAACCGTTTAGCTTCCACAACAGCTTCAGCACTTGTAGGAAATTTAATAAAAATATTGGCCTTCTTCAAAACTGCATCCATTACAGAAGTGTATGTCTTACAGACAGTAGTTTGGTGAACACCGAGTTCTTCACCTACAGAATTTTGAAAGTCCGGATCCGACAATTTTCGCAGAAAGACTTTAATCTTATTTAAAGGCGATAGTGCACCTCCTCGCCTTCTTCCAGTATCAGTCAAAAAATAATTTGCCAACCACTCAACATTTTCGCAGTCAAATCGATATAACTTTCTGAAATCATCATATCTGCAATTTTTACGTACACTGTAGATTTTTCTTTTACGGACGTTCATATATTCGGCCATAATTGAAGACACAAATTAAGAGCAACGCACGTGTATGCCGCGGAGAACTAAAGTTGACTGCTACCAAGCAAATGATGCAGGGGTCGACCTACCTTAAAAAGTTGAAAGCAATTGCTACACTAGAAAAAGCAATTCCTTAATTTATTCATCAAATTTTAAGCAAACGATAGCAATTTCTTCTATTTTTTAAGAAAAAGCCTTGACTAGAAGCAATTCCTGCACTTTTAAGCAATTGCTGGACGCAGAAGCAATTACTTTAGTTTTTATTCATTGGCTTTCAAGAAATTACTTCGATTTTATAGGAAAAAGCAATTGCTACATTTTTATTCATTAGGCTCATTCTCTCAATGGCAGTGATCTCTTCCATAAGATAGTTAGGTCAATGACCTCCCTTAATTATTCCTTTTTTATGAAAGTTATTCTTTATTTAGTTTAAAATTCATCCTATCAGCCAAAATTCGTTTGTTTTGGTAATATTACTGTTACCTCTTAAATGTCCCTCGTATTTTACGAGAATTTTGTGATCACAACAAACTACGCTCTGTCAAGTAAACTACACGTAACGGTACAAGAATACAATTTTGTCAAAAGGTTAATTTGTTATTGTTTCATCTATAGGTAGCCAAATCATTGGTTATTTCACAATACTGAAAATTAAATTTTCATCTTTAATATTCCAAGAGCATTATTAACTAGGAGATAATTTTATGACAGATTTTGAAAGTACGTTACTGGCTATTGTCAAAAAGAAACGTCCTTGAGGAAGTAATAAAATTTTAATTTTAAATAATAAATTATGCTCGATCTTTGCACGAATTTAATGACATTTTAAATTGTAACAAATACAGAAGTGCCAAACTATGATAACGTTTGATCACATAAGTGATTACTATCCATGAGCTTTATTAGTGTAATGCTATCGTCATTGGTTGCTTTTGCACACGTGATTATAATTATACTAAATCAATTGGATTGCTGTTAAGTCTAAAAAGAAATCAGAATAAGCAAAACGTTTTATGAAGAATTACTTTTTCTTCTAACCTTCAAAATAAGATTGTCACCAATAGGTCCATCCGGGGACACACTATAACTGTACAGCGTAGCTACGATTCTGAAAATTATCCGCTGGCAATAATATTCTAGTTGCTAGGGACGTGTCTACAGCCACCTAGTTGTGTGCTTGTATGCGAACAAACCCAATCATTCGATATCAAAAATAACTTAGGATTACAGTACTGGTTCTTTAATTTATAGTTAATATATTAAAAAAATAGTTAAACCCATTTTTAGAGCAAATCAGAAGCTGAAAAGCAAGTACTAGAAGCATTGCAAACAGCCTTAGAACATTGTGATCTCGATGAATTGAATCCAAAGTATCCTCTTTATCAATACAGAGCTGCCACTATACATTTTAAAATTGGTAAGTTTCAAATTGTAAAAAATGTTTAAAATTGTACGGAAATTTTTATTACTTGGTTGCCGACATAGCTCAGCCAGGAGTCAATAGCCAGTAAATTCAGATGTCTTCATGAACTATGGCGTGTGAAGAAATGCCATGAACTTATTGTTACTATTATATTAGGGCCGTGTCAGTCCTACTTATTTATATTATTTTCTTGATGACTAGTACTTTTGACGTAACGAAGTTTATTTTCTTGTGTTGTCAGAATTAGACCAAACGAATTTCATGAATAAATTTTACAAAATCTTCTTTTATGTTTATAACTGGAAATAAAATAAATTCCATCATTAACCCCTTAACGTTTAATAATGAAAATATTCAATATTCAAAAACGACAACATTTTTAGGATTAGTTTTAGACGAAGATTTAAATTGGAAATGCCATATCCAGTATATTATTAACTCGATATCTCCTTTGGTATATCTGTTCTGTACAGAGCTAGATATTTCATTCTTTTGAAATACTTAAAAATATATATATTTTTCATTAATATATTCAAAATTACAATACTTAGCTTCTGCATGGGGATCTGCTTGTTTATCAAACTTAAAACCATTACAAAAATTGCAAAATAAAGTTATTAAATGTATACACAAATTACCACATTTAGAACCAACTGTTAATCTATACAGGGTTAGGAAAAATTACCAGAACGGTCGATTATTTCAAAATATACAGGGGTTATCAAAAAACGTCTTGTATAAAAAATGTAGGGCTGTTAAAAATCTACATATCTGTGATAAATTGAAATATACAGGGTCGCCCACAAAGTTGTGGAGAATAATAGTTATATTTTTTTAAATGGAACACCCTATATAATTTTACATTTTTAAATTCCACATAAAATTATAATTATTTTTTATCAAATGCACTAATAGTCTATACTTCATAGTTTCCGAGATATTGACTCTCGAAAAGTGACATTTTTGAACTTTGACAGCTTATAACTTTCTAACAGTACGTCTTAAAGCAATACGGCTTAAATGTCCCTATCTTCAATTTTTATTATCTTCCCAAAAAAATCAACTTCCGGTAAACCGGATGTAACTCGAAAGCAGGAAATATAGTTGTTCCGGTTTAACTGGAAGTTGATTTTTTTGGGAAGATAATAAAAATTGAAGATAGGGACATGTAAGCCGTTTTGCTCTAAGACGTACTGTTAGAAAGTTATAAGCTGTCAAAGTTCAAAAATTCGAGAGTCAATATCTCGGAAACTATGAAGCATAGACTATTAGTGCATTTAATAAAAAATAATTATAACTTTATGTGGAATTTAAAAATGTAAAAATATAAAGGGTGTTCCATTTAAAAAAATATAACTATCATTCTCCACAACTTTGTGGGCGACCCTGTATATTTCAATTTATCACCGATATGTAGATTTTTAACAGCCCTACATTTTTTATATAAGACGTTTTTTGATAACCCCTGTATATTTTGAAATAATCGACCGTTCTGGTAATTTTTCCTAACCCTGTATAGACCGAAAGGGTATTTACACGTTACACATTTATAAATTAAAAATTTGTATTCTAATTCACTCTATTATTTTAAAAGAAAAAAAAATCAAACATAACACTTCAGGAGAATAAGGCTCCTTTTATACTGGGATTCTGTATCCCGGATACCGGAATCTCGGCTTCACATTTAACGTAGCGCTTAAGCGAAGCGTTTAGACGGGCGCTTTCTCGGATACAGAATCGCGATTCTAAATTTCGGAATAACACAAGATAAAGAAAAGTATGCATTCCGAATTTCGGTATGCGAGATACCGTATCTCGCATACAGAATCCCAATATAAAAGGAGCCTAAGACATTACATGATCATAACACCAGACATTATATAAATTATCAAACTATACCAGTAAAAAGTAATTTCGGAAAAAAATCGCTTTTATATGACGGAATAATAAAATATAACAATCTTCCAAAAAGTATCAGAAAAATAAAAAAATTGGCAGGTTTTAAAAAACATTTAAAGAGACATTTACTAAATTAAATTATTTATACTATTTTTTTTAATTCATTTTATTAATGAATTAAATTGGATTAACTTCCATTTTTTAATGGTTATTATTTTCTATATTATGTTGTCACTTTCCATGTAATGAACTGTAAAAGTTAGTTTGGAATAAAGACATTTTGAAAGTAAATATCGTTTTTTTCCCTTTCCAGGTTCTCTTTGGCATGGCCACGCTTGGGACGCCCCGCCCGATGCCAGAAGGAATGCCATTCAGTTGGCTCAGAGACATTACAATAAGTCTATTCGACTGTTTCTGCTATCGGGGGATGCGATTTGTTATCTTACCAGTCAGATGCAACGAGTTGCGCTGTCTGAATTTCTAGTTGAAGGTAAATAAGCGTCACTAGTGTTTTCTCCTAAATAATAGAGCATACATTATCTCAATAATGATCTGGCACAAGGTACGAACAAACCCAAACCAAAATCTTCCTTAGTAAACACAAATCGCTCGTCTAGTTTTTCAAGCTTAGTAAGAATAATTAAAATATTCAAAACTTACCTCCGAAATAAACGTTTATTCGTATCGCAGCGCCTCCTCGCGTTCGGATATTTCGTTAAGCAACCTTCTAAGTGGGAATGCTCATCGCAAGCTGTCTGTATCCACTAGTCTACGTACTGCGTAGTGTTGCGCATGCAACACACGGGCAATCTTAACGGCGATACATAATTGAAATGTTGTTTAGATGCCTACATGGTCAATGGTCATTGCGTTGACTACTTGCCCATGGTTCTTAAAGAGGCTATATGGCCTGTTAACTTTGGACCAATCAGTGTTCGCATTTATGCGCGGGAACGTCATCCAGACGACAGATTAAAAACCTTTTTGAGTTATATGTATGTAAAGAATGGGAGATTGGTAGTAGTTGATATGTAACTTCCTTCTCCCAGAGATAGGTTCTAAGCTAAAACCATTTAAAAATGTTTAAAATGTTAATACGGACAAATATTCTCTGACTACTAAATAAATACACGAGTTCCTTTGGCATATCAGTCGTGTTTTTCATATATTCTGTTGTGAAAAGCAATTAAAAACTAAAATCGCTGTGTAGGCATCCCCCTTCTTCCGTCATGTTATTAGGCAACCTAACCTCAAAAAAATTATTTTCAACTAACAGGGACAATAAACAATAACCTAACCACGAAACGCCCGATCCAATCGGTCCAATCGGTACAGGACGGCATTCATTTTTCGCATTTGCCATTATTTTGCCCAACATACCGTCATACGGGGGTGACTTCGGACAGCGCGAGTGACTTCGGACAAACCGACATTTTGCCCCTTCACGCGCTTTCAAGGGCAAATGACGCGTCGTCTAGCGATTTACTCGCTGACAAGTTCGGACGAGACAGTTTGTTTAAGATGTTCGTGGAGAAGTGTTACAGTTGCTGGTAAGTATTTACGTTTTATTCACATTTTTTGTAATAACCATATTTTATGCATTTAGGAAATTATGAAAAAGTAACTGATGCACAAAGTACACCATGTTCTTTTTACTTTTTCCACATTTTTTTCTTGAAGAGTGTACTTATGTCTTAACATTATATTTTCCTTGGATTTCTTTAAATATCTCAATTAGTTTTTTTTATACAGGGTGATAACCAAAAAAATCTGTATTTTAGGGGGTGAATTCGGACATATGGGTCGTCGATATGTAAAAATCCTGGGCGGCCGCAGCTACCAAAATTAAACCCAGGCCGCACTGGAGAATGCAGTTCGACAAATTAAAACAAAGAAAAAAACCAGGCTGCGGAGTTTAATGGGGTGCCGAAATCAACGATTAGCGATACCATTGCTGGCAGGCATTGCAAAACCGCTGGAGGACAACCAATAATTTCATTAGTTGAAGAAGATAGAATTGTCTTAGCTGTAAGTACGGCTGCCGATTGGGGGTTTCCACTTACTGAATACGATGTTAGACTACTAGCGCAACAATATTTAAACAAATTGGGTGTGAACATACAAAATTTTTCTGATAACCTTCCTGGACGTGACTGGAGCAAAGCATTTTTAAATCGCCATAAGGAACTAACATTAAGATTTACACAAAATATAAAAAGAAATCGGGCTCAAGTCAACAGCACCTCTTTAACAGAATATTTTGAGGAACTTAAAAATTCTTTGGAAAATATTAGTCCCGCCAATATAGTAAACTATGACGAGACCAATTTCTCAGATGACCCTGGGAAAGTAAAGGTGTTGTGCAAACGGGGTTCAAAACATTGCGATAGAATTTGAAATTGATTCATCCAAAACAGCATAAGCGTGATGATGGCTGCTTCTGCAAGTGGAGAACTTTTACCGCCATTTGTGGTTTATAAAGCCAAACATCGATATGAGGGATGGGAGTGGTTCAGACAAATAGCTGTGCCATATTTTAGGCAAAAAGAAGGGTCAAAGATTCTACTCGGAGACAACTTGTCTAGTCACATAACAGTGGATGTTATTGAAGAATGCGAACGTCAAAAAAGTAAATTTATATTACTGCCCCCTAAGTCCACACATCTCTGTCAGCCTCTAGATGTTGCATTCTTTGGGCCGTTAAAAAAGGCGTGGCGAAGTATTTTAACAGATTGGAAGTTAAAAAGAAGAGGTCCATTTCAAAAATCAGATTTTCCAAGTCTCCTTGAAAGGACTCTAACTGCGATTAAATTAAATTGTAAGAACAATATTTTATCCGGATTTCGGGCCTCTGGAATTTTCCCTTGTGATCCCCAACAAGTTCTAAAGCGACTCCCTGATAGACTGAAGCAGAAAAACCCACCTGCAACAAGCTCTGTAATAGATCAAACATTATTGAATTTTCTTAAAGAAAGTAGATCTCCTCAGGCTCAACCAAAAGGAAGAATCAAACGGGTTAATGTGCCTCCTGGACGGGAAATAACTTCAAAAGATATATCGGGGCAAAATGAAGGAAAACAAAAAAAAAACATTGAAGACTCCTAATATTCAAATAATAACTGTTGATGAACCGAGCGCAGATTCAGATTCTGACAACTTGCCATTAATATTGCTTAAAAAGCAGCTCAGCTTAGAGAACATCTCACCTTCATCTGATTTATATAACAAGACTGATTTAAATTTAGAGACTGATTCAGACCTTATTGTAAATGATTTTGTAATAGTTAAGCTTCCTTTAGAGAATTCCGAAAAACATAAATTTTATGTGGGAAATATTTTATCTATAGAGGGAGAAAGCTTTTATATAAGCTTTCTCAGAAAAAAAACCATGGTTTCATTTTCCTAATATTGCCGACCGAAGCATTATAGGAAAATCGGAAATTTATAAACGTCTTCTTGTCCTACAATCCCGTAAAGATAAATACACATTTACAAATATTCCTAGTTATATAAATTTTAATTAAAGTTTTTTGCCGGTTTGTTAAAGTTTAAACAATAATATATCTTTTAATAGTTTTAAGTGTTTTTTGTTGTTCCTAAAAGGTTTAGAATATAGTATACTTAGTTGCTAAGTTTTCAAGTCATGTTATAGTTCCTAAAGAGTTAAATGTATTTTTTTATAAATAAAGTAATAAATTTATAAAGCATTTGTTTTATTTGTTTTACTTGTTTTTTATTAGCGTTTATATTTTTTAAAAACAAAAAGTGTGTCCGAAATCACTTGTAAGCACGTAAGTCTTCGATTTAATTCGATTTTAAAGAGGCGTCCGAAGTCACCCCACATTGTAGGGTGACTTCGGACAGAATTTAATTAAAAAAATCTAAGATACGGAAAAACCTAAAGAACCAAAATTAATGTATTATGTTCGTGGATAATAGGGCTACCTTCTATGGAAATGGTATTAAATTTACAGTAGCCAGTAACGTTTTGTTTGAAATAAACTGTAAAATTCGTCCGAAGTCACCCCCGTATGACGGTACTGTTGTTATTTTAAAAATTATCTAGAGTTTGGCATAATGCATTGCTTGCAATGGTTAACGTAGAATAATTCTTAGGTTTAACCCGACTTTAATTTATCAGAATAATTTCAGATATTAAAAAAATAGGTAATAAAATAAAATAAACAATGTTTCTTTGTTTGTAAGTTGACCCTTGGTGAACAATTAAATAAGTAAAATGGAATAAATTTAGTTTAAATCACTATTACTGCTTTCACTCCCATACAGCCTTTATGCTTGCCTTATTGTGTCTTGTTTAAAATTCGCCGTGCCGTCTTTGTTTAAATATTTATTGTTTTATTTGTCGTATAAAAAGTATATGGGTCGCATACCGTGCGAGCAAAAATTATTTCCATCAAAGAGGGCTTGCATTAAAAAACGTAGGGGTTGGTTTAGATCACAATGATAAGGGACGATATATCTAACCAAATCTAGGTTAAAATTTTGTCAAATTCATATTATGACATGATATGCCAAACTAATGTGTAATAAAATAAGTAGACAAATACAAATTTATTTTTGTTGTTTACAAAATTAACAAAGTAAGAATATGCAAAAAGAAAAAGAAAAATAATTACATAAATGGCTAAAATTGGCCACCGCCATGCTCCAAGCATAAAGTCACACGTCTCTTCATATTTTCGAAAGTGTTGACCAGCATCACTACTCCACATGCGTGTATTCTGAGAATTCACATAACCGGAGAGGTGGAACCATCAGGCTTCATCCGAAAAAAATGTCAGGTCTAATAAATCATTTCTTTCCAATAAATTTTGGGTAAACAATTCCTGCGTCTTTCAAAATCTGCGGCTTGTATTTCTTGGAATACTTGCACTTTATAAGAAAATAAATTTAGCTGCTTCTTATAAGAATAGTCCTGCATGTTCCATAAGATCTTCCCACTTCTTGGGACAGGCGTCTTATACAATTTATTGGCGTATTTTGCATTATTTTACGAACGTTTGCAACAAGTTCTTCTGTTCTTACAGATGGTCTTCCTGCTCCTTTTTTGTGTTGTATAGAACCTGTTTCCCTAAACACAGCCACGGTTCTTTTCAGGCAATGATAAAAATCCCCGCAACGTTAGAAAAATGTTCGTGAAAATCGTCCATGCACAACCCCAGATTGTATTGTCACTCACCATTTACTGTAACCCTGTTTCGAAAATACGCTTCAACCATGAATGTTTTGTGCTGTTCCGTAAAGCCCATTGTGTGAATTGTTTAAGAAATTGGAAAAATTAGCGATGAATCAAATTACTTGTAACGACTGTCAAAGATGACGGAATAATTGATCGATTGTTAATTCAGGTAGTTACTGACACCCAACAGGTATTAAGCTCTACGGCTAAGCATTACGTCCTTAGATGCAAGGCCCTCTTTGATGCAAATCATTTTTGCTCGCACGGTACTAAACCTGTAAATTGTAAAGCAAAATAATTACATTGTTTTTAAAATTGTGCAGCCGTAAAAGTATCATAAGCGTTTGAATGCGACCCTGTTCAGGTCGAGAGTCCACGTGTATTTGTTTATATTTCCTGCCAGTTGAAAATAAATAGACTTTAAGAACATTGCTATACCTGCCTTACGTTAACCCTTTCTTCGTAAAGTTTAATGGCGTAAGTAGAGGGCAGTATCTCAATCGTTTATCGCATGTTCTACCTTGCTGATCGCTTGCCGTTGTTCATGCAGAAATTTTAAGTATGCAATGCGGTGCCAATGTACCGTGCGAGCAAAAATTATTTGCATCAAAGAGGGCCTTACATCTAAGGACGTAATGCTTAGCCGTAGAGCTTATTACCTGTTGGGTATACCTGAATTAATCAGTTATTCCCTCATCTTTGACAGTCGTTACAAGTAATTTGATTCAACGCTAATTTTTCCAATTTTTTGAACAATTTACACAATGGGCTTTACGGAACAGCACAAAACATTTATGGTTGAAGCGTATTTTCGAAACGTAAATGGTGAGTGGCAATACAATCCGGGTTTGTGCATGGACGATTTTAACGATCATTTTCCTAACGTTGCTTTTTTTGCTGAGGATTTTTATCATTGCCCGAAAAGAACTGTGGCTCTGTTTAGGGAAACAGGTCCTATACAACACAAAAAAGTAGCAGGAAGACCATCTGTAAGAACAGAAGAACTTGTTGCAAACGTTCGTGAAATAATGCAAAATACGCCAACAAATTGTATAAGACGCATGTCCCAAGAAGTGGGAAGATTTTATGGAACATGCAGGACTATTCTTAAGAAGCAGCTAAATTTATTTCCTTATAAAGTGCAAGTATTCCAAGAAATACAAGCCGCAGATTTTGAAAGACGCAGGAATTACTCTCAATGGTTTACCCAAAATTTATCGGAAATAAATGATTTATTAGACCTGACATTTTTTTCGGATGAAGCCTGCGCATGGTTCCACCTCTCCGGTTATGTGAATTCTCAGAATACACGCATGTGGAGTAGTAAAAATCCCCATTTTTTTTAAGAGTCCACATCGCACCCTCAAAAAATTGCTGTCTGGTTAGCTGTTTTCCGAAGAAGAATTGTTGGTCCTATTTTTTTCCATGGCACAGTTACAGCACAGCGGTATAGACAATATTTTGAATCCATTTGTGGAGCAATTACTTGACGACGAACTACGTTTTGGATATTTTCAACAGGACGGTGCAACCGCCCATACAGCCGCCGAAACTATTAACTACTTACGCAATTTTTTCGACGACAGATTGATCAGTTTTCGATCAGACATTGAATTCCCACCTATATTACCTTGTTTAACGGTTATGGATTACTTCGTTTTTCCTCATTTAAAGAACACTATTTTTAAACCACCAGTTGCAAATTTAGAACAATTACAAGAAAGGATTATCCAGGAATGTGGTAACATTTCTTCAGAGATGCTCGTCAACACTTTCGAAAATATGAAGAGACTTTTTTTAATTTATGCTTGGAGCATGGCGGCGGTGGCCAATTTCAGCAATTTATGTAATTATTTTTCTTTTTCTTTCTGTATATTCTTACTTTGTTAATTTTGTAAACAACAAAAATAAATTTGTATTTGTCTACTTATTTTATTACTCATTAGTTTGGCATATCATGTCATAATATGAATTTGACAAAATTTAAACCTAGATTGGGTTAGATATATCGTCCCCATATCATTGTGATCTAAACCAAGCTCTACGTTTTTTAATCCGAGCCCTCTTGAAATAATTTTTGTTCGCACGGTACATTCTCTAGTCCCAAAGAAGGTTTAAAATAGGGAATACAATAAACGCTGTCTGTTGGCGTGCGTGGCGATCATTAATCGAGCGTATGATTTTTTTTAAATTAATAAAAATGTTCTCCCCTTTTTAGGTAGTGCATCTCCATCGATAAAACTAAAACACCTTCAAACGTGCCTTGAATACTTCCTTGAAATCGACGAAATGCTCAGCCTCCTTCTAGATAAGAAAGTCGAAGTGATCGAAGACAATAAAGACTCTACTACTAACGACGAAGAAAAGTCGTCGTTTAAAACATTGTATTCTTTGTTAAAGTTGGTTAAAACTCGTTTACAACACGTTTTAAAGACGTTAGTTAAGATATGTCTATCCAAGCCCAATCCAAATAAGGAATGTCCTAAGTTAGCTCAAAACTATAAGGCTTGCTACAAGGCTACTTTTGGTTTAACGGATGACTTAGGCTCCGATACCCTCCTAACGGAATTACATAAAGCCCTAGTGAATATAAAGAAAATTTTGTAACGTAAGCACGTGTACAGAGTTGTTTTTAGTGAATAAGTTTTAAAATTTTAGAAATTATATATAAACATATATAAATGCTTATAATAATACTTTATAATGCTAAAGATGGCAAACTTTGACCGAATACTTTACTTCTATTCCCTTTTGTTTAATTTCAAATACCCAGACTGGTAATACTTTTTAAGACTGAATGCGCGTAATTTATATTTTACGAGATTTACGTTTACTCTTCCTCACACTTCTTAAATACAGGGAGTTATTTAAGTATGTGGCCAAACTCCAAGGGGTGCTTCTTTAAGTGATTTTAAGAAGAAAAGTTCATATAAACATGGATCCGAAAATGCATAGTTTTTACGATACAGGGTGTCAAACTTAAAAAAATATCGGATGTTCGTAAATATCTCAATACTCTTTTATTCGATGTTGTTGACATTTGGCAATTCTGTTTGTAATAACAAGAGGATAATTTAGCCTCAATTAGATTAAAATTATTAAGTCCAGTGGCGTCCCGGAAGACAGTCCAACTAATCTTTTTGACAAAAAAATTGCGCGCCACCGACTTTTTTTAAAATTTATGTATTTTTTTCGAATTAAGCAACTACAAATACAACTATTTTATTTCTTGAGTTTTTTTCATGTCTTGCTTTGTTTTAGAGAAAAAAATAAAAACCACTTTATTGCATGTCTCCGGGACAATAAGAGCAAAAATTTAAACTATAGTAAAATCAAAACAATTTCCGTTGCACGTCATCAATCAGCTGATAATTGAAAATCGGTCAGGAAACATAAGAAAATTAAATTTGGGCAAAAATATATAAATTTCATGCGATATTGAATGTAAAAGAAACTTAATGTATTCTTCTTTGATACTAACGCGGCGTCCTACGTAAGCGGCACCGCGCGGACGGCGCGGCAAGAACAAAACAATCTCTACGTTGGAGATGTCCTACGTGACAACTTCAACGCGGCAACCGCGGTAGACGCGACTTTGAAGCGGCCTGGGCGGTCAAAAATTTTGATAAATCCGCGTGTGCCGCCTGTTCTGTTGCAGTGTTGTTTGTATAAAGAGCGCGCACACATCACAATGACTGAAACTTTTTATGAAATTCTGATAAGTAGCGTGCAAAATAGTGGGGTCTTGTGAGATATGTCCCATAAGATGGTGATAATGATGAAATTCTCCATACTTCTCTCTCTGCAGGAATACAATGCTTGTTCCACGTCTTCTTCTCCTTTTTGCTTGTAGATTTAGAATTTTTAAGTAAATATTTTCATTTAATAACAACTGTTTCTTCTTTGACCACGCCATGTTTTGATTTTTTGCGCGCGAATATCGGTCGCGATGCCGCTCACCTAGGACGCAATCACCGCATCGCCGCTTTAATCGCGTCGGCCGCGCCGTTCGCGCGGTGCCGCTCACGTAGGACGACGCGTAAGCCGCTTAAAGGAAACGTTTTTTTTTTAATTTAACCTTTTAAAAATTAATATCATTTAAATTTTTTGGGCTAACAGTTGGCAACAGAAGTGTAAACGCATCACCGATGCCAGTTTAATTCTTGGCGAATTTTGATTGACGTTTATTGTTTTCATTTCGTGTTTTCGTGAGTTTATTTAAGTCGTTTTTAACTAAAACTGCAAATCCTTTTATAAATAGGATTAAAAACTGTTCTTTTAAGAACAACAAAGGGATACATACACATTTCTGTTGAATACGTTGTTTACCTTTATTGAAAAATGCCGAAGCATTTAAATAGCCGGTGCAAACTAATAGCTTCTCTAATACGCTATTTGATGAAGAACGTAAAAACAACGTTTGTTTAGGTAAATTTGGCTTGTTTTTATTTTAAAAAAATACTTTGCAATTCCCTTGCTGGGGTATTTTGATTACAAACTGGCAACACTGCTGATACTCGAAGGTATGACGTGCAACGGAAATTGTTTTGATTTAAGCATACTTACCAAACTATTAGGAAATTAAAATTACACAATAGTCCTCTTTTGAATTTTTTCGCACAGATTAAAACTGTTTTCGACAAAAGAAATTAACATAAAATAATCGCATAACGTAATAATTTATTACTGCAATGATTTAAAAGTAACAGAAAAAGAATAGGAGTGCTATGGAAGGAAAAACAGTTGCTGTTCAAACAAATTTGATTATTACATAAACTGTCATAACTTAAAAGTTTGCCAAGTAATTATTTCCTCGTATTTATTTGAAGTGTTTTCCTTAAGACATTCCATAAACAAAATGCATATCGGTCATTTGTTTGTAAATTGAACCATTTTCCAACAATAAGTAAATTTATAATCTTAAAACTGTTAAAAGCACTTCAAATAATTACGTTTAAATAATTACTTGGCACTCTTTTAAATGACAGTTTATGTAAAAATCAAATTTGTTTGACCAGCAACTGTTTTTTCTTCCATAGCACTCTTATTCTGTTTCTGTTACTTTTAAAACATTGCAGTACCTAATAAATTATAACGTTATGCGATTATTTTATGTTAACTTTTTTTTATCGAATACAGTTTTAATCTGTGCGAAAAAATGCAAAAGAGGACTTTCGTGTAATTTTAATTTCTTAATAATTTGGTAAGTAGTTTAAATTTTTTACTCTTATTGTCCCGGGGACATGCAATAAAGTGGTTTTTATTTTTTTTCTCGAAATAAACCAAGATTTGAAAAAAACTCGGGAGATAAAATAGTTTTATTTGTAGTAGCTTAATTCGAAAAAAATACATAAATTTAAAAAAAGTCAATTGCGGGCAATTTTTTTGTCAAAAATATTATTTAGACTGTCTTCCGGGACGCCACTGGACTTAATAATAATTTTAATCTGATTGGGGGCTAAATTATCCTCTTGTTATTACAAACAGAATTGCCAAATTTCTAGATATCTACGAACATCCGATTTTTTTTTTAAGTTTGACACCCTGTATCGTAAAAACTATGCATTTTCGAACCCATGTTTATATGAACTTTTCTTCTTAAAATCACTTATAGGAGCACCCCTTGGAGTTTGGCCACATACTTAAATAACACCCTGTATTTACAACTCTACGGGGTGTGCCAGAAAGGCGGGGCAGACCACCATTTTTTTCAAAACAGGATCATAGCGTCAAAAGTATTTAATTTTTTGATAATGTACAATAAAAATGCGTGTATATTCCGTACATCCGAGTTTTCAGGTTTCACAGTTATACCGAGAGTTTGCTTTTTAGAGATAAAGTAAAAAGGCATGATTTGTGTAAATACCATGGACTAATAAGTAATGAAAGACGACGCTATTTACATTTGGTAGGCTGAACATTTGCGGCCACAAAATAAAAATTATATCTGAAAATATTAGGTTTTATTACTAAAAATTGCAAAGGTTTGTCACTAGGGGTGCTTAAACTCTCTATACGAGTCTAGTTCGATCTAATTTTGGAATGCAAGTGTTATTTTGTCTCTACTACTAAGCATAATATACTGACATTAACGAGTCCTCTAATTTCAGTCACTAGGAACATTTTTATTAGAGGGGGGGTCGGGGGGTAAAATTATAGAGCTAGATGTTTGTATAATGCGCCATAATTTTTTTTTATATTTAATATTTTTCACGACTGTCGCATAAAGCAGGACGCGCACTGAATCGACTCGGAATTTGCCGGTAGTCGTTCGCTAGTAGTTGAGTATAGAGGAGCAGGAGAAGATAAAAATGACAATAAGGTTCTTCAGATTCTGACGAAGACTTGATGATATAAAGCTCTAGCGTGTCATGAAATTGAAAGAGAAATGCGGAGGCCAAAATTCTGGGTTCATAATATAAATTTAAAAAGGGAGGTCTATCGGCTCTGGGGATCATACAACATAATGTATTCTCGAACACATTCAATTAAAACTTCGTCTGACACCACGATATCAACGAAAATCCACAGGACTCACAGTACAAATGAACCGAAACATCCAAAACGCCACGCTACACTAAATATATAAAAATCGTCCTTCGCCGTCGGCAGTTTTTGTCCCTCCAAGCAATCTCCATTGTTGCCGGGTCGAGTCGCCGAGTCCGACGCAGTGCCTAATTTAATTTCATGAATATCAAAAACTGCAGACTGCTCTTTGCCGAGCCGACTGGTCCGAGTCGATTCAGTGCGCGTCCTCCTTAAACCTTTAGATCGCGTCAGCTTGATGAGATACTCGGGAGATTCCAACAACCTACTACAGATGGGCCCGCTTTGTATATATATATTTCACATTACTTAGCTCGCAGTATAAAGCTCTCCTGAGAACCTTTATTTTTCATACGATAAGCTTGACCGCGTCGACAATCGAAATAAAGGCGCCAATATGCGCCGAATGGAACAGATCCAAACCAATAGACAATCATTTGTCATTCTAGAGTGTTCTTTTATAAACGTCTGCGAAATTTAGGTTATATTTCGATGAATCGGAGGTTAACTGTGAAAAATTGTTAGAAACTGTATTGTGTGCAAATATTAATTTTTACCAGTAAATACATCGCACCTTTAAAAGTAAAGTGACACAACTCGAAAATTGTATATTTCTAGGTTTAATCATAAAATGGCACTAAATACCGCCCTCTATCAGCTACCACTGGACTTAATACCAAATCGCTTCTCCCCAATTAGAGGAACCTATTTATGCCCTTTTCATATTAACGGTATTCGCGCGTCTTTTTAATACTAAAGAGTATCATTTCAGTATGTTGTCGCATGAGACGAAAAATTGACACTGCTTTAAGTCTAAACTGACTTGATTCCAAACATTTTACAAAAAAGTAACTGGTATTTAATAAAAAAAGGACTTATTCTAAAATGACTCGCTGATACGACAATTTTAATTTTAAAATGGCATAACTCTAAATAATTCGTTCGTTGTTAAAAAAAATTTGGCAGTAAAAAGACCTAACGTGTTTTTTATTTTTGTTTTTTTTACTAAGGTTAGGTTTTAATATCAAATTTAAATAATTGTCTTCTAGTAAAACCATTGGGATTGAAGAATAAGTTTATCGAAGACAACATAAACATATTTATTATATTATTAAATTTTTAAATAAACTTATTATTATTATTTAGCTAATGTTTCCCTAAATTTAACATTTAATTTAATTTATTACTTGGGCTTAGGAGACAAAAGAGTTAGAGGGGTCCAATATATTTTACAGTTTTTCCTGTTTTCTGCAAAACTCTATTTTTTGGATTGTGTCACTTTAATTTTAAAGGTGCGATATGCTGACACTATTCTATAATAGTGTCATAGTTTAGGGATTGTAACCGCTTAAACTGTGAACCACTAAATCCCGCAGTCCCTACGCTCACAACTATATAGTCAAAAGGCGATTTTGTATTCGTCCATCTATAGTAGATTTGTAGACTTTATTGAACAACTTAAAAGAAAAAATTAGACCTACGCTGACACTGCAAAAAAATTACTAATTTGTCCTGTTATTATAAAAAGGTTGTTGGAGCTGTGATTTTAGGTAATATTATTTAGATTTAAGAAGGATTTAGTAGTAGCTAGGTGTACCTTCTTTATTTATTTTTCCAAATAAAATAGTTACTTAATTACTGTAATATTATTAAACCCAATGAGCAGAAACAAAGACACAAGTAAGTATTTTTTTTACTGCGTTAAGTTTGCTAAAACTTATAAGGTACCCGGGGCAAATAAGGCCCAGTGGTTAATAACCTCCTACCATTTAAATAAAATTCTACACTTGTCTTTTACTTCTGCAATTTTAATCAGTATAATTATTTATCAATCACCATAAATATATTCTATGAAACCCACTATAAATAAATATAACAAAAAAATTATTTATGAAGGTTTTATAGACAAATACATTTTTCCTTTTAGGGTCTGCTTCACTGGATTAATCTTCTTTAAAATCTGCGTCATAATATTGACAAGTTGTTCGCTAGAAAGCCCGGTTTTCTTGGACTTAAACTTTTGTAGTAATTCTGTAGTGGTCATCGGTTTCCTCATGAGGTATTTACGTACCGCGTCTTCTGTAATACCGGATTCGGCTAACCCTGAAAAAGAAATTAAATGTGTACTGCGACAGGTAGAAAGTATGCATTATAGGGAAAACTGTTGTTGTTCATTTTAAAAAAACCATACTTATTTATACATATTTATTTGATTAGTAAGTAATGGTTTTTAAACTACGTTTTTTAAGGGGCCTACAGACACATGTACTTGTATGTCAGTCTTCTAGGCGTTGTGGTGTCAGCATATCAAGTGACGATGAACTAAACTTATTGGCAGTGGCTTGCGTGTGTGTTATATAAGAAAAACTTCTTAAATCCGCCATGTTCAAATCAAACTACAACAACAAAACTAACACGACACTGACAAAATCCTTGAAACAAACAAACTTTCGTCTCCACACCTTCATACATGTGCGTTCGTTTATGTACGTGCGTACATAAATTCAAGCGGGAACAGTAAACATGTGCGCCGGTATTTTAACGGAAAATTTGTCTACACACTGGCGAACATTAACGCGCGTACATGCACTAATACATGTTCGTTTGTCTGTACGCCCCTTTATACATCAATTCCGGAAAATTTGCTCGGAAAACAATTTACCTAGAGGAAAATTGCCCAATCGGAAAAATTACCGAAAAATGATCTAGAAATTATTAAAAAAAAATAATGAAAATTTTGCGTATTATTATTTTTATATTTTTATGGATAATATATTTATTTTTAAAATGTTTTCAAGTTTTAATTTTTTTTTAATTTCGAAAATATCTCCATAACAAATATTATTAGGGTGGTAAAAATGTCATGTTATTTAAAAAGTATAATCCTTACCGCCAAAATTTATACCTACAACAAGAAAGTTGTATTATGATAAGATCTACAAGAAATTGTCTATCTCACAGTTATCAATTTTTTCCGAGATTGTTCCTAGTAACTAATTGAATTTAGAAAAAAAGGTTTGAATTTAAAAACTCTTATTAAATTTCCTATAAAAAGTGTTATTTATATTCAATTTTGTGAAATTTTTTTTTGTTGGTACATATATTATATTATTCACGGATAGAGTTTGGAAGAGGAAAAACTTTTGTATTAGTAGGTATAGAAAAAAACTCATTGAATCATATGAGTCATAAACGTCTACTTGTGCTAAAACTACAATTTCGAATATCAGATTTGCGATTACTACACAGGGTTCGTCAAAAACAACATTTTTACTTTTTAGAATTTTTTTTTTCAATTCCTTGATTTATTAAATATATTTGCTTGTGCTGAAACTACAATTTCAAATATCACATTTGCTATTTCTATACAGGGTTCGTCAGAAACAACATTTCTAGTTTTTTTAGATTTCGTTTAAAATAAATTTACGTAAAAACAAACAACTACTGTTGATTTCTTACTTTAAATATGCTTTTATATCTGGCCTACTTTTGAAGTATTTTTATTATTACATGTCACATTTTTTCAATTCATTCAATCATAAATTATAAAACTTTTATTCAAACGCGGTAGCATCGAGTTAGCGCATAGTTCAACATAGACATCTGAATTCTCGATAACAGTACTGTATAACTTGCTGTATTGGGATATTTGCAATAAGTACTCTTATTTTTTCTTTCAAGAGATCTAAGCTATTATTGAAATTGGCTTTATACATATATGGCTTCAGATATCCCCATAAATAAAAGTCGCTAATTGTGAGATCGGGACTCCTTCGTGCCAACTGATTTGGACTATTATAGGTACCTCCTTTCAATCCATGTGTTCCCAAAGTGATGATTTAGCCAACCATCAAAAGGAATTGAAAAAAAAATCCAAAAAACAAAAACTGTTGTTTCTGACGAACCTTGTATAGTAATCGCAAATCTAATAGTTAAAATTGTAGTTTCAGCACAAGCAGACGTTTTTATAAAGAATGACTTTTTCTTCTATACAGGGTGTAACAAATTCGTTTATCACTACAGGGATCTTGTAAACCGTAAGAGATACGAAGATGGTTAAATGGGGGCAAAGTTGCACAATTTGATGCCTAATCATAATCCAAAAAGTAATTATTTAGATTCCGAGTACTTCCGGAGATATTCGAAAGAAACCGAAAAAATGTCAATAAGATTTTTTTGTTTTGCGCCCTTAATGTAGGAGATAAAAGAAAACCAATCACACCTTTTTAGGGCCACTTTTAATCCTTTCTTAGAATATGTAATTAGTTTTGCCATACAATGTTTCATTTTCCTGAAACCATCATTAATTTCACTATTTTAAATACGGACCTGGATTTTTTCCATTTTTCAATAAAATACCTAGGACATCTTTATTCAAAGCCTAGGCTAAATATTAATTTTAAAAAAGAATTAACGCTCTAATGTAGATTTTATTAAGATTTTTCTAATCCGACCCTGTGTTACACAATACCCATTCGTTTTATTACCCACTTCATCTTTTGTGTAACAATTTAAACTAGGTAGCTCCTTCAAAAAATACTATAAAATTCGTAAAATTGACAATAATCGTAATACAAATTCTTGCTAATGATATTAGATTTTATTTAATTAACAATATTTTATCATATTAATAAAATGAAGTAAAACTTTACGAAAAACATTATAAGCAATATTAGCAAAATAAAGAAAAATACTCCTGAATAAAAGAAGTTGCCATATAAAAATTAATTATTAATTACGTGTTCAAAAATGTTTCCCTGGACAGCGATACATTTTCATGTTGTTATTAAAACGAAATGGTATTGTGTAACACAGGGTCGGATTAAAAAAATCTTAATAAAATCTACATTAGAGCATTAATTCTTTTTTAAAATTAATATTTAACCTAGGCTTTGAATAATGATGTCCTAGGTCTTTTATTGAAAAATGGAAAAAATCCAGGTCCGTATTTAAAATAGTGAAATTAATGATGGTTGCAGGAAAATGAAACGTTGTAAGGCAAAACTAATTACATGTTCTAAGAAAGGATTAAAAGTGGCCCTGAAAAGGTGTGATTGGTTTTCTTTTATCTCCTACATTAAGGGCGCAAAACAAAAAAATCTTATTGACAGTTTTTCGGTTTCTTTCGAATATCTCCGGAAGTACTCGGAATCTAAATAATTTCTTTTTGGATTATCATTAGGCTTCAAATTGTGCAACTTTGCCCCCATTTAACCATCTTCGTATCTCTTACGGTTTACGAGATCCCTGTAGTGATAAACGAATTTGTTACATCCTGTATGTACCTACTAATGCAAAAGTTTTTCCTCTTCCAAACTCTATCCGCACACTGTATATATGTAAAAAAAATTAACTTAAGAAATATTTCTATACATATGGTCGTGAAATTGAAAATATCGGAATATACAGGGTGTTACAAATTCGATGCTCACCATTGGGATATCGTAAACGGTAAGTGATAAAGACATGGCGAAAAATAAATTTTACATGTTCATTGCTTCTTTTTTTATTTTCAATAACATGCCTCTATCAGATATTAATTCCGACGTTTCGTCTTTCGGGTGCCATCATCAGGTATGTACAGGGTTATTTTTTATATTTGCGTACCCACCTACAGGGCTTAATATAAGTGACAGAAAAAAACTTTTAATACAAAAGTTGCATAATGTTTCCCGTCATATCTTTTAGACTTATTTAAAAAAACATCTGCACATCGGAAAGTTAAAAAACAAATGAAAGTCTTCTTTTTTCAAATGGAACACCCTATATATTTTTACCAGGGCGAAAGATCTCTTTCTCCTGATTTCAAAAATATATAACATGTCATCATTTAATCCAGTCGTTTGTGAAATATTTGAGTTTTTCATTAATTGAATTGACTATAATCTAGTCGGCGTTCCGCATACTTCAACGTGACATATTTGTCACTGTTTTTTAAATTGAAACATGCAGCAAAGAAAATAACTTATGATTTATAATTTATGATATAAAGTAAAGTAAATTGCTGTTGAACTACAGCTATTCGGTTGTTATTAGAGTAAAAAAGACGCACTATTTGAAGATTGTCTTTTTCCGAATATCCCATTTTCTTTACTGAATCTTTCAATTTAAAGTAAAGTGACAAATATGTCACGTTGAAGTATGCGGAACGCCGACTAGATTATAGTCAATTCAATTAATCAAAAACTCAAATATTTCACAAACGACTGGATTGAATAATGACATGTTATATATTTTTGAAATCAGGAGAAAGAGATCTTTCGCCCTGGTAAAAAATATATAGGGTGTTCCATTTAAAAATAGAAGAATTTTATTTGTTTTTTAACTTTCCGATGTGCAGATGTTTTTTTTTAATAAGTCTAAAAGATATGACGGGAAACATTATGCAACTTTTGTATTAAAAGTTTTTTTCTCTTACTTATATTAAGCCCTGTAGGTGGGTACGCAAATATAAAAAATAACCCTGTATATACGAAAATCTTCGGAAGTAATCTCAAATTTCCGACGGCTTCTTAGTCAGGCCCAAATTGTTCAACTTTGCCAATTTAACCTTCGCTGTATCTCTTACCGTTTACGAGATCCCAATGGTGAGCGTTGTAACACCCGGTATATGCAAAATATTTTTTTAATTTTCTAGAATTTTAATTTTTTTCGAAAATAATTCCGGCAATTTTCCTACTTCCAAAAATTATTATTTATATAATTATTATATATTGTTAAATTAATAAATAAATTAAAATTATTTTTAATATACCGGTCTGGCAGAGATGATTGGGCGATTGCGCTTGTAGAAGTAAATAAAAGAGCATCAATAGGTTCTCAAAAATACGGAAAAACAGCAACGTTGCCGTTTACATGCAGGTGCAAGGCGAGACCTCGCGCTCCAACTACAAAATTTGCCCGAAATACGACAACAACATTGTAATTTGTTCTAGTTGAACTTACAAATAATTCGCTGCGCCTAAAAGATGGCTTGCCGGACGAGTATAAAATCTAACTTATACAATTTAAAAACCATAATCATAATACACGTCATAAAAATGAAATAACCATAAAACCTAAAATAAATTAAGTCCATAGGACAAAAAAATTTCAAATATTTATGTTTTTATTTAAACGATTATTTACCAACAAAAATTAAAAAATTGATTTAATTAAAACAAATTTAAACTTGAAATAAAAACATGGATATCAAAAACGGACAATTTGAAAATATTTTTAGAAATGCTTTAATTAATATTGTTCTGAATAATTTATATAAGTAATATTTTTTAATTAAAAATTATAAATTATTAATTTTATTATAGGTAATATATTTCTTTAAAAAAGCTGCGTTTATACTATAAATTAACATTTTTACTTTAAAACTTAATTTTTAATGCATATGTATGATTTATGATTTTACATAGGTACTAAAACAAAAAATAAGATTTGCCCCTAACAAGCTCAGCTTGAAGAATAAGTTTATCGAAGACAACATAAACATATTAAAATTTATTATATTATTAAATTTCAAATAAACTTATTATTATTATTATTAACTCACATTAGTTCATGACCTGTTTGTGATATAAATATAAGAATTCATATTTGTGTAGAATTCGACTCGCACGCGACTATTTCTTACCTGGTATAAAGTTAGGAAGATCTAGTTTCGGCTTCTTGCTTGGTCCTGCTAATGCATCGTTGACTAGTTTACGCTTGTTGTCAACAGTAGGAGTGGGTGATCTACTGCTACTGGCACTTAAAATAAAATAAATATTTATTTACAAACAGGTATTGAACTGCGTTGTCCCCCCATACCCTAGCAATAACTTAGAAGAGTAAAAATATTAGATGTTCCGTAATAATTTTGCGAAATAATGATGAACAGATACATTGAAGATCCTCAAATTTTAAAAAGAATTTTGTTCTCTGATGAAGCAACGTTTACTCTAAATGGGCATGTGAATCGCCAAAACTGTCTATATTGGGCTAAGGAAAACAGGATTTTAGGTCACTTCTTTTTTGATGGTACGTTAAATGGCGAACTGTATCTAGAATTTTTAGAATTTGAGTTAATACCGGCACTTGCTGTACTCTATCCAAATCCAGATGAGCCAGATATTCCCAACAATAACTTATGGTACCAGCACGACGGAGCACCAGCCCATTACACACGCCCGGGTCTCCCGGTGCGTGAGTACTTGGATACAGTCTTCCCTGGCACGTGGATTGGTCGACGGGGTCCAATAGAATGGCCGGCAAGGTCACCAGATTTGACCCCGCTAGATTTTTTTCTGTGGGGCTATTTAAAATTTAAAGTATACTTTAACAGACCTAACAATATTGATGAACTTAAAGCTCGAATAAGGCATGAGGTTAGATTAATAGAGCCCCAGGTAATCCATAACGTTTTGGAAGAATTCAAAGATCGACTTGCATATTGCCAGGAAGTTGGTGGCGGTCAATTTCAACATTTATTAAAATAAAATTTAATATAGTCTATGTAAATATTATAGACTAAATGGATGTAAAGAGTTCATTTTTAATTGTAGTTTTCGTACCAGAAAAAATCAGTGGCGTAGCGTGGTTGAAGGGGCGGAGGGGGCGGAAACTTCAAAGGTAAGGGCGTTTTTTTTATGGGGGTGAGGGGGGTAAAAAAGGTCGAAAAAAAAACGCGCCGCAGGCGAAAATTTTGTGGGTGCCACGCCCTTTTTTCAATGAAGTTGCCTGATTTTCAAGTAGGAAAAATATAAAATACACAAGATCCTCAAGGAAATCACAAAAAAATTAACCAAGTAAAAAAAGTGCTTCGTTTTCATGGTTCATTATGGGTCCTGGGGGGGGGTAATTACCCCGTTATCTACGCCCTTGTTGAAAGGGCGCCTCACTGCTAATGCATAATTTCGTTTGTTTAGTAAATTTTGGCCTGAGAAAAAAAGTTTTTGTTTTGTGATACAGCAAAATAACTGAAAGAATACAAATTATTGGTCGTGGCAAAATATTTTTATTATAAATTAAATCAAGTAGTGAAAATAAAATAGAATCTCGAAATAGATAACAGGTTTATTTTATGTTTCTTTACTCTTAAAGTTATAAACAAATAATAACCTAATTAAAACCTGGAACTGGGAACTACTGGGAGAGTGGGAAGGGGGCGCCGTTTGGGACTGGGCTCAAAGGGCGGGGGGGGCGGTCGCCCCCCCAGGCCCCCTGCACGCTACGCCACTGGAAAAAATGTCAATATATCGAAAACCGTTGATTTTGGAGATATGGTATGTTATACAACAGTGTTCAGAATGTATCGTAGAATTTAAAAATAATATAATATACAGGGTGTTCTATTTAAAAAAAATTAATGTTCTTTTTTAGACAACCTGTATACACATTTCTTATTTCAAAAAATTCGCAATTAAAAATAATAATCGACATGTCTAAGCGTTTTTCCAGAAAATAATCACCTGAATTTTAAACGAATTTATTCCAACCTTTTTGAGCTCACTCGTATACCGGATGTTTCTCAAAAGACGTTCACCCCTATAACTTTTCTGTATTTATAGATATTTAAATGAAATTTTGAGATTATGCATAGGAGAAGAGTCTGCATTTATTAGCATAATTTTCAATTTATTAGCACTTCCGGTTTGACCGGAAGTGACCTTGACTTTGGTATTTTAAATGGGACATCTTGTATATTATTACTTATTGGGATTCAGCATAACATTATGAGTAAAATAACACCTCACATGTCATTTTTTGACGTGTTATAACATTTTTATG
The DNA here is from genome assembly GCA_963969555.1 of Polydrusus pterygomalis. Classification (NCBI taxonomy): domain Eukaryota; kingdom Metazoa; phylum Arthropoda; class Insecta; order Coleoptera; family Curculionidae; genus Polydrusus; species Polydrusus pterygomalis. Next base: position 36,959,757 of record OZ018383.1, on the reverse strand, counting down.
TTTATTTTTTTATTTTCAATGTAGAGGTCTATAAATTAATTAAATCTGTTAATTTATAGTCAAGTAGTATATGAAAATGAAAATGATGTCATAATAATTGACTTCCTAAGTGTCACAAGCGTTTAAAAAATTAAATTTTGTTTTCTTGACGTTTACTCTATTATTTCAAATGGAACGATGGTAGTTCACTCGGATATTTAAAACGAGCATTTTTTTTCCAACAATTTGATACCATACACTCCAATGCTATTTTAAAATTGACACGAAAAAAATTGTCTTAAGTCCCAATCTCAAATTTAAAAGCATTATGCATTATTGCCGCTCTCCCTTTTCTAAAGAAATATAAAGGCGGCTTTGAAAAACAATGGAATGGTTTTGAAAACCAATATGGTTTTTAATTAAAATTTTAATGTCATTCGTTTATTAAACTTACATTGTAAATCAGATAAAATGGTTAGTTTTACTAGAAATGAACAAATTGATATGCTCCTAATTGGATGGATGGATTTGGAGTGACCAGAAAAATTCTTCTGAAGCCGCAAGATTTTATGTATTGTATGTTTTATAAACTAATGACATTACAACTTTAAATTAAAGCCATATTACTTTTCAAAACCTTTTCAATTCAAATTTTTCATTCTAGATTGAAAATAAAAAATAAACATAAAAATGTTATAACACGTCAAAAATGACAAGTGAGATGTCATTTCACTCATAATGTTATGCTGAACCCGAATAAGTAAAAATATGCAAGATGTCCCATTTAAAATACCAAAGTTAAGGCCACTTCTGGTCAAACCGAAAGTGCTAACAAATTGAAAATTTTGCCAATAAATGCAGACTCATCTCTTACGCATAATCTCAAAATTTCATATTAATATCTATAAATATAAAAAAGTTATAGGGGTGAACGTCTTTTGAGAAACACCCGGTATGTGACTCAAGGCCTATTTTTATTTTTTAGTTTGTTATCAGTACACTTTTTGTCTGATAGAAATAAAAGTTAAATTCTGTTATAAAATAAATAACGTTCTCACGAAAGAATGAATATTTATTTAATATTAATTAAATCGAATGTCGAGCACCATTATTAGTACGTGGAAGGAACGATGGTTGACCGCTTGGTAACACCTTTCTTGTTGCCTATTGTATCAGGCTATGGCCCAACTTTAGAGTAGGTATAGTATATTTTTATATATCTAGTAAAGTATATTTTTCAATATTTGTGTTTATAACTAGCTGCTAGCCGAATGTTCGCTTGCGTAGTGAATTGTACTAGTTTTTTGATTAAATGCCGGGTGAGTTACGATATAAATAAACAGGGTGGAATTTGTAACTGAATAAATTCAGTATTAGAAAGCCTCTTTATTTGCTAAAAAAATACAGAACTACGTCTGCGTTTATTTCTAGTTCGGCACACTTTTTTCGCGTCTTGAAATTTACCCCTCTATTGTGGGTAGAAACCGCCCCAACTTTTTTTTTTCAAATGTGAATGATGCAATCATTTCGGTATTGTAGACGCAATTTGTTTTATTGTAAAAATTGTTGGAAATGTTGCCCATTTTTTTCTTGACAAACCCCTAATCTAAAGTAAAATTCATTCTTGACATTAGGTACCATTATGGAGAACTAGAGGGTAGGAGGCCGATCGACAATGGCAGCATTTTCAATTTCTGTCCCGGTTTTTTGGTTAGTTCGCTAGTTGGCCGATAGATGCTCTCGCATCGCAGGTGGGCTGGTGTCGTCTTCTTCGTTTTTAACTTTTACTTTATTTTATTTTTCGAAATAACAAATAACGTTTGAAGACAAGACGAGACAAATAACGTTGTATTGTAATTGATTTGATAATGAATAATGGTACCATTAATTTATAAAAGTAGAGTTTGCTTTGTGTCGGGGTGTAAGACGGGATCTTCTTCAGAGAGGAAACGCCACGGAAACGCAGCCAAATAAGTATCTTTCTAGCTCCAAAGGTAAGTTAAAATTGGTTTATAAACTATAATAATTAAGGTGGGAGTATCAACATGCTTGCCAACCTATAACCTATTTCGCGTAGATTTATTTATGTTTTCTAGCTTTTATACAAAATTTAAAGAAAATCAGTATCTACTTGATATTCTATAGGTAATAATTGACATATTTAATAAATATCAAGGAATTTCATAACTTATTTTAGGAGAATTGTATAGCGAGAAATATCGGGTAAGTTTTTTTTAACATTATTATGTCATTGTCACTCATTGTTCTTTCACTATACAATTCTCCCAAAATTAGCAATAAAATAAATTGATATTTTTGTAATATATCAGATACTACCTAAATAATGTACGGACGATATTGATTTTCTTTAAATGTTAGTTATTAAAATATTAAACTCAAAAAATCAACGCGAAATAGGTTATAGGTTGCCAATACATTGAATGACGTTGAGAATTCAACCTTAAGTAAAATATAGCTTGTTGAACTTTATACAGGCCGAGTTTACTAATAAGTATAACAAAGTAAGTGTAAATTCATATAAAAGTCCTTATTTGTTCCTAAGAACTAATTTAAGTAAAAATAGTTATCGCGTCCATAAGAAACCATTTATTTGATAGCCCACCTCAAACACGAGCGCCATCTTACGGCGACTCGTAAAGCTGAATTACCGATGCTAATTTGGGACCGAATCCAATGCATTGCGATCGGCCTCCTACCTCAAGTCCTCCATAGGTACCATATCCGGGGTTATTTGGCGAAGTTAAGTCGTTGCCTAACTTCCTCTAGATTTTCTGGTTACGTTACATATTAAACAGATGAGCCCAAAGGAAATAATCTAGAGGATTAAGGTCCGGCGATCGTGGAGGCCATTCGATGGTACCCCTTCTACCTATCCATCATTAAAATTTCGATTTTGTGCGTTATGTTTGATTTTTTTCTATTAAAATAATAGAGTGAATTAGAATATACATTTTTAATTTATAAATGTTTTGAACGTGTAAATATCCCTTCGGTCTATATAGATTAACAGTTGGTTCTAAATGTGGTAATTTGTGTATGCATTTAATAACTTTATTTTGCAATTTTTGTAATGGTTTTAAGTTTGATAAACAAGCAGATCCCCATACAGAAGCTAAGTATTGTAACTTTGAATATATTTAAATTATTTCTATTGTAATCGTATCAGACAGTCGGACAATACACATACATGTTCGTGCATGTGTAGTATGCAATAAAGTGAACCAAATAAATAAAAACTTATCTTTTCTTCGGTATTTACCGAAACTTATGGTTGTTTTAATATTTATGTCCGCGAGTCTGACGTCCAGGGAGAACCCAAGGAGCTCTCTCTTCCACCCATCACCGATTTTCAATTTTCAACAGCCGGGCGTTTTATGAATGAAACATTAGGACTAGAGTTTATAACTTCTTTAAAAAAAAAATGCGGGACCTGTTAAAAAAAATTAAAATTGATGGATATGGCGAAAAAGTTGCATCAACAATAGTTTTTTTTACGGTTGAAATGCGTCGTGTAAATTCAAAAACAAAATTTTAAGTTGTATTCGAAAATTGTGAAAACAACAATAGAAAGGCAGGATTCTTTTACGATATTACAAGGCACTAACATCGCCAACTTTTTCACAATTTAAAGCATCTCATAGTTTTCGAGGTCCAAATTTGATTAAAATCGAGAGAGGCCCAGGTGCGTCGATTTTCTTGTAAATACATTTGTTATCCTTTTTCGACAGTACTTTGGTTAAGTTCTGTCGGATATATTAAAAAAAAAATTGCCTTCCAATTGCATTGGGCATCACAATGTTTATTACCTTTCAGTTTCTGGTTTTATATCCTTTTTCTCTTTTTCCTTTTTGTCTACTTTCTCCTTTTTCTCCACTTTCTTTTTCTTACGATCGTCATCTGAAGAGCTGTCAGAACTAAAGTCATCGTCGGGATCATTTTCTTTCTTCTTCTTGTCTTTCTATGAAAAGTAAAAAACTTATTTATTCTTTCGAAACCAAAGAAAAAATGGCAGATTGTTTGTAAAAAGTACTGTTTATTTAGCCTTACGTCTAAACACCTTTTTCAATATCTCGTTATCTAACACCAATTATCGTGATAAAATATAATCTATACAATTTTCCCGCCAAATGAGTAGTCACGTGTTCACGAGAAGGTTTTTTTTTTGCGGAGGCTATTAAGTTTGCGTGTTAAGAGTTTGGACATATTTTAGGCCAGAAATACGCAAAAGTAAATTTTTTTTTGTTTCTTCGGAGAAACTTTTTTAATCATTCAAATAACCTTTATATTAAAATAATATACATATGCCGATTGTTTTTTTATTTAAAAAAGCAACATACCACTTGAGTTCATTCGCTTAACTCCTAATTTGCTTGGAAAAAGGTTAAACTTAAAACGGCATAGGAATGAATAATTTGCCCATTGTTGATTTACCTTTTTATCTTTTTTTTTCTTCTTCTTATCCTTATCTTCCTCGGCTTTCTTTTCATTTTCTTCCTCTTTTTCCTCTTCCTCATTATTTTTGTCCTTGTCTTCTTTGTCGGAATCCTCCGATTCTTCCTCGTCCGAGTTCAAAAGTTTCCTAAAAAAAATTACCGGAAAATATAAAAACAAATAAGTTTTCCGACACTGCTATTGAAAAGCATACCTACCAAGTTTAGTATTATTACATTGAGCATCTATTGTGATATTATATTATTTTTTTTTAGAGGGTTTCTATAAAAAAAGTTAAGGTGCACAAAGTTAGCCAAACAGGGTTAATACCCAATTTCTCGAAAATAGTTATTTTTGTATTAAGTGCGCAAAATAGGTGTTTTTTTTAATGGCACATGAGATTGTAAATTTTTACCGAGACCGTTAGGTCGAGGTTAAAAATTCAATCAAATGTGCCATAAAAACACCTTTGCGCGCGAAATAAAAACAACATTTTTTCTACAACTGTTTGTTGTTAAGGTTGAATTCTCAACGTCATGCAATATATTGCCAACCTATAACCTATTTCGCGTTGATTTTTTGAGTTTATTTTAATAACTAACATTTAAAGAAAATCAATATCGTCGGTACATTATTTAGGTAGTATCTGATATATTACAAAAATATCAATTTATTTCATTGCTAATTTTGGGAGAATTGTATAGTGAAAGAACAATGAGTGGCAATGACATAATAATGTTTAAAAAAATCTTATCCGATATTTTTCGCTATACAATTCTCTTAAAATAAGTTATGAAATTCCTTGATATTTATTAAATATGTCAATTATTACCTATAGAATATCAAGTCGATACTGATTTTCTTTAATTTTGTATAAAAGCTGGAAAACATAAATAAATCTACGTGAAATAGGTTATAGGTTGGCAAGCATGTTGATACTCCCACCTTAACTATTTTTTATCGTGTTTAGAAAAAAAATCTAAAATCATAATTCATTTAAGGTATTATTTCTTACACCTGTTCCCATTACTATAGAAACCCAAAATTGTTTAAATTTTATTGATTGTCAAATCTATCGATCGTTTTTCGTGTCAAAAGTTTATAGTTGTTTGCTCAAGTTTGATACCATTTAAATGTTTGAATGTGATAGTGAGACGCCTCACGAAATTACGGATGCGGCAGAAATCGTTATATCAAATCTTTTGCCCGTGAAATCAAGAATCAAATATGAGAAAGTGTACACTCAGTTTCGCGAATGGTACAATATAAAGAAAGTAAAAACAGTAACAGAAAATGTTTTGCTCTGTTATTTGGAGGAAAAGTCGAAAATTTTAAAGCCACCTACACTATGGAGTACCTATTCGATGCTTAAAAGTACCCTAAACATAAAGGAAAATTATATCGATCTGCAGCGGTTTACTAAATTGGTTCCATTTTTAAAAAGCAAATCCATTGGATATAGAGGAAAGAAGTCTAAAGTATTAACAAAGGAGGATGTAGCAAGATTTATAAAGGAATCCGATGAAGAAATACATTTACTTATGAAGGTATACAACATTTACAAGCAAATATTTAAGTAATTTAAATACTCATTTAACTATTTTATTGTAGGTTGTTTTAATCTTCGGGATGAGTGGCGCTTGCCGACGCGAAGAAGTAACCAAGATGGCCATTGATAACATTGAAGATGTTGGAACTATATTAATTGTAAAAATACCAGATACAAAAACCTACTGTGAACGAACCTTTACTATATCCAATTTGGAATATATCGATATCTACAGAAGGTATAAATCTCTGCGACCGTCCCACACTTCAAGTAACCGATTATTTTTAAAATATGCTAAAGGAAAATGTGTAAATCAACATGTTGGAGTCAATAAAATAGGAGAAATGTCAAGTCTTACTGCAAAATGGCTCGGCAAAGAAATGTTCAAAAGTTATACAGGCCACTGTTTCAGAAGTTCTGCGACGCTACTAGCTAATGCAGGGGGCGACCTGATTTCTATCGTCACGTCACGGAGGTTGGAAATCTAGTTCAGTGGCGGAGGGTTACATAGAGGATAGTTTGGTGAACAAAGTTGAGATTTCCAATAAAATGTTAGAAAGTTCTTCCAATAAAATCTTAGAAAGTTCATTTGCAGTAAATGTATCGCACAAAATATCTAATAGTTCTTGCGTTTCCGACCAACAATGTGTAACATCGCCTACTGGAATTATTATAGGGAACAATTGCTCTAACTTCACCGTTAATTACTATTCTAATAAAGATTGTTAATTTAATTCACTTTAATAATAATTTTTTTTATAAAAAATGTTTTGGAAATTAATTTTTGCATTTTTATACGAAAACATCAATTAGCTGAGCTTGCCGTGAAAAAATATCATTTTTTCACGGTGAAAAAATGACATTTTTTTACGGTGAAAGAAAGCGACGTTTTGTGCATCCATAGTAACCAAAAAAAGTAATCTTTTTTTAACAGTTGTAGAAAAACACCTTTTTCCTATAATTTTTCTTTCAACCAAATTCAATTCAAATATCACTCTGGACTTAATTTAAGGTGTTTCTTGTTTTAACGCCACTTATATCAAAAGATCGAATATAGTTATAAAGTATTCCAAATAACCATTTTTTTTTTAAAGAATTAGGTATTATTTCTTTAAATGCAAAAATAAGAAAGTTAACAAGTAAAGTTCGGTCTTACCATGGACTCACTGTGTATAAAAGAATATATTTACGTACGACAGACAGTGACCGGCAAAAAAATTATTAGCAAAATTCCGGGGGTCCGGTTCTGCTGAAAAAGTTCTTTAGAATAGGCTTTTGGTGGTGAATGCGAAGGTAAAAAAAACTTAGCCCAGTCCTGTCGCCAATATCTTGACGTAAAATAGACCAGACTTCTACAGCGTGCCAATAATGACAAGTGCCTTAGCCATGATGCCGCGTGTCCTTAAAGATGTTGGACTTTACATCCAAGGTGGTGAGTTTTTAAAAAGGAAGAGATTTGTGCCAAAATTCCTGTCACTATACCAGTAGTTACGTGAAGTACGTCAAAACCGATTTTTAAGGTTATCGGATGGATGGATGCAGAACCGATCCCACCCGCCGAAATGGTTTTTTCGGTACGCTGCTAATAAAAATGTTTACCATATGTTGAAAACATTTTGCGGGTAACCGCATATGAAATTTAATCAAAATTATTTTAGTCTAAATAAATTCAAAGTGTGACTTTTCTTTCTATAAAAGTTATGAATTGCTAGTACTTGTTGCAAAACTTACTTTAGTCCCTTTTCCTCGGCCACTCCGTCTAAGTTTGTATTTTCTGGCTCACTGTCACTGCTGTCACTAATGTAGTCCATTTCTCTTCCTTCCTCGTCACCATCATCAGAGTCCTCAACTGCCTCTAAATCAGTGTCTCTCTTCTTTTTCTTAGGTTTAACAATATCTGAAACATCAGGCCGATTATGCCAATTGAGCAAATATGTCTGGATCGAAAAACAATTGACCAAATATGTCAATCAACCGCAAGGCAACCAAGTAAGCTAATGGGTCGAGAGCCAATGGGCCTTTTCACTATAACCGATATCATTATACAGGGTGTTATTTCAGTATGTGGCCAAACTCCAAGGGGTGCTTCTTTAAGTGATTTTAAGAAGAAAAGTTCATATAAGCATGTATCCGAAAATGTATAGTTTTTACGATAGAGGGTGTCAAACTTTAAAAAAAAAATCGGATGTTCGTAAATATCTCAATACTCTTTTATTCGATTTTGTTGAGATTTGACAATTCTGTTTTTAATAACGAGAGGATAATTTAGCCTCAATTAGATTAAAATTATTAAGTTCAGTGGCGTCCCGGAAGATAGTCCAACTAATATTTTTGACAAAAAAATGGCGCGCCACCGACTTTTTTTTAAATTATGTATTTTTTCGAATTAAGCAACTACAAATACAACTATTTTATCTCTTGATTTTTTTTCATATCTTGCTTTGTTTTCGAGAAAAAAAATAAAAACCACTTTATTGCATGTCCCCGGGACAATAAGAGTAAAAAATTTAAAGTACTTACAAACTATTAAGCAATTAAAATTACACGAAAGTCCACTTTTGAATTTTTTCGCACAGATTAAAACTGTTTTCGATAAAAGAAATTAACAAAAAATAATCGCATAACGTAATAAGTTATTACTGCAATGTTTTAAAAGTAACAACTATAATCTTATTGTCCCGAAGACATGCAATAAAGTGTTTTTTTCGGAAACAAAGCAAGATATGAAAAAAACTCAGGAGATAAAATAGTTGTATTTGTAGTTTCTTAATTCGAAAAAAAAATCTTATTTAAAAAAAGTCAGTGGCGCGCCATTTTTTTGTCAAAAATATTAGTTGGACTGTCTTCCGGGACGCCACTGAACTTAATAATTTTAATCTAATTGAGGCTTAATTATCCTCTTGTTATTACAAACAGAATTTCCAAATTTCAACAAGATCGAATAACATATTACCTTACCTATTGAGATATTTAGGAACACCCGATTTTTTTTTAAAAGTTCGACACCCTGTATCGTAAAAACTATGCATTTTCGGACCCATGTTTATATGACCATTTCTTCTTAAAATCACTTAAAGAAGCACCCCTTGGAGTTTGGCTACATACTTAAAGTACACCCTGTATTCGGCATTAACATCCTGAATTAGAACCTATTGACAATAAATCCAAATAAAATTCTTCCTAAAGGGTCAGAAACCCATCCTAGAGACAATTAAAGACGCCGCGAAAGCAAAAAGTTTAAAAACACGAGAGCAAAACCTTATTACGTCATCCCATTATACGCCAAATTCTTCTAATAGTCAGCCTCGACGGATTATATTGCTATCTTTGTTTTTATAAATTAAATAGACAAGAACAGCTTAAAAATAGAAAACAACCCTTTTGATATTCAGGTGTATGCGGCGTTCGACCTTCAGCTAAATCGCTGGGACCCATGGGCCGAGGCAGATGTGACGTCAGTGAGTTTATTCCTGTGTTTTAATTAAAGAGCGTATCTTGTTTATTTATTTTTTTAGTATATAATTAAAAACTGAAATAATAGAAAATTGTATTTTTTCTTTCTCTATGCGATAGGATAAAAATCAAAATTTAGTGAAAAAGCCCGTTGGGAAGATAAGAGACACAAAGTTAATATTTAAAGCACAAAGTTAAAACACGTCAAAACTAAAACAAAGAATCTAATCAAACAAATTGCAGAAAAATGTTTAAATGTCACTTGCTGTAATAAGCGAGAAAATTCACTATTTTTGTCTATTAAAATGACAAGATCATCAAAAAGTGATTGAAAAATATGTTACATTAGGGTATGGTCAAAAAGTAAATAGCGTGGTGGTTTAGAGTTCCGTAATTAACTAAATGCCGAAAAATAGATTAATCGGAACACGGTACTCTCATACCGTGCGAGCAAAAATTATTTGCATCAAAGAGGGCCTTGCATCTAAGGACGTAATGCTTAGCCGTAGAGCTTAATACCTGTTGGGTGTCAGTAACTACCTGAATTAACAATCAATCAGTTATTCCGTCATCTTTGACAGTCGTTACAAGCCATTTGATTCATCGCTAATTTTTCCAATTTCTTGAACAAATCACACAATGGGCTTTACGGAACAGCACAAAACATTCATGGTTGAAGCGTATTTTCGAAACGGGGTTAGAGTAAATGGTGAGTGGCAATACAATCCGGGTTTGTGCATGGACGATTTTCACGAACATTTTATTGCTCGGGATTTTTATCATCGCCTGAAAAGAACCGTGGCTGTGTTTCGGGAAACAGGTTCTATATAACACAAAAAAGGAGCAGGAAGACCATCTGTAAGAACTTGTTGCAAACATTCGTGAAATAATGCTAAGATATGCTGGTCAACGCTTTCGAAAATATGGAGAGAAGGATTTATGCTTGGAGCATGGCGGTGGCCAATTTCAGCAATTTATGTAATTATTTTTCTTTTTCTTTCTGTATATTCTTACTTTGTTAATTTTGTAAACAACAAAAATAAATTTGTATTTGTCTACCTATTTTATTACTCATTAGTTTGGCATATCATCTCATAATATGAATTTGACAAAATTTTAATCTAGATTTGGTTAGCTATATCGTCCCCATATCATTGTGATCTCTAAACCAAGCCAAACGTTTTTTAATCCAAGCGTTCTTTGATGCAAATAATTTTTGCTCGCACGGTATAAAGTTATGCACCGAAGTCTCAAAACGATCACCGGTTTTAAAGGCCCGCGTGGCTCCTCCTGTCACTGATCTTTATGCATTTTTTTGTCATGGCCTTGGCCGGTAATTTATTTTGAAGAAATGCTTAAAATGTAGTTGAAAGTATGTAAACGAAAGAAAAACTAAGTCTTCCTCCGCAATTTTATAGGAATAAAAATATTATTCAGTCAAGGGTCTCTACATGTTCTGAACGTAGACACGTTCATCATCAGGAGACAGAAAAGGCTTTGCTGATGGTGTTAGCAAAAGAGAGAATGGTAGAAGGTATCCAACCTTAGCTTTTATGGAATATAAAATGGTGTGTTGGTGTAACATATGAATAGTGAAGAAAAAATTAGAATTTTTTTGCGTACTGAGTAGGTATCAGTGGCGGTTGCTCTATAAGGCCGCGTGGCCGCGCGCCCCTCCTAGGAATTTTAACCTAACACACAAATTAAATGTTTATTTAACTATTTATTATTACTATTCATTTTAATACTAATATTTCTAAATTTTAATTGTCCGTTTTCATTGACCAACGATAAGCAAGCCTCCACGTGTGAATTTTAGATAATTGAATCCCGTCGTTGAAACGCTGCGACGGACGGTGAATCTCGCCTGGCGTATATAAATTTCGCCGAACGAACCCGAACGTCACCCGGTTATATCCGATTTATTTAGCGACTCTACGGTCGCGGTGTTTTAGCGCCTGCATTGCTTTATACATTTCGGACTTTGTTGTGGCGTAAGCGCGCGTCGAGTTCGAACTAATAAAAATGAATTTCGTCAATATTATAATGTGAACGACGGGCCGAAAACCGATCTTTTAGGCGTCGGTTTTCAAAAGACATTTATAAATGTATGTATTAATTTACCTAAAATTTTTTTTATAAATAGATACTTTTTCGAGCAATTTGCTTAAATGTCATTTGGTATTGGATTTCTATTGCGCCCCTCCAAACACAAACCCTACGACAAGCCAGTGGTAGGTATGTAGTAAAAGAATTTAAACATTTGTTTAGAAAGAAAAGTGGAAACCAACTGAATAAAAGGGGAAGAAAATAAGACTTCTAAAAAGATGTTGAAGAGAATAGTCTACAAGACGTCGTAAAACATTATAGTTTTTACGAAAATAGATAATTGTCATGACCTTTTAGATGTTACGTTTTTAACCAACGTGATTTTTCGTCCCGAATATAACCAGATTTTTATGGTTGATCTGCCATTCGTAGCGGTTAACCGTGGTTACCGGTGTTGATAATCGGACCATACCCTTAGTCATAGTAACGAGGTTAAAAGTTTTGGTAACTGATTTTTTTAAAAATATTTTTATATTAACCGCCATATAATTATACTAAAAGATAGTTTTAAAAGTAGGTTTAATTATTTCTCTTCCGTACTTAAAATGAAAATCAAATAATACTTTTGCCCTTTTTCTTATTCTTCTTATCCTTTCCCTCGTCTTCGTCAGCCTCTTCTTTAACCTCTTTCTCCGAATCAGAGTCATTTTCTGAACTGTCCATCCACTCGTCCATGTCAGATATTTTTAATTCCTTATCTTTCTTGGAAGTTTTCTTAGCCTTCTCTCCGTCATCATCCAGGACCGTATCGTCTTCGCCTTTTAGTCTTTTCCTACAAGAATTAATGGCTATAAGTCATACGTAGTACATAGTAGGTACATATTGTAACACCACATTGTTCACGTCAGTGCAGATGGTTTGCTTATAGACCCCCTTGTAAAGTTACATAATATTTATTTATCTTTCAAACTTACAATAAAACTAAAGGCTAGGCTTACACAGCTACTAAAATAGACCACTTTGACAGAATCGTAACGGTGCACTGCAGAAAAAAATGGCTTGTACATTCCTACCTTGCTTTTTTATATTCTACCCTTTCCAATCGAAAATCACAACTTTCTGTTCAACCAGAAATCCGAAACTGTAAAAGAAGTTGACTTATTTGATAGAAAATGAAGGTTTTTTTGTCTTATTCAAATGATTACTTTAAAAACTATTTAGTCTAGACCTAGACGTATAGTCGCCATGGCTGTATTGTATGGGGTTATCATAAAGTAAGGGATATATTTTTAACAAATCAAATTAATAACAAAAAGTAAATGGAATGTAGTAGTGGTAGGTGAAATCTAGTTGCTTTCATAATGGGATTTTAGTTTATTTATGGAAAACAAAAGAGTTATCGTTACAACTAACTATTGATACAAGTATTAAACGAAATTATCGTAATTTAGAGAACTATTGAAATATTTGGCACGACCGTGCTCTTAAACCCATTTTCGTACAAAATCTTCGTAATCCATCAGTGTAATTTTTACCACATTCATAATAACACTGTACTAAACCCATTCTTGTTTGCAGATCCATGTTCAAATTGCTACAATTTATGTTTACGCGAGTTTTATTTTGAGAACAATAATTCTCTAAATTACGATAATTCGTTTGATACTTGTATTAATAGTTGTCACGACAATTCCTCTGTTTTTTATAGATGCACTAAAATCCTATTATGTAAGGGACTAGATTACATTTACGTTAAATTAATTTGATTTGTTCAAAATATACAGGGTGAGTTGGGAGGAACGGACCAAATTTCAGGAGTGTATGATACACGCGAAAACAATGTAAAAAAAAACATAAATGTTCTTATCCGATATTCATTTGTTTTCAAGTTATAGCGCAATATAAATTTTTTTTCTACGTTCCACTTTTATCAAAATTTTCGCGTAATTAGAGCATGCCATGCTCAAGACTCTAAACTATTTGACATCTATGTTGTCTTGACAATGTCTGTGTATTGTGGCAGTAATTAAACGTTTATTTTCAAGTTTGAGTGATAAACGTGTTACAAAATGCCAAACGTATTCAAATTTAGAATATGCAAATATGGTGTTTATTGATGGTTTCTGTAATGGAAGTGCTACAGCTGCTGTTGAAGAATATCGTCAACGGTATCCACATCAGACATCCGACTAGAAACGTGTTTATTAGAGTTTTTAACAATTTGTGCGAGAATTGTAAGCTTCCCAGTGCCAACATTATATCTGAACGACTACTCGACAAGGTTTAGAAAATATTCTGGATTCAGTAGAAGAAAATGTAACGACCAGCTCACGAATAATTGGTACTCAATTAGGCATTCCACACACTCCACGAGCAAGGCTTATATCCATACCATGTACACTGTACAGAGAGTACAGCACCTAAAACCGGAGGATTATGCTAAACGTATTGAATTTTGTCGGTGGATAAATAATCATCGTGTTGTATCGCGTATACTTTTTACAGATGAAGCAACATTCACCCGTGACCCGTGACGGTATTAATAATACTCGTAACTCTCATGTATGGTCAATCAAAAATCCCCACGCAACAGTTGAAAGTAATTTTCAACATAAGTTTTCGGTTAACGTGTGGCGTGGTATGCTCGATAGCTATTTAATTGGCCCTTTTCTTTTTGGAGAATCGCCTCACAGGAGACAACTACCTAAATTTTTGTAACATGAGTTACAAGGACTACTAGAGGATGTTTCTGTAAATATCAGAAGGCAAATATATTACCAGCACGTTGGAGCTCCTGCACATTTTGCTCGTCAGGTCAAGCAACATTTAGACGAAACATTTCTAGGGCGTTGGATTGGTCGCGGTGGTCCTATTAATTAGCCTCCAAGATCTCCAGACCTCACAGCACTAGATTATTGTTTATGGGGCTGGTTTACAAATGAAGTATACAAAGTAAAAGTGGACACTCGGGATGCACTAATTCGACGTAGGTATTAGAAATACTGCAGCTAGTTTTAAAGAAGAAATACATGAAGCAATTAGAAGAGCAACGGGTCATCTTCGTAGACGAAGCAGAAAATGTTTAGAAGTCAATGGCGGTATTTTTGAACATTTATTAAAAGAACGCTATGATTAGGAAACCGTTAATATATGAACTTTTCTTTATTTGGTATTATGCTATAACTTGAAAACAAATGATTATCGAATAAGAACATATGGATTTTTTCAAATTGTTTTTGCGTGTATATTACGCTCCTAAAGTTTGGTCCGTTCCTCCCGACTCACCCTGTATAAGGAACATACCCTTACTTTATGATAACCTGTTATATATTTTGTATGTATGTAAGTTTACCTTAACATAAGCGAAAAATAATTCAAATTCTTATTTCTCTTAGTAAATTCCAGTTCCGCTTCTTCTGCCGATAACGCTTTGTAACGCTGAATAGACTGAAATTTATACCATTCGTGCAGTGGAAAAGCCTCAATAGCTCCATCTTCAGCATGAGTAAAAACATAGTAGGCTGTGTTTTCGGAAATACCACCTTCTCTAATACCTGGAATTAATGTTTATTTTTTTGACCTGTATTCGGCTTGAGATGATAAAATGAATTATGTCAATATAAAATCAGTAATTGCACCACCGTTTTCATCCGCTGCGAACGAAATAAATTATATAATATACAGAGTGTTCATTTGAAAACTTCCCACCTCGATTTTCCTGCTTTAAAATGAAAATGTGGAAAATCGCTCGGACCCGTCGATTTTTATTTCGAGGGGGACATCTTTTGCGTATATTGTCAATCTTGTTACTTCAAGCCCCTAGGAGGGAGGGGGGGTAAGATCTAAATCTTAAATGGATACCCCTATTTTATATAATTTTTTTGGATTCTGCATAAAATTCTGAACATTTTTTAATAAAAGCATTATTATAGTCTATATAGTCTGATTTTTGGTAGAACAAAGGGTGACAAGTGACATATGACATTGCCAGCTGATTTGGTTCCGTCGAAAAAGTTCCCAGATCAGATCGGCAATGGCAGACCCGTAACAAGCCACACGTCAGGTTGCGTCAGATTATTTTCTGCCGATTTTGGTGTTTTTTTTTAGTGTTTCTGTGGCTGTTTTTTGTGTAGTGTGTGTTTAAACATATTACTGTTGGATTTTATATATTTTAAAGACTAGATTTTCTCGGGGTTTATTATTTAAGTCTTAATGGTCTCACTTTGGTTAATTCATCTGATATCAATAATATTTTTGAGTTTAGATGAATATGGATCATTATTATTATTGTGTGATCAAGGGCCCCGTTGATATTGTTGAAGGAAATAAGGTAAGTTACACCAATTATTTTAATTTAATACTGTAATATTTACTCGTCTAAAATCGAGGTCATTGAAGGTCACCGGTATTTTTTATAGAAAATGTCCAAGCAAAGCTATACACATTTCATTTGCTATTGTAAATAGTCCCTATTATTAGTTTATCCATCTATTTTAGTTACTGAAACGGTGATTCTTGCTTCTTTTAAAGAAACAGGGAATATTCGAAATCGAGGGTCAAATTCAATCTGAAATAATTTTCGCATATTAGATTATTTATTTTCACGGTTTCATAGAGCATTGCTTGCTTAATATTAGACCTTTTATACGCAGTTTAAAAAAAATCATGGTAGGTAGGTAGGTATACACACTTGGAAAGTTACTAAATGTTTTATAGTTTATATTTCAACCCTGCCCCTCCTTCTAGGTTAACCAATCTTATTCTATGCTGCAAGAAAATGAGCTGGCACAGAAATTCGTACAAAATGTGTACGAATATTTTAACAACCATCACCCTCAGCTCAGCGCTATTCAGGTAAATGTTCTTTAATATTGTTCAATTATTATATGTCCCACTTTTAAATTCTGTTTATAGAAAAGCGCTAAATTACCATGGATTTAAGACCACTTTTCACATTAGATTATAAAAACAGTCCATAAATTAAAATTTAGAAAAATTAAAAATAAATTCAAATCACTAGGTATATTTGGCACACCCTGTACAGTATTATTATTTTTCTTTGACAAATTTGAATTTAAATTTTGTTATCATAACCTATGGATGGGACGATCCCTGAACTTAGATATCACTCGAGTAGTTCCAGCAAAATATATAAATTTAGGACACTCTCTATAGTAAATTAACATTATCCTATTATTAATTCAGAATAATAAAGTCAAAATCCAAGTATACTTGTTACAAACTGTAGGAAAAAAAAACAATTTAGTTTTAAAGACAAAATTCAGTATTATTCAGGAAAATCTACTCGTAATAAATATTTCAGTAGACGGAACACTACAATGAAGGCATGCAAGAACAGAATGTGCTTGGTTGCTTCTTGGTATTTGAGGCTACTTACTGAATATAACCTCTCAGCAGTTTTTCCTCTTCCAGGTTTATGGAAGTAGATAGAACTTTCGGCTGGTGCTAAATAGCCAAATAACCAATATGGTATTTTAATTACACTTGCACCACAAAAGTCTGCATGATTATAATCAGTATGTATAATTATAAATAATAAAACACAATTTGTGCTGGTACTAGCCTAGCTACAAGCAATAGGTAATAAATAATGGTCCTTTATTTTTCCCATGTATAATAATTACCTAACTATTTTTGTTTTGTATAAATAAACGCTAAGAGAAATAAATGCTGTTTTCTTCTTTTCCTTTAATTTTATGTTTTCACATAATTATTTTGGTAAGTACGGGCTTGTCAATATTTATTTTTTAAATAATAAGATTAATAACTATATCTTGGTAAAAAATATTAAGATTCCTATACAAAACTTAAAAGATGGCGAAGGCGAAGGTAAAAAAAAACTTAGTCCGGTTCTGTTTCTGTAGCCAACCAAATAACGTAAAATATACCAGACTTTAACAGGTTGCCAAAAATGACAAGTGATGCGGCGAGTTCTTTCATTATTTAGACTTTACTTAACAGTTTCCGAGATATTTACTCTTGAAAAATGACATTTTTGAACTTTGACATCGTCTAGCTTTCTAACTGTACGTCTTAGAGCAAAACGGTTTACATGTCCCTATCTTCGATTTTTATTATCTTTCCAATAGTGTGAACTTTCGGTTAAACCGGATGTAAGAAATATAGTACTTCCGGTTTGACCGGAAGTTGACACTATTGGAAAGATAATAAAAATCGAAGATAGGGACATGTAAGCCGTTTTGCTCTAAGACGTACAGTTAGAAAGCTAGACGCTGTCAAAGTTCAAAAATGTCATTTTTCAAGAGTCAATATCTCGGAAACTGTTAAGTATAGTATATGCTTTTATTAAAAAATGTTCAGAATTTTATGCAGAATCCAAAAAAATTATATAAAATAGGGGTATCCATTTAAGATTTAGATCTTACCCCCCCCCCCCCCCCCCCCTCGCTCCTAGGGGCTTGAAGTAACAAGATTGACAATATACGCAAAAGATGTCCCCCTCGAAATAAAAATCGACGGGTCCGAGCGATTTTCCACATTTTCATTTTAAAGCAGGAAAATCGAGGTGGGAAGTTTTCAAATGAACACCCTGTATAATACGTTCGTCTTACTTGAGAAAATTTTGATCAGCCAGCACCGGTCACCGGTTCTTTCTTGCGACCTGGATAAGTGATGTTTTATATTTTTTTATTTCTAAATGTCGCTTTGCAAAAATTTTGTATTATTTTATTTATTTATTTATTAACGAGCTAGTCCATTTACAAAATATAATAAGTAAGTAATGCATATACAGTACAGTGTGTCTACTTAAGTTGCAATCATATGGAAAACTTTTTTATTATCGATTTTAAGAAATACGTTATTCTTCATAAAAAGTGGTCTAAAACCTAGGATGAAACAATCAAATATCGAATTTTTCCAATCGCATACGAGTTTAAAGGAGGATAAAAACCATAGACAATTTACCTTTAGATAAGCAAACAATAATCACGAAAGTGGCAGATTTATGGCCTCGCGCATGTAAACAAAGCTAGACACTATTAGACATGCGCACTGCAACATTATCGTTTGACGATGGGAAAATAGACAGGTCCGGGCTTTAAAATTTAAATTCTTGCCAAAAATTGGAATTTCTTCTCAATTTTCGACCAAGTTGGGAAATGATATGGTGATTTCTGGTATTTTTAGTAGTAGCAAACCTATCAGATTTTAAGGATAGAAAATTGTTTTTAGGGTTTTGTTTTTAAAATTTGTTTAAAAATGATTCGTCGTCGTGTTTTTAGTTCGAAAAGGAAGATAACAAGAACAAGTGAATTAAACTAGTATTATAAAATCAAATATAAAAACAAACAAAACCAGCAAAATAACCAATCTATGGTGTTATCGCGTACCTAACCTCAAGTCAAATATAAGTTGGTATATAACTTGTATTGATTTTTACAATTTGGCAAAAACGTGGGTACGTGTAAAACATTTTCAAGCAAAATTTCTTGTTCAAGAATTTGAAAAGTGTTTGCCCGAGAACTTGACCCATGAAATACTGGCTTTATTAAAAGCTTAATGTCGGGGTGTACAGATTTTAACCAAAAAATTAACCAACCAGCAACTTTGACAGAATTAATTTTCTCACAATCAGAAACAATTCACTAAACTACACAAAAACTAGAAATCCGTAAATATTAAACACCCACAATCCACAATAGCTAAGAAAACTACAAAGAATCCACAGAGAATCCTTAAAACACAACAACAAAAATGGCGGCCGAGCCGGTTCTGGAGTGTATTTTTAAGCATGTCGCTAAAGTAGGATAGGCCGATAATACGAGGTTTGTACGCATGCCCGAAGGTGCCCAGAGGAAAGGCAGCTAACCGGCGAGTCATGCGCTCGGACGTATTTTTTTATCCATAAAACGTAATTTTTGTTTGCGCAGGAGATAAGCTGTACGTATCTAAAGGTAAATTGTCTATGATAAAAACCAATAATATATAATAGTCATAGGTTGAGCGCCCTCTAGCAGTAAATTTAGGAACTTGAAAATAATTTGCAGCATTTTTCTTGGTCAATTTTGCAAGAAAATTGTTTCTTTAAAAACTTTGTGACGAGCGGTTCCTGAGATATAGCGGGCGGCCATTCTTATTTGGCCACCCAATACTTAGCTTGTTATAACGATCAGATATGGAGAAGTGTATATTCGAAATGTTCGTATTATTTGTTGATAAGTGAATAGGACGACATTGTAAAATGATAAGAAATATTAGCAATTCGAAAGCTGTTAATAACGGAACTTCAGGTAATCAGAGTGACTACTTTAGTTCTTGAAAAGAGCACTCTTTTTTTAGTGTTAAATTAGGCTTTTCAATTCCTGATAATACCAAATGGACAACTTAAGTGTAGATATTTTTTTAAGGGTATAAATAATTCTAGCTCTTGGTACGAGAACATTTGAATCGGTATTTGCAGAAACAACACCTGTCCACTTTCTCCCAAAACTGGGTTATTTAAGAAAATAAATCTACATACATAACTGCATAGTACTATGCATAAAGTACACGCGTCCATGTTTCACCTAAGTTGTAAACGACGAGTTTCATAAGTGACCATCAGTAGAAATCACACATGTCCTGGACATGGTTTCCGCAGATTGCGGTATTCGCTTGATTTGATTACCCGTGTGCCATCATTAGCGCCAATCATCTGTTTAGAAGTAGTAGAACGGGTGGGGTGGGGAACAAGTTTAAGCTTGCATTTCTGGTAAATTTCTGATTTTTTTAAATTATCAATTTATTTTATAATTATCAAAATATCAAAAATTGTACAGTTCCATACTTCTATGGCCAACTACCACTGCATAGATTTTTTTCTGTATCATTTTTGAAATAAAAGTTTGCTGAAATAAAATCTGCTGCAGTAATTTCACCTGCGCTATGCATAAAGCTCACATGTATGTCCATTTTTTTAAATCGTAAAAAACGTCGTTTTTATTTTTAAATTAGAATGATCATTTAAAACTGATCAGACTAACTGTTTATTAGTTAGCATTTAGACGTTTAGATTGAAGCAAAACATATTGTGAATAACAGTAAAATGTTTTTTACGTTTTCTCAAAAACTTATACAGGGTGTTCATTTGAAAACTTCCCACCTCGATTTTCCTGCTTTAAAATGAAAATGTGGAAAATCGCTCGGACCCGTCGATTTTTATTTCGAGGGGGACATCTTTTGCGTATATTGTCAATCTTGTTACTTCAAGTCCCTAGGAGGGAGGGGGGGTAACATCTAAATCTTCAATGGATACCCCTATATTATATACTTACTTTTTTTGGATTCTGCATAAAATTCTGAACATTTTTTAATAAAAGCATTATTAGTCTATACTAAACAGTTTCCGAGATATTGACTCTTGAAAAATGAGATTTTTTGACAGCGTCTAGCTTTCTAACTGTACGTCTTAGAGTAAAACGGCTTACATGTCCCTATCTTCGATTTTTATTATCCTTCCAATAGTGTCAACTACTATATTTCATACAACCGGTTTAACCGGAAGTTGACACTATTGGAAAGATAATAAAAATCGAAGATAGGGACATGTAAGCCGTTTTACTCTAAAGACGTATAGTTAGAAAGCTAGACGCTGTCAAAGTTGAAAAATCTCATTTTTCAAGAGTCAATATCTTGGAAACTGTTTAGTATAGACTAATAATGCTTTTATTAAAAAATGTTCAGAATTTTATGCAGAATCCAAAAAAATCATATAAAATAGGGGTATCCATTTAAGATTTAGATCTTACCCCCCCCCCCCCCCCCTCCCTCCTAGGGGGCTTGAAGTAACAAGATTGACAATATACGTAAAATATGTCCCCCTCGAAATAAAAATCGACGGGTACGAGCGTTTTTTCAAAAAACTTACCGCTGAATTTTAAATGAATTTAGACATTACTTCTGGGACTCACTGTATATCAAAATGTACGAGGACTTAATAGTAAATTGGATGAATTTAATAATAACATATGGGCTACATCTGATGAATATGACATTGTTGTACTGACCGAAACCTGGTTGCATGATTCTGTAAATGACTGTGAAATATTTCCAAATGACTTTAGTGTGTTTAGAGCTAATAGAAATTATGCAACAAGTGGTAAAAATAGGGGAGGTGGCGTTTTATTAGCAACGAAAATTCAGCTTCAAGCGTTACAAATAGATTTAAACTTTCACGATGATAATATCGATATACTATGTGTAAAAATCAATTTTAATTCATTTAACTGTATTTATATTAAAGTCATCTATATGCCACACCTTCTTGCAATATACAGTCATATGATACATTGTACGATTTCATTGAGACAAAACTTTTTGTTACAATCGAATTTTATAATTATTGGGGATTTAAATATAACTAACTTAAATCAATACTATGTAACCGGGCAATCAGATATATACATTGAGCGTTTTAACCAATTTCTGAACTTTTATGATGTTTAACAGGCTAATCATGTTGTGAATTATATGGATCGTTTGTTGGATATTGTGGTAACTAGAATTAAGTGTCGAGTAGCAAGAAGTGAATTTAGCCTTGTTGCGGAAGACAAATTTCACCCGTCACTTAAAATTACTTTAAATGTAATTAAAGAAAGGCAAAAAGAATTGAAATCTATAAATCATTCGTACAATTTTCGGAAGGCGAACTTTGAATTAATGTACAATTGTTTTGCTAATGTTGACTGGAGTGGTCTTGAGTTGCAGTCTGATGTTAACTCGGCGCTTCAATTATTTTATGATAAAGTCTACGAAATTTTTGATTTATGTGTGCCCAAATCCAAGAAAACAAGACAATATCCTGTTTGGTTTAATAAAAGCATTATTACGAAACTTAAAAAGAAAGAGAGGTTGAGAGCATTGTTTAGGAGAACTCGGTCTGTGGCGGCTAAAAATCGTTACACCCAACTTAGAGCGCAGCTTAAAAAAGATATCAAGTTATCGTATCGGAAATATTTACTAAATATTCAAAATAATATTAAGGGAGATCCAAAGCTTTTTTGGCAGTTTATTAAAGATAAAAAAATTTCGGGTCTTTACCGAATAGGTTACAGTGGAACGGTGTTGAATACTCTGAGGGACAGCATATATATCTAATGCGTTCGCTGAGTATTTTGGCTCCGTGTACGATAAGAGTGATTTACGTAATTTTGAACCTTCTAACGATTGTAAAAACCTTAATGAAGTTGTGACTTTGGATTGTGTTGATTATGATGATGTATGTGATGCCATTATAAGTCTTAAAATAAACAAGTCTATTGGACCTGATAAAATACCCCCCCTATGTCATTAAGGGCTTTATTGATCATTTTGCTTTTCCTCTAAAAACAATTTTTAATCTATCCCTTAAGCTTGGTGTCTTTCCAGAGATGTGGAAGGAGGTTAAGATTTGTCCCATTTTTAAAAAAGATGATAGATCTAACATTGAAAATTATAGACCTATCGCAGTTTTGAATGTCCCAGCCAAAGTATTTGAATGTATTATTTACAATAAAATCTACAACTCAGTCTGCAGCAAGATCTCAGAGTTTCAACACCGTTTTGTGACTAAAAGGTCCACGGCTAATAACTTATGTAATGTTTCTTAATTTATCTCTGAAAATCTTAATACGTTTGGCCAAGTTGACGTGATTTATACAGATTATGCCAAGGCATTTGATAAGGTCGCACATGCGGTTCTCGTACAGACCTTGTGGAGCGAATTTGGGTTCCATCAGAACCTGATTACATTTATTATGTCTTATCTGGCAAATAGAAACCATAAGGTCGTGGTTAGGGGTTATATTTCTCGCTTATTTATTCCCGGTTCTGGCGTACCCCTAGGGCCATTGCTGTTCCTTCTGTTTATTAACAGTCTTGCCAATGTAATCAAACGATCTAAACGATTATTATTTGCAGATGATTTAAAGCTTTATGCTAGGATTAATAACCTAGATGATTGCATTGCGCTGCAGAGAGACCTCGATAAAGTAATGAATTGGTCTAAAATGAACAAAATTGCTTTTAATGTAAATAAATGCCACGTAATGTCGTTTACCCGCAAAAGGGAAAAAATAAATTTTGATTATGTAATGGATGGAACAGTGTTGTCCAGGGTGAATGAGATTAAGGACCTCGGGGTGACTTTTGACTATATGCTTACTTTTCGTTCCCACATAATAAATATATCTAACAAAGCATCTAAGATGTATGGTTTCATAGTAAGAAGTTCAAGAGAGTTTAGGAATGTTAATTGTATTAAACAACTCTATATTGCTCTAGTGCGCAGTGTACTGGAATATGCATCAATAATATGGTCTCCTTATTATCAAAATCATGTTTATACAATTGAGAGAATACAGAACAGAATTTTAAGAAACTTGTATTATAAAGAAACTGACCACTATGATAGAAATATTTCTAAAAATCAACTTTCTGTTAGATATAATATTTTAAGTTTAGAAAAGAGAAGGGATCTTAATATGTTGCTTTATTTACACAAACTCTTACATAATAATGTTGACGATCCAAACACACTATTCAATTTGAATATAAATATTCCGGCTTATCCAACAAGAAATACAGCAAAATTTTATGTAAACAATGCCCGAACGAATTATTACTATAATTCTCCCGTTAATGCCATGTGTAATTTGTATACTAAATTTCAAAGTAAGTGTGATATATTCTTTTTAACCTATAAACAGATCAAACAGAAAATTTTGGAACTACTTTAACTTAATAACTCCTTATTAATTACAGATTAATATTGAATATGAATTGTATTTATGTTTTGTATCTTTGTAGTACTTTATAATAGGGTTTATCTATATTCCTGTAAATGTACTTAAGACTAAATAAATAAATAATAATAATAAGTTTATTTAAAATTTAATAATATACATAATAAATATGTTTATGTTTTCTTCAATAAACTTATTCTTTAATCGCCTGAAGCTGAGCTTATTATTATTGTAGTTTGGGTATAAGCTTTTAGAAAGAGGGTTTATGTATCTATAATTAACTTGTTAAGTTGTTGATACTATAAATAAATAAATAAAACCAAAGAAAAGTTCGCTCGAAAAGTTGGTATAAAGTTTACGGAAAATTTGGAAAAGTTAGCTAGTCCAATAAAAACTTATTACATTTTGTTCCATAAGAGAAAGGCTAAGCCTTTGTTGCGGTTCAGCCTAGTTGTTCAGGCAGTTTAGGGAGTTACTAGCTGCAAATTCTTGGGTTTGTACCTGATGATCGAACTTTTCAGCAATTTCAACTTTTCCGGAAAACTTGCAACACTAAACAGCGGATCGTGATTTTGACAAATAACTTTTGGACACTTTTGTTCTGGTACAACACTAACTATACCTTTAAATTACACTAACTATACCTTTAAATTTTTTCACGGTGCTTCCATAAGTTTTAAGAATCCATGGTTGGGCATCTGGCCTGTATTTTTTCGCTACAATACCAAGTTTCTTACGACGGGCCTCTTCCTTCGCTTCCCTCCCGAATTCTGAGCCAGCACCAAATCTAATCAAAATATTGTATATTTATTTTTATTAAAAAAATTACATTTTATTTACATGGTCAGGATAAGAATGCATACAGGGATTCCGAGCAAACCATAAACAGTACAGAGATGGTTAAATTAGAAAAAAGTTGCGGCCTACTGAAATCTGCAACATTGTGTTTAAAAACTCTACAGCCTTTCCCAAGATATTTGGGCAAAACCCTATTTTGCGATTTCGTTTTTATTTTTTTCTGACTATTTGAAGAGATATGTCATGTCCGAAGATATGTCAAAATAAAGTTTACATTCTCATTGCCGTTTTTTCGATCTCCTCTACAAGTAAGTGTAATTAGATTTTCAACATGACGTTTCGTTTTTTCACAGCCATCATCAACTTTTGTTTTTTTATAAATAGTCGTAAAATTTGAACTTATTATTTTTAAGTTTCCCTCCTCATTTCAATTTCAGCACCTAGTATTAATAACACATGTCGGACTCAACAATTCATCGCCAGTAAGAATAGGTCTATTCTTCTTGTTTAAACTTTCTTTTGTTTTCAAACCCAACTAGAAATAAGTTAGTTCTATTTGGCTTCCGAAAACAATAAATCTTAATTGAATACACAGTTTTAAAACCAAATTCGTACTTTGAACTTATTTTTCTATGAAAATTAAATGCCATTTTATTCATAGCAAACCATTTTTTTTTATTAGCCACCTTAGATACGGTACCTATACAGGGTGGTCCTTAAGTAATGGGACACAGAGCAGCAGTAAATTATTCACTTCAAAACATAACGATTTAGCGCAATTTTTATAATCCGAAAATTTATATTAAGAGAGATACAGGGTTTCAAAGTTAAAAAAATTATTTCGAGCTTTTTAGATATTTTCAAAAGTTTTCGGAGCATTGGGTTAAAATTTGGTGTAGGGGGGTTTTTTGGGGCGGGAAATAACAATCTGGGCTCATTTTTCTTCTATCGGATAGAGGGCGCTACGAGCAGCACTTTTCTTACTTTTGAACTGCAATAACTTGTCACTAGGTATAATAAGACTTATCACTCCTAATTAATAATTTTACGACTTTTTTACGTAAAAAAGGTACTCTTGTCAAGTAACTCTAAAGTTGATAGTTTTCGAAATATTTGCTATTTTAATGTAACATGTAAGGTAATACTTCTTATTTTATCCGAACCTAACACGTATTTTGTAAAAGTTTAACCAAAAAAATCGTTTTCCTCTTGTAAAATATTATAAACAAAAGTTTGAAATTTTGTGTTTTATTTACCCGTCAGTTATTCAAAAACAACTTGTATTGAAGAATTCTTTCTGCTGGATCTCAAACAATGGAAAGGTCATTGAGTATTAAAATAGCAAATATTTCGAAAACTATCAACTTCAGCGTTATTTGAAAAGAGTACCTTTTTTACGTAAAAAATACGTAAGATTATTAATTAGGAGTGATAAGTCTTATTATACCTAGTGACAACAAGTTATTGCAGTTCAGAAGTAAGAAAAGTGCTGCTCGTAGCGCCCTCTATCCGATAGAAGAAAAATGAGCCCAGATTGTTATTTCGCGCCCCAAAAAACCCCCCTACACCAATTTTCAACCCAAAACTTTTGAAAATATCTAAAAAACTAGAAATAATTTTTTTAACTTTGATAACTTAATATAAATTTTCGGATTATAAAAATTGCGCTAAATCGTTATGTTTTGAAGTGAATAATTTACTGCTGCTCTGTGTCCCATTACTTAAGGACCACCCTGTATATGTATTGTGATGGGGTAATAGTACTCAGATAAACAGGGGTTTTCTGCTTCAAAAGTTTGCGATTAGAATATTATGTGGGCTTCAACGTCGGAAAACCTGTAAACTGGCTTTTAGGCAGAATAAAATTCTTACAGTTTTCGAAATATATATATACTTGAAGTTTGCTCATATGTTTATAGAGATAGGCACACGTTTGAGGGTTGCCGACTTAATCATAATTATAATACTAAATGTCACCTAAGATTGATGCCACCACCTCATCGCACAGCTACTTACCAGAAAAGTTTTTATTTTAACTGTTTTAGATTTTATAATTTCCTAGATAATAGCCTCGATAATAGCATAAAAGAGGCACCTAATATCAATGTTTTTAAGAGTAGACTTAAAAAACTGCTGTTTCAAAAAAATTGTTATAGTCTTAGTGAATTTTTCTTGTAGTTACTTCATTTGTCTGACTTTTTTCAATTATTGTAGTGCCCTGTACTGTATTACCTTTCAATTGGAGAAATAAACGATATTATTATTATTATTATTATGGATGTTCATTTTTTATTTTATTTTCGCACATTTTCACAAAAATATAAGGCATTAATTTACCCCCATTTTCTTCGCAGCATGTTCAGTAAAGTAAATATTAGGCCTCTTAAATTGTCAATCATGTACCATACTTCAAGATAATTGATGTTTATAGATCTCTTATAATGGGATAAAGCATTTTACTAGCAACATAAAGTAGTGGCGTCGAGGTTAAAATTTTTAAAATTGAAATATTTTTATTTTTATTACAATAGGTACCTACATATTTAGGTTTATGAAAAATTTAATATTCCTAGTTCTTGTGCGAGTGTGTATCAAGAAGTTAGATGGGCTAAATTATAACATCGCGGGATTCGCCGCTAGCAATGTGTTTAATAGGTTAAAAAAAGGAGAGGCCCAAGCACTGTTCCCTGCGAGTCACTAATCTTAACTCTCAAAGGGCCACTATAAACGTTTCTTATTTTTACCACATGCTTCCTGTCATCAAGATAATTTTTTTTAAGACTTTCAAGTACACACCCCAAATAAGAACATATTTCCAAGTATTTCATTTTATTTATTTAACATAAAATAACTATACTTACTGCTTATTATATTTCCTTATTTTTATAGTTATTACTTAACATAGATTTTAAGGACACAACTTATTACCCGAGGTGTTATTTTATTAACTATGACAATAACACTTATTTATTGTTTATTTTTAAGACTGATTTCTATATTTACAACACATACCTATACTAAACATGGAGAAATAAACATCAATCACGACTAACATCCTCTGATATTTTATTTCAAACTTTATACAAATTTTAGACTTTATAGTTTATTGAATTTAATTTTAATATATTATGGGGGAGAAGGAAAGGAAAAATTCTCTGTAAAATTAATGGCGGGAAAATTACTTATTGTTCAAAACCTTAGTGGTGTTTGGTGTTACAGTGGCAAATTATACAGACACACAACTATAAGAAATTTAAAAACTTGCTTCTTTTTCTACTTTATCAAGTCGTTTGTGGGATTGTGGGCCAATAAAAAAAGGATTTTTAAATACTGTGAGTAGGATTAATATCGAGGTTAATTTTTAATATATTCAAAATTTCATCATTCCCAGTAAACTTTTAAGCTTTTAAAAAAATGACAATAGGTAAGTACCTTCTCTGTGAGGAAAGTTTACCGCTAATTTTTCATTACAAAGTAACATCACAAGTAAGTACCTACCTACTTAGTTCAATGGTGGTCCAATTTAATCATAATCATAATCATAATCTTTATTTGTCATTATAAATTACCCATAGTCAAATTTAATAAGTACATATAAGAATGGTAAAACGTTAAAAATATAAAAACACAATACACAGTACAGCATACACAATTAAAAAAAAAAATATGTATCAACAGAGAACTGGCAAACGCATTTTCACTGTTAAAGACTAGACTTATTTTACACTTAGGCTTACTTTGGTTGGTCTTCATCAATCCCCCTAAACTCTTTCAAATTGTTCTCACGTTCCAGCTTTACCTGAGACCATTTTCCAAAGTCCACACCCAGGTTTCCATTGAATCTCATTACATGATACTTTCTCTGTCCATTCTTCGGCACCCTTATGGTAAACTCCTGAATAGAAACCTGTAACGTAGTATTAGCAAAACGTTACAAGTTCTGGGGCATTCCAGAATAGCCAATTTTGGTAAATTTATGGAGTGTAGATAACTGACTGTGAATTGGTAGGGAATATAATTTCTAACTTTTAGAATTAAAGTTTGTTAAATTTTGTTGTCTTAATCCATGACACTAATGTATGAATAAGCTCTATTTTTGGTGAGGTGAGATGTTTAAACTTATTTAGGTACCTTCCTATGTAGTAATTAAAAAAAATGAAACCAGGATATCTAGTTTATTTTCACTAATTCATAGATGGCCTTAAAAAACCAATGAGGTCTCAGCTCAGCTCGGGTCTCAGTGAAGATATATTTTAATATCTGTTACAGCCAAGTATTTCTTTCTCTATTAAGAAAGCTGAAGTTTAGCATAGTTATGGGTCTAGTAAAGAGAGGTTAAACAAAGACGTAAAATTAGGAATTTAGTAAGTTTTAGGGGTCAAACAGATGATCTAAAAGAACAGAACCAGTCCATATGTCAATTATTGATATTTAGTGCATTTTAGAGAGTTACGACTGAAGCAAATGCCATTAGTCTTCAGAACGTATTACTAGAGTTATACAGTAGCCAATTAAGGGAAACCTAGCATTTCAAACCTTGTTTTCTTTTGTTAAAAAAAACTTACATTTGGTTGTGAGGAGCCGGAGGAGCCTGAGCTAACAGTACCCAAAGTTCCAGAGCCTGAGGCCATCAAAATAGCCCAAATCAAGAACCCACAATCTTGTTTCACTGGTCAAATTACAACAATCAATAATTAAATTTTTGTTAAAATATTCAATACTCAAAAAGCCAGATACATTCTGACTTCTGACCCAACTCACCCAACAAAACCAAAAATAACAACTACAGTGACAACTGACAACTGACAGAGAAGAGCCAATTAAACCCTTTATTTTTCTGTGGAGACAATAGCCGAGTTCCTTTTACTCTTTACGTTGCGTTTAAATAGCAAGCAAAGATTTTTTTCTCCACCCCTTGCACGGTTAAGTATGCCCGTCTATATTCCTCATGCGACTTCAAGGTTGTTGTACAGCGTTTCCTTTAACAACTTAGTTAAGCAAAAGGAAAGTACCTTAGGTAATTAATACCGTGCGAGCAAAAATTATTTGCATCAAAGAGGGCCTTGCATCTAAGGACGTAATGCTTAGCCGTAGAGCTTAATACCTGTTGAGTGTCCTACCTGAATTAACAATCAATCAGTTATTCCGTCATCTTTGACAGTCGTTACAAGTAATTTGATTCATCGCTAATTTTTCCAATTTCTTGAACAATTCACACAATGGGCTTTACGGAACACCACAAAATTTTTTTATTTTATTGCTGGGGATTTTTATTATTGCCTGAAAAGAACCGTGGCTGTGTTTAGGGAAACAGGTTCGCTATACAACATAAAAAAAGAAGCAGGAACACCATCTGTAAGAACAGAAGAACTTGTTGCAAACGTATTGTATAAGACGCCTGTCCCAAGAAGTGGGATGATCTTATGGAACATGCAGGACTATTCTTAAGAAGCAGTTAAATTTATTTCCTTATAAAGTGCAAACCTATTCCAAGAAATACAAGCCGCAGATTTTGAAATTTACAAGAAAGGTTAATTTATTCAAGAATGTGGTAACATTTCTCCAGATATGCTGGTCAACACTTTCGAAAATATGAAGAGACGTGTGAATTTATGCTTGGAGCATGGCGGTGGCCAATTTCAGCAATTTATGTAATTATTTTTCTTTTTCTTTCGGTATATTCTTACTTTGTTAATTTTGTAAACAATGAAAATAAATTTGTATTTGTCTACTTATTTTATTACTCATTAGTTTGGCATATCATGTCATCATCATGTCTAATATGAATTTGACAAAATGTTAACCTAGATTTGGTTAGATATTAGATATATCGTCCCCATATCATTGATGTGATCTAAACCTAGCCCTACGTTTTTTAATCCAAGCTCTCTTTGATGCAAATAATTTTTGCTCGCACGGTAGCTATGCAAACTACAAATCTTTGCTTAGCTTAAGTTGTTAAAGGAACGCTCCGCGAACGCGCGAACAACTACATAAAATATAATCGCATGAGGAATACAGAGGGCATACCTATCCGCGGTAAGGGGAGAAGAAAAAAAATTATATTTATATTTAAAACGAACGTAAAAGGAACTATTATGTACATATTGTCCCAAACGCACGAAACCTAACAAAGTTTTTTTTTTTTTAATGGAATGCCCTGTATATTATTCCATTCCTTTTTGGGACAACCTCTGAACCTTATTGAAATAATTTTAAAATGAACCTCCAATAGGCCCTTATCCACTCCGAATTTTTTTTCTTATTCAAAACAAATAATTTAGCTATAGTGTTGGGCTACATATTCTTGGTGAAACTGTTGTTCCATTGCACAGGAAGAAAACATATCAAACTTGTTATGTTTCACAAATTTCAGTTTCCTGACACGTGTTTCGGCCCTTGCGGGTCATTGTCAAAGGAGTGCAAGAAGATACTAAATTCTACGTGACATTACAAAGGTATTTATATCATATTATGGTAATTATAAAAACATGTCATAAATTTAAAATTAGAATTAGAAGATTGAATGGTCAACTGTGGGTTTTCCTAACTTTTAAAGGTATATATATATATAGGTATGTAAGAAACTAGGGAAATATAGTATATATAATATATAGGTATGTATATACATATTTAGTCCTAAATTAGTGTACTATTAATAATTAGGGAAGCGCCTGAAGGTATTTCGGTTAAAATAGATGTTTTGTGTTCTTTAAGCCTGGTGTCAAAATGTCTACCTGTTTGTCCAATGTAGATCGTCTCGCAGTTGTCGCTTTCTATTTGGTAGACCCCACTTTGTAAAAGTTTGTTTTTAGTTTCTATTTTAGCATTGGATATGTGTTTGTGTAAGTTGTTTTTATTGATTTGTATAGGAATGATATTAATTTAAGGTTTTTAAGTTTTTGGGCGATTTTTTGGCTTGTGTTCCTTTCATATATTATTGAGCAGTATTTTTCCTTAATTGGAGTGGGATGTTCTTTGTAGAGAACAAAATCAATTTACCTACCAAATTTATAGAAAACCACAAACAGGTAGAAATGTTGACACCAGGCTTAATTAAAGAACACAAAACATCTATTAAAAAAAACAAACAAAATAAAACAGGTTTAGCTGATCACTGCATGTTACACAATCACTCAATCTCTAAAAGCCTGTTTACATTAGGTGCAGGGTGCAGTCAACGCAATTGCAATAAAAAATTGCCTCAAGGCATGCGCTTTGGTGACTTTCTGATCAGCTGATGCAATTTTATTTGCATATCACACGAAATTAGGAAATGTTCTAATTTGATTGCAAATAGCATGCAATTTTAGTGATTTTTCTAGTATTATTTTCATTACCAACCTGATAACAAATGTAAACAACCTCTACAAAAGTATTTGTTTGTATTTTGAATGCTGGGTGTAGGTTTTTGGGATTTTCTTTAATATAATATATTTTTGAAAGTACAATATGTTTTAATTAACAAAAATCACAACAAAAAATTGCAGAAACACTTACAGGAAAATCAACAAAACACATAACCTCTTATTTAATCAGCAGATGTTTAGATTGGTAATATTTGTTGTCAAGATACTTGCTTAAAATTAAATGCTTCATAATGTAAACGCGATGTAAACGGTCATGCAATGCAATTAGTTGCCTCACTATAAACTGCATGCAGCGACTGCACCTAATGTAAACAGGCTTTAACAACATAAAACCCATCCATAAACATACACAATAAAAGCAGAAAACTAAATTTACTAGAAACAATAGCTATCAAAAAAGCCATAAAAAACAAATGTAATATGTTGTTAATAATCAAACCGAAATACCTTCAGGCGCTTCCCTAATTCTTAATAGCACACTAATTTAGGACTAAATATGTATCTGTATACCTTTAAAAGTTAGGAAAACCCACAGTTGACCATTCAATCTGCTAATTCTAATTTTAATTTTATGACATGTTTATAATTACCATAATATGATATAAATACCATTGTAATGTCACGTAGAATTTAGTACCTTCTTGTATTTTTTTGACAATGGCCCGCAAGGGCCGAAACACGTGTCAGGAAACTGATTAAATTTGTGAAACATAAAAAGTACCTAGTTATTATTTTTTCTTCCTGTGCAAACATCATCTTATTGATTTGATTTTGATTAAACATCATATTTTTATAATTTGTGGAGGTTATAAATTCTATCATAAATTAAAAAAAAAACTCGGCGATGCCACAGCCACAGCGACCTTAACTTGTAGAGAGGGCTGTGCCATAGCCGTCTTGAGATGCTGAAAAGAGGTGGGTCTATTTATTCCGTCACACGTGTTTTTCCAATGGAAAACGCTGTAATGAGAACGCGGAGCCAGCGCCAAATATGCGGTGTTGCCAACGGAACGAAGCGATATAATTGACAAGACACGATTATTGACAAATGATTATGATAAAATAGAGACAAGCAACAAGCCATTAAAAAAAAAACCAACAAATACAATATACAAAAATAATTCAGAGTTTCTCGGTAAATTTTAGAGAAATAGATTATATATTAACTAAAAAGTCATATGGAAAGTGATCCTTTTTAGGCAAAGTGTGCTAAAGTCGTGGATGCAGTGTGGGCCTCATGTAGAGTTGTAGTTCTATATTTAGGTTACAAGTTTCCTAGTCCAAAACCTAAATGAATAAAGTGAAAAAACAGCATATTCATGGCGAATACACGGGGTCTAGTGTAGGCAAACCATGTCTTCGGTCACTATAAATTTAGAAATTGGGCACGATTCTTCTCTGAGAACCAAAACTACCCCCGAAGGGTTTACACACGATTGGGAAGTGTTTGTTCGAGGCTGTAACGGAGCTGATGTTAGACACTATATTGATAGAGTTGTCTTTCACTTGCATGAGACTTTTGAGAAACCTAAAAGGGGTAAGTTGAGCACCTACTTATGTTAAATTAGAATTTTATTATTTTTATATAAATATAACGAAAATATAATAATTTTAGTAACCTGACCAAACCTGTCGGCTCTATCTTATCAGATAATGTAGGTGTAAATTCAAAGTTTAAATAAAGCATGGACTCTAGTAGTCTATATTACAACAGTTAGTAGGTATTTGTTACCCAAAAATTATACTTACATCAAGACCTACATTTTATTGCAGATCACTCAAATATTTCGGGCAGTTCCCTGTAGACTTACATAATAAGTAATAATTATCATTATGTAATTCTCAAAGTAATCTTGTTACAAAATGTGATCACATAATTTCTAATCAACTTCAGCATTTAGGTACCTACTTACAGAAGCAACACTTTTTCAAAAATTACATCATGCTTTTTCTTTAAGAGGTCCTCATGAAGCCAAATTTGCACAGGGATTTTCTTCCAAAATTGAGATCAAAACAAATAACAAAAATTTGAGATAGGTCAGCTGTGTTCAACTATTGCCTTTATGTCTATTTAGTGGTGATGGTTAACTAAGGGGAAATATAGAATTAGGAATATTTTGTAATGAAAATTCCCACGGCTATATCAAATCAAATCAAAATACACTTTATTGTAAGAAGAAGTACCTACATCTTGTTAACAAAGCTATTATTATGTATGTAAATTACAATGTTCACTATATAAAGTAAGAATAAGTAATCCAATAAACAAATAAATAGATAATCACACATTATAAGACAATAAAATAATAATGGTAAAAAAAATTTACACACAAATCAATCTAAGACGAAGACAAGCTCAATCCTACCAAAAAATCTGGCAGGAATATCATCAGTTTTAATTAAACAAAACAAAAAAATAAATAAATAAAAAATTAAAGGAAATGCCTAGATATTATCATCGTAAAATTCCTGGATAGTATAATAGGGTCTAGTAATTAGTTGCCTTTTTAGTCTTTGCTTAAAAATCTTGTCATCAAACACCTTCCGATAAGCCAGTGGTACCTATGTGGTTATAAATTTTGATGCTCTCAAATATCAAGGAATTTTTGGTGAGAGTTGTTTTTGGTATAGGAAGAGGAATATCATTCACAGTACGCATGTTATAGGAGCTGTTAGTAGCCTAATAGGTATAGACATAAAACTATCTGAAGCAACTGTCACATCACATATATTCTAAGAACACCATACCTATAGAAAATGTTTAGGTAAAAGAAACTGAGTTTTCAGTTCCTGGCTATCAACTTGTTACAATACAATTAATTGTCAGTAATTTCTATATTAGGTAGGTTGGTAGATATAGGTACAACTCGATATACAACTTTTGCAATATATGAGTACCTAGGTAAGTAGTAAAAGCTAAAAAATTATTGTACTAGACCTGTATTACAGAATAACTTTACAAAAAAACTAGGAAACATCAAGATTTCTGCTTTTATTGGACAACCAGCATCATAACAAAAGCTTAATTCCTTAATTTAAATGTGCTGGGCAGGAGAGGGCCATAATATTCTGTAATTAATTAATTTATTTACATACAATTTCAACAGCAGTGGTTGCCATTTACAGATACCTACATCAGTCAAATCTAATAAAAACTTTACAAGTAATGTGAACTAAAATAAGCCTTAAGCCTGGTTTTGTAGGTTAGTACTTATTGATGCTGTGAATATACTTAGTGTTATGGTACTTACATCAATATCACTCGCCAACCTACTAAATATAGACTACACTACTACACATACGATATAATGGAATATTCTTGTCCAGGTTCGTTCTAGGAAAATCTTAATATAATGTTCTTTTATGTCTATTATTTATGCGATTGGCCGAAATTGACAACCGAGAAAACAATTCTCCTTTATCTACACTTTAAGACAAAACTTTATATAGATACAAGATACACCAAACAAGTATGTGTCATAATGCACTGGAACATGGGCGTATTTCCTTATAATGGCCGTGGTAATTCCGTAATTATTTATTTATTCAACCACTGTAAGTCCATTTACAAATTACAATGATAGGTACAAAATAAAAATTCGTACAATTAAACAAAACTTACCCATTTTATTAGTCAAAAACTTAATTATTGCACTATTGCATTGCATATATAGGGTGATTCACATTGAGTGGCCTATTAGAAGATCTTGCAAAGAAGTAAGTAATGTTATCTTTTTTAAAATTTGGTATTTAGCAGGCAAAATAAAAGTTGAATTTTTAAGATATTATATTTTCACGTTTGAATCATTTTCGGATATACCGGAAGTTATGGCCAACTTTGTAATTTCAAATAGAATACCCTGTATATTTTAGCATGTTAATATTGTATACCTATCTCTAACCGTTTTTGAGATATGAATTACAAACATACCGAGAAGAAAGTTTAGTAATTTTGAAACTAATAAAGCTAAATATTTAAAATTTTGACAGCTTTTGAGTAATACATCGATCTTTAGATTCCATAACGTAGGTTTCACGTATATCATAATAATTGTGCCAAACTAGCCATTCAGATTAATGTGTATAAGTCAATTTTTGTAAATGAAACACTCTGTGTTAATGTGTAGAAAATCAAATTGGATAAATTCCCCTTCCATAGCAGCAAATACAGTGTGACCAGTAAAGTCCGCATCATATGGGTTTCTTTTTTATTAATAACTTTATTCGAAATTTGACTTTGGCATCAAGTTCTGCTTCGATCGAGATGAAAATTAAGCAAAAAAATAGTAGTCACGTTATTCGCATTATCTGTCAAATTTTAATTTTTTTCAAAAAATAAATCAAAAGTAGGGTTATTTCTGAAAGTATTGAAAAAAGTTATTAGAAAAGGTTTTTTTAAATGCAGTTTCTAGCCCACATTCAAAATTTTAGCTGCATAAGATAATTTTGATTTTTTACCCATATTTTGTAAATTACGCCACTTTTGCAAAATAAGACTCAACGCAACCTACATAAAACTTCTTAGTTTAGACAATGTTTTATTTCAGATACATTATTATTATTATTAACATGTTCTTTATTGGTTACCCAATTGGCCTTCGACCGAGGTCCTTCAGCCACAGTAAAGTCTAAAAACCGTAGTAAAAGATACTTATATAGATATAGTATAGATAAGTTTATTTGTTTTTGACCCTGTATAAGGTAACTTTATAAAGTAAGTATTTTTGAAAACGTAGTTTGTGTTTGAAAGTAATGCACCTTAATATTAAGACAAAAAAGAACACAGTGTCATCAGTAAAGTGTTCATTAAGTGGAAAATAAATTTTAGTGGTGGGCGAGGTGGTGGGTAAAAAATCAAAATTATCTTATGCAGCTGAAATTTTGCACGTGGGCTAGAAACTGCATTTAAAAAAACTTTTTTTTATAAC
The DNA here is from genome assembly GCA_963969555.1 of Polydrusus pterygomalis. Classification (NCBI taxonomy): domain Eukaryota; kingdom Metazoa; phylum Arthropoda; class Insecta; order Coleoptera; family Curculionidae; genus Polydrusus; species Polydrusus pterygomalis. The sequence goes on along the minus strand of OZ018383.1, from coordinate 36,922,436 downwards.
ATTTTTCGATATTTTCAGAAATAACCGCACTTTTTAAACTTTGCATCACATGCGCCCAAATTTTAATAGCCCAATTTTGATTTTGTAGAAAAACACACATTTAATATGGATCTACTTTAAAGAAAATGTATCTGAAATAAAGCATTGTCAAAACTAAGAAGTTTTATGTAGGTTGCGTTGAGTCTTATTTTGCAAAAGTGGTGCAATTTACAAAATATGGGTAAAAAATCAAAATTATCTTATGCAGCTAAAATTTTGCATGTGGGCTAGAAACTGCATTTAAAAAAACTTTTTCTAGTAACTTTTTTCGATATTTTCAGAAATAACCCCAATTTTGAATTATTTTTTGGAAAAAATTAAAATTTGACAGATAATGCGAATCACGTGACTACTATTTTTTTGCTTAATTTTCATCTCGATCGAAGCAGAACTTAATGCCGAAGTCAAATTTCGAATGAAGCTATTAATAAAAAAAAATCCCATATGATGCGAACTTTATTGGTCACACTGTATGTTCCGATAGCAAAGCACCCACCGCGATGTTTTCGTTTTCTATCTTGGCTGAATTTTTCAGGTAAGCGTAGATACGGTGAAATTCTGCTGGCCTTTTGAAATCGTTTATTCCCAAGAACAAAACCTAAAATTATTTTATGTAACCGTATATGGCTGAAAGTACAGCAGAATAAGTACATAGTTGGGTGTTTTGTATTTTTGTTGCCCAACTAACCTGCCCAACACGCAAAACTATCTTAAACATTTTTCATAAATTTAAGAAGTCGGGTAGGGTTAATACCGAGGTACATACCTAGGGTTGCCAACTTTCAACATTTAAAATAGAGGACCCTGGGGCGGATCCAGATTTTTCACCATGGGGGGAGGGAGCAAGCAATTTTTTTTTAGTTTATTGTAGCAAAATATGAAAAACTCTTGTATTAATTAATGACAAACAAATCTGTGTCGTTTTTGATGGTTCAGGGGGGGGGAGTGCTCCCCCCCACCCCCCGCGCCCCTCCACTGGTTCCGCCACTAAGAAAACCTGATATAATAAAAAAAATAGAAACCAAAAGAGAACTTTTAATAACATATAAAAAAAATTTTAAAATAAAACAAGCGACTCAAAACTTTAATTATACAAAAATACTATATTAACGTACACGTTTTATAAAGCATCATTTTATAGCACGCGTCCATGTTAAAAAACGAGCGGGACAAGTGCTTAAAACTGCTTTATATAACACGTACGTTATACTATTTTTTCTAATTTGTAGTTTTTTCAATAAAAAACATATTTAAAAAGAAAATAAATTCTTCGAATTTTGTAAATTTTTATGTCTAAATTTTATGTTGGTAATACTATTTTTTATCATAGTAGCCTCTGGACAAGAAAAATTATTTTTCGAACTGTAATTTTTTGATTTATTGACCCATTTTCACCACGAGATTCTAAACTTATTTTAGCGATATGAGATTTGAAATTAGACGGAATACGTTGTGTGATCCTTGTACATTCGGTACATATACAGAGCGTTCGGAAATTCGGGCGATTTTGCTACTTTTTTTCGAAATGCGTATCGTACTGAGCTTATTATGAACGTGAAATAGAAAAATATAATAATAAACGTCTACCTATTGCTTCGATATAAATTTTTTCTTGCTCTTCTCTGCTTCTAAAATTTTTATTCTCTTGAACCTTTTTGTGAAAATCACCGCAGTTATATTTTAAGTTAAAATATATTAAAAACCCACTTTTAATTAAATTAACTGAGCATCGGTTTCGATCATCTCGCCATTTTATATTCATTACCGAAAAAAAACCCTTTCGCAAAGGCGCTTGATGCAGGGATACTAAACAAAAAATAAACCAGTATGAACATATTAGAATACTCATTTGATTTAAGTAAATTAGGCCATTTTCACTAATGTTGGATTGCACAAAGGCTTTTAATAATAATTAACTAACCAGCAACTTTGACGGTGATATAAGTGACATTGGCTGGCATTAATTCACTCACAACCAGAGCGTCTAATTAGCAAGTCAAGAATTACCGTGCGAGCAAAAATGATTTGCATCAAAGAGGGCCTTGCATCTAAACACGTAATGCTTAGCCGTAGAGCTTAATACCTGTTGGGTGTCAGTAACTACCTCAATTAACAATCAATGAGTTATTCCGTCATCTTTGACAGTCGTTACAAGTAATTTGATTCATCTCTAATTTTTCCAATTTCTTGAACAATTCACACAATGGGCTTTACGGAACAGCACAAAACATTCATGGTTGAAGCGTATTTTCGAAACGGGGTTAGAGTAAATGGTAAGTGGCAATACAATCCGGGTTTATCATGGACGATTTTCATGAATATTTTCCTACCGTTGCTTTTATTGCTGGGGATTTTTATCATTGCCTGAAAAGAACCGCGGCTGTGTTAGAAAAACAGGTTCTATACAACACAAAAAAGGAGCAGGAAGACCATCTGTAAGAACAGAAGAACTTGTTGCAAACGTTCGTGAAATAATGCAAAATACGCCAACAAATTGTATAAGACGCCTGTCCCAAGAAGTGGGAAGATCTTATGGAACATGCAGGACTGTTCTTAAGAAGCAACTAAATTTATTTCCTTATAAAGTGCAAGTATTCCAAGAAATACAAGCCGCAGATTTTGAAAGACGCAGGAATTACTCTCAATGGTTTACCCGAAATTTATTGGAAATAAATGATTTATTAGACCTGACATTTTTTCGGATGAAGCCTGGTTCCACCTCTCCGGTTATGTGAATTCTCAGAATACACGCATGTGGAGTAGTGAAAATCCCCATTTTTTTGTAGAATCCACATTGCACCCTCAAAAAATTGGTGTCTGGTTAGCTGTTTCCCGAAGAAGAATTGTTGGTCCTATTTTTTTTCCATGACACAGTTACAGCACAGCGGAATAGAGACAATATTTTGAATCCAATTGTGGAGCAATTACTTGACGACGAACTACGTTTTGGATATTTGCAACAGGACGGTGCAACCGCCCATACAGCCGCCGAAACTATTAACTACGCACGCAATTTTTTCGACGACAGATTGATCAGTTTTCGGTCAGACATTGAATTCCCACGTAGATCACCTTGTTTAGCGGTTATGGATTACTTCGTTTTTTCTCATTTAAGAACACTATTTTTAAAACACCAGTTGCAAATTTAGAACAATTACAAGAAAGGATTATCCAAGAATGTGGTAACATTTCTCCAGAGATGCTGGTCAACACTTTCGAAAATATGAAGAGACGTGTGAATTTATGCTTGGAGCATGGTGGTGGCCAATTTCAGCAATTTATGTAATTATTTTTTCTTTTTCTTTCTGTATATTCTTACTTTGTTAATTTTGTAAACAACAAAAATAAATTTGTATTTGTCTACTTATTTTATTAATCATTAGTTTGGCGTATCATGTCATAATATGAATTTGACAAAATTTTAACCTAGATTTGGTTAGATATATCGTCCCCATATCATTGTGATCTAAACCAAGCCCCACGTTTTTAAATCCAAGCCCTCTTTGCTGCAAATAATTTTTGCTCGCACGGTACCTGATAAAGGTCGTATCGAATTTCTCAGCACACTTTAATGACTTGAGCGTCACAAGCGTGAAACTTTTCTGTATTATTAAGGTAGAAATAATGCTGTCAAATGATTTGACAACGCTGTATTACTTTTGCGAGTCCAAATCAGAATGTTCCTATACCATTCAAGTTTAAATTTATCTTATTTAAATGCAAATATAAAGTCGCCACAGTGGTTCTTTTCCCGTGCGTCATCACTTTTACGTCATCCAAATCGTATGAATCAAATCAAAATTACGAGACGAAAAAAGTCAAAACTAAGTTAAGTTCATAAAATGGACGTGCCTGCCTACCGTTTAACGTACCTACATAATATCACGAAAAATTATTATTTATTTTAAGTTTTGCCCGGCATTCTCTATTATCTAAAATAAATTGACAAACAAATGTTTATACATTTAATACTATTTTTAAAGCTTAAAATCTACAAAAGTTTGGTGTTTTATTGACTATTAAAATCGCAAAAGTCAAATTTTTAACATCCTTTCATTTAAGGGAATTTAGCCACTGCCGTAAACGTTTCAAAGAACTTTCACGGTTAGAATATTTAAAATAAATAAATTAGTTATTGTAAAAATCCATAAATACTTACCGCCAAAACAGATGGTGGGTATAATTACCTCTAAAAAGAACTATTTTTAGAAACAGGAACAGTTTTAAGGCACACGGATTTACAAAATACGAATTAGATTGGCAGATCAAAATAAGGTTGACAATGACGTTCTAAAATACAACGGTTGTCAACTAAACAAATAAAGAAAGTAATTAACTGACGTTTATAGTTTTATCCTCGTCTAGCACGTTATATTATTGCGAAATTTTGGAGACGTTCTTTTATGCTTTTATTCAAACTTGTTACTGTAATAAACAAGGATGCAGAGTTATTAACCACGTCGAGTCCTGATCGTTGATTGACGACGCACGGGCAAAGATCCACTGTGGCAACTTTACACTACCTGTCTGATAGCCGCTAGTTTCCTGTCTTAAGTTATTTGTTATTTTCATAAAAAAAGTCATCTAGATACATGAAAACATTACCACCAGTTGGTACCCGCAGTGCCATCTTATTTAAACAGGGACTTTGATATAACATATTTAAACATAAAAGAAAATTCAACATCGAATTCATATAATAATAGGAATTTTCGCCGCTTGAATGAATATGCTTTGGATCCCGGGTGGGGCATCTTATTGTCCCGATGCGAACGAAATCTATTATATAATATATCGGCCGACTACACTTATTGTTTGGGACATAGTGTACCTACATAAACTTTTCTTGCCGCCCGGTATTATCTCTAGTGACATTAAGTTTGGAGATTTTTCCGGTTGGCAGCAGTGCAAAAATGGCAATCAAGCCCGCGACGCGCTCAAAAATAGGGATTACACATTTTTCCTAATCATCTGAATAAAAAGTAAGTAAGCCTTAATACCTTGGTTATTTCTAAATAATTATTGTTGGTCACGTATTTAGTATTATCGTCTTTACAGTCCGCGATATCGAAGTAACAAGAAAATTCACATAAAACGAAATTCGCGATTCACATTCGGCGTCTTCTCTTATAGAAATACAGAGATAGATATTTCGGATAGCCAGCGATCTTTGATGCCAGCTTTTTTCATAGTACATATATTGATAACAAGAGCTTAACAAGTTAAAATATTTGTTCTGGTTTTTTTTATGTTTTAAATACCCTCCGAATTCACTTGGTACATTAACTAGCTGTTACAATTACATATTTTATATATATATATATTTAACGACTACCCACTTGTTAACCATTTACAACCTTTTATTTTAAATTCAATGGGCAGTTAAGTTAATGTATATGTAGTAGGTAAATAGTAAAATTATAAAGGAAATAAAATAATCTTTTAGGCCAGTGTTTTACTTTAACAGGCTAATAAAGCGTTGGAATCTTAACGAAACACTGTTTACCGTTTGTCTTAGTTTCTTATAGTATCCGTAACGCGACAATTTCATCACCATAATAAAAAATATTCTTACATTGCACTAATGGACAAAATTTCTCAATTGTGACGAACATGGTCAATTTTTAAACGTCCAATAATCAGTAAATTACGAGGGGTGTCTCACTACGGCAGTCGGTGTACAAATGTCTAGGCAGTCATCGGCAATCACTGGCAGTCATCAGCAATCACTGGCAGTCATCGGCAATCACTGGCAGTCAGAGGCAGTCATCGGCAATCACAGGCAGTCATCGGCAATCGCCCTAGGCATTTATCGGAATTAATTTTGATCTGACCAATAAGAACGCATATTTTTCGGCGTTTCGTAATGATGGATAAATAGAATTTGAAAAAATTACTGGCAGTCATCGGCAATCATTGGCAGTCATCGGCAATCACTGGCAGTCATCGGTAATCACGGGCAATCACAGGCACTCATCGGCAATCACTGGCAGTCTTCGGCAATCGCCCTCGGCATTTATCGGACTTAATTTTGATCTGACCAATAAGAACGCATATTTTTCGGCGTATCGTCATGATGGATGAATGAAATTTAAAAAAATTACTGGCAGTTATCGGCAATCACTGGCAGTCATCAGCAATCACCGGCATTCATTGGCAATCACTGGCAGTCATCGGCAATCACGGGCAGTTATCGGCAATCACGGGCAGTTGACTGCCAAAATCGGCAGTCAGTGTACAAATTTTACCTAGTGAGACACCCCTCGGTAAATTAGTTCAGTCATGATAGAGGATCATAGAATTCAATTTTTTCCTGTTAAAGGTCGACCTTTCTCATTGCGTATTGTTAGTATAGAGGAAGTTTTCGTAAGTGAAATATCTTAAGTCAGTGGTCGCCAAACTTTTTAATGTGTCGAGCTACTTCCATAGTTTTGGAATAGACATTGAGCTACCTAGCCCGTACTTAAGCAACGTAAGCCAACCTAAATTAAATAATGCACAGTTGTATTCGACACAGATTTATTAGGATTACTAACATACCGGTTGTCCACGGAAGGTGGTTCGCCCCTCTAACCTTTTTATTTTTCAAGATAATGGAATAAAATTCGGGGGATTTGTATACGACATAAAACTGCATTTTTTGACAGGTGACTCAACTCACTCAACATTATGGAACTTCCGGTTTAACCGGAAGTGACGTAAACTTTCGATTTTTAAATAGGACACCTGGTATATTTTTCCTTTTTTTGACTCCATATGACATTTTAAATACAACAATGTGTCACTTGTCACTTTTTATCACCAAGAAAATATTTTTTTTTCAAATTTATTGTTTTATCTAGAGGGCTATGAATACCTTCAAATCACTTATTTCAGTTCTATAATCTTGGGAAAAATACAATTTTACTATTTTTGGTCCAATGCTATGTGCTATGTAAAATTTAATCTTTAAAGTTGTATAACCATTCTTTTTAAATGGCAACATGGTGGCTCGTCGGGTTAAGAAAAAAGAGGATTTTATTACGATTATTTTGGTACCATACACTATTAGGTTTTAGAAAAGCTGCCATTAAAAAACTTTAAAAAGTTAACTTGGAACTTTCCTAAAATAAAGCATATTTTGAGAATAAATTTAGATTTAAATGTATCAAGTAGCCTGTGACCAGCAAAACATGCCTTGAAGAGAATCGACAGGCTAACAGCTTCTGCCAAAGTAAATTAGTTTGTTGTTAAGGTATTCATAGCCCTCTAGATAAAACAATAAATTTGGAAAAAAATATTTTCTTGGTGACAAAAAGTGACAAGTGACACATCGTTGTATTTAAAATGTCATATGGAGTCAAAAAAAGGTAAAATATACCAGGTGTCCTATTTAAAAATCGAAAGTTTATGTCACTCCCGGTTGAACCGGAAGTTCCATAATGTTGAGTCACCTGTCAAAATACAGTTTTATGTCGTATACAAATCCCCCAAATTTTATTCCATTATCTTGAAAAACAAAAAATTAAGAGGGGCGAACCACCTTCCGTGGACACCCGGTATACTTATAAAAATAAAGTAACACTATATTTTACTTAATTTTAGTACAAGTACCTACTAAGTTATTTAAGTACTCATAAAAAATAACTACAGGTGGAAAATACACTCAGACTCATTAGTAATTTTTTTAATGTTTGCAGTATAGTTTGATACAGCCATTCGAATACAATTATCCAAATGTTCATCTGTAAGCAGTCGATTGCGGTATTTGTTTTTAATTAACTTCATATTGGAAAAAGGGGATTCACACAAATATGTTGAACTAAATAACGCTTTCACTTTCAAAGCAACACGACATAAGACTGAATATTTTTCTTTGCTTACTAAAGACCAGATACATTTTGTATTTGAGAATAATGATTTTAAAGCTAAATCATTTTGAAATGAAATCAGTTCCATTTCTTTGGCAGCGATGTATTTGCCAAAGTTCTGCATAACACAAGTTGCAAACTGTTTGATATCAGTTTCCACGAAGGGAGAAACAACAAATTGCGAAACTAAAGCAAAATGCTTAAAACGATTTTTGAAGTTATCCTTAAGTTAGAAATTATTTCTACATGATATTTACTATCATAAAGTTCCAATGGATTTTGAGATATCTTTTCTGAAAGAATAGGAAAATGCTTAATTATTCAAAAATTAAAAAATCAAGCTTATTAATGCGTTTATATCAGAAATCATTTCCGCTAGTTGTTTGTCTGAAGCTGCAAATTAATTTCATTTCATTTTTCTGTAATATCCACTAGTGATGCCGCGAGACGAGACGAGACGAGAATTGGCCCATTCTCGTCTCGTCTCGTGAGGCGAGAATTTTTTTTTATCTCGTCTCGACGAGAAACGCGTTTTTCTCGCTCGAGAGTGCCATTGTCTCGTCTCGTCTCGTTTTTTCTCGTGAGTAGGGAATCAAAAAATATTTTTTTATACGAATCTTAAAGGGGGTAAACATTTAAAAGTATCTGGTCGTCTCGCAGAAGGGTTTAATATAAGTCGGTTTGTTAGTCATGTGACTTAGAAACTATTTTTCTTAGATCAACAAAATATTGCAAGCGGCCATAAGACATAATTCACGTAATGTAATAGGCTTGGCACCGAGGTATTTTCAGTCCAAAATATACGGGGTGGTAAAAGATACAGAATAGAGAACGATTTATAATAATAATAATTGATTCATAATGGAACTACCCTTCTTTTATTATTTATTTTTTGGTATAATTCGGGGCATAATTAACTGCAATAGTTTGGAAAATATTCGACTAAATAAAGGGATCAGCCCAGAATGTCATCCGGAGAAAAACCTTAATTTTTTTATTACATTAATAGAAAGTGCAAGAGAAAGAACTTAAAGAAGTATTTCCGAAAATGCTCTATTTGACATATCAAAATTTAAAAATTTACATTATTTTTGGCTCCTTTTACCCAAAAAATACAAAAATATATTACGAACGAGCTTAATTTTACGCAATTAGGAAAAATATTGTAAGTAACATGTGCGAAAAGTTCCGTTTCCACACTCACTTAGTGGCATGCCCGGACTTGCTTCGAGCCGTTCGTGCAACTGCCACCTCGTGCGGAAAAGTATCATTTACCGCACTTAATAATTATTTTCAATAGCCAAATTTATGTCTGAGACCTGTGTAATAAAATGAGGCAAAATAAGGCATACACTTGAATCATTCGTACTGAATGTCACTTTACCTATTATATTAGACTTTTTATTTTTAATTTATTTACTAATGTTATAATTGAGACAATTAACTTAATGCTATTGTTTCAATAACACTAGTTTCATGGCCCTCCGTTGTCTTTATCTGTGATTTCCTAATAAAGTTTCGGTTGATATACAGGGTGTTATGAAAGTAATGTCAAATATTAAAACTGGTAAGAGAGATATGAAATGAAATTCACACTTTTATTAATGATTTTTCTGTGAGAAGTTTTTGGCGAATTTTGAATTTTTGATACAAAATTGTTAAATTTAGTCAAAAGCTATCGCCTTTCGCCTTGTGAATGAAATTTAACTGGGGTCCTTTTCGATATTGTGTTTTCAATCGAAAATGCTTTCTTTCAGATTTGGTTAATTATTTAAAAATGTCAACTACTAACCGTAGACAGAAGAAAGAGGTTAGACAATTTGATTCTGTTCTCTTGAATATCTGTTTTAAGGTAAATGCCTTCACAATACGATAGAGTGAGAACGTTAAACACATTATTTTTCTCTCTATATATTAGGAGATACCTAAAATTCAGTGTTCTAACAAACGAGAAAAAACGAGAAATTTCTCGACGAGAAACGGTCTTCTCTCGTCTCGTCTCGTGACTTCTCTCGAGAAAAAAATGTCACTCTCGTCTCGTCGAGACGAGACACGAGAATTTCTCGTCTCGGCGGCATCACTAATATCCACAAGAAAACCAAAATCTCTAAGCCAGGTTAAATTTTTCAGTTCTGGAATAGGTTCATCGCGTTGTTTGAAAAATTGGATTATAGCAGGCAAGACATCATTAAAACGTGTTAGCAATCGTCCCCTACTCAACAATCGAACTTCAGAGTGAAGAAGTAGCTCCCCGTATTGATAGTGAATTTCATCGGCCAAGGTTTTGAATAATCTTCTTTGTAACGCTCTATTCTTGTTTACAATTTTCCCTACCAATTTTATAACGTTGTTTAGTTTTAAAAAAATGCATAATGCAGTGTCAAGCAAAAAAAAATGTCATCTTCGCGACATAACGCCACGAGACCGTTAGCACAACCCACTATAGCTGGAACGCCATCGGTTGTCAATCCTACCAATTTCAATATTGGAATTTTCTCAGAAGAAATAATATTTTTGAGATGAGAAAACAACTCTTGTCCAGTAGTATATCCTTTCAGAGGAATAAATTTTACAAGATCTTAAATCGTAAAATCACTGAAAACCATCCTGACGAATACGGCCATCTGGGAGGTGTCAACCACATTGTTGATTCGTCCAATTGCAGCGAAAATAAACACAGTTATCCAAGTCACTTCTTAACTGTAAAATATAGCATTGCTCATTACTTCTACTCGTCTCATCACTGTATTAGCAGAAAGTTGCATAGACCGTATAGCAGATACTATCTCGTCTTTATTTCTAAAGTTAGCAAATAATGAATCTGCAGCTTCTGTTTTATCATTTTCCCGTCTTCATAAGGTTTCTTCTTCTGTGCAATTACCTGGGACACACGATATGATGCTTCAGTTGCAGCCTTATTTTTGTCGATTGGTTTTAAAAATATTGATTGTTGTCCAAATAACTGTTTTTTTAATTGTTTCAGTTTTTCCTTTCTGGTGGCAGAACGTAACGGGAATGATTTCTCAAAATATAAATGTACAGTTATATTATATTAAAAATTATAAAAAAATCTGTTTTTGTTCATTTTTAATCGCTTTTAAACCATTTCAAACAATAGTATGCTTATATTTCAGATTATACCTACCCAATTATACATCTCCTTTCACCCTTAAACATTTTTGAGGCTATTGACAGGCTAGCCGCTGATCTTGATCAACTGCTAAAAATCTCTATGCGGCATGCCTCGAACTGAATCCAAGAAAATGCCAGTTACTTCTATTTGGCCGTGCTCAGAGCAAGGAGCAATGTCGTCAAAACCTAATCCACGTTAATCTTGGAGGCCAAATATTATCGTGTTCAACTCTTGCTAGAAACCTTGGCCTGCTGTTTGATGTAAATCTCAGGTTTACTGAGCATATTAATAATTGCATGAAAAAGGCATTTGCTAGTTTTGAAACTTAAATTTAATCAAATGCACCTTCTAAATCAAGACAAAAAATCGTTAGGTGATTGTCTGGTCTTATCTCAATTCACTTTATGTGATACATTATACGGTCCGTGCCTCTTAGAAAGTATGCCAGACGGATTAAAATGATTCAAAACTATTGTGTACGTATGATGGTGGAATAAGAAAGTATGATAAAGGGATGTTTGATAAAATGAGAGAATTTGGATGGTTTAATATGAACGAGAGAAGAATGTTGCATAGTCTAGTTATGTTCAATAAAATAATCGTTAAACAATGCCTGGATTATTTATATAAAAAAAATTAACTTGAAGAAGTAGTCCATACTTTAAGTGAAGTGTATGTTTGAAGGGAAAGACATAAGGCACTTTAAGTCTTCCCAAGGGCGTCCATAGGGGGGGGGGGGGCAAAACGGGCACTTGCCCCCCCCCCCCCCCCCCTAGGCGCCCACATTACTATTTTATTTCATAATTCAGTATAAATATTGAATAGTACAGTGGTTAGTTAGTAGACCAACAAATCACTAAACTGAACAATTACATAATAAAAACATATCAATAAATCAATACATTAGGCATAAGTTAAATAAATAGTCTTATACAGTGTCACCAGTAAAGTCCGCATCATATGGGATTTTTTTTATTAATATCTTTATTCAAAATTTGACTTTGGCATCAAGTTCTGCATCGATCGAGATGAAAATTAGGCAAATAAATAGTAGTCACGTGATTCGCATTATCTGTCAAATTTTAATTATTTGTTCAAAAAATAATTTAGAAGTGGGGTTATTTCTGAAAATATCGAAAAGAGTTATAATTTTTTTTTTAAATGCAGTTTCTAGCCCACATGCAAAATTTCAGCTGGATAAGATAATTTTGATTTTTTACCTATATTTTGTAAATTGCACCACTTTTGCAAAATAAGACTCAACGCAACCTATACATAAAATTTCTTAGTTTTGACAATGCTTTATTTCAGATACATTTTCTTTAAACTAGCGTCATATTAAATGTGTGTTTTTCTACAAAATCAAAATTGGACTATTAAAATTTGGTCGCATGTGATTCAAAGTTCATTTGTTTTTGACCCTGTATAAGGTAACTTCATAAAATACGTATTTTTGAAAACGTAGTTTGTGACCGAAAGTAAAAAAATAAAAAATAAAATAAAGAGATTTTAAATTAAATCGTTGAAAATAGTTAAACTTTCCGTTGGGTTAAGCAAAAATTTATTTTCCACTTAATGAACACTTTACTGATGACACTGTGTTCTTTTTTGTCTTAATATTAAGGTGTATTACTTTCAGACACAAACTATGCTTACAAAAATACTTATTTTATGAAGTTACCTTATACAGGGTCAATAACAAATGAACTTTGCATCACATGCGACCAAATTTTAATAGCCCAATTTTGATTTCGTAGAAAAACACACATTTAATATAACGCTACTTTAAAAAAATGTATCTGAAATTTGTCAAAACTAAGAAGTTTTATGTAGGTTGCGTTGAGTGTTATTTTGCAAAAGTGGTGCAATTTACAAAATATGGGTAAAAAATAAAAATTATCTTATCCAGCTGAAATTTTGCACGGGGGCTAAAAACTGCATTTAAAAAAACTTTTTTCTTTAACTTTTTTTGATATTTTCAGAATTAACCCCACTTTTGAATTATTTTTTGAAAAAAATTTAAATTTGACAGATAATGCGAATCACGTGACTACTATTTTTTTGCTTAATTTTCATCTCGATCGAAGCAGAACTTGATGCCAAAGTCAAATTTTAAATAAAGCTATTAATAAAAAAATCTCATATGATGCGGACTTTACTGGTGACACTGTATATAAAAAAGTATTGTTTAAGTTTTTGCCCCCCCCCTGAAAAACGCTCTATGGACGCCCTTGAGTCTTCCTCCACTGGTATATTGAAAGGATTTATGTTTATTAATACAGGGTAAATTCTCTACTGATGATGAATGCTACTGCATTCGAAACATGTAGAGAATTAACCCTGTATTAATAAACATAAATCCTTTTAATATACCAGTGAAGGAAGACTTAAAGTGTCTTATTTCTTTCCCTTCTAAAAAAATTAAGTTGGGAAATTACTCGCATGACTCTCACACCTTAGGCAGAAATCTACAATGACTTGTTCGTTACACAAAACTACTCTGTTAGAAAGATCTTTTAGTTATCAAGTGTCTTTAATCTATAATATAGTTCCCGTTAGTTTAAAATCTGCTGAAATTCAATTATTTAAAAATGCAATTTGTCCTCTGATTTCTGATAAGACAAATATGTTGTGAAACAAAATAGATCAGTCTAGATGTGCTGCCTCTCAGTACCCTCCACTCTGCCTGTTATGCCTGGATTATATTTAGTTATACCGTGCGAGCAAAAATTATTTGCATCAAAGAGGGCTTGGATTAAAAAACGTAGGGCTTGGTTTAGATCACAATGATATGGGGACGATATATGTAACCAAATCTAGGTTAAAATTTTGTCAAATTCATATTATGACATGATATGCCAAACTAATGAATAATAAAATAAGTAGACAAATACAAATTTATTTTTGTTGTTTACAAAATTAACAAAGTAAGAATACACAGAAAGAAAAATAATTACATAAATTGCTGAAATTGGCCACCGCCATGCTCCAAGCATAAATTCAAAATCTGCTGCTTGTATTTCTTGGAATACTTGCACTTTATAAGGAAATAAATTTAGCTGCTTCTTAAGAATAGTCCTGTATGTTCTATAAGATCTTCCCACTTCTTGGGACAGGCGTCTTATACAATTTGTTGGCGTATTTTGCATTATTTCACGAACGTTTGCAACAAGTTCTTCTGTTCTTACAGATGGTCTTCTTACTCCTTTTTTTGTGTTGTCTAGAACCTGTTTCCCTAAACACAGCCACGGTTCTTTTCAGGCAATGATAAAAATCCCCAGCAATAAAAGCAACGTTAGGAAAATGTTCGTGAAAATCGTCCATGCACAAACCCGGATTGTATTGCCACTCACCATTTACTCTAATCCCGTTTCGCAAATACGCTTCAACCTTGAATGTTTTGTGCTGTTCCGTAAAGCCCATTGTGTGAATTGTTCAAGAAATTGGAAAAATTAGCGATGAATCAAATTACTTGTAACGACTGTCAAAGATAACGGAACAACTGATTGATTGTTAATTCAGGTAGTTACTGACACTCAACAGGTATTAAGCATTACGTCCTTAGTTGCAAGGCCCTCTTTGATGCAAATAATTTTTGCTCGCACGGTAGGTATATGTTATTCAGAGTTTTATATGTAAGTTTCTCATGCCTAATAAATATATGCTCTTGTTTTGGAGTAACATTTTTTTGTATTTTATTCACTTCTAAAAACCATTTAAGTCATGTGGCCTCCCTTAGTGAAGTTATGGATCCGCCACTAAGTGCAATATCATCGAATTTGGGACACACTGTATGTTGGTGTTATTTATTCTTGTAGATAAAATGTATAATAAAATCTACCAAGCAACACTATAGGATTAACCTGTAAAAGTTTCAATTGTTATTGAATTATAACATTATTTATCATTCATTATCTTGGCACAAGACAAATGCAAAAAGCATAGTAAACATATGCACTCATTATGAACTGTAGCCACATGCTTTCATTGACGGACAATGGCTGTTTTAAACATTAATAAATAAAGTTAAAATTATTCTACACAATTGAGCGACGTGCGAGGCAGCGTCAAAGTTCCTTATTTTTATTACAATAAAACGAATTTTTGTTTTTTCGATTTGTCCATGTAATATGCATATTACATTTTTAAGTTACGATCTTGTTAATGTAGTTATAAAAATGTCCATTGATTCACGGGTTCAGTCTTATGTTTGTCAATGTTGTTTTTGATGTTAACGATAATGTAAGTGGCGTTATTTGAAGTAAATTTTTAAATGAAGGGCTATTTTCAACAATATATGTAAGTATAAATTTTAATTAATTTTCTAGTTTTGGTATCAAGTACTGAGCAAAAGTAGAGCAGTATTATCTTTATTTAATCTTTTTTTACCAAACGTCAAAACACAACTTGCGTAGTAAGTAGTTGTGAATGCAGCACATGTACCGTGCGAGCAAAAATTATTTGCATTAAAGAGGGCCTTGCATCTAAGGACGTAATGCTTAGCCGCAGAGCTTAATACCTGTTGGGTGTCAGTAACTACCTGAATTAACAATCAATCAGTTCTTCCGTCATCTTTGACAGTCGTTACAAGTAATCTGATTCATTGTTAATTTTTCCAATTTCTTGAACAATTCACACAATTGGCTTTACGAAACAGCACAAAACATTCATGGTTGAAGCGTATTTTCGAAACGGGGTTAGAGTAAATGGTGAGTGGCAATACAATCCGGGTTTGTGCATGGACGATTTTCACGAACATTTTCCTAACGTTGCTTTTATTGCTGGGGATTTTTCTCATTGCCTGAAAAGAACCGTGGCTGTGTTTAGGGAAACAGGTTCTATACAACACAAAAAAGGAGCAGGAAGACCATCTGTAAGAACAGAAGAACTTGTTGCAAACGTTCGTGAAATCATGCCAAATACGCCAACAACTTGTATAAGACGCCTGTCCCAAGAAGTGGGAAGATCTTATGGAACATGCAGGACTATTCTTAAGAAGCAGCTAAATTTATTTCCTTATAAAGTGCAAGTATTCCAAGAAATATAAGCCGCAGATTTTGAAAGACGCAGGAATTACTCTCAATGTTTTACCCAAAATTTATTGGAATGAAATGATTTATTCGTATGAAGCCTGGTTCCACCTCTCCGGTTATGTGAATTCTCAGAATACACGCACCCTGAAAAAAATTGGTGTCTGGTTAGCTGTTTCCCGAAGAAGAATTATTAATGGTCCTATTTTTTTCTATGACACAGCCCCAACAAACAATTATAGTCTAAAAAAGGTGACTTTTACCTAATATTTTGACTATAAAGCTCGACGGACCGCTTTACATAGTCAAAAGTTAGTAATTTATACCACTTTATCACCTAGTGGGGAATAAAACCAAGGTAATAAAGTGGTAAGAAACACCTGTCATTAGGAGAATTGTTCTTCATAGACGAGGCCAAACAGTCTACTCCGTGGTAGTAAAGAGGTGTTTTTTACCCGTATTTTACCTATGTGGGCCTATGTTGGGCCTGTTATGGGCAATGAAGTTTATAGAAAATCATAACCACAATTTTAGAAAAAGATAAAAATAGTATTTTGTTTTTATTTGTATCAAAGCACAGGAGGCAGGAGGGTTCTTAAATCAGAACATGTCATGTCAGCCGCTATTGATTTTTAAAATGGAGTGGTAGTATAGATAGGTATGTACTTATAAAAATCATTATTTCATCGATGTGAAGTGAAAAAATGGGTGCGCGTAAAAAAATTTTCGTATAGATTTCAATTTTACCTAGAAAAACTAACCGCGCCCCAGAAAAAGGGCATTTAATTAAAAAAAACAAGGTAAATTAAAATTGAAAATACCAAAAATTTAAAATGTAGCCAATATTTAGTGCTTGGACGAGTAAGTTAGCTCGTTTCTGTGCTCGGTTTTTGTAATATATTTGTTGTTGCTTTAGTGTTACAAGTAATCTAACAAAATTAATTGTAAATAATACACCATGTTGAAAAAAATATGGCGTCAGTAAAATATTTTTCCTAAAGGTCGTGATTTCCTGTGGTTTGGGCCTTAAAAAAAATTGGACCTATAAGTGAACCCGTATTAGGTTACGCTAGGAGAAAATTTCCTATTTTGTATCTTCCGTCTTGATAGGTCTAAATTAGGAGAAATATTCGTTTATTTGGCATAACTTTATAATAATAAGTGTTTATGAAGCCTAATTTGGGGTTTTTAAGAATTCTGCAGGCCCTATGTACGGCCAATTACTCCATAAAATGTTTCTATCGGGGTTGCTAAATTAATGTCTCGCAACGGATTAATAGCCACTGTTATAATGTAACTAACCTTACTTTTTGGAATAGTTCGAATATAAACGTACAACGTTTTTTTTCTTTGTTCCGGCGTTTTGTATAGCTCCTACGCGACCCCTTTTATTTCGTCGAAAAAATGGAAACTGATTATTTTAAAATGGAGGGGGTCAAGCTCCTCCTTGGATTATTCTTATGTTCCCCACAAGTGGGAAGATTACCACAGTGCAATAAACTTTACAATCATCATTTAAGTTTTCTAAGCCAGAATCTCTTTAAAGACATAATTTTTGGAAGATACGGCTTTATATCCGGTAAAAATCACTTTGAGGACAAAATATTGGGCTATAAAGAAATTATTTAAATCATAACTATAACCTATTTTATACTTTAAAGCCTTCTGGGCTTTAAGTACAAAATGTAAGACTAATATAGGGTATACATCACCTCAGAAAGTGTTCACATTATAACCTGACCATGAAGATATTATTATATTAAAGACAAAACGAAGTAATTTGTTCTTCATTTATGGGCCTAAAAGATTATTGGGCTTTACGACCCAATCTAAGGTAAAAAATAACCTGGTTGGGCGTTTATTACTGACTTTCCTTAGACCTAACTATCAAGTCGATTTGCAAGGTAATTATCTACTCTTTTGAACCATCTCTTGGGCCTCTTATATTTTCCCACTTTGAACACGTATTAATAAGTTCAAATTACTTTGTTTTGACCAAACAGTTAGTCTCTTTGGCCGTTTTGTCTAAAAAGCCGATTTGGAGGTAAAAATAGACTATTTTTTACTTAAATAGGTCATTTTCTCCAAATGAGAGGTCGCCAAGGCTTTAAATGTTTGTTGGGGCGGTATAGAGACAATATTTTGAATTCATTTGTGGAGCAATTACTTGACGACGAACTACGTTTTGGATATTTTCGACAGGACGGTGCAACTGCCCATACAGCCGCCGAAACTATTAACTACTTACGCAATTTTTTCGAAGACAGATTGATCAGTTTTCGATCAGACATTGAATTCCCACCTAGATCACCTTGTTTGACGGTTATGGATTACTTCGTTTTTCCTCATTTAAAGAAAACTATTTTTAAAACACCAGTTGCAAATTTAGAACAATTACAAGAAAGGATTATCCAAGAATGTGGTAAAATTTCTCCAGAGATGCTGGTCAACACTTTCGAAAATATGAAGAGACGTGTGAATTTATGCTTGGCCAATTTCAGCGATTTATGTAATTATTTTTTTTCTTTCTGTATATTCTTACTTTGTTAATTTTGTAAACAACAAAAATAAATTTGTATTTGTCTACTTATTTTATTACTCATTAGTTTGGCATATCATGTCATAATATGATTTTGACAAAATTTTCCCCTAGATTTGGTTAGATATATCGTCCCCATATCATTGTGATCTAAACCAAACCCTACGTTTTAGCTCTCTTTGATGCAAATGATTTTTGCTCGCACGGTAGTTGTGAATGCAGCACATGTATGTTGCAACTAATTGCTAAAAAATACCAAATTGTTTTACACTCACCGGCACAAAATTCCTCCACCCTCAAATTTTTTTGTAAATTTAATGTTTTATAACTTTTTTTTTGTAAATCCGATTTGCGTGATTTTTTAACCAGTTTGTAATTTAATTTATTGATTTATATATTGAAATATATTTCCCTCATGTGTAAAAAAACCACCCACCACCAAGAGGTGTGCAATTTTCGAAAACTTACCACGAATATTTCCCTCATATGTTAAAGTTCCCATAAGGGAAATGCAATTTTCGCAAATTTACAGCGAAAACAGCACTGCCAGAAATCGAAAATTGCATCGCAAGTTTATATTGTTGACGAAACGTCAAAGCGGGATTTTATTGTTAACAAACGTCAAAAAATGTAATATTCTGACAATTAACGTCATCTTATTGAGTGACAGCAGACAAAAAAGTCAATGTCAACGAATGTTTTCCTTTCATTTTGTCAAGAATTGTTAATAACTATCTCTTGCATTCTGTTAAATAAAATATTTAAATTTACTTGATTCGAGTTCTTAATTAATTTGGGAAATATTCAAATAAATTACACTCGTGCATAAAAATAACCAGATAATTTTTTTATTCATTGTGTTTTTTTACAAATTGCAATCGTTTGTTTTCATATTTTACGAAAATGCCCTCCTCCTGCGGAGTCGGGCTTTTTCGCGAAAATATGAAAACAAACTCTTGCAATTATAAAAAAACACATTTCATTCAAAAATTATCGGTAATTTTGATGCACTTGTGCACTTACCCCCGATAATTGCACGGTAACTATCGATTATTGCCCGGTAGGTACCGATAAGTGCTCGGCAGGTATCGTTTTGTTTTATTAAACATTGACATATTCTAATTCATTTGCGAATTCCATTGGTAAATTTAATGCTCACCGAGTAGAAAAAAAGTATATTTGTAGGTAAGTTTCGTGCCAACATGTGAAAATACACTTCTTTGCATAATCAGCTACTGGGGTTTGAAATAAGTCACAGAATTATCAGTGACGTATGAGTTCTTTCGAAAATATAAAAATAAACTCGTGAAATTTTTAGGAAACACGCCTTTATGCAAAATTATCGGTAATGTTAATGCACTTTTGCTATTACCCCCGAGTATTTCGTATTATTTTGATAATCAACATTTTTTTGCATAAAGTCGCCACAGTGGTGCTTTTCCCGTGCGTCATCACTTTTACGTCATCAAAATCGTATGAATCAAATCAAAATTACGAGACGAAAAAAGTCAAAACTAAGTCTAAGTTCATAAAATTGACGTGCCTGCCTATCGTTTGACGTACCTATGGAGAACTATAGGGTAGGAGGCCGATCGACAATGGCAGCATTTTCAAATTCTGTCCCGGTTTTTTGGTTAGTTCGCTATTGGCCGATAGATGGCTCTCGCGTCCGAAGTGGGCTGATGTTGTCTTCTTCTTCTTCTTCGTTTTTAATATGGAAAACTAGATTCTCCATAGTTTTTAACTTTTACTTAAACCCTTTATTTTTCTGTGCTTTTACTTTTGACAATTGACATTTTATTTTTCGAAATAACAAATAATGTTTGAAGGCAAGACAAGACAAATAACGTTGTATTGTAATTAATTTCCATATTTATAATAAATAATGGTACAATTTATAAAAGTAGAGTTTGCTTTGTGTCGGGGTGTAAGACAGGATCTTTTTCAGAGAGAAAACGCAGCCAAAAAAGTCTCTTTCTAGCTCCAAAGGTATAGCTAGAATGTTTAATACCCTGTATTTTAAAAACCAAGCATCGTTGGAACTTTATACAGGCCGAGTTTACTAATAAGTATAACAAAGTAAGTGTAAATTCATATAAAAGTCCTTATTTGTTCCTTAAAGAACTAATTTAAATAAAAATAGTTATTGCGTCCATAAGAAACCATTATTTGATAGCCCACTTCGAACACGCGCGCCATCTTACAGCGACTCGTAAAGCTGAATTACCGATGCTAATTTGGGACCGAATCCAATGCATTGCGATCGGCCTCCTACCTCAAGTCCTCCATAGACGTACCTACATAATATCCCGAAAAATTATTATTTATTTTAAGTTTTGCCCGGCATTCTCTATTATCTAAAAGAAATTGACAAACAAACGTTAATACACTTAATACTATTTTTAAAGCTTTAAATCTAGAAAAGTTTGGGGTTTTATTGACTATTAAAATCGCAAAAGTCAAATTTTTAACATCCTTTCATTTAAGGGAATTTAGCCACTGCCGTAAACGTTTCAAAGAACTTTCACGGTTAGAATATTTAAAATAAATAAATTAGTTATTATAAAAATCCACAAATACTTACCGCCAAAACAGATGGTGGGTATAATTACCTCTAAAAAGAACTATTTTTAGAAACAGGAACAGTTTAAAGGCACACAGATTTACAAAATACGAATTAGATTGGCAGATCAAAATAAGGTTGACAATGACGTTCTAAAATACAACGGTTGTCAACCAAACAAATAAAAAAAGTAATTAACTGACGTTTATAGTTTTATCCTTGTCTAGCACGTTATATTATTGCGGAAATTTGAAGACGTTCTTTTATGCTTTTATTCAAACTTGTTACTGTAATAAACAAGGATGCAGAGTTATTAACCACGTTGAGTCCTGATCGTTGATTGATGACGCACGGGCAAAGATCCACTGTGGCAACTTTAAGTAGGGACGCCGCTGTATCTTGGAAACCGATTACCTTACAGCTTCTGAAAAATTAATGTAAAAGTGACTAAGAGAAATGGAAATTTTTATTAAGTTTCTAGGTTGACCGCTAGAGGGCCCAACTATAGTGACAAAACAAAAAGGGGGATTTTCTCAAAAATCCTTTGGTTTGGCTTATCGAAATTTGACAAATTTGAACTCGCTAAATAGATTTATCAATTTAATAAATGACGAAGTCGTTTGGAATTCTGTTGCGACAGCTAGAGAGCACTATATAGCAGAATCAACAATTTCTTCATTTTTTCTCAAAAATTTTAAGTACAATATACAGAGTGTCCCAGATAAGAATGCACTCTACAGGGATCTCGTAAACCATGGGTGATACAGAGATGGTTAAATTAGAGGAAAGTTGCGCATAACTAAATCCTGTAACGTCATGTTTTCAAATTTAAAAAATTCCGAATGCTTCCGAAGATATTTGGATAAAACCGAATTTTCGCGATTTCGTTTTAATTGATTTATGATTCTATTTAAAGAGACATGTCAAAATAAATTTAACATTCTTATTGCCACTTTTTCTCCCCTACAAGATGGTTTAATTACATTTTTGATCCGACGTTTCGTTTCGTCACAACCATCATCAACTTTGTTATTTTAAATAGTCGGAAAATTTTATTTTATGCTTAATAAATTCTACGCTTTATTTTAAATCTAACGGTGTATCACACTTATTATTTATTAGACGTTTCGATATAGAAAAACACATCATCAATGAAAATAGGCACATTATCGAAAATATTTTTGTTTTTATTGTTGTACTTAAACACTAGTAGGATTTTAAAACATTTTTTTATTTGAGATTATTTACAATATTATTAAATTTGTGTTCAAATGCGTAAATGTTAAGATTATGGGACAAAATTAAAAGAAACATAATATTATCTAATAAAACTTATCTAACAACACAACAAGTAATAGTTAATTTTAATAATTAAATACAATTATTTTGCGCACAATTCTTATAACTCTCGATGTAACAGGAAATCATGTAGCCCGGGAGGTACCGTTGCATTTTTGATAGTGATTTCAGGTCGCTTAATTTTGTGTGTATTCGATAGTCTAGATATAGCTAGCAATCAAAACAAGCGTCAGCTGTCAGAGTCGTGGTGGACCTAGTCGTAAGAGAATGTCAATTATGTCAAAAAAAAAAATATCTAAAAGTGATTTCAGGTCGTTTGAAAATTTGTACAGCAAATGCTTATATGATGACAATAAATTAAAAAAAAAGTCAGCTGCAAAGATAATGGGGAATTATGCGTCAGCTGCTTATACAGGGTCCTGCACCTCACCCCCCGTCTTCTATAGCTCACTTATTAATTAAGTTAAAATGTTGATATTTTGCAGACCTTACCTGTATCTTGGAGTGCATTTTAGGAAAATATTTTTTTTATACAGTTGTTCCAAAAAAGTGTGACGTCATCGGGATGTATTTTTTTTAGATCACATGCTATATATTTTCTTACTTATTTGGGGGCCTCCTATAGTTACCTACTTACCCCTAAAATTTTATTAAAGTCGATTGAGTATTATAGGCGAAAAAAAAATAAAAACTAAAAAATATCCGTTTTGCACCACTGGTTTTAAAAATTAATAAAAAATAATTATCATGCCTCGTTAATAAAATTACACCAAGGTACTCCTGTATAATTTTAGCAATGAAGCCTTATTTTTATTTTTTATTAATTTTTAAAACCAGTGGTGCAAAACGGATATTTTTTAGTTTTTATTTTTTTTCGCCTATAATACTGAATCGACTTTAATAAAATTTTAGGAGTATGTAGGTAACTATAGGAGGCTTCCAAATAAGTAAAAAAATATATGGCATGTGATCTAAAAAAATACATCCCTATGACGTCACACTTTTTTGGAACACCCTGTATAAAAAAAAATATTTTCCTAAAATGCACTCTTAAGATACAGGTAAGGTCTGCAAAATATGAACATTTTAACTTAATTAATAAGTGAGCTATAGAAGACGGGGGGTGAGGTGCAGGACCCTGTATAAGCAGCTGACGCATAATCCCCCATTATCTTTGCAGCTGACTTTTTTTAAAATTTATTGTCATATAAACATTTGCTGTGCAAATTTTCAAACGACCTGAAATCACTTTTAGATATTTTTTTGACATAATTGACATTCTCTTACGACTAGGTCCACCACGACTCTGACAGCTGACGCTTGTTTTGATTGCTAGCTATATCTAGACTATCGAATACACACAAAATTAAGCGACCTGAAATCACTATCAAAAATGCAACGCTACCTCCCGGGCTAATGTCAAATTTTTCTTCGTTAGAATAATGTTTCATTATTTTAAATTTTACTGCACAATGCAACAGTTAAAAATTTAAAAAACATAATAATAATTACCAAATTTAAAACTAAGAGGTCTCTGTAACTAAGTGACAGATCTAAAGAAAATATTTAAACAATTGCGAACGTCAATCAATTTCATAGCCACCCATATGATGCCGAATTTAAATGGTGCGTTATGTTTGAATATTATCATGCATTTTTTTAAAATAACAAAATAATTGTATATTAATAATTAAAATTAATTATTACTTGTTGCATTTTTCACATAAGTTTTATTAGATATTATGTTTTGTTATAAGTTTCTTTAAAAAAATGTTTTAAAATCCAACTAGTGTTTAAATACAAGAATAAAAACAAAAATATTTTCGATAATGTGACTATTTTCCTTGATGATGTGTTTTTCTTTATCGAAATGTCTAATAAATAATAACTTTAATACACCGTTAGATTAAGAATAAAACGTAGAATTTATTAAGCATAAAATAAAATTTTCCTACTATTTAAAAGAACAAAGTTGATGATGGTTGTGACTTAACGAAACGTCGGATCAAAAATGTAATTAAACCTTGTAGGGGAGAAAAAGTGGCAATGGAGAATGTCAAATTTATTTTGACATGTCTCTTCAAATAGAATCATAAATCAATTAAAACGAAATCGCGAAAATTCGGTTTTATCCAAATATATTCGGAAGCATTCGGAATTTTTTAAATTTGAAAACATGACGTTACAGGATTCAGTTATGCGCAACTTTTCTCTAATTTAACCATCTCTGTATCTCCTATGGTTTACGAGATCCCTGTAGAGTGCTTTCTTATCTAGGACACCCTGTATATAGATGTTCGCTAGAAGTTTGGTAACGCCGCATCTAAATTGTGTTCTAGCTGCCGCCAAGCTCTTGGCTAGGACATTTATAATTGAATTATAATTTATTTGAAATCCGTAGCGCGTCATGTACCCATTTGTACTTTTTATTTCAGTTGTAAAAGAACCACCTTACTCGATCAGAACTTCCGGTTATGCGGGTTTCAATCTACCGATCCACGTCTACCTGAAGAACAATCAGGAACCCAAGAAGATCCAGTTTAATTATGATCTACAGCTGCAACCCAGCGGCCCCCCGATACATAAAGTTCAGAAGGAAAAGTACACGTTTCATTCGGTCAGTGAGGATTTCAGAAATAAGCTATTGAAGGGCGGTGCAGTGGTAAGTCCTATTTTAACCTAATATTTTTTTTAAACCTTTATGACATTTTTAACACTGTGCGTTTTTGGGTATGCAGTATATGTATACCTACGAGTCCAAAATAACTAATAACCTTTGCTTATCCACTTTATAGTGGACCGAGTGAAAGCGCGGCTGTGTCTTACATCAGAAACGCAAAAGAAATTATAATTTGAAATACTGATGATGTGATGTTTGATGACAAAACGTTAAAACTTAAATTGTTTTGACGGTGATAACTGAAAAATGAAACATCGAATTTTGAAACTAATAATACCAAATTATTACGCTCCAAAATACGCAAGTTTGCCTCAAGTTAATCATATTCTTATCTCTTACCGTTTTCGAGATCCTCGAATTTGTAACACCATGTATAGAAAAATTGCACACATTCGCCTACATTGAATATCGAACTATAAGAATAGCGGATCTTCGAGAAAACTTGACAACCCTGTTTTAGACTGTATTGGAGACGGTTTGGCCGCCATTGTGGAGTTGATCGTAAATCTATAGATAATAAATGCAACGCCTCGGCAACAGATGTCTCAAATTCACTGATGTGGATGTCGTGGTGTTGCCGCATATCGTATTTTATTGGAACTTTTAAGGATTTAAGCATTTTTAACAGACAATAAAATAAGAGGTTCTCAATTCTAGCCGAATGTATGTTTTTGATGATAATATGTACGCTGATTACTCCGGGGTAATTGGACTAATTGGACCGATTTTCATAAAGATTTTTCCGTTGCATTAGGTGTTAAAATGGTATACAAACAAAAGTAGATAAAAAGCGACTGCAAGCATAGCTATTTGTAGTTGGGTAGAAAACTCACTTAATGATTTGTGCATGTAATAAATACTATTTTGTAAAAACATATTGAAAAAAGTTTGTACATGTACAGGGTTATCCAACCAAGACTAGACAAGGCGATTTTTTGACTTTTCCTGTACTTTTATAAAAAAACTGAAATAGCCATCTTAAGTCATTTTCTCCCGCGAATTCGAATATCTTCAGCAAAAAACAATTGAACATCAAACAAAAGTACTAGGGGTCACTTTGATATTTTTTTAAATGGAACACCCTGTATATTTTTACACTTTTAAATTCCACATAAAATTATAATTATTTTTTATTAAATGCACTATTAGTCTATACTTCATAGTTTCCGAGATATTGACTCTCGAAAAGTGACATTTTTGAACTTTGACAGCTTATAACTTTCTAACAGTACGTCATAGAGCAAAACGGCTTACATGTCCCTATCTTCAATTTTTATTATCGTCCCAAAAAAATCAACTTCCAGTTAAACCGGAACAACTATATTTCCTTCTTTCGAGTTACATCCGGTTTAACCGGAAGTTGATTTTTTTGGGAAGATAATAAAAATTGAAGATAGGGATATGTAAGCCGTTTTGCTCTAAGACGTACTGTTAGAAAGTTATAAGCTGTCAAAGTTCAAAAATGTCACTTTTCGAGAGTCAATATCTCGGAAACTATGAAGTATAGACTAATAGTGCATTTAATAAAAAATAATTATAATTTTATGTGGAATTTAAAAATGTAAAAATATACAGAGTGTTCCATTTAAAAAAATATCAAAGTGACCCCTAGTACTTTTGTTTGATGTTCAATTGTTTTTTGCTGAAGATATTCGAATTCGCGGGAGAAAATGACTTAAGATGGCTATTTCAGTTTTTTTTATAAAAGTACAGGAAAAGTCAAAAAATCGCCTTGTCTAGTCTTGGTTGGATAACCCTGTACATGACAACTTCGTAGGCACAACATTATTGCACATTTTTTAAAACATATCACTTTAAACTCCGCCATTTCTTAAAACTGGGTTTTACTCAAAACTGTCAATTTTGACTTAATGAATTTTTGCACCAAGCCGACGATATATTATGCCAGTGCAAGGCAATCCAGTCACCGCGATGCGCGTGACGGTATGGTTATGGTAGTGGGGAGAGGATCATGCAGCAAGTCAAACTGACAGGCGGCAACAATGTTTTAATTTAGCAGTGAAAAGGCTTGTCGTTAGTGGCTTCATCAACACGCTTTATTGTTGGTGACTCATTGTGCCATCTATGAATTTAACGTAGCAGATTTAGGAAATCTGCTTATATGGCCTTCTTATAGTTTGATATTCAATGATACTTACTAATATTTTTATTATTTTTTGTTCAAGGTGGGTTCAAGTAGTAACTCAGAAAACACGTCTAATTATTTTTTCAAAGCAGAAGAAAAATTACAAATGACTAGTAAACCGAAATTGGGGGGTTCGGACCAACCCAAGAAGTATAAATTGAAACCCGAGGAATCACGAGGTGACCAGTTCACGGATTTATTTGGTACGTAACAAATAGTTTTTTTTACTCTGTGGAAATAACCTTTTTGAGATGGAACAAAAATGCTTCAACTTCAAACTACCTGGTGACAACGAAATTACTGCCCAGCTTGTCACATCTTTATAAAATCAAACATTATTATGAAATTTTAGTTTGTTTATACAGTGACCGGCAAAGAGTTCGCAACATATGGGAAAAAATTTTATTAGCGGAATATTGAAAAATCTTTTTTTGGGGATTGGATGTGCATGTCCCATAACCTTAAAATCGATTTGGACATACGTCACGTGACCAATGGTATGGCGGGAAAGGTGAAAAAACCAATATGAAATCATCATAAATCAGATAAGTTGATGAGATATCGAAAAAATTCCAAGAATAAAAAGTGTTTAGAATTCCATTAGAACCTTGAATAAAATGTTTGGGATATCTACTTAAAAAAACATAAAATCGAATATTTTTGTAAATATTTTTTTACCGAATTAAAAATTTCCATATTTTTCCTTTCTTAAAGCTTCATTAAAGTAAAACTGACATGTGGTGACCACAACTAGAAATATTCTTTTGTTTTTCTGACAATTTGGAGCAATAATTCAAAAAATTCGTTTACACTTGGATACCAGCTGTTGCAATAGTCTATTTCTAATAACCTTATCGATATTTTTTATATCGAAATATTCTATTATGTTAAGAAATCCTTAAATTCATTAATCCGAAGCAAATTTTATTTATAACCGCAAAAAATAATTTCGAATTGTGCAGAAATCTTTAAAAAAATCTAAAAATTAATAAATGCTCAGAAATGTTTCAAAGTAAATGGTATCTCGAACAATATTATGTATGGAGCGAAATGGCGGTCATACCGAGTTTTAATACTCGGTTAAATTTTTTAATTTAGGTTAATTTTGGTGTTATCAGTACTAAATAAAATTATTTAATGCTTATTACTAATATAGTTTTTTGACTCAAATTGTTGTTTATTTGGCTTAATAAAATAATTTACATTTTTTTTAATGATGAGATGTCAGTTTTACTTTAATTAAGCTTTAAGAAAGGAAAAATATGAAAATTTTTAATTCGGTAAAAAAATATTTACAAAATATTCGATTTTATGTTTTTTTAAGTAGATATCCCAAACATTGTATTGAAGGTTCTAATGGAATTCTAAACACTTTTTATTCTTGAAATTTTTTCGATATCTCATCAACTTATCTGATTTATGATGATTTCATATTGGTTTTTCAACTTTCCCGCCATACCATTGGTCACGTGACGTATGTAAATCGATTTTAAGGTTATGGGACATGCACATCCAATCCCCCAAAAAAGATTTTTCAATATTCCGCTAATAAAAATTTTTCCCATATGTTGCGAACTCTTTGCCGGTCACTGTATAATAATTAACTTTTATTTGATAAAAACAAATTGATACAAAATCTTTAATTAAATAGAGCAAGTTTAGCAGAGACCAGGGGAGTCTGCTATTCTTGCATATAACCTTTAAAAGCAACATAGTAATACTTACAAAATTAATATAAAAACTATAGAAGTGTAAACGGTCTATCATAATGTGTCTAACTATAATATTAGAAGCGATCATATACATTCATATACAATCCTAATGTGCAAGTACATACCGTGCGAGCAAAAATTATTTGCATCAAAGAGGGCTTGGATTAAAAAACGTAGGGCTTGGCTTAGATCACAATGATATGGATATCTAACCAAATCTAGGTTAAAATTTTGTCAAATTCATATTATGACATGATATGCCAAACTAATGAGTATCTAATAAAATAGGTAGACAAACACAAATTTATTTTTGTTGTTTACAAAATTAACAAAGTAAGAATATACAGAAAGAAAAAGAAAAATAATTACATAAATTGCTGAAATTGGCCACCGCCATGCTCCAAGCATAAATTCACACTTCTCTTCATATTTTCGAAAGTGTTGACCAGCATCTCTGGAGAAATGTTACCACATTCTTGGATAATCCTTTCTTGTAATTGTTCTAAATTTACAACTGTTGTTTTAAAAATAGCGTTCTTTAAATGAGGAAAAACCAAGTAATCCATAACCGTTAAACAAGGTGATCTAGGTGGGAATTCAATGTCTGATCGAAAACTGATCAATCTGTCGTCGAAAAAATTGCGTAAGTAGTTAATAGTTTCGGCGGCTGTATGGGCGGTTGCACCGTCCTATTAAAAATATCCAAAACGTAGTTCGTCGTCAAGTAATTGCTCCACAAATGGATTCAAAATATTGTCTCTATACCGCTGTGCTGTAACTGTGTCATGGAAAAAAATAGGACCAACAATTCTTCTTCGGGAAACAGCTAACCAGACACCAATTTTTTGAGGGTGCAATGTGGACTCTACAAAAAAAATGGGGATTTTCACTACTCCACATGCGTGTATTCTGAGAATTCACATAACCGAAAAAAATGTCAGGTCTAATAAATGATTTCTTTCCAATAAATTTTGGGTAAACCATTGAGAGTAATTCCTGCGTCTTTCAAAATCTGCGGCTTGTATTTCTTGGAGTACTTGCACTTTATAAGGAAATAAATTTAGCAGCTTCTTAAGAATAGTCCTGCATGTTCCATAGGGTCTTCCCACTTCTTGGGACAGGCGTCTTATACAATTTGTTGGCGTATTTTGCATTATTTTACGAACGTTTGCAACAATTTCTTCTGTTCTTAGAGATTGTCTTCCTGCGCTTTTTTTGTGTTGTATAGAACCTGTTTCCCTAAACACAGCCACGGTTCTTTTCAGGCAATGATAAAAATCCCCAGCAATAAAAGCAACGTTAGGAAAATGTTCGTGAAAATCGTCCATGCACAAACCCGGATTGTATTGCCACTCACCCCGTTTCGAAAATACGCTTCAACCATGAATGTTTTGTGCTGTTCTGTAAAGCCCATTGTGTGAACTGTTCAAGAAATTGGAAAAATTAGCGACGAATCAAATAACTTGTAACGACTGTCAAAGATGACGGAATAACTGATAGATTGTTAATTCAGGTAGTTACTGACACCCAACAGGTATTAAGCTCTAAGGCTAAGCATTACGTCCTTAGATGCCCTCTTTGATGCAAATAATTTTTGCTCGCACGGTATTCTATCGGTTAAAACATTTTAATGAATCAAAATTATTTAGCCTATTAAAAGAACTATTCTGCTCTTATAATTTCAAAAATTCATCCCGCTGGAATTGTTTCCCCTGACGTCGTATATTATAAAGACCGAGAGTCACTGACAAAAGTTTTGGACTTATAGTATAGTTTAAATGATCTAACTAGCTACTTACGTTGTTATTACATAGTATACCACTTTTCGTTCTTTCATCGGATCCTACAGATGATCTGACGAAATGAAGGGAGACGCTTTTAAAGTCTGTATTCTCATTAATTTATCCTAAATATTGCAGGTACCCCAATTACCAAGACAAGTAGGGTTCCGGAGGTGCCGAAAATAAAAGAAACAAAACCCGTAGTCAAATCGAGTGAGAAGGATAAAATCTCAGGTACCAGGTTTTTTTTAAGGACGTGTACAAAATTGAGTCTTAAGTACATTTGAATCGGTATTTACAGAAACAACAGATGTCCACGTTTTCCCAAAACTGGGTTATTTAAGAAAATGAATCTACATACATAACTGC
The DNA here is from genome assembly GCA_963969555.1 of Polydrusus pterygomalis. Lineage (NCBI taxonomy): Eukaryota > Metazoa > Arthropoda > Insecta > Coleoptera > Curculionidae > Polydrusus > Polydrusus pterygomalis. Next base: position 36,891,295 of record OZ018383.1, on the reverse strand, counting down.
ATAGTACTATGCATAAAGTACACACGTCCATGTTTCACCTAAGTTGTAAACGACGAGCTTAATAAGCCACAATCGGTAGAAATCACATATGTCCTGGACATGTGTGGTTTCCGGAGATTGCGGTATTCGCTTGATTTGATTGCCCGTGCGCCATCAATAGCGCCAATCATCTGTTTAGTAGTAGAATGGGTGGGGTGGGGAACGAGTTTAAGCTTGTATTTCTGGTAAATTTAGAATTAAAAAAAAAATGTTTAATTGAAACTGAAAATATCAAAAATTTTAAAGTTCCATACTTCTATGGCCAACTACCACTGCATAGATTTTTTCTGTATCATTTTTGAAATAAAAGTTTGCTTAAATAAAATCTGCTGAAGTAATTTCACCTGCGCTATGCATAAAGCTCACATGTCCATTTTTTTGAAATCGTAGAAAACGTAGTTTTTATTTTTAAATTAGAATGATCATTTAAAACTGATCAGACTAACTGATAGTTAGCATTTTAAACGTTTAGATTGAAGCAAAACATATTGTGAATAACAGTAAAATTTTTTTTAATTTCATTTTGTCCGGTAAATCAACTTACCATGTACTCATTTGCGGCCGGTAAGTGGAACATTACAGTATCAGGTACTGTAATGTATTGCCTAGCAACCATCTTTTGTGTTTAGAAATAATGACGTTTTACTTTGGATTTTTGACAAGTTGTCACTTAAAATTATAGGAAACAAAATGTTCAAGTACACATATTGAGCGTTAATTATTTAATTCATTATATATACATTAAACTAAATTAAACTTGATACCTATATAAGTTTTTAAAACTTATAATAACAGTAACTGTCATAATACAAAACAAAATAAAGGCAATCATGGCTGACTATAAAATTGCGTTCCACGCTTCGACTAGTATTTATTGGAAAATCGCTATTTTGGCAGCATGTCTTACTATAAATAATATACTTTTTCTACCAACTTTAGTAAATAAAAAATGTTACGCAACTACAGAATAGGCTCTCTTTACAATTTTTTAAATAGTTTGCTTAACTAAAGTTAGTAATTTTTATTTTGTTTTGAATATATATCTATCGATACCAAATAACTTTGTAAAAGTATTTTTTCTACCAACTTTAGTAAATGAAAATGATTACGCAACTACAGAATAGACTCTCTTTTACAATTTTTTAAATATTTTGCTTAACTAAAGTTGTAATTTTTATTTTGTTTTGACTATATATTTATCGATCCCAAGTAACTCTGTTTAGATGCTTTAACTTGTAAAATTATATTTTCTACCAACTTTAGTAAATGAAAAATATTACGCTACCACAGAATAGACTCTCTTACAATTTTTTAAATAATTTGCTTAACTAAAGTTAGTAATTTTTATTTTATTTAAACTATATCCAGTGATACCAATTAATATTGCCAATAATATTTTAAAATTTTTAATAAACATTTTTATTAAATCTTTTTAAAAAGGATTATAATGACAAAATGAAATAAAATATCATACGATACACGTCTGTTAGGTGTCATTACAGCACTCGTTTATATTCCAGACTCGGCTCCTACGTCGCCTCGTCCGTAAACCAACTCGTACTGTCATAAATCACCTACCGGCCTTGTAACGTAAAATACTATTTGCGGTTTCTCAAAAACTTATATATTGGACATATTGTGTGGTTTCTGCAAATACCGATTCATTTATTATTCCTTAAAGCAGTGGCGTAATTTAAGATTTTTTGGTGTGAAACTCATTTTGTACAACATGTAGTTAAATAAATAATCATTTTCTAATTTTCTTTTAGGTTTAGTTAAAATTTTATTTATTTTAGCTTTTAATCTTTTTGTCTAAGTGTGAGTAAGTATATTAATTATTCTAAATTTTTTTTTTAGACAAAGATAAAAATAAAACAAAAAGTCCCCATAAGGACAAAGAACGAGACAAAGATAAAGAAAAAGAGAAAACTAAAGACAGGGATAAGCAGATTGAAAATAGTAGTAGTGATAAAAAGATTAAAGATGAGAAAAAGGATAAAAAAGACAAAAAAGACAGGGAAACCAGCCGGAAAGACAGAAAAGATAGGAAAGAACGAGAAAAAGAAAAGGATAAGGAAAGAGATAAAAGCCCGCCATTGAAGTCAAAGAGCCCCAGTCCAAAAAGGTTAATAATATTTATGGGGAAACGGTTTTTGACAAAAAATGTAGATTTGATGAGAAAGCTTCTAAGCAATACTTAACTAACCAGACAACTTTAATTGTAACATCAATTAAATTGACATACACGATTTACTGGCAAAATTGTCTGGTTAGTAAATAAAGAATTAAGCTAACCGGTCCCTTTAATTGTCGGGAAATCATTTCTGGCAATGTTATTTATGTCACAAATAAAATTTTTACATTAAATAACAATTGGGAAGGAAAGAAAAAACCTAAAGTCTTCCTCCACAAAATATAATAGAATAAAAATTTTCTAGGGGTCTCTACATGTTTCGAACGTAGAAACGTTCATCATCAGGAGACAGAAAATTTATTTAGTGCTGATGGTTTTAGCATAAGAGAAAATGGTGTAGAACCTTAATGGAACTTTTATGAACTTAAAAAGTTGATGTGTAGAAGAGACATAATATGAAGAACATTGATAAAGGTTAAACCATACTGAGTATGTTAAAAAAGTTATTAAAGGGGATCTTAACCAACCAAATAAACAGGGGAAGAAGAAAAAACCTTCCTAAAAAGATGGTGTCGAAGATTATTTAAAATTTTTTATAAAACTTTTCAAGTGTATGTCAGTAAGCCATTATAAGGATAAAATTGTCATAATTATGAAGATATGACAATCTGTAACAAATAGAAATTGAAATTAAAATCAAAGAGTGAAGGAGTAAAAAAAAATTCCTTCACTTTTTGATTCTAATTTCTATTTTTTACAGATTGTCATATCTTCATAATTATGACAATTTTATCCTTATAATGGCTTACTGACATACACTTGAAAAGTTTTATAAAAAAATTTTAAATAATCTTCGACACCTTCTTTTTAGGAAGGTTTTTTCTTCTTCCCCTGTTTATTTGGTTGGTTTAGACCCCCTTTAATAACTTTTTTAACATACTCCGTATGGTTTAACCTTTATCAATGTTCTTCATATTATGTCTGTTCTACACATCAACTTTTTAAGTCCATAAAAGCTCCATTAAGGTTCTACACCATTTTCTCTTCTGCTAAAACCATCAGCACTAAATAAATTTTATGTCTCCTGATGATGAACGTTTCTACGTTCGAAACATGTTTAGACCCCTACAAAATTTTTATTCTATTATATTTTGTGGAGGAAGACTTTAGTTTTTTTCTTTCTTTCCCATTCTTTCAACTCCACTTTAAGCATGGACTATTTCTTCAAATCACTACATAGTATAAAACAAAGTCGCTGTCTGTCCGTCCCTCTGTATGCTTAAATCTTTAAAACTGCGCAACGGATTTTGAAGCGGTTTTTTTTAATAGATGGAGTGATTCAAGAGGAAGGAGTATATGTATAATACATGCATAATATTGTAGAGAAACACTGATAAATTTAGAGGTTTCTAATGTAATGTCGTAAATAAACACATTTTTTACCCGCGTGCGAAGCCGGGGCGGGTCGCTAGTTAAATAATAATTGTTTAAAATCGTTGGGTAACCCTAAATAATGCAATTTTGATTGTGACATCGGTGGTGACATTGGCTGAAATGATTTTCCCACAATCAAAGTGGTTCGATTAGCTTAATACCATCCTAATTTACGTAAAAACTTTGTAAAGTAATGTGATTAGCATGGGATTAATTTATGAAAAGTACGGTGAACATAAATAGATATTTGTATGATGCAAGAGACAAATAAGACTGGAAGGGAACAAGAATTGTAACAATTATTATCTGTGTCACTGAGTCACATGCAGGGTTATGATAAAGAATCAGATCAGCCTTTTATATAGAATACTGACAACTTAATCAAGAATCGCTCGGACCCGTCAAATTAATTTTTTTGAAATGCATTTTTTTTTAGAAAAAATACAAACATTTTAAAATCAATTCTAGACATTTTTCATACATGCCCTATACAGGGTGTTAATTAAGTACGTAGACAAACTTTAAGGGATAATTCCTTGTATAATTTTAAGATAAAAAGTTCATATAAACGTATATCCTAAAATGCTTGGTTTTCGATATACAGGGTGCTAAAGTTTTAATTTTTTTTTTGTTTTCTTAATATTCCTTTGGAATCTTTAGGAATAATTAATTCAAATTTTGTACAAATAATAGATTTACCAGTATCTACCAACTAACATTATTAATATTTAAATTAATCTACAGGGTTCTCGTTTTTTTGTGGTCATGACACATTTACGCCCGTCCAATTTACTTAATACGACGTCACTGACTAATTTTAAGAACAAAATCTAATTTGTCATTTTATTCTCTAACATTTAGCTATCTTGAAGTTTTTTACTATCTCTTACGGCTTAGAAGATATCTTGAGAAAAATAAAATAATGCATTGTTAATATTGGATAATTTAATAAGAAGTATTGTTTCGTCCATGAGACAACGTTATTTGATAAATTTTAAAACCAAAATTATGGTAAACTGAATTAAAACTTAAGCTAAGAAATAAACTTAACCTAAAGCAACTGCTGGAAATCGCCCCCTCCGATTTTAACACATGCATTGGTGCGCCTCACCATCGACTGGCGGACCCCTCTCGAAAATACCAGGAGAATTCCGTATAGTTTCGCACGACTGATGTATCCTGTTTCTTAGATCTCCTTCATTCAGAACTGGAGTTATGTATACTAGCGATTTTACGTGCCCCCAAGGAAAGAAATCAATTGGATTGAGATCGGGCGACCTGGGTGGCCAAGGTTGAGGTCCTCCACGCCCGATCCATCGATCGGCATAATTTTCATCTAAATACTGTTGTGCAACTAAACTAAAGTGTGGAGGAGCACCATCATGCATAAGCCAAATTCGAGCTCTTTCTCCTATTGGGACATCTTCTAATAGTTCGGGTAAAACATACTCCAGAAATTGCCGATAATTGTCGTCATTAAGTCTGGGAGGCAGAAAATATGGCCCAATAAGAAAATTGCCAACAATTCCCACCTAAACATTTACTGAAAATTGCTCTTGAAAATTATTTTCAACTATAGCGTGTGGGTTATCTTCTGCCCAAATGTGATTATTGTGACAATTTATTATGGCATTTCGGGAAAAACATGCCTCATCCGTAAACAATACCTTCGATAAAAACCTCACATTTCTCACTAGCTTATTTTGTATCCAAGTACTAAAGGCTACTCTCTGGGGAAAATCTCGCGGTAAAAGGGCTTGCACACGCTGTATGTGATATGGATAAAGTTGCCGTTCCTGTAAAATTTGCCATACCAAAACATGTGTAAAATTTAACTCAGCGGCAATTTTTCGTGTACTTGTTGCAGGATTTTCTCCTATAATATTAAGAACAGCTTCCTCTAATTGAACTGTCCTTACTGTTCTGGGTCTTCCTACAAGGGCATTTAATCTTCTAAAACTACCTGTCTCACTAAGTCTGGGGTGAATATTAGTAAAAGTTTGTTTGTTAGGCACACGACGTTTAGGAAATCTTTCTTGATACATTAGTCTTGCTGCACGAGCGCTACCATTAGCCATTCCATACACAAAATGCAATCTGCCATTTCAGCGTTTGTAAATTCAACCATTTTAACAAAAACAAAACTGAAAAATCTCTTATTTAAGTTGACAAAGTGCAAAAATAAAAATTTGTAGAAAGTTTTGATAACTAAACTGTCATAATTGTTGATTTTATTATTTTTATTGTTTGTCAAAGCCGACTTTGTTATTTTTGGCTTAAGGACGCTGCCAACTTACCATTTGCAAATTATCCAATATTAACAATGCATTATTTTATTTTTCTCAAGATATCTTCTAAGCCGTAAGAGATAGTAAAAAACTTTAAGATAAGTAAATGTTAGAAAATAAAATGACAAATTAGATTTTGTTCTTAAAATAAGTCAGTGACGTCGTATTAAGTAAATTGGACGGGCGTAAAGTGGTCATGACCACAAAAAAACGAGGACCCTGTAGATTAATTTAAATATTAATAATGTTACTTCGTAGATACTGGTAAATTTATTATTTGTGCAAAATTTGAATTAATTATTCCTAAACATTCCAAAGGAATATTAAGAAAACCAAAAAAAAATGAAAACTTTAGCACTCTGTATATCAAAAACCAAGCATTTTAGGATATACGTTTATATGAACTTTTTATCTTAAAATTATACAAGGAATTATCCCTTAAAGTTTGTCTACGTACTTAATTAACACCCTGTATACAGGGTGTTTCAATAAAAACTCCCCGGCGAATTATTTCGAAAACTAAAAGCGACATGTAAATTCTGTAAACGCCCGTTTTTCGCCTCTATGATTGGCTTAACAACTGTGTAAAAAATGTGTTTCAATAATACAAGATGTAGGTGGAGCCACGGTGCAAAGAATTTTTTCGATGACAGGAACTTTTAAATGTTGTGGTTCTTAAAGATAATTAATTTTTGATCAAATTATGTTTCATAAAAAATTTTGATAAATCCAACACGAACGGAGATATTTGGGGTTAAGTTTTTTTTTTTTAATAATTTTAAAGAGTATTTTAATTATAAATATTTTTAATATCCCTTAGCAGATTTTAATTTAATTTTGGTAATGATAATTTTAGTGATAAAACGCTCGTGTATGTAGCGCTAAATTATTACGTCCAGTGACGCCACTGAGTTTTTGGTAATTTTTATATTTTTTTCGGATTAAGTAACTAAAAATATCCTTTTCTCGTCTGTTAAATTGTTTTCATATCTTGCTTCGTTTTCGAGAAATAAAAATAAAAACAATTAAAAAAAAAATAAAAATCATTAAATAATTAAGTAATATGTTGTATTTTTTGTTGTTTAAAAGCAAAGTTAAAACATTAAAGCATAATAAAATAAAATTAAAAGATGTTTTAAATTTTATGAAAGAACCGATGAGAAATTATACAAAATGATTAATGAAAATTAGAACAATACCAAAAACTACTTAATGGGGTCGAATGAGGTGTTCAAAATTATTGCCGTTTTCATACACATACATAGCAAGATATGAAAATAATTTAACAGACAAGAGAAGGATATTTTCAGTTGCCTAATCCGAAAAAAATATAAAAATTACCAAAAACTCAGTGGCGTCTTATTTTTTGTCAATATTATTTGTTAAGGCTGAGACGTCACTGGGCGTAATAATTTAGCGCTACACGAGCGTTTTATGACTAAAATTATCATTATCTAAATTAAATTAAAATCTGCTAAAGGATATTAAAAATATTTATAATTAAAATACTCGTTAAAATTATTTGAAAAAAAAACTTAACCCCAAATATCTCCGTTCATGTTGGATTTATCAAAATTTTTTATGGGAATTTGATCAAAAATTAATTATCTTTAAGAACCACAACATTTAAAAGTTCCTGTCATCGAAAAAATGCTTTGTACCGTGGCGCCACCTACATCTTGTATTACTAAAACACATTTTTTACACAGTTGTGAAGCTAATCATAGAGGCTAAAAACGGGCGTTTACAGAATTTACATGTCGCTTTTAGTTTTCGAAGTAATTCGCCTGGGATTTTTTATTGAAACACCCTGTATATCTTCGAAGTAGTAACTTTAAAAAAATAGACAAACGGCAAAGTATGAAAAGAAACTATTTTATAAGATGTTGAAAATGACCTCCACCAACTGTTCTGCAGTAGCTCAATCAATCTGAAAATTCCTATTGTACATTTTGTACTACTTGTGGAGAAATTACTCGTCGAATGAAATTACATTTTTGATGTAGCCCCACAAAAAAAAGTGCAGTGGATTAAGATCGGGCGATCTGGGTGGCCACTCTGTTGATCCCCGTTACCTATCCACCGCTCCGGAAAAATTGAATTTAAGTCAAATATATGTAGTTTTGTCTATTAACTTGACCATTTAAACAAAACGTAGCTTGATCTGAAAAACGTCTTTGGACAATTCTTGCGTGATTATCTGTTACTGGTTTGTAAGGGTAAAACTCTTTAAAAAAATAGATGCGGTGGCTTGGTGAGTATCGTAGACACGCCCAAGTTGTGTGCTTATGCTATGAGAATCTTTATGTGGTGAAGTACGGGAAGTTCTTCACTTAATTGCTACCCTAGACACCATGGAATGGCTAATAGGCGGGCGATTAGGGTATTTTTTTTATTGAACATATGACCCTATGGCTTCTACTTTTATTTCCATAACCCAACATAATATTTCTATGAGTTCCTCTTCAGCAAGGCGCACTTTGTATGTAATATCAGCAGGTCAAAATTCTAATTTGATTACCATTCACTGACATTTTTGACATCTCATACTTAAATAGCCATGGGCCAATATAATTACTTCCGATCGTGTCCAAGGTTTTTGAATGGGCTTTAAAAACTCAATAAATGGTCACTTTGAAAACAACAACCTCTTTTTCCAAAAACAGTTCGGCTTAAGAAACAAAAATCAACAACTCTTGCTATAAACTGCCTAGTCAACTTTATACAGGATAGTTTTGAAAGGGGGCTAGATATATTTGCCTTCTGTCTAGACCTGACCAAGACTTTTGGCTGTGTTGGGCACGATATCCTCCAAAAACTCCTATAGTATAACATTAGTGATAGTGCGACAAACGTCCTGAAGTCTTACTTGTCAGATCGCTTCCAATATGTATACTACAAACAGGAAACCTCTGGCCTTTGGAGGATTGGATGCGGAGTCCCACAGAGTTAAGTGCTGGGCTCTGTGTTATTCCTCATTTACTACATAATTGACTAGCTCTTCTCAATTTCATAATACAGTTATTACAAATATCCTCGGTAACATAACATAATGGTTTCTGGCTAATAAACTCTGGCTCAACGTACATTTTTCTCTACGCCAAAGTGGCGATCACTTACAAATCGATACCAATGATGAGGTCGTCTTCCTGGGTACACTTGATACAGGGCTTGCATGGGAGGCCCATACAAAAAAACTAATTCAGGATGTATCCAAATCTATTCATCTAATAAGAGGCTTGGCTAACTGTGTTTCTAGTGAAACCTTAATGTGTGCCTACCATGTGAACTTTGGCTCCAGGGCCTATGTTCTATTGGGTTGGGGACATTATACATTCCAGTAGGGTTTTCGCACTACAAAGGAAACATCATAATAATATTTAATATTGGATATCGCGATAACTGCAGACAGCAGTTGCCTATATATTCTTCAGTATCTTATGTTCGTGAAGCAAAATATTTACCTTTACCATAATCATCGGTTTTTCCACGACCATAACACGCGATACAAGGTCGTGCGACATGAATACCACATACTTTCGAGAGCTATGGGTGGAACAAACTACTTTGGCATACCTTTTTTTAACGCGCTTCCCCGCAATATCAGAGACATGAATGAAAAAGCATTTAAGAATGTTGTTAGGAAATACCTACTGAGGCATGCCTTCTACTCCAGCGAGGAGTTCTACCTCAGCCGCAGCTTTAATTTCGACCTTCCCACTTAACCTCTTTGTTTTTTTTTTATCACAGCGCCTTTATCTGGGATCTATCTTGTCGCTACTACGGGTTTTTAATGTGTAAAAGTTTTATTTTTTTTAATGTAAATTTTATACTTTTTACTCATAGTATTTGTCCTATACTATTTTCCTCTTTTTATTGACATGTAAAAACACTGTATGAATGCTATTATGAATAAAAATGAATATGAATATGAATAGCAACTTTTCAATGCCTTCAAGATTGTGACTTAAGTCGAGAAACATATTAATGGTGCATACCAGTTCATAGAAAATGCCTAGAATTGATTGTAGAATGTAAAATATACAATATGATTCATTAAAAAAATTAAAGCTGATACACGTAACATTTTTATGATCCACCCTGTATAATATCTATTCTAAAATAAGTGTACCTATTTCAAAAAAATTAATTTAACGAGGCCGGACGATTCTTGATTAAGTTGGCGGTACTCTGTATAAAAAGCTGATCCGTTTCTTGATCATAACGCTGTATTTATATGTTTATATAAATTTAAAAAAAAAAATATTCCTTAGATCTCCCAAAAGGGCGAGAAGTCCTTCACCCGTGAAAAATATCATTAAAGAGAGGGAGCCTCCTAAGGAAAAAGAGTCAAAAGATTCCAGGGAAAAAGATAGAGAAAAGGAGAAAAAATCGAAAAAACACAAAGTAAGTTAAAATAGTTATTTGTGTAACTAGTGTAAAAAAAGTATATATTTGTTGCATGATGCATGAAGTTTGCAGCTCGAGAAGAAGTCGAGAGCTGCAGTCATGCAACAAATATGCTTTTTCCACATGTTGCACACAAAAATTTTTCTACGATCGAATTTACTTTTTTTTTGTTCAAATTTTATTGAATATTTTACAATACAAGAAATATTGCTAATTCTTGACAATAACACATACGTTTTAAACTAACGTTAATTTTAAAAAACTAGTTAGGTATTAGGTATTCACATAAGTAACTATGGTTATTCTTTCGTTAGTAACAAGGTTAACTGTCAAGACGCCATCCATAGGTCGAACAATAAACGTTTTGAGGAATATTTAATGTTACCTAAGTACTTATGGTTACCATGTTTATACGTATACAGGGATGAGATAAATTATGGAAACAATTCAATATCTCGAAAATTGAAAAAGCAACCTTAAAACCCTCGGACACCTAAATTTAATTTTACTTTTGCGCAGACTATAAAATTATTTTGAATTATACAGGACCACTCACAAAAGCTCTACAACTGTCAACTTTGTTTTTTTGGCTGTTTTGGATTGTCTGCACAATTTTAGCCAAATTTCGTATAACATAACATATGACTAAAATTGACAGTTTTAGAGATATTTATAGAAGAATTACAAATTTGATACATTAAAGAAATGTAAAATAAAATGACTTAAGTGAAGGAAAAGTTGTATATTCTACCTTATATTTTAATGAATTAAAATTAGACATTTAAAATGTCAAATTTATCAAACAATTGAAAAATATATTAATTCAAGCAACATCGCCAAACAGAACTAAATATTAAACAGAACTACTACTTTAGGAACTGTTGAAAATCGCCACCATTTACAGCTCTGCAGTGCCATAGTCGGTCAACAAATTCCTGTTGCACGTTATTAACTACATCTGGTTAAATACTTCTTATCACATTACGAATTCTATCTTTAAGATTTTCGACTGTATCGGGCTTATTTTTGTACACGATGCCTTTAATATATCCCCAAAGAAAAAAATCTAAGGGATTTAAGTCCGGCGACCTTGGTGGCCACTCTATTGCGCCACGTCTCCCTATCCATCGCCCTTGAAAAGTATTATCTAAATATCTTCTGACGTTAGCCGCATAATGGGGCGGTGCGCCGTCTTGTTGATACCACAGATGTTCAATTGGGAGGTCAGGATCGTTTGGATTAGGATATAAAGTAGCCAATGCTGGGATTAGACTATCTTCTAAAAACTCGAGGTACAGCTGCCCTCTTAGTGATGCATTAAAAAAATATGGACCTATAACTTTATTATCAACAATACCAGCCCAAACGTTCACACTTTGACGATACTGTGAATGACTTTCCCTGTACCAGTGAGGGTTTTCTCTCGCCCAATATCTAAAATTATGTTTATTGACTTCACCGCTGAGACAAAATGTGGCTTCATCCGAGAAACAGATCCTTTTAACAAAAAATCTATTATTATTACACATGTCCGTCATTATTTCGCAGAGTTCATTTCTGCGATGTGGATCATCATCCAATAAATCTTGAACGAATTGTAATTTATTAGGGTGAAACTTTTCTTTTTTCAAAATCTTTGCCACCGTTGTTCTGTGTACATCGTTATCACATGCCGCTTGGGTCGTCGAAGAATGTGGATTTTCCTCATAGGTTAACAGAAGATCTAACCTTTTTTCATCTGAAATCGTAAGGCGACCTTTTCCAGTAAGATCATTCACACTGCCAGTATCCCTCCATTTTCTTTCAATTTTGCTCACTGCTAATTTACTTATGCGTTCCCTATGGGGATATTTGTTATTAAACATTTCACGAACTTCCTGTTGTGTCCTAGTCTTATCACCAGTACCAAGCATTATTAAAATTTCCATTCTTTCCTTTTCGGTTAAACGCATAGCCAATACTTGTATCCAAAAGAATAGAAATATTTTATTGGCAACTATTGACAGTGACACACTCATTAGAACTAGGTGTTGATACCTCCTAACACAATTGCGTAAAGGTATGTGTTTATAATCAAATTATTAAGGCGATATGGCAAAGGTTATTATGTTTTATGAATATTTAAATATCTCTAAAACTGTCAATTTTAGTCATATGTTATGTTATACGAAATTTGGCTAGAATTGTGCAGAAAATCCAAAACAGCCAAAAAAACTGGGGTGTTCCATTAAAAAACCAAAGTTGACAGTTGTAGAGCTTTTGTGAGTGGTCCTGTATAATTCAAAATAATTTTATAGTCTGCGCAAAAGTAAAATTAAATTTAGGTGTCCGAGGGTTTTAAGGTTGCTTTTTCAATTTTCGAGATATTGAATTGTTTCCTTAATTTATCTCATCCCTGTATACAAATTAGAAGAAAAAAATGTTACCTTTAGATTAAACTCCTAATCAATAGAGTATCAAAGTTCCGTGCGAGCAAAAATTATTTGCAACAAAGGGCTTGGATTAAAAAACGTAGGGCTTGGTTAGATCACAATGATATGGGGACGATATGTCTAACCAAATCTAGGTTAAAATTTTGTCAAATTCATATTATGACATAATATGCCAAACTAATGAGTAATAAAATAAGTAAACAAATACAAATTTATTTTTGTTGTTTACAAAATTAGCAAAGTAAGAATATATAGAAAGAAAAAGAAAAATAATTACATAAATTGCTGAAATTGGCCACCGCTATGCTCCAAGCATAAATTCACATTCTCTTCATATTTTCGAAAGTGTTGACCAGCATCTCTGGAGAAATGTTACCACATTCTTGGATAATCCTTTCTTGTAATTGTTCTAAATTTGCAAAAATTGTGTTTTAAAAATAGTGTTCTTTAAATGAGGAAAAACGAAGTAATCCATAACCGTTAAACAAGGTGATCTAGGTGGGAATTCAATGTCTTGTTTCATTCATTTCATGTTTCGGCGGCTGTATGGGCGGTTGCACCGTCCTGTTGAAAATATCCAAAACGTAGTTCGTCGTCAAGTAATTGCGCCACAAATGGATTCAAAATATTGTCTCTATACCGCTGTGCTGTAACTGTCATGGAATAAAATAGGACCAATTATTCTTCGGGAAACAGCTAACCAGACACCAATTTTTTGAGGGTGCAATATGTGGACTCTACGAAAAAATGGAGATTTTCACTACTCTACATGCGTGTATTCTAAGAATTCACATAACCGGAGAGGTGGAACCAGGCTTCATCCGAAAAAAATGTCAGGTCTAATAAATCATTTTTTTCCAATAAATTTTGGGTAATCCTGCGTCTTTCAAAATCTGCGGGGTGTATTTCTTGGAATACTTGCACTCTATAAGGAAATAAATTTAGCTGCTTCTTAAGAATAGTCCTGCATGTTCCATAAGATCTTCCTACTTCTTGTAACAGGCGTCTTATACAATTTGTTGGCGTATTTTGCATTATTTCACGAACGTTTGCAACAAGTTCTTCTGTTCTTACAGATGGTATTCCTACTCCTTTTTTGTGTTGTATAGAACCTGTTTCCCTAAACACAGCCACGGTTCTTTTCAGGCAATGATAAAAATCCCCAGCAATAAAAGCAACGTTAGGAAAATGTTCGTGAAAATCGTCCATGCACAAACCCGGATTGTATTGCCACTCACCATTTACTCTAACCCGGTTTCGAAAATACGCTTCAGCCATGAATGTTTTGTGCTGTTCCGTAAAGCCCATTGCGTGAATTGTTCAAGAAATTGGAAAATTTAGCGATGAATCAAATTACTTGTAACGACTGTCAAAGATGACGGAATAACTGATTGATTGTTAATTCAGGTAGTTACTGACACCCAACAGGTATTAAGCTCTACGGCTAAGCATTACGTCCTTAGATACAAGGCCTTCTTTGATGCAAATAATTTCTGCTCGCACGGTATTAGGTATTCACATAGGTAAGTATGGTTATTCTTTCGTTAGTAACAAGGTTAACTGTCAAGACGCCATCCATAGGTATCTATGATTATGCTTTCAAGATTTGGATTAATTAAAATTAGAATAAAAAAGTTTTCTTTTTAATATCAAACAATTAACTTTTTGAGGAATATTTAATGTTACCTAAGTAGGGTTACCATGTTTATAAATATAATAGGTATACAAATTAGAAGAACAATTTTTTACCTTTAGATTAAACTCCTAATCAATAGAGTATCAAAGTATTACTGCAAAAGGTATGTTACTTTTTACACTGATGCAAAAAAGTATGTAAAGTTAAACTTTTGCCACAGTAGATAGTGCAAAAAATAGTAACTTTTTGCACGATCGTTGAAAATTATTAGAATATAATACGTCCAACAATAACTGTCAGTCGCCGTAATAAAATACTTAGTACTACTTTATTTAGATTACCAAATTACTATACCCAAATCCGTCTTTACTATTCGCAATATATTATTTAAGGAAAAAGAAAGCAAGCATAGGGATAAAGAAAAGGACCGAGAAAAAGATAAAGATAGAGAGAGAGAAAAATCTGGCGACCACAATAAGGAACACAAAAACAAAGAAAGTAAAAGCGGCAGGGAAAGAGAAAAGGAAAACAGCAGCAGTAGTAGTATTAGTAATAGTGCATCCAGTAAAGAAAAGGAAAGAGATAGTAGTCCTATGGTCAATACTCAGTCACAAAAGGTAGAACTTTTTTGTCCATAACGGTGCACAGGCGCATTAATTTCTTGGACTACTAACACCTTTTCTACATATTATATTTCAGAAAGCTTCAATAGGATACTTAAGATTTGTCAAGTTAATCGCTGAAAACGTAATTTTAATTTTTAAAAGTGCTGAAAGACGTTTTTTTTAAACCATCAAATGTAGTTTATTTTCGTTTTCACATGAAGAACGCAAAGTATCATATAGGTACCTAAAATATAGGTTACCACATTTGACACTGTCTAAAATATAATTTTTTCTATCTAAAATACAAATGATATTTTTTCTAATTTTGTATCATAACAAATCTATTACGATACGCATTTGCGTATCGTAATGAAGCTATTTCGATACGCGTTTTTTCTTTATTTGATGTTGGTAACATTTAAATGTTTAATTTCATTGACTTGCGCGGCCTTTGTGATTTACGAGAAAACCCATTTTTCGCAGAGGAAAAATAGCTTCATAACCTACTTTTTTATTCTGTGTGGATAACAGTATCATGTATGTTGGTTGCATAAATCTATAAATCAATCTTTTGTAGATGCTTCAAGCTATCATTTTCTGCCAAATCCTATCCAAAATTCAATCTACTAACCTTCCAATGTCGATTTTAACTTCAACTTTATTTGAATTTTCCATCTTCTCTATACTAAATTGCAATGCCGTGACGTAAAATCACTTCTTTTGAAATTCGAAAAAAAAGTAGCAAAATCGCCCGAATTTCCGAACGCTCTGTATATGTACCGAATGTACAAGGATCACACAACGTATTCCGTCCAATTTTAAAACTCATATCGCTAAAATAACTTTAGAATCTCGTGGTGAAAATGGGTCAATAAATCAAAAAATGACAGTTCGGGTTTGTTCGGGGTTGTTGAAAAAACTACAAATTAGAAAAAATAGTATAACGTACGTGTTATATAAAGCAGTTTTAAGTACTTGTCCCGTTATAAAACGCATAACATGGCCGCGTGCTATAAAATGATGCTTTATAAAACGTGTACGTTAATATACTATTCTGAACTACATAAAAGTAACCTATATACAAATACCGCCCTTTGAAATTAAATAGAAATTTTCTGAAATAAAAATGACGCATTCTAAGTTAAATGTGACAAATCTAAAATACAAAGTACGGGTTTTGAAATTTAATTGACGGTTTCTGAAATATAATTGATTAATCAATATAATATAACTTATGTTTTCTGAACTACAATAATTATATATTTTATGAATACATATAATTATTGACTAATCTAAAAGACAAATAACGCTTTTTAAAATTACACTGAAGCACCACGGTTTATGAAATACAAGTGGAAAAGGTGTAGTTGTCCAACTTTGGTTAAAAAAAACTCTTTTACAAAGCCTCTAGACAGATTATAGGTATTTAGAAAAATTATAAATTAAAAATTTCCATAATTTTTCTAGGGTCTTTGGAAAAATAATTTTTTCTACGAAGATGGACAACTATGTAGTAGCCACAAAGATTAATGGCCAAATTATAAATTTTTCATTTTTAAACAGATGTCAAAATGTTTAATTTTTATGTTGTTATGTTGAACAGATGTCAAAATGTTTTTTTTTAATTTTTACTTTTATTCTATATTTTCTTTAAAAAATATTATCAAAATTACACTAATTAATTACACTTTTAGCCTGAAAAAAAGGAAAAAATAAAAGAAATAAAGGAAGAAAAACTGGACGAACCTAAACCCAAGGAAAAAGAAAAGGAAAAGAGCGAAGATAAGCCAAAACACAAACATAAAAAGAAAGACAAAGATAGGAAAGAAAAAAAGGAAAAGGAAAAAGAAGAGAAGTCTCATAAAAAGGAGAAAGAGAGAGATGTAATAAAACAAGAGAAAGAAAAGAGTTCGTTAAGTATATCCAAAGATAATACAAAAGAACTAAAGGAAAGGTAATTAAGATTTATTTTATAATTTTAATGAAAATATCTAATAACCTTTTCAAAAATGTCTTTATTTATTTATTTTGGTAAATCGTATCATTTTAGTCCCAAACTTTAAAATTGTAATTAGTAGAATATGAACTCTTTACCCGAATCAAAAAATACTTTTCTACTGTGGTAACACAAAACTTGAATTTCCTTTTATTATATACTAGCGTGTACCCGGCATGCGTTGCAACCCGCTGATATAAATACAAACCCGATATATTAGTACCCGGCATGCCACTTTCTGAAATTGCACCCGTGCGAAGCCGGGGCGGGTCGCTAGTTATACATAAAAACCTTCCCCTTGAATCACTCTATCTATTAAAAAAAAAACCGCTTCAAAATCCGTTGCGTAGTTTTAAAGATTTACGCACATAAGGGGACAGACGGGCGACAGCGACTTTGTTTTATACTATGTTAAGATTATATATATACATTGGGTAACTAGCGGACATACACTGCCCCTCTTGATGTTAATAAAATTGACACATATATTTTATAAAATATCAAAAGAGACACCTATTTTTTTAGTTGCTCATATTCACATTAAGAATATATTAATTTTAAGGTCAAATATTGACTTTGTTTCCTAAAAAATTACAGGTGTTGTGTTTGTAAAGGAGCGTCTGGTTTGTAACATATGGAAATTTTATATTACGCGTTAGTTAATAGTATATTAACGTACACGTTTTATAAAGCATCATTTTATAGCACGCGTCCATGTTAAAAAATGAGCCGCTTGCGGCGAGTTTTATAACGGGACAAGTGCTTAAAACTGCTTTATATAACACATACGTTATACTATTCCGATTGTAGTTTTTTCAATAAAAAACACATATTTAAAAAGAAAATAAATTTTGTAAATTTTTATGTCTAAATTTTATGTTGTAATACTATTTTTTATTATAGTAGCCTCTGGACAACAAAAACTATTTTGCGAACTATCATTTTTTGATTTATTGACCCATTTTCACCACGAGATTCTAAAGTTATTTTAGCGATATGAGATTTGAAATTGGACGGAATATGTTGTGTGATCATTGTACATTCGGTACATATACAGAGCGTTCGGAAATTCGGGCGATTTTGCTACTTTTTTTCGAATTTCAAAAGACATGATTTTACATCACGTCGGTTAAAATCGACATTGGAAGGTTAGTAAATTGAATTTTGGATAGGATTTGGCAGAAAATGATAGGTTGACGATTGATTTATAGATTTAGGCAACCAACATACATGACTGTTATCCACACAGAATAAAAAAGTAGGTTATCAAGCTATTTTTCCTTTGCGAAAAATGGGTTTTCTCGTAAATCACAATGACCGCACAAGTCAATGAAATAAAACATTTAAATGTTACCAACATCAAATAAAGAAAAAACGCGTATCGAAATAGCTTCATTACGATACGCAAAACCGTATACAATTTAAAAACCATAATCATAATACACGTCATAAAAATGAAATAACCATAAAACCTAAAATAAATAAGTCCATAGGACAAAAAAATTTCAAATACTTATGTTTTTATTTAAACGATTATTTACCAACAAAAATTAAAAAAATTATTTCATTATAGTTATTAATGATACTAGTTCGATATAAACACTATTAATTTAAACCACTCGGCTGACGCCTCGTGGTTTAACGTTGTACACGTTTCATCAACAAAGTTCATATCGAACGTGTATCATTCAAAATTTCATCTACGACAGTGCAAATAGATTTTATTCGTCTAAATTTTATTGATATCAGATAACGTTTTTAAAATTTTCAGGTGTCCATATTAGTCGATATCATGGTAACCGCATTTTTGATTGTTTCAATTTTGATTTTGACAACGTCATTATTATTGCCGTCTAATTTTCTATTGTTTGTTCGGGTTTGCAAAGTGTTGGCCAAAAATAATTTAAATATGGGAGATTCTGAATCCGAAAGTGTCCCTTCGGATGTTTACAATAAATAAATGCAATCCGTTTTTCTAAGTAATAATAACAAATAAATAGTTTGCACCGACTTTCTTTTTGTATCTTAACATTTGGATGTTATTATGAATTCATAATGCCACTGAGTGCTATTATGAAGGTCATAATGACATCTAAATGATAATGCTAAATAATGGCACTGTCGTGGAATAAAAAAATTTAAAGTCGAAATAAAAACATGGATATTAAAAACAGACAATTTGAAAATATTGTTAGAAATTGTTTAATTAATTAATATTGTTCTGAATAAATTTATTATAGGTAATATATTTCTTCAAAAAAGCTGCGTTTATACTATAAATTAACATTTTTACTTTAAAACTTGATTTTTAATGCATATTTATGATTTATGATTTTACATACTAAAACAAAAACTAAGACTTGCCCCTAACAAGCTCAGCTTCAGGGGATTGAAGAATAAGTTTTTTGAAGACAACATTAACATATTTATTATATTTTTAAATTTTAAATAAACTTATTATTATTAACCCGAGTTTCAAACCGGTCGAAGACGCAACTGTTTGGTGACGTTACCCGGGTACGGAAATATACCTCAACGATTAGGTTCGAATTAAGCACACCCTGTACATTTTTTATTATTACAGAGAAAAGACGGACAACTTATTCGGTTGCAGTCCAAAGAGCGAGCCTCCTAGTCCGCCACCAATAGAAATAATACCTGAGAAAACCGCTTCAGTACCTATTATTGACGATGAGTCATCGAATGGGTCGAAACTCAGTAGTAGGGAGTCTAGTCCGGCGCCAGAGTTACCTCCTACAGCACCGCCTCCGCCAAAAGTAAGTCTTGACTGTATTTGGCCGAGTTAAAAAATACATTGCCCCGGCATGCAATTTTCAATTTATTATCAGACATAGCTATAGCTACGTGGTGATATCAAAATTACTTTTTATATTTAAACCCCTAAATCCTGATATTAAAACACATTGAAGACAAATATTTTGAAATGTTGCTTAATATTCACAATTTGTATTTTGAAATATATGACCCGCCAGTAGGGCTGTGCGATTACCGAAAAAGATAATCGATTAATAATCGATTATTTCCTATTATTTCCGGTTAATCGAAAATAGTTAGTTATATCCGATTAATCGAAAATAATCGATCAATCAAAAATAATTGATTAATCGCAAATCAAAAATAATCCATTAATCGAAAATAATCGGTTATTTCCGATTAATCGAAAATAACCGATTAATTGAAAATAATCGATTAATCGAGAATAATAGATTATTTCTGATTAATCGAAAATAGTCGATTAATCGCAAATTAAAAATAATCCATTAGGTAATCGAAAATAATCGATTATTTCTGATTAATCGAAAATAACCGATTAATTGAAAATAATCGATTAATCTAGAATAATAGATTATTTCTGATTAATCGAAGATAATCGATTGATTTAATCAAAATAAATCAAAAACTCGATTTAAATATTAGATCGATTAATAAAAAAATCGTAAAATTTTTTTTTTTTGAATAATCGATTAATCGAAAAATATTTTTTTTTCGATTAATCAAAAAGTATTTTTTTTTCGATTCATCGAAAAATAGTTTTTTTTTTCGATTAATAATCGATTAATCGATAAAAAAATTATCTCTAATCGAATAATCGATTGATCGATTAGTCGATTAATTGATTTTCTTGCACACCCTACCCGCTAGTACCTACTGTTTTATCAGTATTTTGTCCGGCCGGTGCTATTCTCCCCAGAGCAGATCACTGGGCGGCGCAAGCAGACTAGGCGAGCGACAACGCATGAAAAAAAAAACTATTTTATAAGTTGTTGAAAATATCTTCCATCAACTGACCTGCAGTGGATCAATCGATCTAAAAATTTTGTACCACTTGTGAAGAGATTTCTCGTATCACTTGTCGAATATACTCCCCAAGCGTATCTACCTTGTGGGGCTTAGATTTATGAACTAAAAAAGTGGGTCCACAAAAAAATTTAGCAGGTTGAGATCGGGCGATCTAGGTGGCCATCCTATAGGTCTATATAGACAATTAAACAAATATGTATGGTTTGTTTATTGGACGAGCTATGTCTTAAAAAAAATTAACATGGTCAATATTTTTTAGTCCTCTTCGTCATCCCCCGTGCAAGAATCGCCCAGGAAGATGCCTCAAGAAGAAGCACTTGGTAAAAAGGGGCGTGATATGTCCGCCATAACTAACAGTAAGAAGAAAGATAAAAAGGAACGCAAGAAAGAGAAAAAGAGTGAGAAAGATCATGAGAAAAAGAGGAAAAGAAAAGTTGAAGCTGAGACACAGGTAAAGTTGGCTTTTTCTTTAGTTGAAAATCACCGAGTAATAAAAACAACCATAATAAACTTATGTCATGTTACCCTGTATAAGAAAATGGCATAAACAAAGTGACACCAATGTTATGGTCCTTGACAACGACTGACAGATTGGACTGGACGATATTAAGATTATTGCCACAAAAATATATAAATAACTTTAATAAAATTTGGGGATAATCAGTATGGTTTCCGCAAATCTAGAGATACTGAACTATGGATTTTATTACTAATATTTAATTAAATCTAGATAACAAAGAAAAAAGGGGCATTTTATCTCTAGACTTGGATAAAGCTTTTGATACCCACTGATATATTAATAATTAAATTATTTTATATGGGCATAAGAGGAAACATTTATCGTTGATTTGAAAGTTATATTAAAATTAGGAAACGATGCGTTAAAATAGGAAGTAATATTAGTTCCTATCAAAAAATTACTTTCAAACTTTTTTCTGTTGACAACATAATATGTATTTCTAAAACTTAGTTTTTCATATTTTTTTTTCCAAAATTTGTTTTAGAAAAAATCATTTTATTAAAAATGGCCTTGTTTACTACATTTCTTTTTTATTATAATAAAGAGTCAATTAATTTATAAAGTCTATACCACTACTCGTCCAACACAGTTTCCTTTTTATTTGATATTATTGCTCCTCGTATGTGGTTGTAGCTGTAGCTCTGGGAAGACACCGTGCGACCTTATTGGCTAAGCTAAAAATAGAAATATAAGGTAGGGTGGGAAAAAACATTCCACGTGAATTTTAAGACCCTAAACCATGCACCTGCCGAGTTTTGGCCTAAATTTTTTATCTAATTAGAACTAAAGTTAACATGGGATGAAAAAAGTTAAGTTAAAAAAATGGACTATATATTAAAACTTTGTTTAATTAAAAAAAAATACCAATTTTATGCACAAGTAACAACTGATGCTTTAAAATTCCTAATAAAAATTGGTTGTGTAATAATTTTTAGACCCGTACTGAATCGTTTTCTAATGACAATTTTGTCAGAAATGTCAACATCTTTATAAAGCATTTTAATACTCAAAATATTTTTTTTTTTATTTGTTTTATAAAGTGTTAACATAGTTGAATCATTTAAGTTCAGTATTTATATTGTATTTATGATTTAGGTAAATTAAAAAAAAATACCAACATATAAATTTTATAGCATGATCGTGATACAGGTTCATTAAAAAGCCGTCACCTACCTTGTCATGCTGGAAATAGTTATTTTTTTATTTTTGCCGTATACTTTTATAAGTACATGGTGGCAATTGTTGATAGACGTCGGAAAGTCAAGCAAAATGTATATGATAACCTGAGAAAAATATTCAGTCATAAAAGCCTGTTTTAAATAGCTTAAATAGTACAAAAACTAATCGTAAGGCTTTTACGATTTTTCATAAACAAAGATGTACGTAAAAATTTTCGAATTAAAAAAAAAATATCTGAACCATGCTAATTAGACTTTCTAATTTTTGTTTATAGGTTGAAGTGGCGGAGCCACCTGCTAAAGTAGAGAAAAAAGCTGAAGATACGAATAATAATTCCGATGATGAACGAAAAGTGTCGAGCACAGAAGACGCTAATCTTATTCCCTATAAAGATGACGTAAGGAATTCGAACCAAATTAAAATAAGAGTTGATTGCCTACATCTATTAATTATTTAATGGGAAGAAATAGTCCATGCTTAATGTGGAGTCTTCCTCCACAAAATTTAATAGAATAAAAATTCTTTGTTCAAAGGTCTCTACATGTTTCGAACGTAGAAACGTTCATCATCAGGAGACAGAAAAATATATTGCTGATGGTTTTAGCAGAAGAGAAAATGATAAGTGGCATAAAACCTTAATGGAGCTTTTATGGCATCAATAGTGGCATAAAACCTTCATGTAGCTTTTATGGCATTAATTTTTATGTGGAGACATGTAGAGACCTTTGAACAAAGGATTTTTATTCTATTAAATTTTGTAGAGGAAGACTTTTAGTTTTTTTCTATTCTATTTATTATTTTATTTGTTTTTACATACTTCTCTACACTGCAAACTCAACAGATCATGAGTAGTTGCGTTTGTGTCGATTTTGTAGAATCCTTTTGCAACTACAGATAGATTATAAAAAAATTATTACCTGGTCGGACCTTGTCTTCATATTGGTACTTAACACAACGTTTCGGTTAGTTAATATCTCTAACCCTTTTCAAGTATAAACTAAAGTATAATTCTATAGCTACTGTCTTAAACAGGCAGGCATTTCTTATGCCTTATACCTTATGTTAAGGAAATTTCTGATTACAAAAGTAAAATTATGCAATAATGAAAACACAAAAAATTGCATCTGTTGAATCCCTTGCGAGTGTGGCGAATCGTACATTGGAGAAATAAAAAGACCCCTTCCCCTGCGAATTAAAGAACATTTGAAACATACCCAAAGATGTGAATTCGAAATCAGGTATAGGTTGGTCAAAAGAAAGTTATTCGAACTTTTTATTCAAAGTTGGAAACTATGATAGGCCCAAGAGATGGTCCAAAATAGTAGGTATTTGGCTTGTAAATCGACTTGATAGTTAGGTCTAAGGAAAGTCAGTTATAAACATCAAATTAGGTTATTTTTTACCTTAGATTGGGCCATAAAACCTAAAAATCTTAGGTCCATAAATGAACAATAAATTATTTCGCTTTGTCTTTAATATACAGGGTGGCCCATTAGTGCGAGGAAGTCCAATATATCAGTTGTCAACAGAAATAGCAACAAATATTAGACATGAAAGCTATATGATGCGTAGAGACGCATATTTTAAAAATATTTTGAGATATACAGGGTGACCCAAAAAAGCAGAGCGGCAAAAAGGTAAGTTTTTTTAAATGGCAACCCACATTTTTTTTAGGGAATTAAATTTAGCATATATTAGAGTATCCTAATTTGGTGTACGTTGCGGCGTTGCCAAGCTATATATAATTTACTAAAAAATCCAAGAAAAACCACCTAATCAAAACTCCTATAAAAAAAATGAACCGATTTGATTTTTTAATACATGGTTACGGTTTTGGATACCTGAGGGATGGTAGATTAATCTTATTAAGGAAATCTGACCATAATTTATACAGGGTATTTTTTACAGATGTGCCAATATTGCTATATTTAAAGTATCAAATCTTCATTTTTTTAAATGGGACACTCTGTATAATAATGGGTCATGTTGTTAAGTATTTTATGCCCTATAAATTTGCAATTATAACTCATATCCTAAAATCTACCGTTTTGTCACAATTTTGAATTTTATTTGAAAATGCAAAAATAGCATAATTTTTTTTCTTGGTAGGCCATGATTCAAACAAAAGTGGATATTACCACATGTCAAAATAATGCTTTAAAAATACCGTGGTTAATATTAAGTTTCTAATTTGAAATATAGACGCGTTATTAGGAAATTATAATGAATTTTTTTACGTTTATTAGCGACTAGGCTTTATTATGAGCTTTAAAAGTAGGAAATGACAATATAACTACCATTTCAAATAATTTATTAACATTATAACAACATAACATAACAAAGGACAAAAAAAACAGAAAAAAAAGTTAGGAACACAATAACAAATTAATATACACACACACACACACACACACGTGTGTGTCTGTAAATATTTTAAAGTATGCTTCTATACGTTCTTCAAAAGATCGACTGACTTCGTTTAGCATATTGTTGTCAATGTTTATAAAAACTTCCGTTATACGATGTTTCATATCTTCCTTAGTCGTCGGAGCAATTTTATATACTTGTTCTTTCACATAACCCCATAAGAAGAAGTCCATTTTAGTCATATCTGGAGATCGAGGGGGCCACTGAAATGGTCCACCTCTTCCTACCCACCTATTAGGAAAAGCGTTGTTTAGATGCTCATGGATTACTACTGTATGATGAACTGGAGCTCCATCATGTAAATACCACATTCTTTCTTTAATGTAATTTGGTAAAGCATTGGTTAGACGTGGTAACTCATTTTGAACGAACTGCAGATATACTTGACCAGTTACTCTCTCCTCAAAAAAGTAGGGCCCAATAACGTAAGTTCCAACGATACCACCCCACACATTTAAAGACCATCTTGTTTGGCTATGGGTTCTAATAAAATGTGGATTTATTGATGAATAGTAATGAAAATTGTGACGATTAACATTTCCATTTTTGTGAAAAGAGGCTTCATCAGTAAATAACACATAATTAAAAAATAATCTTTCCTGTTGAATTTTTCGTTGGGCCCATTCGCAAAAAACTACTCTTGCACCAAAATCCTGGTCATTTAACTCCTGCATAAGCTGAATGTGATACGGGTGCATTTTTTGATCATGTAAAACTCTCTGAATTGTTTGCCGTGTTATATTAGCTTCATTTGCAATGACCCGATCGGAAGTATGCGGATTTTCTGTAACTTTAAGCAAAACGGTTAATTGATTTTCTTCTGTATTGGCCGTTTTGCTTCTCTCAGTATTTTCGTAATCCACTTTCCCGGTCCGAATAAAACGTTCCAACAATTTTTCAAACGCTTTTTTTCTTGGTTGTCTTCTTTCTGGAAAGGACTCATAATAAAGCCTAGTGGCTAATAAACAGTTCTTGTCACTGGCGCCTAATATAAAAACCATTTTAACAAGTTCTTCTTTTAAAAAATTCATTATAATTTCTTGATAACGCGTCAATATTACAAATTAGAAACTTAATATAAACCACGGTATTTTTAAAGCATTATTTTGACATGTGGTAATATCCACTTTTGTTTGAATCATGGCCTACCAAGAAAAAAAATTATGCTATTTTTGCATTTTCAAATAAAATTCAAAATTGTGACAAAACGGTAGATTTTAGGACATGAGTTATAGTTGCAAATTTATAGGGCATAAAATACTTAACAACATGACCCATTATTATACAGAGTGTCCCATTTAAAAAAATGAAGATTTGATACTTTAAATATAGCAATATTGGCACATCTGTAAAAAATACCCTGTATAAATTATGGTCAGATTTCCTTAATAATATCAATCTACCGTCCCTCAGGTATCCAAAACCGTAACCATGTATTAAAAAATCAAATCGATTCATTTTTTTTAAAGGAGTTTTGATTAGGTGGTTTATCTTGGATTTTTTAGTAAATTATATATAGCTTGGCAACGCCGCAACGTACACCAAATTAGGATACTCTAATATATGCTAAATTTCATGCTGCATTTAATTCCCCCAAAAAAAATGGTGGTTGCCATTTAAAAAAACTTACCTTTTTGCCGCTCTGCTTTTTTGGGTCACCCTGTATATCTCAAAATATTTTTAAAATATGCGTCTCTACGCATCATATAGCTTTCATGTCTAATATTTGTTGCTATTTCTGTTGACAACTGATATATTGGACTTCCTCGCACTAATGGGCCACCCTGTATCTTTGTGGTCAGGTTACAATGTGTATAGTGATAACTGAAATATTGTCTTTATATTCAAACATTCCTCTTCTTTCGGAAATCATGACCTTTAGGAAAAATGTTTTATTGGCGCCATATTTTTTTAGCATGGTGTATTATCTTAAAATAATATTTAAATTACTTGTAACACTAAAACAAAAACAAATATATTACAGAAACCGATCACATAAACGAGTTAACTTATTTGTACAAGCACAAAATATTGGCTATATTTTAAATTTTTTGTTGTTTGTATTTTCAATTTTAATTTACTTTATTTTTTTTTAATTAAATGTATTTTTTTTTGAGGGCGCGGTTAGTCTATACCAAAATTTTTCACCTCACAACGATGAAATAGTTATTTTTATAAAATCTATATACTGCCACTTCATTTTAAAAGTCAACAGCGTCTGATATGACATGATCTGATTTAAGAAAACTCCTGCCTCCTGAGCTTTGATAAAAATAAGAACAACATATTTTCATCTTCTTATAAAATTGTGGTTATGGTTTTCTATAAACTTCATAGTCCATAACAGGCCCAACATAGGCCCACAAAGGTTAAATACAGGTAAAAAAACACCTCTTAATTACCACGTAGAAGACTACTTGGCCTTGTCTATGAAGCCCACTAGGTAATTAAGTGGTTTATATTACTCTCTTCTGACAGCAGGATATGGGTCCTACGAGAATAACGTTGTTTCCTGTGTTGACTGACTCTTTTTATTTAAACAAATTTGTAAAGACACAGCTCTCCGTACTTCGTTGAAAATTAAATGGATTTAGTTTTGATTTTATAAAATAAAATATTCAATACATATTCAAATTTAAGTGGGTTTCTGTCCCAGGACAATTGTTTGTTGGGTCTTTTATAAGGGAAATATCCTAATAATAACTTCAAAAATTGGATACCCAGTACATTCTCATGTAACCATATTAATTTTCAACCTATTAATTTTTAGGGTGAAGCATATATGAGCATGCTTCGAGAACTTCAACACAAAATAATGGGACTTAAAGACAACTCGGACCTTCAAAAAGTAGTGCAACTTATTGCGGAAACTGGTCGATACGAGGTTTCCGCTCACACGTTCGATTTTGACTTGTGTCTGTTAGAGAGGTCGACTGTCATGCAGTTGCAGGCATTCTTTTCTTCAGTGAATTAGCTTGTAGGTATATTATAGACCAGCCGGCTGGTTGATGTACATATCTTGGTTTTAACAATACTAAGCCCGGTTTCTGGACTTGGAAAATTGTTGCATTTCGGAAAAATGTTAAATTTTGTTTGTTTACTTGGGTGTATTTTATACAAAAGTTATAATATATCAATGCGATCCGTGAGAATAAATGGCTTTTTTAAAGTCGCACGTCTCATCGTTTATATACGCTCATTAAAATACTCCAAGAGACTCGGGTTATCTCAGGAAAAAAACTCCGATTAGAATTTCCGAAATGAAACGTCTGAGAAATTTTAATCAAGCTCGACTTTTGTACTCCCTTAAAATTTAGCATAAGTAACGTACTAAAATTAACCGGCGATACTACGTCCGCTTCAAAGGTTTATTTAAGGGCAATGGCTACGTGCGTTAATTGGTCGATGCATAAACTAAATAAACCTAGACTTCCCACGTAAATGAAATAAAGGAAGCCTGCAATGGTGCGATGTAAATGTCTAAAAAAACAATTTGCAGCCACTCGGTAATAATTGCTACATTAGCTTCAAAGTAGTGCCTAATTTCGTATTTCTCAATTTGTTCCTAAGTAGAAGAAGGGCTGTGGCGGACAGAGAAAGAAATTGAGGGCGTTCAGTTTTTCTTAAATTTTTAAAAACGTAACGATGCATTTAACTTTTAAAATGTCTTTATTCCAAACTAACTTTTGCAGTTCATTAGATGGAAAGTGAGAACATAATATAGAAAATAATAACCATTAAAAAAATAACATTGAAAAAAAAATGGAAGTTAATCCAATTTAATTCATTAATAAAATCAATTCAAAAAAAAAAATAGTATAAATAATTTAATTTAGTAAATATCTCTTTAATGTTTTTTAAAAGTTGTCGATTTTTTAATTTTTCTGATATTTTTTGGAAGATTGTTATATTTTATTATTCCGTAATATAAAAGAGAATTTTTTCCGAAATTACTTTTTTCTGGTATAGTTTGATAATTTATACAACGTCTGGTGTTATGATCATATAACATATTATTCTCCTGAAGTGTTATGTTTGATTTCTTTTCTTTTAAAATAATAGAGTGGATTAGAATTCAAATTTTTTGATACGAAAAACGATAGATATGACAATAATCAATAAATTTTAAACGATTGCAGGTTTTCATGATAATCAGAACAGGTGTAAAAGAATACCTTTAAAGCTATGAATTTTAAATTTTTGTTCTAAACACGATAAATAGTTAATGAAAATAGTCTAATATCCATATAATTAATAAAATAGTTAATAACAAACAGATGTACCGGGTGTTCCACCTAAGGAGGTAATCGGCTATATCTCAGAATGAAATTAATAACACACAAAAAATATAGAGAAATTGCTGGAAATTATTATCAGGTTCGAAAAATGACCGCTAGGGGGCGTAAGAGAACTTTCAAAATAGAAATGCCGATTTTCTCTTGATTTTTCTTAATAAAAATATAAGCATTGTATTCTTCATAAAATTATGCAACTGTATGTTAGGAATAGTTTTTTTTTCTATTTTCAATAAAAAAGTGATGGGAGAAGGTCAAACCTTTTTTCTTTCAAACGCTGATATCTCTGCTTTGGATAAACCGATTTTATTCAACTTGGTCTTGAAAAAAACCCTTATTTTCCTCTACACGTAGATCTATTAACTATACCATATTGATTCTGATGGTGGCCACTAGATGGCATTTTCCCGTAATTCCTCAATGAATAAGGATTTTCTTTAAAAAATCAAATGTTATGATATGACCTTTTTATCATATTTTATCTTAGGCTTATAAAGGCTATTAAATAGTGGAATAAAAAATCTAGGTCCGTATTTAAAATAAAAAATTTGATGATGGTCGCTCGAATCCGAAACGTCGGATTAACAAACTAACCCCATCAGCTTGTAGAGGAGGAAAAGTTACTATAAGGAACTGAAAACCGCAACGTGATATCTTTTGTTAAACTAGAGAAATTAGCGATAATAATAATTAATATGGAAAAATAGGCCATTTTTTAAAACATTCGATTTTCTCTAGTTTAACAAAAGATATCACGTTGCGGTTTTTAGTTCCTTATAGTAAATTTTCCTTCTCTACAAGCTGATGGGGTTAGTTTTTTAATCCGACGTTTCGGATTCGAGCCACCATTATCAACTTTTTTATTTTAAATACGGACCTGGATTTTTTATTCCACTATTTAATAGCCTTTATAAGCCTAAAATAAAATATGATGAAAAAGTCATATCATAACATTTGATTTTTTTGAGAAAATCCTTATTCATTGTGGAATTACAGAAAAATGCCATCTAGTGGCCACCATCAGAATCAATATGGTATAGTTAATATATCTACGTGTAGAGGAAAATAAGGGTTTTTTTTCAAGACCAAGTTGAATAAAATCGGTTTATCCAAAGCAGAGATATCAGCGTTTGAAAGAAAAAAGGTTTGACCTTCTCCCACCACTTTATTATTGAAAATAGAAAAAAAACGATTCCTAACATAAAGTTGCATAATTTTATGAAGAATACAATACAATGCTTATATTTTTAACATATTTTTATTAAGAAAAATTAAGAGAAAATCGGCATTTCTATTTTGAAAGTTCTCTAACGCCCCCTAGCGGTCATTTTTCGAACTTGAAAATAATTTCCAGCAATTTCTCTATATTTTTTGCCAAAGTCCTCGTGTTATTTCATTCTGAGATATAGCCGATTACCTCCTTAGGTGGAACACCCGGTACACAAAAATGTTAGGCAGCAATTATGGAGAATAAATTCCTAAAGGGTCTAGCTCTTGTCCCATGGTTTTGTTACAAAACGTTTTTATTAATTTTCTAAAAATAAGGTTTCTAGTTTTGTTCCGTTTTAAATACAATTTTACCTTTATATTTTCCATTTTTTTATTCTTTTTCAATATAATAAAAAAACGTTTTGTGGATTGTTCAATATTAATAACATTTGGCCGCATTTTGTGTACATAAAACATTGTGTATTGTACATTGTGTATTAAACATTTTATGCGACATAAAATGGATTTCGGTAAAATGGCCATAAGGCTTTAATTGCTGCCAATCATGCAGAACTCAGATTAAAAATTATTCCAAACTAACACTGTATACTAGCTGTAACTATTTTATCGTCCTATTTGATCCAATAACAATAGTTTCATTAAATGATTAAACTACTTTAATTGCACTGATTTTTTTAAAAGGTTTCCACTTTTTTCAATTCCGTTTGCCTTGGACTCTTTCTGGCCTTTAAAGCGAACATGATATTAATGGAGATTTTTGCACGTTACTTAAACGCTTAAATATGTCTGCAAAAATTCAACCAAACTGCACGTCAAAAAGGGCGGTACCAATTTCAAAGCCATTTACGAGTGGTATCCTTGAAACATCACCAAGCATTTCAATTGGCTCAGAGTATCAAAGAAAGTCTTACAAAAAATTTAATATTTTTGATGTGGGGGGTTCTTACTATACCTGAAATTTCTCTTTTTTATATTATTACACCGTTTTATAGCTTGGGGTCGATATTTCGGAACCCTTTCGATAATCACGAATAATATATTTTTCAGATACACACCAATAATGTTTCTTACAACCTAGCGCAAAGTCCAAATTTGCGCTTCCAAAAAAAAAAGCACAATAGTAGCACCTTTCAGAGAAGCGAGCGATTTGTTGTGAGTTCGTTACTATGTCTCTCGGCGAGCAACAAAGTAACCTAAACTCTCGCTCGCCTGATTACCACAACCATCATAAAACGTCTGGTTGACACAATTTTTAAAGTACAGTGACTCACAGCTTAAATTATGGAGTTGCAATAAAAACTAATTTTTTCCTGCCTGAGACAAAAAAAAAATATTTAGCGGATTTTAAGTATCTTAAATATATATTTGCGAGCTTCTTGAAGTATTATTAGTTTATTTTGACAAAAAGTTATACACTTAACATCATTAACTGTTACAATACAAAATATGGATAAATATTATGTCACAGATTAAAAAATGATGCAGAGTATAAAATTGAGAAAATGAATAAGAACAAAACAACTTTATTTATTAAAAATCAACTGCTAATATTTTGTCGGTCCTCGAGTCATTGTCAATTACATATTGTAGGCGTCTAGGCATTGATTCGACTAACTTTCTTGTATATTCCGGAGATATTGTGTTCCATTCTTCCGTAATTTTGACTTTTAATTCATTTTTGTTAGATATAGGGGCACTGTTGAATTTCTTTTTTAATATTAACCATAAATTTTCAATAACATTTAGATCTGGTGATTGGGGTGGTGTTTTAACGATTCGAGGGCAGTTATAACCCGGTCTGCCGCGTGCTTAGGGTCGTTGTCTTGATAAAAGAGGTAATTGCCATTAATACCCAATTTTTCAGCACTAGCTCCAAGATGCTGTCCAAATATATCCAAATACATGTCTGTATTGGTTCATATATTATCTTCAATAAAATGTATGTTACCGACTCCAGCAGACGACATACAGCCCCATAACATTACTCCACCCCCACCGTGCTTTGGCGTAGCTTTCAAATTTTTAAAAATTTTAGTCCTTCATTTGGCTTTCTCCAAACTGAAACTTTCCCATCCGATCTAAATAAATTTATTTTAGTCTCATCAGCAAGTCCAAATCCTTGTTAATATGCTCCCGAGCAAACTGTAACCTTTTGCGCCTATTTGTTTGGCTAGTAAAGGGTTTATTTCTGCAGTTCGACCATTAAAATTATTTTTCCGCAATACTCGCCGAATTGTTTCGGGGTTACATCCATTCCCAAACTGTCTTTCCACTTCATCTCGTAGTTTTGGAGCACTTTTCTTTGTATTATTGGCGATTTTTCTAACTATCCATCTTTCTTCTCGATCGTTGAAAATCTTATTTGGAGCCACTCTCGATTTGTTCGCGACTCTATTTTCATTATTATAGCGTTCAATTATATTCTGCACAGTTGATGGACATTTATTTACCATTTTGGGTATTTTTCTTTGGCTGTGCCCATTTCTAAAGTAAAAAATGATTAACTCTCTTTCTTCAATTATTGTACTTCTACGAGCCATTGCTAAATAATTTAGTATCTTTAAATGTAACGCATTTAAATGTCGAATGTCAATAAAAAAAACACTGCAATAAGAAGCCAATGCAACGCCTGCTTCATAAGTTTTATAATGTTCTGTTGTATCTGCATCATTTACGCTGTGACATAATATTCATCCATATTTTATATTGTAACACTTAATTATGTAGGAAAGAAAGAAAAACTCAAAGTCTGCCTCCATTAAATTTTCGGAACGTAGAAACGTTCATCTTCAGGAGGGAGAATTTTTTTTATATAGTGCTGATGGTATTATGGTATTAGCAGAAGAGAAAATGGTATAAAACATTAATGGAGCTTTCATGGTATTGACATGACATATATAAGAAAATTAAGGAGAGTTAAAACATGCTGAGCATATGAAGAAAGTTAGTAAAGGAAGTCTAGACAACCAAACTAAATGAGGAAGAAAAAGGGGGGCCTTCCAGAAAGAAGGTGTCGATGATTTTCTTTTAAATTTCTATAAAATTTTTTAAAAACCTTGATTTGTCAGTGAGACAGTATAAAGATAGGAATCTTCAGTCATAGTGTCAGAGTATTTGAACGTTTGATTTTGACACTATGACCTCGACTGAAGATTCCTACCTTTATACTCACTGACATATTAAGGTTTTTAAAATTTTTTATAGCAATGATTTAAAACGACACCTTCTTTCTGGAAGGCCCCTTTTTTTCTTCCTCATTTAGTTTGGTTGTTTAGACTTCCTTTACTAACTTTCTTCACATGCTCAATGCCATAAAAGCTCCATTAAGGTTTTATACCATTTTATCTTCTGCTAATACCATCAGCACTATATAAACAAAATTCTGTCTCCTGAAGATGAACGTTTTTACGTTCGAAATATGTAGAGACCCCTAAAGAATCTATTTCTATTAAATTTTGTGGAGGAAGACTTTGAGGTTTTCTTTCTTTCCTACATTTTCAACTCCACTTTAAGTATGGACTAATTCTTCAACTTAATTATGTTTTGTGTAAAACTTTTTGTTGAAATAAGCTAATAATATCTCAAGAAGGTGACAAATATATATTTAAGATCCTTAAAGTCCGCTAAAAATAGATTGTTTAATCGTAGCAGCACTTATTTAGTTTTTATTGCAACTGCATCGTTTAAGCTGCGAGTCACTGTAGATGCTTGACACATGTCAACAATTTTGTTGACGGTATGTAAATAATATGTACCGGGTGAACAACTAAGAATGGTCGTCGGGTATATCTCGGAAACTACTAAACGTAGAAACTTGGGATAAAAAAAAGTATGATTAAAGCGGTCATGAAAAAATTCTGGAAATAATTTTTAAGTTCCGCATTTTGCCGCAAGAGGGCGTAATTGAAAAGTAAATTTTCAAATTTTACATAACTCCGAAAATTCCACATTAGGGTATATGTTTGATAACACCATTTTAAAGCTTGGATAATTATGCATCATTTTTGTCTTATGCTCATTGTCGTACCGACTTTAATAAGAGTGGGGAAAGCTGTTCAAAGTGTAAACATTTAAATCGCTGTAACTTCTAAACGATTTATCCGATTTCAGCAAATTAAAGACTGTTTGGAAGAGAAATATATGCACTTTCACCAGTCGTATTTAGTTGTCCATAATAGTTCTCAATAAAATTGCTAGAGGGCGCAATTTGTAATAATAATAGTTTTTTTGATTTTATCCCGAAAATTCAAATCATACGGTATAATTATGATACCATAATCGAAAAGAAGATGAAAATTTCTAGAAAAAATATTAAAACCGCAGCTCGATATCTTTGTTCGTTTCAGAGTTATTGCCAAAACATTAATTTGTAATACAAATTGCGCCCTCTAGCAATTTTATTTGAAACTATTGTGTACCATTGGATAAGACAATTAAAGGTACTTACCTTTCTTTTCCAAACAAGCTTAAATTGAGTGAAATCGGATAAGTCGTTTAGAAGTTACAGCGATTTTAATGTTTACACTTTCAATAGCTTTCTCCCACTCTTATCAAGTCAAAGTGAAAACATTAAAATCGCTGTAACTTCTAAACGACTTATCCGATTTCACTCAATTTAAGCTTGTTTGGAAAAGAAAGGTAAGTACCTTTAATTGTCTTATCCAATGGTACACAATAGTTTCAAATAAAATTGCTAGAGGGCGCAATTTGTATTACAAATTAATGTTTTGGCAATAACTCTGAAACGAACAAAGATATCGAGCTGCGGTTTTAATATTTTTTCTAGAAATTTTCATCTTCTTTTCGATTATGGTATCATAATTATACCGTATGATTTGAATTTTCGGGATAAAATCAAAAAAAACTATTATTATTACAAATTGCGCCCTCTAGCAATTTTATTGAGAACTATTATGGACAACTAAATACGACTGGTGAAAGTGCATATATTTCTCTTCCAAACAGTCTTTAATTTGCTGAAATCGGATAAATCGTTTAGAAGTTACAGCGATTTAAATGTTTACACTTTGAACAGCTTCCCCCACTCTTATTAAAGTCGGTACGCCAATGAGCATAAGACAAAAATGATGCATAATTATCCAAGCTTTAAAATAGTGTTATCAAACATATACCCTAATGTGGAATTTTCGGAGTTATGTAAAATTTGAAAATTTACTTTTCAATTACGCCCTCTTGCGGCAAAATGCGGAACCTGAAAATTATTTCCACAATTTTCTCATGACTGCTTTAATCATAATTTTTTTTATCCCAAGTTTCTACGTTTAGTAGTTTCCGAGATATACCCGACGACCATTCTTAGTTGTTCACCCGGTACTTATGCAATTTGTAATTTTTATTTTGCGAACAAACCCCCTTTTAAAAGTGGTGTGGCCATTTCCGAACTTCATGCACGTAAAAATTGTGGCATTTCTTTTTAATGTGCAGTTTGGAATAGAATTTTTTAGAAAAGGGCGTACACTCACAATACACCTAGGCACGGTGCTGTTGCTATATTGTTCATTTCCCATCATTTTACATCAATTTAAAGTTCTATTTCATATGAATGCTATACTTGCCCGAGATCGATGGATGTAATGCGCCAAGATGTTTTCTATCGGCAAAGCCTAATGTGTATGTGGGTACTTACGTACACCCCTTCTTTTATATCGCCATTGGACTATATTTATAAGGACTAGCCTATAATAATTTATTATTTGGTTATATATATTACTATTTTCCTCCCAGAGGTTGTTTGATGTTAAGCTGTGCATTTTTATGTGTGATATCGCATTATTTTAAAAATTAATTTAGCGGGTAAAGTTTCGTTCTTAGTCAACGAAATGATTGTATATACATAAATCAACTTTGTTTTAAATGTTGTGTGCTTTGCGTTGCTTTTTTTTAAACGTTTTAATTACTATATTAATACAAGGGTGTCTATTTTAGGTGGGAGAGATTCCGAACAAACACAATAATAAGTAATAATGTCATTTCTACGTCATAGACCAGGGCTGAAGCCTTTGCAAATGATAAAAAGTGAAAAAAAATTATAGTAGAATAAAACCCATTGGAAAAGGAAGAGAATATAACTAAAATGAAAGGAAAAATAAATTACGGGCGATCCGAGGTCGGGAAGTGGGGGGCGGTGAGTTTTTAAGGTTAGAAAACGATTTATCTCGATTTTCGGCAAAACTACAAGTCCTATGGAAAAACGTTAACTAACAAAGTTGTAGGTAATAAAAAGATCTACAACTTTTGTATTTGCACTTTTTTCACATATCCTCAAAATTTATGTGAAAAATTCAAATAACCAAGTTTTTGGTTTTTTATTTTAACTTTTACAAGAAAAATTTTTTTTTTGAGGAAATTTGGTGAAAACTTACCTTTTTATGTCCCAAAGACACTGTAATTTTTTTGATTTAAAATATTTATTTTTTCACCTGATTTTGACTTAATATCGAAAAAGCACCCTAATTTTCAATCGAAAATTCTCACGTCAAAATATCTGCTTTTTTAAAAAAGTTGGTGGGCTTTTTGTTCGTTGAAATCTCTACTTTCTGATGGTGTAAAAAAAAATATACATTACTATGGTAAATGTGATGAAATCCCCTTTAAATCCTACCTTTAATTATATTTAGAACAACTATTTTCGCATATTTTTTGCGATCTTTATGTTTTATGGATTTGTAATTTTTTTGTTTATCAATGTAACATGGAATGTTACGTTTTTCAAGTAATTAAAGTATAAATTTTAATAAATAGCTCAAAATTGTACATAATGATTAAAAAAAAAAAACAATTCGGATTCGATTTTTTTTCGTTTCTTTACATTTTTTGAGAATATTTACCATAGTAATGTATATTTTTTTTTACACCATCAGAAAGTAGAGATTTTAGCGAACAAAAAGTTCACCGACTTTTTTAAAAAAGCAGATATTTTGACGTGAGAATTTTCGATTGAAAATTAGGGTACTTTTTCGATATTAAGTCAAAATAAGGTTAAAAAATAAATATTTTAAATCAAAAAAATTACAGTGTGTTTGGGACATAAAAAAGTAAGTTTTCATCAAATTTCGTGTATATAAACATTTTTTTGTAAAAGATAAAAATAAAAAACCAAAAACTTGGTTACTTGAATTTTTCACATAAATTTTGGGGTTATGTGAAAAAATTGCAAATACAAAAGTTGTAGATCCTTTTATTACCTACAACTTTGCCATTTAACGTGTTTCGATAGAACTTGTAGTTTTGCCGAAAATCAAGATAAAACGTTTTCTAACCTTAAAAACTCCGCGCCCCCCACTTCCCGACCTCGGATTGCCCGTAATTTATTTTTCCTTTAATTTTTGTTATATTCTCTTCCTTTTCCAATGGGTTTCACCCTACTATTATTTTTTTTTGTTTCAAAAATTATCCACCCTGGTCTATCAGCAGTGACATTATTACTGATTGTGTAAAGGTAAATTCTTATGCACCCGTAGGTCCGTCGGTACGATAGTACGACAGGGCCACTATTTGTCGGAATTTAAATAAAATTGGCCGCAAAAATATGGTCCAATACGGTTTCTTAAAAATCATCGTCTGTCGGAGCGACGGATGCATTAAAACTCATCTTTGGACCTGTTTTTGAGATGCACGGAGTCGCGATTGAGAAAAGTGGAAAAGTTTTACGCCATACAGAGTGTAACTATTTTTCTCGGTAAAATGGGTGATGATCCCATCCAAAAAGTGTACAGTTGACAATTAAAGATTTCTTCCCATTTGTCTAGCCGCTCATCTTTGACATAATATTTAAAATTAAAAAAAAAAACACGTTAATTGTTTTAGTTACCTGTTGGTCGTCCAACAAAAGGAATACAATCAGTATTCGCAACAATGAAAAATCAGAAGTTAATTTTTTTCCCGACAGTATATTTAAACAAGTAAACCACAAACTCTAAAAGCGACTTTTTACAATATAGACAAGATAAGGCTGTAATAATGACGTAGTTAATCGAATGTAAAAATCCTCGATCTATAGCAACCGCCACTAGCTACTACTGCTATAGTATTTATCAGTCAAGAATGTAATGACCGCCGTCGTTAAATGTCATTTCTAGTTACGTTTACACAACTTGAACATTTGTCAGACCCGGAAATCACATTTTTTACTATTATTTCTAGACTTACACACGTAGAACCAACAATAAATTTTTATAAGCCAAATGCATCCTTTGATATAAATAATAATAGAACAAGGTGCATTATTTTTTAACGCTCTGGAGGTGCTTTATACGACTGTATTATCTTCGTAATCGGGAGATTGTAGTGTGTTGAATGGAGATAATGACTTTAAAGTTTTCATAAATCTATGGCAGAATACACATGGGCAAATTACAACAAAATGAACATATTATTATAAACTCTAAAATAACGTACATTCAAAAGTATTTTCTAAAACATATGATTCCTAGAATTTAATTAATTTTGGGCCAATGTTTGTATACCGGGTGTTTCAATTAAAACTCCCAGGCCAATTATTTCGAAAACTAAAAGTGACATGTAAATTCTGTAAACGCCAGTTTTTAGCCTCTATGATTGGCTTCACAACTGTGTAAAAAATGTGTTTAAATAATGCAAGATGTAGGTGGCGCCACGGTGCAAAGATTTTTTTCGATGACAGGAACTTTTAAATGTTATGGTTCTTAGAGATAATTAATTTTTGATCAAATTATGTCCCATAAAAATTTTTGATAAATTCAACATGAACGGTGATATTTGGGGTTAAGTTTTTTTTTAAAATAATTTTAACGAGTATTTTAATTATAAATATTTTTAATATCCTTTAGCAGATTTTAATTTAATTTTGGTAATGATAATTTTAGTGATAAAACGCTCGTGTAGCGTTGAATTATTACGTCCAGTGACGTCTCCAGGGACGCCTTAACAAATAATATTGGCAAAAAATAAGACGCCACTGAGTTTTTGGTAATTTTTATATTTTTTTCGGATTAAGCAATTAAAAATATCCTTTTCTTGTCTGTTAAATTGTTTATTTACAACCATGTATGTAATAATGACATTTCACCTATCTTTGAAAGGTGGAAAGTTGACGTTTCTTGACTTTTACTTTCCACCCGGGTGGAAAGTGAGCACTTTCCACCCGGGTGGAAAGTAAAATTGTTATTTTTTGTAATTTTATTAAAAATCGATATCTCAAAATAGTAAATTTTTTTTTTTTTAAATTTTAATAAAAATCGATATCTCAAAATAATATACAAACACACCAACACACAACTCATTACACAAATTCAACAACAATAATTTTATTTTTTATTTCTTTAAATGAATTATACCTAAATGACATTTATAAAAAACAAAAAATTAACATGGTTTATGTTTTACTTATTTACATTAAATATTACATTGGCATTATTGTAGGCAGTCACAGATATGTTTAAACCTTGCTGAAATTCTTCTTTTGAAAGGTTTATTTCATGATTATTTGAAGTTAAAGTAGTGTTAGTAAAACTTGAACTTGGCTTTGAAATCAATTTTGCCGTATTAACCTGAGTAGAAACCGAACTGTCTATGTATCCCTCAGCTACTGTGCTAGATTTCCAGCCTCCTAACCGCTTTATTTGCATAAGATCGCCACCGTTATTTGCGAGCAAAGTAGCCGCTGTTCTTCTGAAACAGTGACCAGTAAAACCTTCAGTATTCAGCTTCAGAAAAGCTGCAATTTTTTTTGGAAACTGACTTAAAGTGTTGTGCCCAATACATTGTTTACTAATTTTTCCATATCTTATTTGCATAAAAAGCTTTCCATCCTGTATATTTTTCCGTAAAGTTATGTACTCCTTAAGTGGTGCAATCCATTTATTATCAGTTATCATAAATGATCGTGGCTGGTACGTTTTGCTATTTTGTATTTCAATCGCGACCTTTTCTTCTAAAAAGTGAACGTCTGTTGTTTTCATTTTGTATAATTCATCTGATCGGCAGGCGCCTGAGACACCAATAACCAATGCGACCTACAAATGTATAAAATAATAAGTTAATATAGAAATAGTCAACCTTTTAGCCTAAAATACCTTTTGAACAAGAAATTCCATAGGTGCTTGTTCCAAAAATGTTTCAATATTATCCATAGACAGTGTGGTCGATTTTTTCGGCTTGTATCCTTTGTTTTGCTTTTTTAAAAATGCTAATAGCTTTGCGTGTTTAGATATGTCTACTTTTTCCCTAATTGATAGAGTGGTCCTCAACATTGAATATATTGACCAAAGCGTTGATATTTTCTTTGTCTTGGCATTTTCACTAAAATAAGCTAGTAGCGCCGATTCAGAACCAGGATTTTGAACTTTGTTTCCAATACACCATTCTTTAAAACAGTTATATGCCTTGTCATATCTCGGGCGGCTTTTAGTTGGCAGAAGATCTTCTTCTACTATTTTTGCTGCTTCTCGAATTTCTGGGGGAGTAGCAGCCAAATCAAATTCCTCATCTGAGAGCATTTTTTTGGTGTTTTGTAAAAACTTTGACACTAACGTTTTAAAAAAATAATATATTGTTTAGTGACATGGAAACCATATTCCAAAAATGATATTTGCCATCTTGATGTGTATTATTACCTACGTTATTTTATCACCTGCGGTTATTTGAAATTCTAAATGTCTGTCTACTTTTGCAATGGAAAAGTCAAAATGACATTTACCTTTTAATAATTATTTGAACTCAAAATAATAAGAAGTGGATGTTGGATGTGGTTGTAAATAAAATAGTATACAAACCTCGGTGAAAAGTTTCATTACTGTCTCTGAGATATAGTTTACCTCGACGCTTCGCGTCTCGGTAAACTATCTAATCTCTCGACAGTAATGAAACACTTTCCACCTCGGTACGTAATATACTATTTCATATCTTGCTTCGTTTTCGAGAAATAAAAATAAAAACAATTTTTTCTTCAAACGTCAATAAACTTGACATTTTTCTACTAATTTTTTGACGTTAAAGTTCTACTTTTTCGTCAGAAGGCGGTTGCGTTTGGCAACGGAAGAAAAAGTATTTACTTTTTCTTCCGTTGCCAATAGCAGCGGAAGTAAAAGTATGACTGTGTTCTCATGACTAAATATATATTAAATAATACCAGAAAGTTGTTGGCAGCAAATTGTTCGCAACATTTGCTGCAATTTTGGCAACCTCCGGGGGCGTACAGGTAAATTCTAAGTCTGACATTTTAATTTGAAGTAAAAGTAGTTTTAAAAAATTCTATTTTTAAAAGGATAAAAATTAAATAAAGTTACGCAATAATGAATGCTGACACTTGTCAAATCGAATGGCACGTCGCTATCAAACAATATAATAATAAATCCATAGTAACGCTAGCCCCTTCTCAAAACTTAAAATTTTTAAATTAAACAATTAAAACATTTTGTATCTTTGTGTTTTCATATTTAAACAACGTCTGAAGAAAAAAAAGTATGTTTTATTCGGAGTAAAAGCAACTTCTTATGACTCGTCCGTAATTGCCGGACTCACGTCCGGCAAACCTACAGACTCGTCAGAAAAGTATCGCTTTTACTCCTAATAAAACAATATACTATTATTGCATATATCTGGTAAACAAAAATAAATAATTAACGTTATTAACACTCAGTGTCAGTGTCAGAATTTGCAATTTCTACATTTTTAAAATAAAAATGGTTCACCATACAAATCAAGACAAATTAAACATGGTTCTAGTTTATGGAGAATAATTTGGTTTAATAAATTTGGATTTTCTTCCAAAAAAATATGAAAATGTGCCAAAAAGTTAATTATTACAATTTAACAGACAAGAAAAGGACATTTTTAGTTGCTTAATCCGAAAAAATTATAAAAATTACCAAAAACTCAGTGGCGTCTTATTTTTTGCCAATATTATTTGTTAAGACGCCCCCTGAGACGTCACTGGACGTACTACTTTAGCGCTACACGAGCATTTTATCACTAAACTTATCATTACCAAAATTAAAGTAAAATCTGCTAAAGGATATTAAAAATATTTATAATTAAAATACTCGTTAGAATTGTTTTAAAAAAAAACTTAAACTCAAATATTTCCGTTCATGTTGGATTTATCAAAAATTTTTATGGGACATAATTTGATCAAAAATTAATTATCTTTAAGAACCATAATATTTAAAAGTTCCTGTCATCGAAAAAATTCTTTGTACCGTGACGCCACCTACATCTGGTATTATTCAAAAATATTCAATTTTTTACACAGTGGTGAAGCCAATCATAG
This sequence comes from Polydrusus pterygomalis, assembly GCA_963969555.1. NCBI lineage: Eukaryota > Metazoa > Arthropoda > Insecta > Coleoptera > Curculionidae > Polydrusus > Polydrusus pterygomalis. The sequence continues at coordinate 36,848,580 of OZ018383.1, read as the reverse complement.
AGGCTAAAAACTGGCGTTTACAGAATTTACATTTCACTTTTAGTTTTCGAAATAATTGGCCTGGGAGTTTTTATTGAAACACCCTGTATAGTAAAGGTAAACAAAATATGTTTACTTACTAAAAAAATAAAAAAAAAAACACTTTACAGACACACCAAGGCCAACAGTATACTACCAAAATATCTCAGAAATAGAAAAAATGCTTAAACACTTTCTGAAAACACCGAAAATGCACAAAAATATTTCTAAAAAACAAACTTTGATTTAAACTTGAATCAATTATTACCTAAATCAAAATGTGACGGCTCTCATCGCTACAACGATTGTCTGTATTAACGAGGTGTTTTCTGAATTAGATAGTTTTAAATTGAAGGTTGGCCAATATGCTCGCCATATGACAACAGCGGCTATTACATTCTTATCTAATAAATAGTTAATAAAAAAACAAGAAAATACCAATCATCAAACATCCATATCTCTTATCCAGCCGATATCCCAAATTATGGTACGTGTTAAGTACAGTTGTATGAATTTATTTTTGTCAATTGTACAGCTTTTGCGTGTAACTGTACCATTTATTTAAAATGCATTTGAATTTAGAGTTAGCTATATCAACATCATTTTATTGTAACTCTGGATTTTTTTTACATTTTAAAAACCACTCTCTCTGTCTCTGTAAAGGTGTCATAAGTTGCCCTTTTTCCAATTTCTTACCATCTCAATTATAGCAGTTGTGGTAGCACTACATCCTGTACAGTAGTTTTTACAAATGTTTACGAAAAAATTGATCCCTTTATATAGATTGAATTGTTTTCCGTAAAAGATTTCTTTTAATTACCCCTGTACCTATGACTAACAAAATTATCGGGTGTTGCCCTTTTTCCAATTTCTTACCATCTCAATTATAGCAGTTGTGGTAGCACTACATCCTGTACAGTAGTTTTTACAAATGTTTACGAAAAAATTGATCCCTTTATATAGATTGAATTGTTTTCCGTAAAAGATTTCTTTTAATTACCCCTGTACCTATGACTAACAAAATTATCGGGTGTTGCCCTTTTTCCAATTTCTTACCATCTCAATTATAGCAGTTGTGGTAGCACTACATCCTGTACAGTAGTTTTTACAAATGTTTACGAAAAAATTGATCCCTTTATATAGATTGAATTGTTTTCCGTAAAAGATTTCTTTTAATTACCCCTGTACCTATGACTAACAAAATTATCGGGTGTTGCCCTTTTTCCAATTTCTTACCATCTCAATTATAGCAGTTGTGGTAGCACTACATCCTGTACAGTAGTTTTTACAAATGTTTACGAAAAAATTGATCCCTTTATATAGATTGAATTGTTTTCCGTAAAAGATTTCTTTTAATTACCCCTGTACCTATGACTAACAAAATTATCGGGTGTTGCCCTTTTTCCAATTTCTTACCATCTCAATTATAGCAGTTGTGGTAGCACTACATCCTGTACAGTAGTTTTTACAAATGTTTACGAAAAAATTGATCCCTTTATATAGATTGAATTGTTTTCCGTAAAAGATTTCTTTTAATTACCCCTGTACCTATGACTAACAAAATTATCGGGTGTTGCCCTTTTTCCAATTTCTTACCATCTCAATTATAGCAGTTGTGGTAGCACTACATCCTGTACAGTAGTTTTTACAAATGTTTACGAAAAAATTGATCCCTTTATATAGATTGAATTGTTTTCCGTAAAAGATTTCTTTTAATTACCCCTGTACCTATGACTAACAAAATTATCGGGTGTTGCCCTTTTTCCAATTTCTTACCATCTCAATTATAGCAGTTGTGGTAGCACTACATCCTGTACAGTAGTTTTTACAAATGTGTACGAAAAAATTGATCCCTTTATATAGATTGAATTGTTTTCCGTAAAAGATTTCTTTTAATTACCCCTGTACCTATGACTAACAAAATTATCGGGTGTTGCCCTTTTTCCAATTTCTTACCATCTCAATTATAGCAGTTGTGGTAGCACTACATCCTGTACAGTAGTTTTTACAAATGTTTACGAAAAAATTGATCCCTTTATATAGATTGAATTGTTTTCCGTAAAAGATTTCTTTTAATTACCCCTGTACCTATGACTAACAAAATTATCGGGTGTTGCCCTTTTTCCAATTTCTTACCATCTCAATTATAGCAGTTGTGGTAGCACTACATCCTGTACAGTAGTTTTTACAAATGTTTACGAAAAAAATTGATCCCTTTATATAGATTGAATTGTTTTCCGTAAAAGATTTCTTTTTATTACCCCTGTACCTATGACTAACAAAATTATCGGGTTTGTATCGATAACATGCCAAGTAATGTTATATCAAAAATTATTTGTTTTATTCTTTGAAATATAGGGTACAAGTTTGATTTAATACATTTTGCTCCAACTGAAAAAATAATCTGAGGAGGAGGGGGAAAAAATACTCATAACTCCGGTTTGCCTTAACCAAATTTGTCAAACTTGGTCTCGTTTAAAATGTTGCATTTTTAGCGACTAGAGGGGGCTATGTGCACAAGCATTAATTTTTTCAGTTTTTTTTCAAAAATGTCAATAGGAACCATATACAGTGTCGCCAGTAAAGTCCGCATCATATGGGATTTATTTATTATTAGCTTTATTCAAAATTTTACTAGGCGTCAAGTTCTGCTTCGATGGAGATGAAAATTAAGCAAAAAAATAATAGTAAAGTAGTATAATAGGTAGTAAAATAGTAGTTACGTGATTCGCATTATCTGTCAAATTTTAATTTTTTCCAAAAAATAATTCAAAAGTGGGGTTATTTCTGAAAATATCGAAAAAAGTTATTAGAAAAAGTTTTTTTACATGCAGTTTTTGGCCCACATGCAAAATTTGAGCTGCATAAGATAATTTAGATTTTTTACCTATATTTTGTAAATTGCACCACTTTTGCAAAATAAGACAACGCAACCTACATAAAACTTCTCAGTTTTGACAAGGCTTTTTTTCAGATACATTTTCGTTAAAGTAGCGCCATATTAAATGTGTGTTTTTATACAAAATCAAAATTGGGCTATTAAAATTTGGTCGCATGGGATGCAAAGTATTTGTTTTTGACCCTGTATAAGGTAACTTCATAAAATAATTATTTTTGAAAACTTAGTTTGTGTCTGAAAGTAATGCACCTTAATATTAAGACAAAAAAGAACACATTGTCATCAGTAAAGTGTTCATTATGTGGAAAATAAATTTTAGTTTAACTTAACGTAAAGTTTATCTATTTTTAACGATTTAATTTAAAACCCCTTTATTTTATTTTAAATTTTTTTACTTTCAGGCACAAATTACGTTTTCAAAAATACTTATTTTATGAAGTTACCTTATACAGGGTCAAAAGCAAATAAACTTTGCATCACATGCGACCAAATTTTAATAGCCCGATTTTGATTTTGTAGAAAAACACACATTTAATATGGCGCTACGTTAAAGAAAATGTATCCGAAATAAAGCCTTGTCAAAACTGAGAAGTTTTATGTAGGTTGCGTTGAGTCTTATTTTGCAAAAGTGGTGCAATTTACAAAATATAGGTAAAAAAATCAAAATTATCTTATGCAGCTGAAATTTTTCATGTGGGGTAGAAACTGCATTTAAAAAAACTTTTTCTAATAACTTTTTTCGATATTTTCAGAAATAACCACACTTTTGAATTATTTTTTGGAAAAAAATAAAATTTGACAGATAATGCGAATCACGTAACTACAATTTTTTTTTGCTTAATTTTCATCTCGATTGAAGCCAAAGTCAAATTTTGAATAAAACTAATAATAAAAAAAAATCCCATATGATGCAGACTTTACTGGTGACACTGTATAAATATTTATTTAGATACGAAATAAATTAAAAACGAAGAAAACTGGTAAAAACCGCACGTCGATGTCTTAATTTAAAGCAGAGATACAGAAACAAATAATAAAAAGAAATTAAAAAATGTCTCACTTGCTTGGCGCTAAGCCAACTACTACTGCTACTACTATTACCACAGGAAAAATACATTTACAAAATACGTATTGCAGGTTTAGCAACACAAAAGATTTAACCAACATAGCATAATATTAACATCCTAATTCTGCCTCATTTAACTTATGATCAGGTATCAATAGTGAGTATGTCGGCTACTAATAATTAAAAAAACATAAAAAACTATCACCGAAAAACATAATTAAATCCTTTGCCTTTGCTAAAAGAATTATTACTTGAAAAAAATAGAAAAATCTAATTATTGTGCACATTGCCCCCTCTAGCGGCGAGGGGTATACCAAAAAATGATTATATAAAATTTCAAATGTAACTATAGGATAAGCTCTTTTAAACAAGACCAAGTTTGTCAAATTTCGTTCAGGCAAATCGCAGTTATGTTGGCATATTATCGATAAAAACCCGATAATCTTAGTCATAGGTTGGACGCCATCTAGCGGTAAATTTAGGAACTTGAAAATAATTTCCAGTAGTTTCTTTTGGTCGATTTTGTCATAACCTTTTTTATTTCAGAACGTTGTGACAAACGGTACTTGAGATATGGCCGGCCTCCATATTTATTTGGCCACCCGGTATAGGGGTCCAATTTAAGAATCGAGAGTTTGGGTTTGTTCGTCAAATAACGTTGATCTACGTATTGTTCGTGATCCATATTCAAATTTTATTTTTTATTGGAAAAACCAAATAATAGTGGCGTGTCACTTTTGAGAATCGCCCCGTATAACCGTCAAAACAATGAAGTTTTGAATACATCGCCATCAATTAGCCAATCCAAACCGCGTGAATTTTAATGGCGGCTGTGGGCAAAAGCATGTCACTGTTATGGTCACATGTACCAATTACAAAGCAGTATTTACCCTGAGCCACCATTTTCGACACGTCGTTGGATTGTCTAATGCTGTTAATATTATTTTATGACCTAAATTGTCCCAACTAATTAAAATATGTCTTTTACGTAAAACCTCTTCGTACCGGTACTTCCGGATTTTGCAAATGGAATTGGAAAATCCGTTTACTCTTATACTGTAATAAGGTTTATCCTACTTTGTACATACAAAACTATTTAAATTAATGATATGTATTAAATAATAATGTTTTGCAATTTAAATGTGGCTTGTGATTATGAAATTTTCACTACTCTCCGCTATTTATATTTGAAAAAAATTAAAGAGAAAGGTATGGAAACAGAAAATTATTTTTGTTGGACACTAAAGAAATCTATATAATGTAATGTATATTAACACAATAAAAAAAATAAAGTGGGTAAGTAGTGACAATATCATAATAATAAGTTCCGAAGAAAGATTATTTTTTCTGTTCTATACGTTCGTTTTCCATTGAAGTGCACAAGCACTTTGATTATGCGTTTCTTCCTTTCTTCGTTTATATACAATTTAATAAAAGATGAAAGAAAAACTCAATGAGCCATATTCTGGCGAGACAAAAAAAATTCGTAACGTACACGATACACATATAAACGGTATCTTTCTCATATTGTGACGTCACATGGTCATGTCCAGCGCTTTTTAATTTATGGGGATTCAAGCAGTAGTACTTTAATATATAAATATCACAGTGTGTTTGCAACTAGGAATAAATTCACTAAATTCAGTCCAAAGATGCTTGCATGGGCACGGGCGTTAATATTTTAAATTGTGGTCTTTCTTATAAACAAAAATAATGATGCAGTGTGTCCCAACCTAGAAATATGATATACTTTTTCATCATTAAATGCTCAAAAGGTCCATTTCCTGTTTGGTAATATCCTAAACGCGAGTGAAACTTGCTCTAAAGATATCGCATTTTCGCGAGAAATTAACCCACACTCTTGTATTATTAGTGCTTTCAACTCTTCAACATTTAACAAGGAATCAAAATTTGACATTTGGTCAGGGTTGGCAAATATCATGATATTTATATAAATATATCCAAATATCGATGTGTAGGTACCCAAATTTGTATATTTATTTATATTTTTAATTATTTTTAAATTATTTCATGTTTTCTGTAAAGATATATTTTAAGAATTCAAAATCACTTGTATAAACATGTTATAAACCTGTAAATTTGTATTTTAATTCTATTCAATGATAGTTGCTATCACAATAACACGTTTTTTTAGTACTCCTATGTTAGGAATGTAAAATGTACAGGGTCTTCCAACGAGGACTGAACAGGGGCTCATTTTTGAGCTTCCTTGTATGTAAAGAAAAATCCAAAATAGCCAATCGATGTACCTGCATAATTCAAAAATGAAACCAAACATTTATTTGAACCAGAAACAAAAGAGTTACGATATGGATAAGGTGTTTTTTAAATGGAACATAGCTTTTTTTATACGATTTTTTTTTGTCCGTTCTGATTAAAATATTTAATATTGTGACAGTTATTTTTATTAAATTTTAATGTTTTATCCAGTATAATTTAACTTTAACCTGTTTGAAACATACACTAGGTAATAAAGGTATAATCACCTTTGAATCCTTCAAAGTCATTTCGGCAATATTATAGTAAATTTGTCAAATTTTTTGACTTTGAAGGATTTAAAGGTGATTATACCTTTATTACCTAGTGAATGTTTCAAACAGGTTAAAGTTAAATTATACTGGATAAAACATTTAAATTTAATAAAAATAGCTGTCACAATATTAAATATTTTAATCAGAACGGACAAAAAAAAATCACTCGTTCCAAAAATCGTATAAAAAAGCTATGTTCCATTTAAAAAACACCTTATCTATAGCGTAACTCTTTTGTTTCTGGTTCAAATAAATTTTTGGTTTCATTTTTGAATTCTGCAGGAAAAAGTACATCGATTGGCTATTTTGGATTTTTCTTTAAATACAAGGAAGCTCAAAAATGAGCCCCTGTTCAGTCCTCGTTGGAAGACCCGTACATACAAAATACAAGTTTATGAATATGAACACATCATACATTTTTGCTTTTAACTATGGTTCAACTTAAAACCCAGAATTACTGGGCTTGTTAATTAAATCTAAATGAACCCAAACTGTTTTTTTTTTATTTTTGGCATTGTAAAATTTTTATTTCATAAAACAAACAGCAAAATATTGCAGAAATCGAAACTAAATAAAAATGCCAGGCGGCAAAGAACAACAGGTGGTCAACGTCTCGGAAAGATGGGGAATCACCGCATCGTAAGCAGCAAAATACGCTGTTGCTGGCTCAGCGGCAGCGGGCCATATTTTTATGAATAGAATTTTAGAAAAAAAATATTGATATATATATATCAGGATAAATATCGTCGCATAAATATCATGATATTTATCAAGATATATATCAGGATATTTATCACGGATATTTATATTCTGCCAACCTTGCATTTGGTACTTATGTATAACTTAAAATGCACTTTAAAAAAGTCAATAAAAAAACTTAGGTTGCCATTTAAAAACATTATTGATATCGTCATATCTCTAATTTGGAACACACTCTATCAATATTTTTTTAATAAAAAATACTACAACTTAAAATGTTAAACCGTGTCCAAAAATGTTTCCAAAAAAAAACTGTAAGTACTGGATTTATTGAATTTACTCCAAGTTACAAACTCAAACTGTATAATTAGCACCAGTGAACATTATTTTTCAAAAAATGCGCCTTGAATGAGTCATTAATATAAATAAATAACATTCTCCATTTGAAAAATCAACATAATTGTAATAAAATATTTTATTGTAAAAAACATCTTCAATTTAAAAACACAGAGGCTTTTGCTATTTGCTTTAAGAGTTTTGTCTGCCAGATACGTAACACAGTCGATCAAAATCACTTAGGTAACAAATATAATGTTCCAGTATACTGTACCCGAACTGATAAAATATAACAACAGCCATAATATAAGGAATTAAATGACCAGGCAATGTATGAAGTTATAAGCAGAGAACTTAAAGCAAACGAGAAGCGACAGCTCGGCGTTTTGCGTCTCCTATTTTGGTATGCGCATGTGGCAAATAAGTTTTGTATCGCTAAAAACCATGTGCTCGTCTAAGTTGTGTTTAGTCCGCGAGCTGTTTTTGCACCTAGCTAATTGTGATATTATTTTGTTTTCGTTCTGTTACATTTGCACATGTACTAAAAAGTAAGGTCGCTCAGTGTAGAAAATAAGCAAGTTTTCTCGGAGTATTAAGTTGTGGATCGACCGTTATCATTGTGTGAAGGTCACTGAAAAACGACCAGTCGATATCAAAGGTACCGACAGGTATTGTCGCTTCTGGTTTGCTGTAATATTCTGTGGTTATAAGCGCCTGTTCCGTGTGAAATAATGCGCAGCGGTGTATCGTGGTAACCTAAAAGGAAACAACTGTTTATTAGTATCTTAATCTTCCGTGAATCTTGACATAACCATAATATTTTTGTCGTAACGATTTTTATCTTGTTTTAACCAGAATATGACCCAGTGCCAATGGAAAACCCGTAATAAATTAAACATACATTTAAGAGCTTTAAAAAGCCGTCTTAAAATTTATGTAATAATCAGATTAGACGTTTTGAGTTGTCTTTCAGCTTTAAAAAGGTATTTTTTGTCTTTGTAAAAAGAGGTAGTATTGTAGTACTTTGTAATATCCATTGTAAATAGAAACTTTACACTGGCTTTGCACTATAATACGAGAAACATTTTTCTGTTAGTTCATTCAGATAAGGCTCAGTTTTTTTTATTGTGTTGGCAGGTATATTGACGTGCGTTAAACACCGATTGTTATATCTAGACATAAAATTGAAGTAAGATATGACAAGAGACATCAAAATATGTTTAGTTCAATTCAAGAGAAACTATGTTGCAATGTGCTTTTAAGTTACAAATTAGAATGTGAGAAATGTCATCAATTCTATGCCACTTACCTGTAGTAATATTTTAAGGGAAGCTAAAAAAATATTTAAAGTCATGTCTGAAGATTATTGCCCTAGAAAATTAATTTATGCACAAAAGCATTTAATTTCTTTAGGACAAATAATCTGAGGTATTAATTTTTCGATTATATTATCTACAAATGTAGGTGTGAAATTTTCGCTGCAAACAGGTTACAATTGCCCTTAGTTTTATATACAGGTTCATGTGAAAACTTCCCACCTCGATTTTCCTGCTTTAAAATGAAAATGTGGAAATTCGCTCGGAACCGTCGATTTTTATTTCGAGGGGGACATCTTTTGCTTATATTGTCAATCTTGTTATTTCAAGCCCCTAGGAGGGAGGGGGGGTAAGATCTAAATCTTAAATGGATACCCCTATTTTATATATTTTTTTTGGATTCTGCATAAAATTCTGAACATTTTTTAATAAAAGCATTATTAGTCTATACTTAACAGTTTCCGAGATATTTACTCTTGAAAAATTACATTTTTGAACTTTGACAGCGTCTAGCTTTCTACCTGTACGTCTTAGAGCAAAACGGCTTACATGCCCCTATCTTCGATTTTTATTATCTTTCCAATAGTGTGAACTTTCGGTCATTCCGGAAGTACTATATTTCTTACATTCGGTTTAACCGAAAGTTCACACTATTGGAAAGATAATAAAAATCGAAGATAGGGGCATGTAAGCCGTTTTGCTCTAAGACGTACAGTTAGAAAGCTAGACGCTGTCAAAGTTCAAAAATGTAATTTTTCAAGAGTCAATATCTCGGAAACTGTTAAGTATAGACTAATAATGCTTTTATTAAAAAATGTTCAAAATTTTATGCAGAATCCAAAGAAATTATATAAAATAGGGGTATCCATTTAAGATTTAGATCTTACCCCCCCTCCCTTCTAGGGGCTTGAAATAACAAGATTGACAATATACGCAAAAGATGTCCCCCTCGAAATAAAAATCGACGGGTCCGAGCGATTTTCCACATTTTCATTTTAAAGCAGGAAAATCGAGGTGGGAAGTTTTCAAATGTATATTATGCGGTAAATAAAATCAGAATAAATTTGATTAGTAAATATTAATTTTTGGCAACATCTAGATAATCATCATTTTTTATTGGTAATTTAGTAGCAGCTTAAATCGCGAAGCAACGAAAATTAGAATTTTGCTACTTTAATTTTGTCGTATAAATCTTAAGGAGGTTGGTGCTATATTTCTATACCGGGTGATTCTTATAGGTGGTTCGCACCTAAAATTTTGAAAATATTAAAGGTGCGTAAAAAATAGTTTGTCTATACCAGTAAAACCGGAAACTACCAACGTCAAATAACGTAGTTACCTATTATGTACGTAATAGTTACATCTGTTTTATTACAAAAACCAAAAAAATTATTGAGTCACTTTTGAGAATCACCCGATATCTATCAGATTTATGTCTGTTGATGTATATGAATATTGGGGGTCATTTTTTGTACACAAAATATGTTTAATACCACACTGTAAAATATTTGAACGATTTCATGGAAAACCCAATGAGAATGATGTATTTTAATTTTCAGAGAGGGATTTTTTACATTAAATTACAAAACTATCTTTTAATTTGAAGGTGGTAGAAAATGAAGTATTATAAAAAAAACTACCTTGTGGGACTTTCATTGTCTTTATTTTGTTACTTAACACAAAGAACGTTGTGTTAAGTAACAAAATAAAGACAATGAAAGTTCGACAAGGTAATGTTTTTGATATATAAAATTTTGTATGCTAAAGTATGATCTGAACAGTGACGGCTCGTAACTAGCAAGTCAGGGGGGGCGCTGGCTTTAAACATTGCGGATAGCTATAATCAAATCGTTTATTTTTGTTAAACATAGCAAATTATAACACTAACAAATATTATTTTTTGAAGTGAAAATCCTGTGCTTTTGTTATTAAAATTATCTATGTCCCGAACCATCGCCTTGTCGATTGAGAGCATTGCTAAAGCTGCATATTAGACAAAATTTTCCAACTTTATAACATAATTAATAAATTAGTTACGCCTCCGTAGTCATGGCAACCGACTTAATAGTCGCGTTGAAGCGGGACGGATAATCGGTCGCCCGCGCTTGCTTGTGCGAATAGAAAATGCTTATTTGGTATAACTTGCCCGTTGGAATGTGGCTATGTTTGGTTTGAATTATTTTAATTGATTGCTTACATACATTGCGGTATATATTTTTTTAAACTAAAGTATTTTTGGATTCTGTTTGAAATAATTGCAGGGAGGGCGGCGCCCCAGAGCCCTTCATTACAAGCCGCCACTGGATCTGAACCTTACTTTGTGTAGGTACAAATAATACGGTTTTCACAAAATTTTGATTTTGACCCTACCGCATAAAGGAAGAAAAAATTAAAAAGAAAATACGCTCTCTAATAAAAACACGCGGAAATATTGACCTACGTAATTGCAGCTTCGGCCAGTTGAATGCGTTTTAGCCGACGCGATTCTACTGTATTTTTCATTTAAGTTATCGAAACAGATAGCATTATAATCGGAAGCTTCAGGGGCCAATAAATGAACTGTTTGTGTTCAAACTTTATGCGTACGCAGTGTCTTTTTAACTTTTTCTGGAATTTTTTTTGTTACAATCCAGTGAGGTATTTCTTGTTGGAATATATTTTTAATAGGATGTCAGTGCTGAGCAAGACGAAATGGCCCATTACCCATATCGTTTGCGAAAATATTCACTTATAATCTCCCTAGCAGCAGAATTATTATCGATAGTTTTTTTTAAGGTCACGAATGGTCTCGTTCATAGAAAATTATCCCGAGTCGAGGAAAATTTTCTATCAACAAAAACATGAGTGAAACCGAGAAAAAAATTAGCGGGAATTAATTTTGCTGCGTGGGAGATTCGGTAAGGAAATTTCATAAATTGGAGTTTCTTTTAATGTTCCTGATATTTTAGTAATACACCTTAGTTACTAACAAGTAAAATCAACTTCTATTGTAAAAATACAGTGCGTCATATTAAACTAAACTCATCGAAAATATGTTTTTTAAAGTTATATTTTGAATTTAAAACTATAAAGACATTGGATTTCAGATAACAAATTTGTTATTTAATGTTTCTCACATTTTAGTAATAAAAATTAGTTACTAACTGCTCAATTTCTTTAGCAATCGAACTTGCTGATTCATTACCAAAGCAAATCATTTTTTACACAATATTATTGTAACAATAAATATCACAGGTACGACTAAAAAACTGATTGTTACTTGCTGGTTTGTCTCACCTGTCACTTCGAAATTACTTGACATTTGAATTAAAATTAAGTCGTAGTAGTATACCTAAGAAAAAGTGTCACTTATTAATTGCATTAGGTTAATAGGCTATAGACTATCGCGATAGTCTCCCCTTGCTATAAGCAACGTAAACAGAAAGGAGCCTTCTAATTGGTTGAAAATAAATTTATAAAATTTTCCCAATAATAGCACAACAGGCATACAACTAGAATAACTGCACCAATCCCCTTAAGACTAAACATAATTAGAATCAAACACTAGTGACGCATTCGCCGTTTTATGTTCTTATCAATATTTCGTTTTCTCCAAAAAGTGGCCTTTGTGCAGCTACTACCTTAAGTTTCAAATTAATAAAACATTATTTGATAAATTAATAAAAGCAAAAAACGAAATTTTGTGAAACTTGCCCATATTTCTTTTTCTGCGTTTATTAATCCAACCTTTTTTTTAACGTAAAACTGAATTGTACTCCCAAGATGGGTACTTGGCCGGTTTTTTGATAAAACTAAAAAGTAACGAAATATTGATTAAAAAACGAAGTGGCCAAGTCGTCACTCGTGCTTGTTCTTATACATGTACCTCATTGAACTCGCAAACTGAATTAAAAAAATTTCTAAACACCTGACGTCTCTCCATCTTTTTCTAACATGTCAAACTGCGGCATATTTTTTAAATTTAATTGTTGCAATATAGATGGCCCGGCCCTACTTGCTATTTTCGGGTGCCCATCTCAAAAGGTATTTGAGTTCCCTAGAAAAAAACACCCACGCCAATCTATTACAATTAATACGCCAGATTATAGTAAGCGCTTTAAATACAAGGGCGACATTGTTTACTATTGTATTTATTTCGCGATAATTAAAATGTACAGGGTGGTATACAGTTTTTAATGTTTTTATACGATGGCTTCATTGTTAGTAAGGAAGGGAAGTTAGAATGATGCGGACATCGCATCGCTAAATAAACAAATATATCTTGAAATAAATTCGATAGGTTTAGAGGGTTTCGAGTAAATGGTATAAATGCATGTCGCGAGCAAAAGCGATGGTAGACACTTAAACATCGAAAACTGTACATCCCATACTACTTGATAATATGGCAGAATTTTTGGAACCTGACATTAAAATTTAGTCATTCAAACACATTCGAATTTGAAAATAATTTCCAGTGATTTCTTCTGGCAGTATTTAATAACAATATTTTTTTCCGAAAGCTGTAAGGTTATTAACGGTCTCTCTAATACGGCGAAGACCGTTCCTTTTTGGCCACCCGGTATTAGGTATAGATATTGTTAATAGTATTTCAGATATGGTAATCCGGAATCCCATATTTTAGCTATAGGTATATTTGTTACCGCTCTGTCGCGGACATTAAATTTAGCTGTACAAAATTTGGTGATTTGTGGAATACAATCAATAAACTGTGAAGTACCCGGTGAGTTAAAGATTGCGCGAAGCCTTGAAGATAAGATTTGTCGATAATGAGCTTTTGTATGAAGGTATGGTTGGATATCTGGCACATTTAAAAAATATTTTGATTTATACAGGGTGCGCCCAAAAAGTAGGGTCATAAAGTTACATTTTTTTAAATAGGACACCCTATATTTGAATACATTTATTAATTCTACGTGTTATTTCCAACATTTTTATTAATGGTATAATTTACGAAAAAGTTATCGTTTTTAAGATACCTAATTTAACTTATAGGTAATGAAAATTTTGCATTTGCAAGCATCTCGTTGTTGTGAAAATGCTACTTAAATTTTGACACTAAGCGATTCATAATTTTTATACTTACTAAGTAAAGTCAAAAATACATATTCACTATAAAATATTTCAAATATGAAAAATTTGAAGTCTCATTTACAGGGTGTTTACTTTCTAGGACCAAAGTCAGAAAACTTATAATTGAAAAATATCACTTATTAAATGGAACACCCTATATATTTTTCTGTCATCTTATAGCTCGTCATAAACTCTTTAACTTTCGTAAAGAACGTCCTTAAATATCAAAATGTTTCAAAAACTTAGAGATAGGGATAGGACGTTCTTTACGATAGTTGAAGAGTTTATGACGAGCTATAAGATGACAGAAAAATATATAGGGTGTTCCATTTAATAAAAGTGATATTTTTCAATTATAAGTTTTCTGACTTTAGTCCTAGAAAGTAAACACCCTGTAAATGAGACGTGAAATATTTTATAGTGAATATGTATTTTTGACTTTACTTAGGAAGTATAAAAATTATGAATCGCTTAGTGTCAAAATTTAAGTAGCATTTTCACAACGAGATGCTTGAAAATGCAAAATTTTCACTATAAGTCGAATTATCTTAAAAACTATAACTTTTTCGTAAATTATACCATTAATAAAAATGTAGGAAATAACACGTAGAAATAATAAATGTATTGAAATATAGGGTGTCCCATTTAAAAAAATGTAACTTTATGACACCCCACTTTTTGGGCGCACCCTGTATAATTCAAAATATTTTTAAAAAGTGCCAGCTATCCAACCATACCTTCAATCTCAAATCTTCAAAATAGGCATCAATTTCGTCTTGTTATTGTTATCGTTTACCTAATAACGGTCACTGACGTGGCTAGGGTGCTCCATACGGGTTCCACGTCTCCAAAAAAAAGTCTACACGAATCATCAGCTGAAAAATTCGAGACCTGCGTCTTTTGGACCAGGCGGAAGGTATTTTTGTTGAATACATGCCACAGGGAACTATAATATCAGCAAACAAAATTACGTACTGCTATTGACCACAATCGTTCGGCTTTGTTTCACATTGCGCAAGTTTATACAAAGTGTCCTCCTTTATTTTAATACGCAAGTTTATTTATAAAAAGTGCCTTCTTCATTACAATGCGCAAGTTTAAAAGTCCAGCCCTCCTTTCGCAAATGTAACACACTTAAGCTGGACCTCACCCTGTATAGTCTGGGTGTGTCTTTGTCTGGCTTTATTCACAAATTTAAGAAAGCTTCTCAGAGGTCACCATTTGGCAGACGATAACAAATTGAAAGAATATAGTATTATGGGACACAGTAAAACAAAGTTGAACTTGTAAATTTCCACTATATTAACTAGAAAAATGACATGATTCGCTAACACTGTAGCTTCGTCAGATTACAATGATTTAATAAAGGTGAAAATTAAAAACGGGTGCAATAAAATTAAATTATTGAAGATGTAAATAAAACAGTGGAAGGGTTAGAATAGCGGGGAAATCCAACAAAGGGTTTAAAAATTAAATTAAATTAGGTACAATATGGGTAATTTATAAAATCTTAAGTAGGTAGATGGTCAACAGAATAAATTTAACAAAGGTGAATTATTTAAATTAGTTGATCATTAAGTAACAGGTCCGTATTTTTAAGTTTATTTATTTCCATAGATTCTAACAAATTTAGTTTTAAGCCTTTGTTTTCTGTATGTAAGATTTTAAAGGAAGGATTGAAATTATGTTGATAATCAAGTAAATGGTTAGCATAGTTTGACTCTGTTTTATTTTTTAGAAAACTGTTATAATGTTCCTGTATTATTTTGTCAAAATGTCTACTCGTTTGGCCAATGTATGTTTTAGGACAATTTTTGCACTTTAAGTTATAGACATTACAAGTTCAACTTTGTTTTACTGTATCCCATAATACTATAATTATGGATTTCCACCTAGTTAGTATCGGCTGAATCAATTAAATTGAAAGAGGAAGAAAGATTAGGCTGGGCCGAAAAAGTGAAAAATTGGAAATTGCAAATGGTATATTTGCCAATATCTGACTATACATCTAAAAGTAATTTGTGCAAAATTTTACTAAAATCCGTAAATGTTTCGCCGCGCCCCTGTGACCTTGAAAATTAGTAAAAAGGCCGATTTTTCAATATTTAATATTTTTTAAATCCAAAATTATAATTTTTTTGTGACTTCTTGTGGATGTGGGAATGTGTATAAAAATAATTTTTTTAATAAAATATTTTTCTGTTGGATGGAAATTACAAATTTGTCCTCAAAATCTTCATTTACACGTAATTTAACGTTTTCAGAGACAAATTTGTAATTTCCATCCAACAGAAAAATATTTTACTGAAAAAATTATTTTTATACACATTCCCACATCCACAAGAAGTCACAAAAAAATTATAATTTTGGATTTAAAAAATATTAAATATTGAAAAATCGGCCTTTTTACTAATTTTCAAGGTCACAGGGGCGCGGCGAAACATTTACGGATTTTAATAAAATTTTCCACAAATTACTTTTAGATGTATAGTCAGATATTGGCAAATATACCTACCATTTGCAATTTCCAATTTTTCACTTTTTCGACCCAGCCTATTATTGATGCCTACTGGGGTCATTTTTTCTGATTGATTTAATTGGAGCAGAGGTGAAGCAAGCCAGATGAAGGCCAACTTCTCTAGTTCAACCAGAGCTAGGCAGTAGTAATTAAGCTACCAGCTAGCTACTTTTTTGGTAGCTAGATGGTTTATTCAAGCTACTTTAAAAAGTAACTATTAACTTGGTAACCAAAGCTGCCCTCGGTAGCTGAAGATACCTGTAAATAATGGTAGCTTGTAGCTAGCTACTTTTTCCAGTAGCTTGCCCAGCTCTGCGTGCAACTCGTATGTTCACTTGCTAGTTCTTGAATATAAGCGTGTTTTCCTATAAGGGTCGTAGTTATAATAGCTTGGCGTGGGGTGAATTCCTCGGGTGTTATTTCGTTTTATTTTATCATCACATTAGGTTTTATAATAAAACTTGATAAATTTATTGTGTGAGTCTTTTACAAAGACGTAAGCAAACTATTTATATAAATGGGTAAAGGTTTCATGGGATTTTTTTAATAAGATCTGTGTATATTTATGTTACTGCGTAAAGACTTCTAAAGATGTAAATTAAGTGTAAGTCATATTTTTATGATTTTGATGTTATGTGGTCTGTATAGGAAATGATTTTAATATATTTAGGAAATAATATCGATTAATAAAATATTATAATTAATTATACGTTTTATTTTAATGCCTAAAAATGTTAGTCTTCTTAGAGGTGATTTAGATAATGTCACAGAGGTAATATATATCCATAATATTTATGTATATAATAATATACTTATAACACCTACGTACTTCCCTCCAAAATACAAATATACAATACCTACCTAGTTCCCTCATATATAACGATGTTCCTGCGATTTTGGAGGGGACAACATTTTGCGTTAAATTTCTGTCTAGGATCCACTACAAGGAAGAGCGACAACGCCGCATTAAAAAGACAGTCAACCCAAGTTTAAGGTTGGGTGCAGGCGGAAGCTATAAGCTCCGTCCTAATATTGTAAATTTAGAAATAAAAAGTTGTACCGTCCACTTTTAATCAGAAGTTTATTTCATCCACAACAGCGGTTTTGATAGACTAGAAATTTATTTAATATGGGTTAATAAAAATAAACTATCAATACAAACTATATATGTCTTAGCAAACCTGATGTATTAAATCATTTTCCTCAGTGTAGCTGAATGACTTACTAGTCCTCTGGGTAAGTACTGAATAGGTACTGTATTTTTTACCACTTTTGAAGCTATAGAGTTAAAAAGAACATCTTCACTTCTAAAAAGGAGGAATAATTATTATTTTATGTATTACCGTAGAAAGTGACTACCTGCCAGAAGGGTGGGTAGCACGATACACCTATAAGTGAGTTAATAAACATTTATATATACACCGTGTAACAAAAGTATGGAACGCTTTAAATATCTTTAATACCGTTCGTCCGACTTAGCTAAAATTCGGTATCGGTATATAAGAGGTTATTGCGGAGCTGCTAGTGACATTTGCGATGTTGCCAAATTTACAGTTTTTTTTTTCTTAAATGGGACACCCTATATATTATTCAAAAAAATGATTCCGCAACAAATTCTAAACAACATTCATATAAATTTGTTGTGGAATCATTTTTTTGAATAATATATAGGGTGTCCCATTTAAGAAAAAAAAAAGATTGCTAAAAAACTGTAAATTTGGCAACATCGCAAATGTCACTAGCAGCTAAGTCGGACGAACGGTATTAAAGATATTTAAAGCGTTCCATACTTTTGTTACACGGTGTATATATCGTGACTAGGTAGGTATAGCTATTTTATTATAGACTGGAGAAACACTGTTGGCGTTGGCTTATTGGAGGACAATTTATTAATATGTATATATCTACTGAAATCAACAATTTACTTTTGTAAACAACATGACTTTTCATGATTTCAGCAATAAAAGGTTTAGAACCAAACAAACAAACAATTTTCACAACAAGGTTCTAATATCGTGATAACTTAAAAAATTCTTAAGATAAAACAAAAGCTACTTGGAACCTAGTAAATAACATCACGAAGGCAAACTCGGGGAAAAGAACAACATATTTGAAAACTTTGCTAATAAATATGATAGCCGAACTGAAATATTAAATAAGCTAAATAATTAGGTACTTCATAAATGCATGTCCAACATTTACTTCTGACAAGAATAAGAATTTCATTAAAAATAGAGTTGAAAACTCATATTTTTGAATCCAGTTACGGCCTTCGAATTATTAGTCATAAATGGTCTTAAAAATAAAAAATCTGTAGATGAAGACGAGGTGACCGTCTCCGTATTATAATAAGTAGCTGATGGAGCATCTAGTCCTCTATCCCCAGTGCTGGATTCACCATTAGGCTGAGTAGGCTGGAGCCTAGGGCGGCAAATTTGGCCCAAACATTTTTTTTTGTCTTACAGAAATAAATGGTACAATCTTTATTCATGGTCGACGGGTAGTATTTTTTTTAAATAAACTTTATTGTTGGCCGTGTCTGTTAATGGGGATAAAAAAAGGTAGTTGGAACTTTACTGGCTTTGCAGAAAGAAATTTCATTTTCACTAAAATAAGTAGGTAATCATAAATTTTAAAAATATTTACTAAAAATTATTGACCAAATTTGGGCGTGGTCTTAAAAAATTTTCGCCTGCAGCGGGCTTTTTCTTTCCCGAACACTTCACCTGTTTCACTACTCACGAGCCGTCACTGGTATAGGGGCGGCAAAAATTGAATAGCCTACTAGCGGCAAATTTGTAAATCCGCCACTGTCTATCCCATATAAACTTGTGTCTTTCCAAGCATGCTTAAAACCGCTTATGTAAAGGCTATTTATAAAAAAGGAGAAATAGACGAAGAAAGAAATTATCGACCTAGCTGCCTTTTGTCAAATGTCGGTAAGGTTTTTGAAAAGGTTCTGTTTGAAAGATTGGTGCCTTTTTTTGAAAGACATTTAATAATTACTGATAAACAGAAGGCTTTAGAATAGGCCAATACATTTATAAAATTTCCTATGGTAAATAAGGAACAAATTAGCTTAAAGCTACGACCAGGCGTAATCGTTAGTCTTTGGTCAGAAGATTAACATACTAAAAGTCCTCAATCCTCCCTTTAGGGGAACACTCTGAAAACCACGACGCCATCTTGAATTTCGGTGTTTGGCAGCGTTTTTTGGATTTATTACGAAAACTACAAAAAATATAAAGAAAAGTCAAGACACATTTTTTGTTTAAAATAAAAAAATTCTACAAAATAGGTCTTATTTATTTCGAATATTTTTTACTCATTGTTCTGAATCAATATTTAAATGTTGCAAATTTAGTAATCATGTGTTAAAGAATGAATTTTATAATGCTAAATTGACTGCAACAGTCATATATAGTCACACATTAAGTCGATTGTTTGGCACCTAAAATATGGAAGATATGTGAGCCACAGTTTATGCTAAGAATAGTACAACTGCCATGATGACTGGGCATTCTTACGCACGTTCTGTAAGAGCTCATTTCCTTTCACACCTTGTCTTAATGTTGAACTTATTAAAATGTGAATGCTTCGATCATATTGATAAGAGACGGTTCAAGCAGAATGCTTAACATTTGATAGGCAACAGAATTCTTGCTTAGAACAAAGTAGCAAGATGTTGACAGACAAAATGCAAGAAGAAGAGTGTAAAAAGTCGTGCGAGTGCAGAGCGTTCAGGGGATTTCGAGTTACATCTGCATAATGTAAGAGAAATGCTTCCATTCAGCTGGTCATCTTCAATATGCTAAGTCTGATTCACTTATACCTACAGCAAATGAAATGTATGAAGGAGTCTGTCGATAATGAAACATATGAAACATTTTTGAAATTCTTCACAATTCGAAGAAGTCATAAATTTTGGTCAGGAATATGTTCAGATATGACCATTGAACAGGTTTTAATAAGATCGTTAAATGCTCAAGAAGGTTTCACTCATGGGAGAGGTTTAACTGAAAGCACTCTGGCGAAATGGGTTATTTCCATGCTACAGTGTTCGAAAATGTGTGAATCTCTAGGAGAATTCGTTAATGTTACGCCAGTTTATTCGGGACAGCATATTAAGCTATGCACCTCTCGAGAACAACGTGATTGCCGTAACCTAGAACGTATGATTGACTGGTTAGATATTCATGGTCCATTTCGACGCAAAGATGAAGTTTTGATTTCACTTAGCACGGGAGTAGTGGCCTCCACAGAAGTAAACTGTGATGAAGCTAAAAATAAAGGGGACAAAATCTACCAGAAAATTACTGCATCAAATTTTCAAGACTTAAAACTAAAGCGCAACAATAAAGTAAAGTCATTGGGCTTTACTCATAAAACCATTAAGATTCACAATCAGGAATCGCATATATATAAACTCTACTCAGCTTTTCAACAGGATAATTTGCAGCTGTAAATCTCAAGAGAAACTGAAGGAATGTTTCAAGTACGAACTTGCTCCATATCCACTGGCATTATTTGAAAACGGATTTTTAAGAAAAACAGCCAAATCAGTTTTGTTCTCTCCTTTAGATGAAAAGTGTCCACCATCACCTAATCCTGTTGATGGTTTAGTTTTTGTAATTGATGGAGGTTATTTAATTCACAAAGTAGTTTGGCAAATTCCATATACGTATTCTGATGTTTTTCAGCAATACATTAAATACGTTAAGTTTCATTATGGATTGACTTGTACCAAAGTATTTGATGGGTATGACTCAAGTCCCACAACAAAAACACAAGAACACCAAAGGCGGTGTAAGAAATTCAACAGTGCAGATGTATAGCTATTTCAGATTCTAGTTTGACAACGATTAGTCAAGAAGAGTTTTTCAGCAACATAAAGAATAAAAAGACGTTCATTAAACTTTTTATCTCTAAACTAGAAGCTAATGGCATCCGAGTTAAGCAATCTAAAGGAGATGCGGACACTGAGATTGTATCTACTACTTTACAACAATGCGAGAAAAATGAGAAGGTCACTTATGTTGGTGAAGATACTGATCCTTTAATTATGTTTCTTTATTTTACAAACAAGGACAATGTTTTCATAGTGCGACCTGGAAAGGAAGGAATGCAAAGTAGATGCACGGATATTTCACATCTACAAAACAATATATCAAGCCAATCCTCAATGATTTACTTTTTATTCATGCCATTGGAGGATGCGACACCACATCATCCTTATACAAACAAGGCAAGCTAAAAGCACTTAAACTTTTAGAAAAAAAATAGAGCTCTTCAAGCTTTGGCAAGCGTTTTTAAAGACCCAGATGCTAGAAGAGAAGAAATAATTAAAAACGTAGAAGAGTTTTTAATAAATTTATATGGGAAAAGCAAATCAGTAAAGACGCTGGACGATCGAAGATATGTTAAATATAATAATACAATTGCACGTCAACGACTGACATCAAACTTTGAGCTGTCTACATTACCACCTACATCGGAAGGGTTTACCATTAAATTCAAGGATGGCTTGGTAACTCGCTAGATCCTTTAGAGTGGGGATGAAAAAAAGTCAAGGATAATCTCCAACCTACAACAATGGAATTAGCACCAGCACCGGAGTTTATTTTGTATATGATTTTCTGCAACTGCAAAAGTGGATGTAGAAAGAATTGCAGTTGCAAAAAAGTAAATATTTTTTGTTCGACACTGCCATTGCAATGGAAATTCATGTGAAAATATTCCTACTGAAAATGATTCAGATAAAGACCTGTAATGTACAAGGAAATCTGTATTTATTAATGCGACAATAATAGGGTACTTGCACGAAATTTAAATATTAAAAATTTTTATATTTTTTCATAGTAAATGGATAAATATTGTATACATATTTTTTATTTTGGCTTAAATCCAAATACTTTTTAAAATATTCAAGATTGAAATTCACTAAAATTTTAAATATTCAAAAACGATTTTGATTGGTTTTACGTCACTAATAAGTAAAACGTTGCCAAATATATAACAATAATTGTACAGTTTTGACGTTGCCAAACGTTTCACATTTTAATTGTACAGTTTCTTTATAAAAGGTATCGTAGTTAAAATAATTATTAATATCAAGTCATACTCGGCCTTTATTGATAAGGTGAATAATTTTTAAAATATAAAAATAACTATAACAATCATCAATAATTGTTTACAAATTCTTCATGTCGGGAAGAAAAAATATTCCCATGTCGATAATTTGATTTGGCAACACTGTAAGTGGCATTTAAGACCGGAATTTCGGCATCTGCGAGTTCTGCGACCACAGAGAAGAAAATGTTTTAAGTCCGACAGTTTCAACATATCGACACTTTAAAAACCCGTCAACCAATTTCAATAAATCATGTATTAATAAAGGATAATTTAACAAGATATGAAAAATTAAACAGCATAGCTAATATTAGCCTTACTATAAAATAAATAAGTTTTATTTTAATAGATAATTCAACATAATCACGTTTAAGGATGTACAGATTGCTTTTTCACGATCGGTGTAAGCTATAGTCATTGCCAAATGAGGTTAGATCAGATCCTGTCAAACAAAAATAAAATACTGTTTTGATATTTAAGTAATTTTTATTCCTAGTCTTTGGTATTAATTTACAAAATTACAACTGAAGCCCGAACAGTTTGCTAAAACTGAAAGCTTTGTGCTAAGAGGTGTGAAAGCCATGTATTTCATATTGCTGCTAAAACTTTTATAAAGGCAGATAAGTAGGTAGGTATGTGCATTTTTATTTTGGGTATATATAATATATTGTAATATATTATTCTTTACATTTAAATGTTAATGAAGGGTATATAATTCTTGAATTTTTTTAAAGGAAATTAGGCTTACTAATTATATTATGAACTGGAACATTAAAGTCATAATAATTCTGTTCGATATATACTGATATTGAGTAAAATTGGAATATAAATTAGGTACAATATTAATAATTATTTTTTAGTGATAAAAAAAACCGTGATTCTACTATTGAATACTGGAAAAGCAAGAGGAAAACATGGATAATAATAAACAATGGAAAAATGTGTTCCGAGCATAGGGTTAGAGCCAAGACAATGAAAGACAGTAGGAAATGAGTGTTTTATCATGATTTTACTGCCCTATCAGTTATTACAGTAATTATTTTTTAAAGTAATTTACTGAAGAAGAATGGATTGTCCCATATTGAATTGTAAATAACTAGTTGATCTACTCTTCTTTCCACATCAGTACATTGCTATTTAGTTTATTTAAAATTAGATGATAAAGGTTCAGTAACTCTGAGGAATACCCAGGTCTAACGAGGAACCATTATAAACTGAGACTCGATGCTACTAGAAATAATATAAATGTGATGTTGTGCTCCTGGAACTTATTACAGCAGAATAATTTTAGTGTCATTATATTTTTTCACGTTATTTGAGTTTAAAATACCATTAGGCGTTTAATTAAGTACGGCTACTGTAGCTAAACTTCGCCTATTTTGCATGGATATGCTAATAAAGACGATTTATTATTATTATTATTATTATTAATACATGTACCTACTTAGTAATATTGGTGAAATAGGTAAAAAAAAATATTTTATCTGAAAAAATAACCTGTAATGAATCTCTACAAGCGATATCTTAAAAATATTAAATATTTGTAGTTTATCTTTTAATTATTCTTGACAATATTAGTTTCCACCTAGAAATGAAACTGGCAGCAATAATTCAAGAAATCAAACTAAAGTGGAATGGAATAATCTTTTCTTCTGTTTTCTTTCTTACGGTGAAATAAGGTAGAAATGATACAAATGTAAAAAAATATTTTTTATCTTTATTCTTCTAAAGGTATTTTACCTACAGTTTGTTAATACTTAAATTTAGTTAATCAATTTTTTTTTGATTAGTATGCTAAAGCTTACATTGGTAGTTTTATAAACACAAACTTTTGGGGCAAAAATTTTTCAGGAATTTTACTTTATACATTAAAAAACACTAGAAACAAACATTATTAATGGTTCGTTCAAATTAATTTCTCAGTCATCCAGCATAAAGAATCTTATGTCCAGTGTCCGTTGAAATCTTTTGATTTTTATTATTCTTAGGGTAATGTACTAGCATCCTTAAATATTTTCCGGCCTCTTAAGAAGTCGCTTTCCAATCACCAGACCACACAGGGAAAAATATGTTTCAAACGACTGATGCGAAGAACTTCTAAGCTATATTATCTTAATCAGTGATCTTCTTAACTATCTTGATAAGTAACTTTAGATTTCATATTCCGTATTATGTCAAAATTGAGAGGCGATACCTCGGTACATCTTTTTAAAAAATATTTCTTATGTGGCTCATAAATTTCCATATCTTCGGATAACCTAAAACAATTTTTTTTAAATTGAATTGAATTTTTATTATTGTTACTCTACAGCAATACCTATTTGTAAAATATTTCAAAAAATGGAAACAGATTTAATATAAATTAATTTATACTTACAAAATCAAAGAACTTGTGGATAAAAAGCCTGGAAGAACAACTAGCTGCTGACTGTGGGTTTAGTCAACGAACCATTTCAGATGGAACTTGAATAAATACGTTTTCCGATAGAAAGACCAGGAATAAGTACTTTTACGTTTTACAGAGAATTTTAAATGCAATAGAAAAAATAAACAATAAAAAGTATGGTTATGATGTTATGAATCACTCCGGTACATTTATTTTATTTAAAATTGTATTGTACAGCGGAATTAAATTGTACCATCGGCGTATTTGGCAACATCGCTATTTCCTTATTATTGACGTCACGAAAAAGGAAGCGTTTTGGCGCGTGTTTAAAAAAGAGGAATTTTATTTGACGATATCTGCTAATATTTTGGTTTTTATGAAAAAAGAAAAATGGGGGGCGTAATATGAGCCTATAATGAGTTAAATTAAATTAAAAAAAAAAAATGTGCAAGGACCCTATTATAATTTTTGAATTATATATTTTTAAATAAAAAAGGTCTGGTACTGAGTCGCAAAAAAACGTTATATGTTTTGATTTTTTTGAAAATTCCCAGTCTATTAGAATATACATAGATTTTTTACAAGAAATTATATGTTTCTATGTACTGGACCAATTTACTCCATGTACCCCTACCTAAAAATCAGGAAAGTATAATATTCAAATGTTTAAAATATTCTGTCTCTTTTTTCTTTTAAAATTATGGTTGTTTCTAGGTAATATCAATTTTTATTTAAAAAAATGTTAGTTTCCATATTATTGTATCGATTTACACCATGTTCCCCTAATCGAAAGTGTAAGGACTTTTAGTATGTCATTTAGTATTACCTACCCAGATAACACACTTGGTTTTAATCTGCCGATATTGCGTTGGCCGGCAGTCATAAAAGGATTACTCACTTTGTGGTGCGGAAAAAGCAATAATTATTCGTTGGTTTATTTCAGCTTTAACGAACAACCGCTTAAAATATAACGGCCGGCATTTATAAAATTAGCACCTCTGTAACCGTATGCCAGAAGTGCATATCTTGTGCATGTTGTGCAAGCACTTAAAAGTAATACGCTTTAAAAGCGCGTAAGACGTTGACAGTTCAGTCACACCGAGTGAGGTTATATGGTTTCGTCGTTTTTGGTCTTCGGTCTTCGACTTTCGTCACTTCGTCCATTTTTAATTGGTTTTTTGTTTGGTACTCTTGTTTAGTGAAATTATATAGCAAGAAACTTCAAGAAAATGAGGTATGT
This sequence comes from Polydrusus pterygomalis, assembly GCA_963969555.1. NCBI lineage: Eukaryota > Metazoa > Arthropoda > Insecta > Coleoptera > Curculionidae > Polydrusus > Polydrusus pterygomalis. The sequence continues at coordinate 36,822,351 of OZ018383.1, read as the reverse complement.
ATATTATAATTTACACATTTTAGTAACTGCAAATTACTTAATTAAGCAAGGAACTATGTAATAGCGGGCTATAACGGCAAGAGCTGTTGAGTTTTCCATTTTATTCGGCTTCAGGATAGAAACCACAGAAAAAAAAAGATAGAAACGACCCGCGGCCATATTGGTCGCTTTTGGCATTATATGAAATTTATATAAATAAATTAACTTTAAATTCTTATACCTACTATGAATTTTACAGTTGATAATGACTATAAGACTATAAATGCATTTCTAAAAGAATATTTACCCTTCCCCTCTGCAGCGAAATGGGGGTTATGACTAAAGAATATACGAGATTTAGTATTTAGTGATATTTTTGTAGCTTCGTGCAAAATACTGATAATTAAAAGTAAAAATAAATCATTTATTACTAAATATTAAATAACTTTTACCTAAAAATGCGCAGGTATATAATTAACAAATAAATATTTTGCAAATAACGTGAATGTACATTAAATTTTACTATAACCTTTTAGGTCAGAGAGGATTTTGAAGTTGTAGGTGGACGACTCCATTGACACAACTCGAATAATAATAAGTGCAAATTATTAAGAACACTTTCGCAGAAGGAACTAAACTGGACAAGACGTAATAATAAGATTACTTTTTCTCAATTGACTGAAGTTTGAAAATTAATTTTAGGTAAGGATGTAAAAGACAATATTATAAGTATATTTTCATTACTAACCGTATATATTTAAATATCCAAGCTCAGCTAGATGGTTATAGACACTTCATATCTGTGTGTGTCAATAAACTATATAGGTAGTCAATATTTAAAACTACATTTTTTTGTGAATTTGTTTAAAACAATAATTATTGACATTTTTTTTAGTTTAATTAATAGTAGTTCATGATGTTATAGTGTTAAAAGTTCCAATTTATTTAGTAGAAAGGAACAAGATAAAACCACTTTTAAGGGATACTTACATCATACATTATTTTTACAAAAACTGTTGAACTTGGCACTAAAATAGACGATAATATTTTAAAAACTTTTTCAAAATTAAAATTAACCATTACGCATGTTGTTACAACTTCTAACACCTTACTTAGTAAGGACTAATGGTGTTAAAGTAAAACTATTTTTTTACACTGGTGTTTAAAGTAAGACTTAAAATTGCCATCTTAAAATTAATCATTTTTGACATTGAAAATTAAAATTTAAAAAGCCTATTTTTAATAGTGTTAAAGTTTGTAGATAAAAGTGCTTTAAATATAAAAGTTTGCTTTTTATTTTGTAGTACGTTGCTGTAAGAAAAAAAATGTTTTTCAAGAAATGCCACCAAAAAAGATGTAGAAGTACAATTAAATTATATCTAAGGGACAGAGAAGGAGGAAGGGGAAAAAGAACTGCATAATTATTAGTTTTACTGCTGTCCAATCTATAATTTCCAGGATACCAAGCTGATTTAAAAGAAACAAAATTGTATGTATACTATATATATTATCTTTAAAATGTCTTCCGTATTTTTATGTCTTTGTGTTACCAAGTTGTATGTGTGGCACATATTATATACCACTTTGCAATTGCTAAAATGATTTTTGTCTCCATGTGCAACTATGTATTTATATGTATATATTTACGTACTTATACAGCTGGTTACAAAACTAACTAATCTTTTAAACACATCACTTTTATACAGTTTCGAAGATCCAGGCATTAAATCTATAAATATAAAACTGTTTATTGCTGGGTCTAATCTTATTTTTATAAACAGTGTCTTTAACTGTCTGAGGTTGGAGACAATGCATGATCTTGATTGATCGAAGAATTTTGGACTTTCATTGTCTTTATTTGGTTTAAATCACAAAGTTTCAACTGGTATGTGTCTCCAGTCGTCTTCAGGTGAATACTAAATAAGAAAAGTAACTACAGGTCTATACTAGCTAGGTGCACTGAAGCCTCGACTGAAGCATGCCTGAAATATGTGTGCAGTTATGATAAGATTACATCTACTTAACAAAGGTTTCTTTTGTCTACTAATATTTACTGAAGCAACCTAGGTTTTGATGAATAGCCACAGCTTCCTTGAACATCATTGGACATAGGAAATATATGGAAACCTTTGTTAAGATATGTAATCTTAGAATAAGACCTCGAATTAAATGCATGACTGCACATATTTCAGTGCACCTATTTAGCTAGTATAAATAGACCTGTAGTTACTTTACTTTACTAATTTAGTATTCACCTGAAGACGACTGGAGATACTTACCAGTTGAAACTTGACAATGCAAGTCCAAAATGCTTGTATTAATCAATGTCATAACTAATATGCTACTTTTAGTTTATCGATGTATTAATTATAAATGTTTCTGACGAGGTAATAAAATTAAATATTAAAATTATTTTGCATTTAAAAGTCTTATTTAATTTTCTCCCCTACTCCCTTAAGTTTTAGAATACTGGAGAAAATTTAATGCTTGCGAAAGGAAAAGGTCTAGGTTTTGGTACATTCATTTTTGGTGCGACCAAATAAAATAATTACGTTATAGCGATACATAAAAAAATCTTAAAAATTACACAAAATATAATAATTAAAATGTGCACTTTATATGGACACCATATACAGGGTTAGGAAAAATTACCAGAACGGTCGATTATTTCAAAATATACAGGGGGTTATCAAAAAACGTCTTATTTAAAAAATGTAGGGCTGTTAAAAATCTACATATTGGTGATAAATTGAAATATACAGGGTCGCCCACAAAGTTGTGGAGAATGATAGTTATATTTTTTAAATTGAACACCCTGTATATTTTTACATTTTTAAATTCCACATAAAATTATAATTATTTTTTATTAAATGCACTATTAGTCTATACTACATAGTTTCCGAGATATTGACTCTCGAAAAGTGACATTTTTGAACTTTGACAGCTTATAACTTTCTAACAGTACGTCTTAGAGCAAAACGGCTTACATGTCCCTATCTTCAATTTTTGTTATCTTCCCAAAAAAATCAACTTCCAGTTAAACCGGAACAACTATATTTCCTTCTTTCGAGTTACATCCGGTTTAACCAGAAGTTGATTTTTTTGGAAAGATAATAAAATTTGAAGATAGGGACATGTAAGCCGTTTTGCTCTAAGACGTACTGTTAAAAAGTTATAAGCTGTCAAAGTTCAAAAATGTCACTTTTCGAGAGTCAATATCTCGGAAACTATGAAGTATAGACTAATAGTGCATTAAAAAAAAAATAATTATAATTTTATGTGGAATTTAAAAATGTAAAAATATACAGGGTGTTCCATTTAAAAAAATATAACTATCATTCTCCACAACTTTGTGGGCGACCCTGTATATTTTAATTTATCACCGATATGTAGATTTTTAACAGCCCTACATTTTTTATAAAAGACGTTTTTTGATAACCCCTGTATATTTTAAAATAATCGACCGTTCTGGTAATTTTTCCTAACCCTGTACCTTTTAGACGGAATTTATTCCTTTAGTTATATCGCCTCCTCCTGTATTTGCCTTAACTAAGACCTGGAGCATTGAAATTCCGTCACTTGAAAGCAGTGCATTTAAAGCGCGTAGAATACTTATTCAGAGGTAGCGCTTTTAAAGTGCTTTTTTAGCAATCGTTATAGCGAGCCCGGCGGCCATATTTGCTGAAAAAGTACCGCGTGGATTTAGCCGGCCGTCCGGACGCCGGGGCGCTTTGCAAGTTAAATATGAAAGCGCTTCTCCGATTCTACAGTAACAGATAACAAGTACTTTTTAATCGCTTTTGGATACAGTTTTGGTTATCTGGGTAAACAAGCTTAAAAAAGTGGTCCCAGCTTTAAGCTAATTTGTTCCCAATTCTGACTTAAATGTATTGGCCTAAGAAGGGGAAAATCCACAATAAGAGCAAATTAAGCACTAGAAAAAGTTTTAAACTCATTAAACATTAAAAATCAAACAATGTTAATGTGTATGGACCTCCTAAAAGCCTTTGATTTTGTGAATCACGATTTGTTATGTCGAAAACTTGAGATGTATGGGGTGATTGGTACGGCTCTGTGTCTGATTAAATCCTATTTAAAAGAGAAAGTCCAACGGGTGGTTGAATATCAGTGGCGCAACCAGAAATTTAGTTCGGGGGGGGCTTTAACTTATTGCGCCGAATGCGCTCTTTTGCGCCGCAGGCGAAAAATTTTTTGAGTGCCACGCCTTTTTTGGGTAAAATACGTATGATTGACGAGAGCGGCCCCCTAAAATTTCTGCAATAATACGCCGCTGGTCCTAACTAAATATTTATGAAAAAAAAATTAGAGATTTCATTTTAATTAGTAAAAATGTATTTAAAATAAGTAACGCATATATTAATCATACTTATACTAAAACAAAACAAAAACCTTATACAATAAGTTGTAAGTAATCACTAATAATACTAATACTAAAGTAAAATTCTTCGTTTTGTTTTTGCCTTTTCGTCCAGAATTTCTGCCACGGTAATATCAATATCGTGGTTCGCATAAATAACTGCCAAACCATTTAATCTGTCCTCTTCCGTGGTGCTATATATGCAGATCTGTCTTTAAATATTTTAAATTTGAAAAGGACCTTTTAGATGTGGCGGTTGTAATAGGCAAAGTTAAAAAAAATTGTAAAAGCCTTTTTATATTAGGAAATATATTGACATCACATTCGGAATACACTTTGTCCAAATCTTCCTTCAGTTTTTGTTTTTGCATTTTTTATACCACAGCTCAAGTTCAGCTTTTAACATCGTTTTAATGGAAAACTCTTCAAGGAACTCATTCTTGTAGAAGCTGTGAAGTTTCAAAAAACATTTAAATTGACTATCAAAATCTTGATTATCATATGGAAATAGGCATTCAAAATTTTGAAGGGTGTCTCGATGTTTTAAAAACCGATCCTCGAGATTTGCTATGAGGCCATCTAAAAACGGAATAAAAATTGTTATTTTAAAATACTCAGCAGCGGAATCGGTTTTTATAACCAATCTTTGTGTTTGTCTTGGCGGTAGTCTAGGTACTCTGATTTCAATATCGTATTCCGAAAGTAGATCTTGAGCTTCCTTAAAAGTATTTTGAAAATTATCATCTGCCAGGCCTCTTATTTCTTTAACTTGATCTGTTACGTCATTAGCTAACTGTAATGCTTAAAAAAGGTTTAAATCGACTGTTTGTAGAATCTTGCGGCATAATATATTCTTTCTGTACACATTAGTGCGATCACAAATTTGGGACTTATATAATGCTGGCCAGTAATCCAGAAGCCTCAGTGGGAGAATTTCGGTCGGTCCATTCAGTCAGACGTAGTATAATTTCACTATTGATAACATGATTGATTTAAATTATGTGGCTGAATATAAAATATTAGTAAAAGGCGTGACATAAAAAATTGGTTTGCAATTAAACGAATAGGCTAAGTTTCTAAGCTCGGGGGGGGGGGGGGGGGGGGCTGCAGCCCGGCAGCCCCCCCCCTGGTTGCGCCACTGTTGAATATGATGAAAATGGGGTCTTGTACAGGTCGCAAGAAATACTTGTACCCAAAGAAATTCCCCAGTGATCAATTTTTTATACAAATAAGCTCCCGGATACCTCCGATAAATAAACTGTAATGTATGCCGATGATAGATACATCTCTCATATTTAGTGAATAAAATAATGAAATCCGTATTCATAAAGTCTATGGAGGCCCTAGATCTATATTTTTCAGAGAATGATCTGTTGCTGAATGTGATAAAAACGGAGACTGACGTCTTTGAGAACAGGACAGAAAAGGACGTTACACTCAACTTTAATGGTGAGGAGTTGAGGGCGCTAAGCAGTATGCGTTTCTTGGGTGTGCAGACTGTTGAAAGGTTAAATTGGAAGGCGCACATTTAGAACTTAGCAAGCAGTATATCTAGATACTGTTATACTCTGCTTGCTATTTCGGATCAAGTAGGCAATGGGGTTGCCATAACTGCTTTTCATGCATATATCCAGTCTAGATTGAGATATGGTGTGATATTTTGGAATGACATTCACAGAATCGTGGTCATGCGGATAATGTGCATTCGAAGTATCTTTAAAATGAAACAACGGGAAAGCTCTAAACCCATCTTTATTGAAAAACATATTTTGACAGTTATAGGAATATACTTAGGTACATGGACTCGGTAATGTTTGTGTCTGAAAACCGAGATCTTTTCGCAGACTACGACGTAAAACACGATCACGACACTCGCCAGAAAAGTAATCTAGTACCTGACAAGTAAAATTTTACGTACATACTTACAAAAAATGTAAAATACTGTATTATAAAAAATTTTAACTGCTTTCCAGATAGAATTAGAAATTTACCAAAGTTTAAACTTAAATGTGCCTTAAAAATATCTAGGCATTAATAATATTAATGAATTCTTCAACGATCCTGGTAAACAGTTAATACAATGCCTATAAAGTTTAAATGTTTTTAAGCAAATCAATGCTAGGCATCGAATGTAAGGCTTTAAAATCGGCGCTACCATTTTTGAGTTTTTAAATTATGTGTCTTTCTTTTCTGTTTGTATATATTTTTTATCAATTTTTAGTCTGATTAAGTAATATTAAGTGTTTGGAAATTATTGGATAAATATGACTTTTTTATTTAACTTTTAGGTTATTCTTATTATAAATGTTATTTTGTACGTTTTAATTTTTAACTAAAAACGGTTGATAATTAAGTATAGTATTGTGAACTCCCGACACTGTTCTACACCCTCTGGGTTTTATTTTGTAAAAAACATGAACAAATCAATATTCATTCTTAAAAACTTCATCATTTTATAATAATAAACATTTTACTAGTGTATAAGGATAAGTTGCCCATTTTTTTGTATGTCACCCTAATGTATGATACTAATAATGGTGGCATAAGAACGCTAGCGGAAGTCATTACAGGCTCAAAGTTGCCCTTGGACGACGCTGATCGCCCTTAATACCTTGAGGAACTTTTTTTTCATCTTTGGTTGTACCATGTTTCGGAACTAGTTCGTACCAGATTCCAAATAATTATCAGAAATTTGTTTACTCATCGAAGACTGTGTTTGAGTGAATTATTATGCCTTCTGCATTCAGATCTTTTTTTGTATGTAATGTTGAAATAAATTATTAAACAGAAAATGGTCGTTTTACTTGGAAAAAAGGCCTGTAATATTTTGTATTGTTTTGGGTAGTAAGTTAATTTTTTGATGTTGTTTGCTTTGTTGTTTTAAATTGTGTATTGTAAAATACCATATTTTTTAGAAAAGAAATACAACAAAGTAAAGAAAACATTAAAAAATTTAATTACTTGTAACCTTACAATTAAAATTTAAGTTTCGTTTCGTCCAATTAACACGCCAATAACGTTTCGCTTTGTTTGTGTTTTGTGGAGAAGACTGTAGTGTTTTGAAATTTACTATTCCTGGCATGCAAGGCGCGACGCATATGCTTGTAAACATTTTTTGCCTTGAACCCGCGAGCTTATAATAATCTGCCTTATCGTTATTTCAGTAAAAAATAGAATGGTAGGTTGTGGTTATCTTGCTTTTAGGTGTATCATAATATGAGTTTAAAATTGCAACCAAAATATATTTTGGATGTGAAAAATGTAGAATTAACTTTGTAAACTGTATTTTTTCTGCATATCAAGTAAGTACCTAAGCAACATGTGTATCAGTATCAAATGAACAATATACATAAATATATAAACACTGTTCTTAATGGAAATAAGCAAAATTTGTGTGCGATACCGACCGCGACAGCTAAAGTTTTGAAATTTGTGGTTTAGGTGTAGCCAGAACGAAAATATTTAATTCATCAACGCTTAGAAAATTTAACCGATAGAATAAGCATTACACATTTTTGCATAATACCGGTGTGTTAAACTAACATTATTTATTGTTTTTGTTATTCAGAAACTATAGGTAAACAAATTTTTGGACGTTGCCAAGTTTTATATTTATATTTATAAGTAGAACAAATTATTTTGTAAAGTAAACACTACAAAAATCTTTTATTAATATACTTTCTACCACTTCTGTCCTTCTGGCACAACTATTCCACGAAGACGATGTAAGCAGTTCTTCTAGTTGGGGGAAGTCCGGGCATAGCGAACAGCCCGGGCAAAGCGAAAAATCGCTGCCGTTTAAAAAGTATGAATAATAAAATTCCGTCGCTGGATAGGCAGACACTCCTATACTACTCGCCTAATATCACTGTTGCCATTGCTGGGGAAATTTCCCTAAATCTGGGGGAAATCTGCAATCAGTAGGGAAAAAAGGAAATTTTCTATAATTTAGGGAATTTTTATTCTTTTTTGATTTTGAGATAATTGTAAAAAATATATTAAGTAATCACTTAAAAAAATTATTATTAATTGATTGACCCATGGCAAAAACGTTATCTATATATATAATACATATACGCGAGAAACTAGTAAAATATATTGAAGTGAATTAAAAAAAAAACCTTTTTTGTACTACTTTGCCGAACTTTTTAACTGGAATACTCGGAAGTCGATTATTAAAATAACCCGATTTTTCCCATCAGTACTTTTTTCTTCAAATTAAGAGATCTGGGGAAAATCTGAGGAATCTGGGGAATTTTTAAGAAATTATCTAGGGAAAAAAAATTTTAGACCTGGCAACACTGCCTAATATGCCAGTTGACACTTGTCTGTAAAATAGACCGTGCAGCTATTACACGATAAATATTAAAAGTGGCAAGATTTAAAAAAAATCATAGAGGTAAGTAGGGCTTGTTTTTTACAGTAATATTTTATATTTTTTTAAAACAATTATATGTCAATATTGACCACGCCTAATAATCTTAACTTTGAGGTTATGAAAATTCAAAGGTAATAAAAGTGCATGTAATATTTTATATTTTTAGCACATTCGGGCAAAGAGAACAGTGTAAAGTAAACAGACTCTCTTTACCCGATCCTTAAAATATAAAGCATGGTATGTACTAAATCAAGTCTAATCTGTAATAAAGCTTCAAGCAATATTATACGTTAAGGTTCTTTTCAGAAATTGAAACTAAAAAACGAAAGTGGTTAAATAAAAAAAAAGGAAAATTGAGAAGCAGTAAAACTGTCAGATTTGTTGTCAGTTAGGTATATGAAGAGATTAACGGAAAGCCTATCGAAAACTGGATATGGTGTGAAATATGCAAGAACTGGTTTCACGAGGCTTGCAGTGCTTATGAAGGTATCGGAATAATATAAGTGCGATTTTTGTGAGTAATGTTCACTTTGCCCGAACCCATCTTTCACTTTGCCCGGGGTGCCCGGGCAAAGTGAAAAATTACAGTTTTTTGTTAATTATTTTTTTATAGGTTTTTGATAATGCTAATTAAGATTTGCATACCTTCACTGAGGAAAATCACTCAATACAAGTATTTTTTTGAATATATGTGTATTACCACAAGAAAAAATCCATTTATCCCTAAAATATTTCGTTTAGTCGCAATCAAGGACGTTTTTTTGACAATAATATTGTTACGTGTGCTCAATGCTTTTTTATGGTAACAGAATATCATATAACCATAACAATATGTATCCAATAAAGTGTTTTTAAAAAGTATTTTTTTAATTCCTATAAGGTTATCTTATTACCACAAAAATAAAAATAAAAACTTCTCTTTTATACCTATCTAAAATATACCTTTTAGGAACTAAACAGTTGCTTTTTTAAAACATGGTGAAATCGTTTTGCCTCATTTTATTGCCATTTGCAGTGTTGTTAGTTTGTTTAGTGGTTGGTGGATTATAGTTTATAGTGGATGTTTGATGGCCATTGATTTGATAATTTTTTATATTTTAATAATTTCATTTCATATAGGGTTTGTTCGGGTTGTTTGTGTGTACTTTTAGTGCAACGTTATATAATAGGTGTTGTGGCGGTGTGTCCCCGAATTCAGGTAGGTACAATTATTTTACCAATAATTATATTTATTACTTAAAAGTAACTCATGTTAAAAATGGAAAAAAGCTATTAAAGTCAAAGTTTGAAAATATTGTTTTTCTCGTTGTATCGCGTTACAAGTGGCAAAAATCATTTTAATCGATTTAAACTTTTTCGGCGTGTAGACGACGTTGGGCTACAGAACACTGTTGTTTGCCAAGGCGATCAGAAGTTGGGAAGTCCATTTTTTGATTTTTTAAAAATCAATGTATGGTCATGTTGGATCGTTAATAAATCGAATTGGGTGCGTCCTACATATTTTTGGTTTGGAGATTTGTTTAGGTCATCTTAAATACTACTTTTTTCAAATATATTGTTCTATACCTAACGGTAATAGAAATGGTCAATAATTGTAAACAAGTGAAATAAGCTATTTCAGACAAGTTTTTTATGCGGTTTTTATTTTTTCTCGTACTGAAAATAACTTTTGATTGAAATGTTATATACCTTAGCAAATAGAGCAAACTACAATGAAAAATATTTTTTTGTTTCTTCATTTTTAATACGGAAAAATCGGGTTTTGAATTCTCACAGCGACAATCCTTGTTGGGAAGTCATTTCTTTTTTTTTTTTTTTTAATCAATGTAGGGTCATATTGGATCGTTAATAAATCGAATTGGGTGCGTTCGATATACTTTTGGTTTGGATATTCGTTTAAGTCATCTCAAATACTACTTTTTTCAAATATATTGTTTTACACCTAAATACCATAGAAATAGTAGCAAATTATAAAAAATAAGAATTACTATTTAAGTATATAATATATAATTTGACAGCTGTCGTATAGAACTTTGTTATTTTGGTACTGAAAATTTTATTAATTTAGTTTTATTACAGCTTTAACCCTCGCTACGAAAAAAGTTGAAATAAATTGACACTTACCTGTCAAAATTTGATAGTTGTCGTATAGAACTTTGTTATTTAGGTAACGAAAAATTTTTCAATTTAGGATTCTTACAGCAATAACCCTCACAACAAAAAAGCTAAAAAAAAATTTACACTTACCTGTCAAAATTTGATAGCTATCGTATAAAACTTTGTTATTTAGGTACTGAATTTTTTTTTAATTTCGGATTCTTACAGCTATAACCCTTGCTACAAAAAAGCTAAAAAATAATTGACACTTACCTGTCAAAATTTGACAGCTGTCGTATAAAACTTTGTTATTTACGTACTGAAAAATTTTTCACTTTAGGATTTTTACAGCTAAAACCCTCGCTACGAAAAAGCTAAAAAAAATTGACACTTACCTGTCAAAATTTGACAGCTGTCGTATAAAACTTTGTTATTTACGTACTGAAAAATTTTTTACTTTAGAATTTTTACAGCTAAAACCCTCGCTACGAAAAAGCTAAAAAAAAATTGACACTTACCTGTCAAAATTTGACAGCTATCGTATAAAACTTTCTTATTTAGGTACCTGAATTTTTTTAAATTTCGGATTCTTACAGCTATAACCCTCGCTATGAAAAGACTAAAAAAAATTAACACTTACCTGCCAAAATTTGACAGCTATCGTATAGAACTTTGTTATTTAGGTACTGAAAAATTTTTCACTTTAGGATTTTTACAGCTATAACCCTCGCTACGAAAAGGATAAAAAAAACTTAATCTTACCTGTAAAAATTTGACAGCTGTCGTATAAAACATTCTTATTTATGTACCTGAAATTTTTTAAATTTCGAATTCTTATAGCTATAACCCTCGCTACGAAAAAGAAAAAAAAAGACACTTACCTGTCAAAGTGACAGCTGTCGTATAATTAAACGAACGAACTAGAACAGTGCTGTGCCCGAAGGGCTCGGCACAATAATATTTCTACAAATTTATTAGCTGATAATTGATAGCTTCCATGTAAGAATAATTTTTTGCTTATGTTTCATTCGACTGAATACTTACATATTTTTATAGAGCAAATATGGAAAGTATATCCCACATTGCACAAAGGTGTGCGAGTTTAAAGAGCTCCTATAAATATCAATATCATATATCTCCTCAAGGAAAAGTCGTAGCGAATCGAGCGAGGCGGCATTGGAAACGGGACGTCGAGCACTATACGGCGCCGTCTCCGAAAACTACCTATCTATACGAGAAAACGGAAATTTTGCACCATTGTCTAATTTTGGTCAGTTGTTATAATGACAATTTGGCGATATGTTTTCTCTTCACGTTCCGCAGGTAGGTGAGGCAGAAATAGAAAAAAATAAAAGTATTTTTTTATTGTAAATTTTTGTAAATTTTTTTTAGTACTAATATTAGATGCACTCTCGGCTGAAGATTAGCGATATGTACCCAGTCTAGTTTTTTTAAATATTTTTCTTATAAAACACTAAGGTTACATAACATTTTACAGTTTCGTCACAATTTTCTTTATTATATTAGGTATTGTAAGCGAGTTTTCTGATTTATCAGGTTTTTCTATTTTTTTGTACGGTAATGTACAGGTAAAACCTCTGTATATTTAAATGTACATAGCAGAAGGATATATCTTTGGCCAGAGAAACGTTATGTATATATTGTCGGTATAATCAAAAAAAATAAGTTCTGATGCATAAAGGTTTTATTTTCTTAATTCAATTTATCAGAAATCAAGCAATTTTACACATATTATGTTTTCGTACCTTTTTAGTCATATAATCACGCTTATTTGTTCATGCCTACGACAATGTCAATTTTTACATTAAACCGATTAAAGCTTATCTTAGTCTTTATTTTTATTGCGTTTTTCCATCTATTATTTATAGACAAAGCTTTACTTCTCAGTTAAAAAGTTTTAGACACTAAAAAACCAATTATTAAGTACGAGTAGAATTAAAACAACTCTGTCGTCTTCAACAGCCAGAATTATTCTAAAAAAAAACCAAAACCTTCCCTTTTCAGGTCAAAAACAAGGTTAACAAAAAGCAGTTAATCATCCACTCGATCGGATTACATAAGGTTAGGGCGTCACACATTTTATGAAGCCTAACAGCGAAACAATAACTATTATCTACTGAGTGTTATAATTATAAATGTAAAGCAATTTAAAAATACTATTAATAGTATATTAAAGTACACGTTTTATAAAGCATCATTTTATAGCACGCGTCCATGTTAAAAAACGAGCCGCCGGGACAAGTGCTTAAAACTGCTTTATATAACACGTACTTTATACTATTTTTTCTAATTTGTAGTTTTTTCAATAAAAAATACATATTTAAAAAGAAAATAAATCCTTCAAATTTTGTAAATTTTTATGTCTAAATGTTATGTTGGTAATACTATTTTTTATCATAGTAACCTATGGACAATAAAAATTATTTTGCGAACTGTCATTTTTTGATTTATTCACCCATTTTCACCACGAGATTCTAAAGTTATTTTAGCGATATGAGATTTGAAATTGGACGGAATACGTTGCGTGATCCTTGTACATTCGGTACATATACGGCATTGCAATTTAGTATAGTTTAGTATAGTATAGGGAAGATGGAAAATTCAAATAAAGTTCTAGTTAAAATCGACATTGGAAGGTTAGTAGATTAAATTTTGGATAGGATTTGGCAGAAAATGATAGCTTAAGGCATCTACAAAAGCAAAATAGTTCTCCGTCAATAAAGTTAGTATTTAATATGTGTTTTTTAATTAACTAAAACAATACATACAGATTTGTAGATCTAGGCAACCAAACATACATACGTGGGTTCGTGTAGTATTTTGCATATTTGGACTAAAAAATATTAGTTATCTAGAATGCTATGCTAAACGGTGAAAAAAAACATGTCATGTAGGACCTTTAAATAATAAAATTCGGAGTTCGAAATAGATCTATTACGAACTCGCTAGCGCGTTCGAAATAGATCTGTTTCGAGACAAAATTAGAAAAAATATAATAGAAATATTCTAACTTATATTCTATTGTTATATAAATGATTATTTACTAAAACTAGGACTAAAGAAAATGGGGCTTTCCGTTACATTCGGCCATCCTGGTCACTTGGACGTCCTCGTCTTCTTCTCACGAATTTTTCGATTTCCAGCTCTGTAAACAAAAATAAAACATGAGGTAGTATAGGTGTTCAACACTTTTATTTTATGAATTATAAGCTGGCAACAACGCCAATATCATCATTCGGTGCGTTAGATCCTCTTACACAACTGTACCGAATTTGGTTTAAATCGGCCAGTAAATTGTGATGTTATTAAGCCGTTTCCAGACTTTATACACACACTGTATATATATTTTGTTGTTGCTCAATAGAGCTCCCTTACTTCTATTTATTTTAGTTTTTTGGTCTTATGCTTCTTAGAGCCCTTTTGTCTAATAAAAAAAAAGTGTATGGAGCTTTCGGTTAAACTCTTATTTGTTTTCATTTTATGCTTACATTAGCTACTTTTCTTTTTATTTTATGCTCACACTAGCTTCTTTTCTTTTTATTTTATGCTTACAATAGCTTCACTAACCCTCTAACAAATCTAATAGCTCATCTGTACTGCCCAGTGGGCTATCCGATTCGGTATCTGACAATATCCCCCCGTTGTATTCTCTCAGTTGATCAACTGGTACGGTAGTTGTGTACTTTTTTTTATAGCCTTTCAAACCTTTTAACGAAGTTATTGCGTAGCCGTCATTACCTTTTACTTTGGAAATTTTATACACACCTCTTTATTCGATGTACTACTTCCACACCACAATACCAGATTACCAATCGAGTATAATTTTGGGGTTTTTCGTTTTGAATCGAATACACGTTTCATTTTAAGTGCTTGTTTATTCATGTTATTTTTAGCCATTCTTTGGTCAGCTTCTCTATCGGCCTCAATTCTAGTATTTTTATCTAAATCATCCTGTTTGGTTTGGTCAAAACCAAACATGAGTCGATGAGGAGTGAATCCCGTGCTAGCGTTTACAGTATTATTTATTCCCCATACTGCATCCGGTAGCACTGAATACCATTCAACATTACTAGCATTAATTGCCGACGGCGCAGCCGGAGTGCTTGAAATAGAGCAAGTGTTTTAAAGACCAGTTATCCACGAATACTTTACATTATTTTTTTTATTGGTACACTTATTGGTATTTATATTACAAAAATGGAAATAATAACTTAGTAAATACGTGAAATAGTCGAATTCGTGATGTGATATACCTGTCGTTGTCATGAAAATGAGGAGAACAAAAAATAACTTCCAATCTGCCACATAAGATTCACTGTTGTCACCGTTGATATTGGTTGTCTATTGCTTAAAAAAATATTCTATTTGACGTTAAAAGGTAATTCTGTCAAATCAATAATTAAAAAGTTGACATATTTAGACTTCACGTTTCACGGGTTGTTGATGTTGCTATGGTAACTTTAAAACACGCGCGTTTTTGAAAGTGGGATTTAAACACCCTGAGGCGTACTTTAAATAAGCGGAATAGGGTATCAATAAAAAAAATATATATTACTTCCTTTGAATTGGTTGTTTTTGTAGGTCTTGCAAATAAAATTTTTGAGAATGAATCTACTATCATTAGTATGTATGAAAATCCGTTCGCACTCTTAACATATGGGCCTAAATGGTCCATATGCCAAGTGTGCATTGGTACGACTGGTTTATCTATTGGGTGTAAAAACCCCTCTTTTTTCCCATACTGATCTTTTTTGTAAGCACAATCTAGACAATTTTTTACATATTTTTTAATGAACCTCGTCATGCCCTGAAACCAAAATTTACTTTTAATTAAAGTGTCGCATTTTCTCAATCCGATATGACCAATATCGTCGTGGTATTTTCTTAATATATTAAACCTTGCTGATTTTGGAATGACTAGTTTGTCATTTCCATCAGCTGTCTTTCTATATAGTCTATTATCTTTAATGACAAGTGTTTTTTATTTGCTGGTCGCAATCTATTTGTTTTAATTTGTTAACAATTATTCTAAGGGTGTCATCTTGAAGCTGAATGCATAAGAACCAGTCATCGGAATATATTGTTAATAAATTAGGATCTAATATATTTCGACTAAAAGCATCTACGTGCTTCATTTTTTTACCTGCTCTATGTTTTATTTCAATATCAAAATCTTGGATTGCCAGCCACCATCTGGCCACCCTGGGCAATAAATCACGCTTAGTAAAAGTTGATCGTACGGCGGCACAATAAGTTATTAGAGTAAAATGAATTCCTGTTAAATAAATACGAAATCTTTTTATGGAATCAACTATGGCAAGAGTTTCTAATTCGTACGAATGATAAATTTTTTCATCTTTGTTAGTCATGCGACTATAAGACATGACAGGTTTAAATGAATCTTCATGTTTTTGAAGTAAAATACCGGCGAGGCCCTTACTACTAGCGTCTGTATGCAATTCAGTCTCAAGATTCGGGTTATAAACACTTAGTAAAGGTCTAGAGGTTAACAGTTTTTTTATATGATTAAAATAATTTGTTTCCACGGGAGTCCATTGCCACGGGACAGTCTTTTTTAATAAATTAGTTAATGGCGCTATAATAATGGTATGGTTTTTAATAAAATTCCTAAAATAGGATGTTAACCCCAGGAACTGTCTTAACTCGTGTAGATTTTTGGGTATAGGGAAATTGGATACTGCCGTTATTTTATTTTGTCCGGAACGAACCCTGTGTTTGCTTATTTCGTACCTTAAGTAATCTATGGTGGTCTCAAAGAAAAAAACCTTTTTCTATATTTAATTTTAGATTTGCTTGACGTAATCTATTAAAAACGAGTTTTAGGAAATGAAGGCCTTCTTCTATAGTTTTCGAGGAAATTAGAATATCATCAAGATATACACTAAGATTGTTATAACAAAGTGCATCTGAAAATAGGCTATTTAGTAATCGTTGAAAAGTTGCCGGTGCGTTAGCTACCCCAAAGGGCATTCGCAAAAATTCATACTGCCCCTCTTGGGTAACAAATGCAGTTTTATTTACAGAATTTTTGGCAACCGGTACTTGATAATATCCTTGAGTCATATCTAAACTACAAAAGTATTTCTTTCCTCGGAGGCGACCAATTTGGTCTTCAATGTGCGGAAGAGGCAATCTTTGTTTCAAGGTCAACGAATTTAATTTTCTGTAGTCTATGGCTAATCTGAAGTCACCGTTTTTCTTTTTCACTAAAATAGCCGGGCTAGAAAAATTCGAATAAGGCTCTCTTATTATTTCGTTTTCCAACATTTCATTTACTTTTTCGCGAATAATGGCCCTTTCCTTTTCGGAGTACCTGTACGGTTTATAAAAAACTGATTCGCGTTTTTCTAAATTAATTTCAAAATCAATTAAATTCGTTGAACCTAATTCAGATGTATTTTTTGCAAAGCAATCTTGAAAATTGTTTAACATTTTATAAAAATTCGATAAGTAAGGTTCTTTTAAAGCCTCCAGATTAACTTTAACGCCTGTTAAAAGAAGAGACAACACATGATTTACTTTAAGTAAGGAAGCGTCTTGAATTTGCAATAAATTTACTTCAACTGCTCTAGCCAAAATTCTACCCTTACACCAATAAAGTTTATTCAAACTAGTGTTAGTAATATTGAGGACATCTTTGGATTTTGCCAATATGGAACTCGGAATAGAGTAATGTTCCGAAAAATCGTATGTTCTGGACGTAACCAATAAACATTTTTCCGTGTTAATATGAACAGGCACAATAGCCGTAAAACGAGGTTCTATAACCACATTTTCCTCGAACACTACCGGATAAAACTGTTTATTTTTAATTTTATCTAAAATAACACTATCTCCTTGGACAGTCATTATATTATTTTTATGGTTCATAATTGGCTGTCCTATGATTGTCTCAATATCAGCCATAAAAGCATCGACGAAATGAATTTGTGATTTCATAGAAAAAATTTTAAATTCAAAATTGACAGTACTCATTCCCTTAGGAAAAATTACTTGTTTCCCAAACCCCTTAACCACGACACTGGAAGGCTGCAATTTTATTTTTAATTTATTTATTACAGAATAGTCGGCCACATTTATTTGGCTCCCTGTATCTATATAACCCTTGCATAAAATCCCATTTAGGTAAACATTAATAATATAGCTATTATTTATTGGTACTTGCCTTTGTAGCAACTGGACTTTAGCCGGGTTTAAGTGCCAACACTCCCCTTTAGTGTGTCCTTTTCTGTTGCAATGGTCGCACTCCTTGATTTTTGGTCGCACTCCGGAAAATGAGGCTCGTTGGTGCGGGGTTTTGTTGCTTTCCATGGAACTTCCAGGCCTGAAGAAACAATTTCTGGCAATATGTCCGGTTTTCTTGCAAATGTGACACTTGGGCTCATTTTTATCACTTTTGTCCTTGGTTACTGGTTCAGGCGATTTTTGCGGAGACACTATCTTACACAAGAATCCTTGGAAAAGTTCATCAGGTGTTTTAAAGTTTCCCGATTTTGCAGTCCCCTGATATTCAAACGGTAGACCATCGATAATGCACGATACGGCATTGTAGTCCGAAATTTCACACTTTCTAATCAGCACACACTTCGAGTAATAATAGTGTAGCATACTTTCACTTGCAATTTTTTTTCTTTCCATCATTTTCTTTAAAGTGTCAACGAAATTTTCGTGCGATGGGAAAGCACGTAAGAGAGCCGCTTTCCACTCGGCCCATGTTTTATTGTACTCTAGCAGCCCGTTATACCACATTTTAGCGATACCCAATAACTTGGATTGCAGAAAATATGATTTTGTTGTGTCGTCCCAATTGTGAATGATACCTAATTGGTCGATCTTATTAATGCAGTTTGATGAATTTATATCGCCCACTTCAGGATCAAACATTGGCACAATATTCATTTTGACCAAGTTTCAGTTTGAGGTAGAAGGAGTCGAAGGATAATTGTTTTTTGAATTTCCAGTCTGTGATTTAAATTGTTCTAAAATTTCACACACTTTAGAGGTAATAATTTCCTTAATTCGCTGCTTTTTCGCGATTTTATGAGCGGTACGAATCTCTCTTTCATCCTCTGAATCGGAATTCACAGTACGACCCCTTGCCGAACGAGTTTCATTGGTTCCACGATCTTTTTCCGACACATATTTTAAACGCCGCTTTTTCGGCACTACAGCGAAACAAGAACTATTATCTACTGAGTGTTATAATTATAAATGTAAAGCAATTTAAAAATACTATTCAAATATAATAAAAATATTCTAAATTATATTCTATTGTTACATAAATGATTATTTACTAAAACGAGGACTAAAGAAAATGGGGCTTTCCGTTACATAATAGTAACTGAGTGGCGCCCTTATAAGCAAAAATATGACTTGTCTGCGACCATCTGTTCAGCCGACGAAAAGCTGTAGTACTTTTTTGTGTAATTTTCAGTTCCCATAAAAAGTACGTCACAACATGTTTAGTTGTTAACAAAATAAAATCCAAATTTAAAGTTATAGTACAGGGTCTTCCAACGAGGACTGAACAGGGGCTCATTTTTGAGCTTCCTTGTATTTAAAGAAAAATCCAAAATAGCCAATCGATGTACTTTTTCTGCAGAATTTAAAAACGAAACCAAAAATTTATTTGAACCAGAAACAAAAGAGTTACGCTATGGATAAGTTGTTTTTTAAATGGAACATAGCTTTTTTTATACGATTTTTGGAACGAGTGATTTTTTTTTGTCCGTTCTGATTAAAATATTTAATATTGTGACAGCTATTTTTATTAAATTTTAATGTTTTATCCAGTATAATTTAACTTTAACCTGTTTGAAACATACACTAGGTAATAAAGGTATAATCACCTTTGAATCCTTCAAAGTCAAAAAATTTGACAAATTTACTATAATATTGCCGAAATGACTTTGAAGCATTCAAAGGTGATTATACCTTTATTACCTAGTGTATGTTTCAAACAGGTTAAAGTTAAATTATACTGAATAAAACATTAAAATTTAATAAAAATAGCTGTCACAATATTAAATATTTTAATCAGAACGGACAAAAAAAAATCACTCGTTCCAAAAATCGTATAAAAAAAGCTATGTTCCATTTAAAAAACACCTTATCCATAGCGTAACTCTTTTGTTTCTGGTTCAAATAAATTTTTGGTTTCATTTTTGAATTCTGCAGGAAAAAGTACATCGATTGGCTATTTTGGATTTTTCTTTAAATACAAGGAAGCTCAAAAAAGAGCCCCTGTTCAGTCCTCGTTGGAAGACCCTGTACATAAGTAATATTTGTACAATATCATGTTTTTATAGTTGTGTTGATAACGAGATTATTATTTGCATAATTGACTAATTTCCATATGGGGTTGACAGTAAAATTGGCTTAACACCTTTTAATGAATTGTAATTGTTTGATGTTTCCACAATTTTGTTGAGGTAAATACAATTTTGTTTTTGAATTTTATTTCGTTAACAACTGAACCTTTTTAAGCCCTGATAAAGGCAAGGTGGTTATCTTGAAAAGTATTACCTATAGTTACAAAAATGTAATACTTTTGCTCAGTAATCTGTAAATTTAGTTCTATTTATATGACATGTGTAAATACAATGTACAATAACACCAATACATTATTTATCTATCTATCATTATGGGCAATTTTAAGAGGTTAACCACCATTTAACAGTTTTTTTTTATTACATCTAGTCAAGTAGTGGTACCTACTCGGTTAATAATGCATGTAGCTGTTTTTTTATTCAATTTGCATACTTTCCATTTCTGACCAGTTTAAAACGCATCGGGTGAAAACATCCGAATTTATCTACAGTGTGTCCAAAAAAGTATGCAACATATGGGAAAGTTTTTTTTACCGATTTCTCAGAAAATTTTATTCTTGATAAAAGTTGGTGCATGCCTTAAAACTATAAATGCATATTTCATATTTCACCTGCGGCCAATAGTAAGAGAGCAAATACCATTTTTTCGAAATTGCCTTAAGAGTAAAGTACCTTAATTATTAAAAATACAGCAAAATTTTATATGGAAATGTTTTTGCAAATTAAAAACATAGTCCAAATATGAAATTTGAGTTAGGTGTCTCAATTTTTAATTTTTTTCCCTAATCTCTAATTTCTCCAGGTCGATTTTTTGTTTACGCAATTTTAATATATTTATCAAATAACTTAAACGTGGGTTTATAATAAAAATACATTAAGTAGTTGCAAACTATTAAAAACTTTTCAATGAACCGGGTCGGTTTAGATATAAGCGTGTTGCACGCCTACTTAAACATATTTTAGCCAACTTCTGTTCGAAACTAAATTATAATAGAATTCAACCCTAATCATAATACTTACTGGAAACGACTAATAATTTATTTGTCATTATAAATAAATAAATAATTACGAGAGGGCAAAATACCTATTTTATATGCATTTTTTTAAAGTAGGTTTTTGGACTTCAGCGTACTGGGTAAAAATGACAAATAAATTATTAGTTATTTCCAGTATTATGAATAGGGTTGAATTCTATTATGATTTAGTTTCGAACAGAAGTTGGCTAAAATGTGTTTAAGTAGGCGTGCAACACGCTTATATCTAAACCGACCCGGTTCATTGAAAAGTTTTTAAAAGTTTGCAACTACTTAATGCATTTTTAATGTAAATCCACACATTTAAGTCATTTGATAAATATATTAAAATTGCGTAAACAAAAAATCGACCAGAGGCGTACGGTTTAGGGGAAATTAGAGATTAGGGAAAAAAATTAAAAATTGAGACAGCTAACTCAAATTTCATATTTGGACTATGTTTTTAATTTGCAAAAACATTTCCATATAAAATTTTGCTGTGTTTTTAATAATTAAGGTACTTTACTCTTAAGGCAATTTCGAAAAAATGGCATTTGCTCCCTTACTATTAGCCGCAGGTGAAATATGAAATATGCATTTATAGTTTTAAGGCATGCGCCAACTTTTATCAAAAATAAAATTTTCTGAGAAATCGGTAATAAATAACTTTCCCGTATGTTGCATACTTTTTTGGACACACTATAAACGGTTCTATTTTTTTTAGCAAAAATATGTAAATACATACGAGACTTTAAGAGAGATTTTAAATATTTGCTTAATAGCGGCTGCTATAGTAAAAATCTTGAATACTCTCGCAAGATGGGGGCAAAGTCACGTGACACTCTGTCAATTTTGGTCTATTAAATTTTTATAAGTTGGCATGAATTACAGGACCGGACTTGAAAATTATACATGTGATACCTTCTAAAACAATTTATGCAATAGCCTCATCGGTTCTACCGCTTTATTATTGCCAAATAATAAGTAATAGGTAGGTAATAATTTCTTTTGAAAGTTATGTTTTATAAATATTATAATTTAAGGTAGGTAATAGGTAATAAGCATAAACTTCTATATGGTTTAAAGATAAAGTGTCAAAATAGCCCAAATAGCATTTAGGCGTCTAACCAACGTCGCTATAGACAACCCGACGTCGGTAACTGACGTCGGAACGACTACGTGTGGACCCGTTTTTGCACTAAAATGGAGCAGACAAATTTGAGTTGTTTAGACGTCGGTAACTTTACTATTGAAGTATACTCTTTTAACCAAATTTTACGCTTTTTAACGTTAACTTTTGATAACCAAAAATGTGTACTAAAAGTTTTATTTGGTCATGTGGAAGTACCTATATGTTGCTCCCGTATAATGTGGTGTAAACAAAATATAACCTAATTTGTTGTTGATCTGTAGAAAGAACAAGACCAGAAATTAAAATATCAAACAGTTTTCTTATTGATAAACGATGTTTGTTATAGACGTAAATAAAATGAGATTATAGGGTTTCTCGAGAATAAAAGTTGCTTGCGAAGGGTACTTTACTGATAAATGTGACCAAAATAGATCGAAAAATATGTGTTCGCCTCAAAATAAACAAATATTTAATAATTTTTAATATATGTTTTTATGAATGACCAGAAAAAAAATCATATATTGGCTTGATTTCCAACTCCATCTAAATAAAGCTATAAGGAAATTAAATTTTATTCATATAGTTGCCATTTGAAATGGTATTTATTTTCGAAATTTCAAAAATAAACGTACTGTGTTTTAATGGCCGACGGGACGCTCATCACCATAAAAATGGCGGAGTTAGCTAATGTACCTAAATTTACTCAATACCACCAAAGGTTACTTTATATCCAAAACTTTATCCAAACTTAACTTAAACTACCACCCGCAAACGACACACCAACGTCGGATGATTAGAATTCCAAACCACAACCAGGTTTTAACCTTAAGACATTTGAACTACTTAAATTGACGACCAAAGGACGTAAAAAGTAAACGTCAATTTCTGTAGATAAAAATTAACAAACAGAAATGTCATATGTCATTATTTTTTAATCCTATATTTAACCGTTAACCCCAATAAAAGGTTTTTCAATTTTTCATCTCTCATCCAAGCTTATCCTGTAATATTTTATTAATTTTCGTTGGTAAACAACTAAAAAAATGGATCACTTTAAATTATAGCAGGTATATATTAAAGACCTTAATGAGGTTGAGCCGGCCCTCATAAATATAATAATAATAATAATAATAATAAATTTCTTTATTTCTGATTAAATAAACTATACAATTCACATAAAAGGAAATGGCGTCAGCAAAGGGAGAGCATTAACTCTCCATGTAGTCCTTTAAACAGTATGGTTCCATCTGTACTAAATGTTCCTTAAACTTTCTTTTAAATACCTTCACATCGAACACCCACATAATAGGGTCCACTTTCAAAAATAGACAGATGATGTGCTGCATAATTTACATCAACAGAACGAGTACTATACTTATGATTCCTCTCAGCATAGAGACCCTGTCTATTCTTAAAAAAGAACATAATGGTATCAAAAATGTATAAACCATAAATTGTCAATAAAAAATTATTTCTAAAAACATTCCTACAAGTCTCTCTAAATGACATTTTATACATTATTCTTAGTAAACGTTTCTGTATAATAAAAATATCCTGTATCTTTGATTTTCCTCAAAGTTTGCAAAATACAGGGTCCGCAGGGCTGCTGTTGAAACATACTTCGAAATCACTCTGATACCATAGCATATACTGTTAAGTTTTTTACCAAGTGATTCTATTTACTCGGTCCAGTCTAAAAATTCATCTATATAAATTCCCAGAAATTTTGTTTGGGACTCGAGCTTAAAATCTTTGTTATTGATTTGAATATTTTCTGGTTTTTCCATTCTATTTAATTTTGTTCTAAATAATAAGATATTTGTTTTGTTCTCATTGACTATATAACAGTCTATTTTTTTCAAACCAAGAGCAAATTTGCAAAAATATATCTGCAGTCTCGTTAGTGAGTTCAGTTGGGTCATTAATTTTTAATAAGAGATTGGTATCATCAGCATAGGATGTAAGAATAGCATTTGAGTTCCTTATTTCAAAATTTAGGTCATTAGTAAAAAAAATAAATAAAATTGGTCCCAAAATGCTGCCCTGGGGGATTCCTACATTATTATTCAAACTTTCAGACTTATAGCTTACCTTGTCTTTATTAACTACTACCTTATGTATTCTATTATTCAAGTATGACTTAAACCTTTTTAACGCATTACCCCTTATTTCATACAAATCAAGTTTGTTTAACAAAATTTCTCTCGATCAAGACAGTCGTATGCTTTTGAGAGATCCAGAAATACTCCAACAGCCACTCCACCCTCCTCCAGTTGCTCAAGAATGCCATGAGTGAATTGAAACGTTGCTGTCTGAGTTGACCTGCCCCTCATGTAGCCATGCTGGTTACCCGAGAGCAAACTGCACTGTCCCATGAAAGACACAAGGCGGCTGCATGCAACATGCAACCAACTCAAACAGTTTTGAAAAACCTGAAAGAAGGCTGATCGGCCTGTAGTTATCGAATTCCTCTGGATCTCCCTTTTTCAATAGAGAGGTTTTAAAACTGCTGTTTTAAGTTGTTCCGGGAAATGGGAGGAACGTGGCATAGTTTGGTTTCCCCAACGTCAGAAAGAAATTAGACTTCTACAAGTAATATTAAAAGTTCACCCAATAAAGAAACATGGAAACGATACAAAAACTGCAAAGTTAAAGCTCAGGGTTTTGCGGCTTTTGAATTTGCAACAGCTGCTGCTGACTAACTGGAGACTAACCTGAGCTTGTAATGCTATCAATTTAGCTTTTTTTCTATAAAAAGTATTAGTATGGCGGTAGGCTCTTTTTCCTTTATTTAAGGACATGCTCATATTGCTTGCAGGTCTACTTGCTTGCAATAAAAGAACTGATTTTCTAAAAAATAATCCAACATAAACAAATAAGTAAGGTTATTTTCACAGAACCCAAACAAGAGGTTATTTCCGACAAATTTCGTCTTTTTATTTTAACTGGCTGCGACTGACGAAAAAAGAAGTGATATTTTTTGTATGAAGTTTGGTAGGTGGACGAGGCGACGTCGAAACGTGGTTCGCAAATTCCATAAAACTACACTTTTTCAAATAAAAAAAGTGTTTGACGTTACTCGGACGTCAAATTCTTTACCATAAAATAACTATACACGCTTCGACCACTATGCGACGTCGGCTTAGAGGACGTCATATCTTAACGTTCGTTTTACGTTAACTTTAGGTCCATAACTGTTCATTAAGAAATAAGTCAAGCAGTGACTTGAAACATTACCAAAAATTATGTCCTTATAGGTACAAATTTAGTCGTAGGTCAGAAAAATGCTAATTGGGAGATTTAAAAAGTTTATAATATTATAAATATCCAAATCTTAAAAATACTAAACTAACTGAAACACAACTTAAAATAGGATTCTGTCACTCATATTTAGAATAGATTTTTTTTTGTTTTATTTGTTCAGATTATATAGGTAAAATACCTACAGTTCAACATAAACTAATTGAATTCAAGTTATTACATTCACTGTCAAGAAAATCCCCATATATGACTTACATAAGGTACGTAGACCCAAATATGGTTTTTATAGAATTTGTTGGCTATGGTACGGTTACATTTCTAAACTTTTATGTGGGCTAACATAAACTTAAAAGCTTTAATATAGCCAGGGATTTAATTTTTCTGTCAATGGAAACCCTAATGTAACAGTTTTTGACTTACGTAAGGTACGAAGACCCAAATACGGTTTTTATAGAATTTGTTGGTTATAATACAGTTACATTCTTAAACTTGTATGTAGGCTAACATAAAGTTAAAAGCTTTAGTTTAGCCAGGGATTACATTTTTCTGTCAGTGGAAACCCTACTTTAACAGTTTTTGACTTACGTAAGGTACGTAGACCCAAAAGTGGTTTTTATGGAATTTGTTTGTTAAAATGCAATTTATTGATACAGTTACATTTCTAAACTTGTATGTAGGCTAACATTATGTTAAAAACTTTATTTTATTGTCATACAAACAATAATAATAGTAATATCAAATAATAATTTCACTTATGTAAGGTACGTAGACACACAAAATAGAATTATATATTTGTTCGCTATCCTATTACATACTAATATGGTTAGCTATTTTAACTACTATAGTAACATAATGTTACTTACTATTACCTTACTATTGCCAAACAATAATAATATTTACTAATAACAATAATAAAAATAATTCCTTCAAAATCAAATAGCTGCTTTTTAAAGGTTAATAATATGGAAAGCTGTTTTGGCATATGGTAGGACTAGGCGATACCCGGTTTTATCAACCTACCCGGTTTTGTCCAACTCTCTCCTACCTACCTAAGTCAGGGAAAGACTTAATTTCTACTTATTTTTCTTGAAACAGAAAAGGATACCTAGATAATGTAAAATGCGAAAATTATACATTAGAAACCTAACCTTTTAACGCACAAACATTTTAAGAACAAAAAATTTACAATTAACTTTTCGACAAAAACGGCGTTCAGATGAAATAAAACTTGTTACTTATCGATGAAATCAACTTAACGAGCAAGGCACACATTAATAATTATGAAAAAGAATTTAAAAAATTTTACTCTGTATCTAAATTTTTGGTCAAATGAATAATAATTATAGGTACTTACACAAAATTAAATAAAAATTTTTAAAATGTAATTAAATGTAACAAAAACGCAATTCATAACTCGGTGTTTGGGCTCATTACGGTCCGCTACAAATCTAGGGATATTATTATGTCCCAATATCAGCTGATCGATGACAAATAACCGCTGTTATCTGTTTTAAAACGAGACTATTCGTGATATTTAGTATAGCTACTTGTATGGTCCAGGAGATGTTCGATCATGATTAGTATGTTTATTCACAACAAATATTATTATTGGTAAGTACCTATAGGCTTAACACGTTGGTTTGTTTTTATAGTGTAGGACGCGTTAACTACTTCTTCCATACAAATCAAAGAAGTTGTAAATTCCTAATAAAAAATACTTTGACTAAGCTATCGATCTAACAAACACTGAGAGAAAACTCTATTAGCCGTAAATCTGCATTAAATAGGCGCCGAAAAAACTACTCTGTTGTCTATTTTCTATTTAAAAAGTCGTTATTTATCCAGTGGGGCATCCAGAGTTTGAGCCTGGGGGGGGTAGTGCCGGTATTTAGGCAGGCGCGGATACAGAAAAAATTTTTGGACGGGATAAAGAAAATGTTTAGGAGCCACGCCCAAATTTCACTTTCGTGACAAAAAAACTTGGAATTATATATATCTCGATAAATACGTACCTAATTTTCTTTGAAAAAATGTCAGAATTTCTGCCAATTCAATTCAATTTCAAAGGTTTTTATTATTCTACTATTTTTACATGTTATTTATTTTACAATATATACGTATACCCACCAAGCAAAATGTTGTTGCAGCAACGTTGTAGTAACTTTTCAAAGAGAGCTGCAATGTTGCTCTTTTTCTTGCGGCGTGAAGTTGGGGACATCCCTGCAAGCCTTAATCGGCCGTTCAGGAACGTTTCAATTGCAATATTGACAAATATATCGCTTCGGCAACATTCTAGCGATATTGATATTTAAATTACAGCAACGTTTCACGCAATTAATTGCAGCAACCTTGGCACAAAAACATTACAGCAACCTTGGCACAAAAACATTGCAGCAACCTTGGCACAAAAACATTACAGCAACCTTGGCACAAAAACATTACAGCAACCTAATTTTTTGAAATTATATTCGTTTATTCATTATTCATGTTATAAAAAAAAACAAATGTATTTATTTTGCTATATATAATATTATTATAGGAATAACATATATTCGGGGTGATTCACGGTGGATGGTGCGTTAGACGTTTATGGAGAACAGGCGATACGTTTTATTTGAAAATTTGGTCGTCCAAATAAACGACCATGGTATATCGTTCTAAAATATTTTCAGCATTGCGGCGTTGCCGCTTCTGCCCAAAACAGGTGGCAACATCGGTATTGTAAATGAAACCCCCCATATATTTTTAAATTTTTAGATTCTACGTAAAATTCAAATAATTTTTTTAATACAATATTCATTGTTATACGTTACGTTATATATATACTTAATAGTTTTCGAGATATTGGCTCTTGAAAAATGACAATTTTAACCTTTAACATCTTCTAGCATTCTAACTGAATGTCTTAGAGCAAAACGGCTGGTGTTCCTTCCTTCAAATTTTATTATCTTCCCAAAGAATCAACCAAATCAATCAATCAAAGTAATTAATTTCCTGCTTTCGAGTTCCATCCTGTTTAACCGAAAGTTGACAATTTTGGGAACATAATAAAATCAAGGACATCAGGAACATGTGAGCCGTTTTGCTCTAAGAGACATATATAGTTAGAATGCTAGAAGCTGTCAAAGTTGAAAAATGCCATTTTTCAAGAGTCAATATCTCGAAAACTATTAAGTATAGACTAGTAATGAATATATTAAAAAATAATTTGAATGTTACGTAAAATCTAAAAATATATAGGCTGTTTTATTTAAAATAACGATGTTGCTACCTGTTTTGGGCAGAAGCGGCAACGCCGCAATGCTGAAAATATTTTAGAACGATAGACCATGGTCGTTTATCTAGACAAACAAATTTTCAAATAAAACGTATCTCCCGTTCTCCGATTCACTGTAAATTACCCTATATATATATTAAGTAAACACTTTTCTTATATTTAATTCCTTCAAAGTTTGGTTTCCTTAACCCCTAATCTGTTTTAATTACTTCGTTCAAAACGTGTCTTAGCATGCTGAAACCAGTTTTTGTAAAAATTTTCAAAATCTTGATCTGTAAGTTCTTTAAAATTAGTTCGGACAGCATCTAAAATAAAAAAAAATGACAATCACTAATAGATACAGTGATTAAGTTATTACCGGAAAATTTTCTGAAGACTTGAATATTCATGATCGAGGAAAAATTTACCGTTTATTAATTTAAGCACGTGGGATTTCGGTTAGAAAATTTTAAACTCATTTATTAAAGAACCTACGTACAAATTAATTTTTTTATTAGAAATTACATATATTCTAGAAATGTCTTTGAAATGGCGTTTCAGGAAAATTTTCATTTATTAATTTTACCACAAACGTAAAAAGTTTCCGGTTATTCTGTGGGTTTTAATGGTAACCGAAGAAAAATCAAGCTTCTGATTGGTTGAAATTAAGAGTGTAAAATTTTCATTAAAATTTTTAATTTGATTAAATACAAATCTAATGTAATTAATATAATATAGTATTGCCAAAGAAAAATTAAAATCTACCTGTTATAAGTGAAGTGAGTTTTAAAGTTTTTTTTTTGAAGAAGTAGTCCATACTTACTTACTTAAAGTTTTTGTTTTGTAGTTCCCCTTGGCACCAGTCCAACTTAAAAACTGCCCCACATAATTGGTGAAGACCTTTTCCAAACATCTGTACACTGCATCTTTCAAATTTCTTCCTCCAGTTAGTCTCAAAAAATGTATCTAAAATTTCAAAACACTGCTATTCTCACTTATGATTTGTGTGCAATTTCTCATAATAATTTTCTTTTTAAAAATAGCAAAAAATGGACAAAGGTCTAGGGTAAACTATAGGGTATTGGAATTGGCTTGTGACATACATTCTCATTCTACTGATTTGGAACCCGTAACTATATAAAATTTACTCGTGTATAGGTTATACGAATGAAAAATTTCTGTGTAGGTTTCGCAAACACATTTTTTACTAGTAACCTATTACTAGTACTAGATGCCTACAAATTCAACTTCAATTAACTTTAGGGAGTACACTATCTTAAGTTGTCTATTGAATTAACTTGCAAAAATTGTGTCTGCAAGCCTATCCAGTGAAAACTTTGGAATATCTGCAGTTATAATATACCGTATGCATGCGCTTTTTGCTTTAATTTTGGTAATTTTTTTGGAAGGGGTTCTTTCAGTTTAGTCTCCAGTGACGTGTAGTACCACACACAAGACACACCAATACAAATTAAATAATAAAATACCTAGGTTATGTTTTGTGTTTAATAGCACGACCTCCATTTCCAAAAATTACCTACCTAACAGAGAACAACTTGTTCTCTGCTAAAAAGTACCTAAGCATGCATGCTTTTATTAAATTTAATGTAACCTACCTTATTTCTTAATAAAACACTGTCCTTCACTCTTTTAAAAGAAATGCCAAGCCAAAATAAAAATGGCCGATCCGATCTGACTCTGAGACCGAAAACATAACCCCCCCGACCGACGCGTGGCGTACCTATTTGAAGCAATGATTGGGCAGCACAATTGCAATTACAAAAAGACATTCATAAACCAACATCGCTGCTA
Source organism: Polydrusus pterygomalis (assembly GCA_963969555.1). Lineage (NCBI taxonomy): Eukaryota > Metazoa > Arthropoda > Insecta > Coleoptera > Curculionidae > Polydrusus > Polydrusus pterygomalis. Next base: position 36,791,674 of record OZ018383.1, on the reverse strand, counting down.
AGTTGCTATGTAATTTGCCTGAAACTTTCTAAACTGAAGATTGCTAAAATATTGCACGTTACAGGTTGCCCTTGAAACATTTCTCTAAAGTTATATATCGAACATAGCATAGAGAATCCGAAAGCTAAGTTGTGACAATATTTAATATGAAAGGTTTCAAAAGTCAACGTTGCGGGAATTAACTAAATAGAAAAGTTGTTTTAGAGAGTTCCACGGTGTTTACCTACAAGCTTTCAAATACAATATTGCTCTTGCAAGAATTTTGAAGGAAGATTGCAATGTTGCGAATGCGAGTGCGAGGTTTTTTGCTTGGTGGGTATGGTTCCTCTGGGTTTTGCCAGGTTGTGATTCTGCCAACTGCCCAGGGCACGCACTGGCAACGCCGGTGGAGTTGTTGTTAGCCCTTTGGTAAAATATAATAACGTATGGCTATTACTAGGATTGGCCGGTTCCGTAACCCTCTACCGCCATGAAAGAGTTCAATTTTTATTTAATGAAAAATTTGAATGAATTTATTAAAAAGTTTGATTGTGAAATTTTTGGTTATGCGTTTACTGGAAAAGTTTATTGAAAAACCAGCTTAATCTTGTCAGGTACAAGGTAGCATTTTGCCTTTCGGCTTGAATATTTTTGTGGGCGTGCTCCAATATTTGGGACGGAGTTTGTTTCCCGCTTTGCAATTATTGATTTTAGAATTTATTTATTTTGAATTTTGAAAATGGATTTTTACTGGAAATAAATCGGAAGTCTATTATAGTGGTTTGTGTATTGGATTGTCGTTATGTCGTATTTGTGTTATATTTTCTGTTAGTATTGCATGTTGTGGTTGTTTTTGGTAAAATCGTGTAGCTGTGTCTTGTACGTATTGAAAGATTGTCGGAGTCTGTGTAGCCTGGTGTAGATGGCGGATTGGGGTGAAGTAATTTGCATTTAAGACTTGTCTTAGTATTTTATTTTGTTGTAGTTGAATTTTTCGAAAATGTATATCTGCCATGCTACACCATACTGGGCAGAATTTCTGCCAAAATATAATTGAAATTTCTTATTCTTTGTAAAAAACATATAAAACAAGTGAAATTTAAAAAAAACATATTTTTTACATATATGGTATATTAACAAATACATATTTTAAAACCATTCAAGAAATAACAAATAATAAATAATAAATAATAAATAATAAATAATAAATAATAAATAATAAATAATAAATAATAAATAATAAATAACAAATAACAAATAACAAATAACAAATAACAAATAACAAATAACAAATAACAAATAACAAATAATAAATAATACATAATAGATAATAGATAATAGATAATAGATAATAGATAATAGATAATAGATAATAGATAATAGATAATAGATAATAGATAATAGATAATAGATAATAGATAATAGATAATAGATAATAGATAATAGATAATAGATAATAGATAATAGATAATAGATAATAGATAATAGATAATAGATAATAGATAATAGATAATAGATAATAGATAATAGATAATAGATAATAGATAATAGATAATAGATAATAGATAATAGATAATAGATAATAGATAATAGATAATAGATAATAGATAATAGATAATAGATAATAGATAATAGATAATAGATAATAGATAATAGATAATAGATAATAGATAATAGATAATAGATAATAGATAATAGATAATAGATAATAGATAATAGATAATAGATAATAGATAATAGATAATAGATAATAGATAATAGATAATAGATAATAGATAATAGATAATAGATAATAGATAATAGATAATAGATAATAGATAATAGATAATAGATAATAGATAATAGATAATAGATAATAGATAATAGATAATAGATAATAGATAATAGATAATAGATAATAGATAATAGATAATAGATAATAGATAATAGATAATAGATAATAGATAATAGATAATAGATAATAGATAATAGATAATAGATAATAGATAATAGATAATAGATAATAGATAATAGATAATAGATAATAGATAATAGATAATAGATAATAGATAATAGATAATAGATAATAGATAATAGATAATAGATAATAGATAATAGATAATAGATAATAGATAATAGATAATAAATAATAAATAATAAATAATAAATAATAAATAAAAAATAATAAATTACAAATAACACAGTTTTAATAGTATATTATTTACCGAGCGTATAATGTAGGCCATAATAAAACGAGGATGAAGTTTACGGCACGAGCCAAAGGCGAGTGTTGTAAATCATCTGAGTATATGATGGTTTATAAGACGCGAGACAAATACTATACTTTATCTAAAACCATCCATTTATACAGTGCCTGAAAAAAAGTTGAGTTCATATGGGAAATATAATAATTATACTTGTTGTTTTAAGATAATTACACTTGTTGTATTATGGATAGCATAATGCTCTTATTATCAGAAAAAAGGTTGAGTTCATATGGGAAATATAATAATTACACTTGTTGTTTTATGATAATTACACTTGTTGTATTATGGATAGCATAATGCTCTTATTATCAGAAGTATTATGCACCTATTATTAAATGGTTGTAGATAAAATATTAAAAAATGCAACTTTTATAAAAAGTTATAAGTTTAATAAAAACATGTTAAAGCAAAAAATTAAAAATATTTTCTTGAACCAAAACATAGGTTTTCGCAAGGTCCGAAAACATGAAATTAATAACATAAAAAAATTATAAAGTAAAATCAAGTCGTCTCTTTTTATTACTAGCAAAGCTTTTTATAACATGGTCTACATTTATGTGTATGTCCCTATGTACAAACAGAAGTGATAGCCCAACCAATCTATCCTGACCCATTGTTGAACGAAGCCACGTTTTAAGACGCCACAGACAGGAGAAACTTCGTTCAGCTGAGGCTACACTAACGGGTAGAGTGACCAAAACTTGTAAGCATTTTTTTATTAAAGGAAAAATATTTTCATCGCAGGACGAATATAAACCCATAGCATCGGTATCGCTTTTCTTATGTTTCTCCAAATATTAAATTTAGATTTTATTTTTAAAAGTATTAAGTCCTTATTTTGGGTATTTTGAAAAATCCTGGGGGGGGTAATTACCCCCATTACCCCCCCCCCCCCATGTATGCGCCACTGTATTTATCTCAAGTAATTAACATGTCAATAATCTTACAATTTATATATGCATACAGGCTACTGGGTTTTTTTTTTTAAATTACTTTTTTGCTCCTAAAAGACAACTCTATTGCCCTAAAAAAACACATGATGCAGTGGTAAAAAATATCTTTTATTTATGAAAGAAAACGATTTTGTGATTTATTGAGGTCGTGCAGTTAAAAAATAATTTGTTTTTATCATTGTTAGTCCATCTAGATACTACTAAATTACTTTTTCTGAGCTCCTTCGCCAAAATGGTGAGATTCATCCACCGTTTATGTTTGATTTTTAGGATTGGTACTTTATTTTGTTTTATTAGATTTCTTTAAGTCTCTTTATCCAAATTAAACTTGACGTTCTGAGACAGTTATCTAGGTATATATTTTTTTTAAGAATAAACGGCAAAATTATAATTTCATCAGTAGGCCATATTTTATATCGTTACAGCACATTTTTACGCAAAGAAATTAGTGTTGGGAAAAACCGACTTATTTTAAAAACCGACTACCGAGAATTCAAGTGATTTAAAAAACCGAATGATAACCGGTTATTCACTCAAATGCTAATATTAATATTGGCGGTTCATCGTTCATGTTGATATACAGCATTTGTATTGGGAATAACTGACTCGATGTTGTTAATCGATTGATTTTTTGCGGATTATTAAATGTGGCGGATATATTTTTGGATTTTTTGGTATCCCAGATCTCACAATTTAACAACTTGACTACTTGACCATGAGATGTCACGATATTGCATAACTCATGATATTTATGAATACTGAATTCTCACCACTAAACATTAAGTTTTCAGTAGACGCCGACGATTTAAATCTAAATAAAATAATAAATCCTATTATCCTACGCAGGCAACCCGTAATGCAGTATTTAAATCTAAATAAATCATATCTTACACAGGTAACCCGTAATGCAGTATTTAATTTGAATTATATCGCCAATAACCGAAACCACTCGGTGTAGCCGCTCGCTAGGAGATGGCTCTGGCCGCAGTGAGTGATTGACATCCGGGCAGCAACTTTAGAGACGCGTTGTAAAATAAAAACCATATGTTCGTCACTCGAATTATTTCCGAAGATAATCGAATAATTCAAGTAATTGAAAAAACCAAATGATAGGTTATTTTTCACTCGAGTGATCCCAACGCTAAAAGAAATGCAGCTGGGATAACCTTTAATAAAACAAAAATTAAATACAATTTTTTTTGTATGAAACCATTAATTTATTTTTTCTACTACGCAAGACCAAATAAGATTAGTTTTTAATTATTATAAAGCATTTTAATAACAACAGGAAATAAATCATGCAGTAATCACCCACCACGATCAGCCAGTGGCGGCTTCTCCTATGAGGCAATTGAGGCAGTGCCTCACCAATAATTTTGCAAATTAAATAAATTACAAATTTATATTATTTTACTATTTGCATAAATATATATCCATTAGATTTAATGCCGTCAATCGGCTAGAAATATCATCTATCATCCATCTAATTTCTACATGCGGTCGTATATGGTAGAAGCCGGTCTCGCTCTTCCTTGTCTTTCCCGACCCGTTGCGTGTTTTGTTCTTAAATCATCCATCTCATTTCTGCATGCGGTCGTATATGGTTAGAGGCCCGGCCTCGCGCTTCCTTGTCTAGCGTATTAGTGAAAATATATAATGTCCTGTAAAATACCGTAATAGTCCAGTCGAATCTAGCTTTAAATAGCGCATAAAAACATTCTTTTGAGGCCAGCCTCAACTCTCTACGTAAATTTAACGCGAACGCGAGGGGACTAATCTTAGATGAATTTGGAGAAATGCTATTATTAGATTAACAGGTTCTTTGTCCCGGTGTCCGTTAAAAGTTCAGAGTTTAAAAAGAGTGCATAGTGAATTTGACTTTTACACGTGCATTGTGTTTTATTATAGTTTTCGGTAAATACTTTTGTGGTTTTCCGTACTGATTTTTGGGACAGTGGGCAGTGATTTTTCTAAAATATTAATATTACATTACTTTTATTACTTATTAGTTTATTTGTTTTGTGCTTATTAGCAAAAAATGGATTCTGCGGGACCTAGCACAGCGTCACAACTTCCCCAGATAAATGTAAACATTCGCAATCCTACTTGTGATCTTGTTAATTTTTTAGTAAATGAGCAAAATTTTTCAAGTAATTCCTATGAAGATAAATTGTACATAGTAAAAGAAGTAAAGCGACCTGTTCCAGATTTGAGTAAACGTCTTGTTACTATCGGTGGGGTGGGGAAATCAAATCGGAGCTTTTAAAACACTTGGTACGAAAAGTACGACTGGCTTACTGGTAGTGTAACGTTAAACAAATTATTTTGCTGGCCGTGTATTCTGTTTGCAACAAATAATAGCGACAAAGTTTGGTCAAAATGTGGTTATAGCGATTTAAAAAACTTGTCTAAACTTTAAAATCGAACCTTGCTAAAAAAAATGTTTTCAACTGTGCCTCATCACTTTCAAATACCACGAGCCGCCCCTGCGAACAGCTGAATCGTATTAAATTTGCTTATTATTTCATTGAACAAATGCCGAGTGATGAAATCCGAAGACCTGGACTCCTTCAACTTAAACCACCCTTTGAAATGACAGATCAATTCGTCCCTCTCTGTCACCCTTAACAGTTTAGAACAATCTATATAAAATAATAGCCTATACAGTGTCCGCAAGAAAGTCCGCATCAAATGGGATTTTTTTTTATTATTAGGTATAGGTAAAAATTAAAAAAGCAGTTAGTTTTTGCTTACCTAAAAACCAAAAATGACGTATACTGAAGCAGCTGCACGACTTGCGTTACCTGTCAAATTTGACATTTTTAATAAAATAGGTTTAAAAATGCCCTTATTTATCAAAATATCGAAAATCTTTATTCGAGAAAGTTGTTTATTTACGCATTTTTAGCCTCTGTATGAAATTTTGACAGTCTAATATAATTTTTATTTTTTGCCAGATTCTTGAAAATTTTGATCAACCCTCGTATATTAACTTTTATACATCGATGTAAAACCATTTGCCTTTACTTTATTTGTAATCTTAATGCAGTTTTGTGTAAAATTTTTATTTCCAATTATTTATTTTGCTTCAAAAACTGAAATTGTTATTGATCAGTATGTAATGTTTGATGCAAAGTTTATGTAATTACATCAGTTTTGTCAAAACCGACGTATCTCATTTTTCTTAAGTTAGTAAACAGATGCACAAAAAGAAAATATTGGGAAGCTTTCGTTGAAATTTTACTTAATTATTATTAAATTAAATTAATTATATTAAACTGTGTTGTTGAATAAAATGTTTCGAGCGATTAATATTTATTCTTTTTCATCCAATCTTAATTAAGTAAAATTTCAATGAAAGCTTCCTAATATTTTCTTTTTGTACATCTGCTTACTAACTTAAGAAAAACGAGAAACGTCGGTTTTGACAAAACTGATGTAATTAGATAAACTTTGCATCAAACATTACATACTGATCAATAACAATTTCAGTTTTTGAAGCAAAATAAATAATTGGAAACAAAAATTTTACACAAAATTGCATTAAGATTACAAATGAAGTAAAGGCAAATGGTTTTACATCAATGTATAAAAGTTAATCTACGAGGGTTGATCAACATTTTCAAGAATCTGGCAAAAAATAAAAATTGTATTGACTGTCAAAATTTCGTACAAAGGCTAAAAATGCCTAAATAAACAACTTTCTCGAATAAAGTTTTTCGATATTTTTATAAATAAGGACATTTTTGAACATATTTTATTAAAAATGTCAAATTTGACAGGTAACGCAAGTCGTGCAGCTGCTTCAGTATACGTCATTTTTGGTTTTTAGGTAAGCAAAAACTAACTGCTTTTTCAATTTTTACCTATACCTAATAATAAAAAAAAATCCCATTTGATGCGGACTTTCTTGCGGACACTGTATAGCGCTTGCTAAACGTTACCTTAACGATTTCACCCTATTTTTTAAAAGAAACTACTTAGTTCCTATAAAGTACATTTTAGTTATAAACGGTTGGTTTATTTTTATTTTATTTAATGTGGTTAATAGATAACATTGTAGATAGTTATTTTGACGGTTAAACGCTATTCTGTAACCGGAAAAAATATCCAATAGACGCAATATACAGGGTGTTAATTAATGTCATGCAGATATTTCAGGGGATGATAGTACTCGTCAAAATAGGAAAAAAATGCAAATATATGCATGGTCCAAAACGCCTTATTTTCGTTATACAGGGTGGCAAAATTTCAATTTTTTTTCTCGTATTTTGCGTTTTCTCTCTTATATTCTGTGATAATTGTTTCAAATTTGGAACATTAACCATTTTTTTAAATATCTACAATAAAGTATCAAAATTGCCGGTCGCAGTATACAGGGTGCTACATTTTCTTGAATCGGCTACAATTTTATCTTTCAGAACTTTTTTTTTGGCTCCCTGTATGAATTCCGGTATGAAATTTTAACTATCTGTTCCTTTGTTTAGCGTTCTGGTCTCTTGCACTATTCTCGTATCTGTGACCGTTTTCAATTTATTTTCAAAAATATCCATCGATGAAAATTAAGTGTAGGCGAAATAACGCAATAATGAATATAAGAAAAAAATAGAGTGTCTGTCAGTCCATGAGACGAAGACTTGATTTATGCATTTTAGCAAGAGGCGGCCATTTTCAACAGTTTTTATAATTTTGTTTTATTTTTATTTGATTAACTAATAAATTAATTTGATACACAGCTTTTTACTCTGCGTTATTTCGCCGACACTTAGTTTCCATCGATGGCTATTTTTGCAAATAAATCGAAAACGGTCATAGATACGAGAATAGTGCAAGAGACCAGAACGCTAAACAAAGGAACAGAGAGTTCAAATTTCATACCGGAATTCATACAGGGAGCCAAAAAAAAAGTTCTGAAAGATAAAATTGTAGCCGATTTAAGAAAATGTAACACCCTGTATACTGCGACCAGCAATTTTGATACTTTATTGTAGATATTTTAAAAAAGGGTTAATGTTCCAAATTTGAAACAATTATCGCAGAATATAAGAGAGAAAACGCAAAAAAAGAGAAAAAAAATTGAAACTTTGCCACCCTGTATAACGAAAATAACGCGTTTTAGACGATGCATATATTTGCATTTTTTTTTTATTTTGACGAGTACTATCACCCCCTGAAATATCTGCATGACATTAATTAACACCCTGTATATGTTGTCAAAAAAGCGACCTCGCTTATATCACAACGAAATATTTTAGGACTAAAAGGTTTTTTTTCGGCAACCGTCCGGGAAGCATTTTTGTATCGAGCGTCCAGTACACCGCATTCGGGTAATTTCACATTAACCGAGGTCTGTCTAAAAACGAGGGGTCGATATTCCGATCGATTGTCAAGCTACCATACTACAGCTGTCAACGTTTGACTGGTACGTGTAATTTTTTTAGCTTTTTTCTTATAGAGGATTTATAGCTGTAAGAATCCTTAATTTTTACGCGAAAAACAGTAAGCCGCACGTATCGAGCGTTCGGTACTACGACAACAGTCGGACTACCGTACGCTCGATTATGCTGAAATCTGGGTCCATACAGCACCTTACAAATAATGACTTGCGGAATTATTGGTATACTATATATATATATAATACTCATAGAAAACTTCGCAGAACTGGTATCACAGAATATTCGATAATATTTTCAATTCAGGAGTCTTACAGCTATAATCCAGAAGGCGATAATTAGAGGAACAAATTCCGTCTAAAAGGTATATTGGCAACCGGTTTGTTCATTGTTACCCAGAACATTTTTTAAAAATTTACTTAAAATTTTATTTTTATAAAATAATATTAGTTGAAAAAATTGAATTAAAAAAAATGCTTTGGGTGACAACGAACAAACCGGTTGCCAATATACCTTTTAGACGGAATTTGTTCCTCTAGTTATCGCCTACTTATAAGAAAAAAGCTAAAAAAAATGTACGCTTATCAGTCAAAAGTTGACAGCTGTCGTATGGTAGCTTGACAATCGACGATAGACAGACCTCGGTTAATGCGAAATTACCCGAATGCGGTGTACTGGACGCTCGATACAAAAATGCGTCCGGGAAGTACCCACTTCCCGGACGCTTTTCCTTTGAGAAAGTAGCATTTCTCCGGCCTAGTCCGGGAAGTACGTTCCTAGTCCGGGAAGAATCACGTCAATATAAGCAATTGCTACAATTTTACAAAGAAATATATTAAAGAAATATGTCTCATTGATTTGTTATTCTACACGGTTGCCGAAAAAATAGTGTACGCAACACGTCCGAAAACAGTTTTTTTGGACTCGCACACTTCCAGGACTCGCCTAGAATTTTGTCGACTCGTCCAGAAAAACAGTATTTTTCGGACTTGTAACGTAAATGACTATTTTCTAGGGGAACACACATATACATTCAAAAAAAATTGGATTGAATGATTTTCCTCAGTGAATAAAGCATGTAGCGCGCTGCTTATCCAGAAGTAATACAATGCGACTTTTCTATGACATATCCAATGAATTAAGCTTTTTTTTTATCCTAAAGAACCTGTAAGCCATAGAACAGGGGTCGCCATGAGGTCGACCGCGGTCTACCGCGAAGGCGCAACGGAACGGTGGGCGTTGCAACATTTGGTAGTACTGATTTTTGGAAAGAAAAGTTTCCATGCCTAAAATAGGTTACTTTATATTTGACTTCGTTTTTTGGTTCTACTTATCTTTGCGAATCAATATTTTCTACTATAAATGCAAGAAAAACCAAACATCGTTCCCGCTTAGCAGACGGTCACTTAGCTTCCTGTTTGCGCATCGCAGTTACTTCTTACACTCCCCAATATGATAAACTTGTAGAAAATATGCAGTGCATCTACCCAAATACGTAAAGCGGAATAAAAAAATGCTAATTTTGTATTTAACATTTAATAAATAAATACAAACTTATTACACAAATGTTCCATTTCTCTCTTGTAAACTCTACCTTGTCGACCGCAAGAACTATTTTTGAACACAGGTAGATCTTATAGGTCAAAAGTTTTGCCATCCCTGCCATAGAAGGTATCGAGTAAGTACAGGGGCGGCTTAAGGCCCGGGCGACCGCCATCGGTAGAGAGGGGGGCAAAATTTTAAACATTATTTGTTTTAGAAAGCAAAAAATTGGTAAGAAGGGAAAATACCGCCTTAACGGGATTTATTTTGGATTCGTGTGGTGGTTGCGCTCGCTCACCATTAAAATATGATGTTGACTTTTCTTTAGAAGCCAAAAACTTTCTGAATATTTAAATACATAAAGGTATATAAGACAACAGTAAAAAAATACATGATGCAGTGGTAAAAAATATATTTTACTTATTTGGGGGAAACTACCCCAAAAGTAGGTGAGAAGTAGAATGGACTTTATGTATTATATAAGGAAACAGCATTATTTATGGTTTAATTAATTTTGTATAAAACAAAATGGAAATTATATTAAAGTTGTCTTTTTTTTTATTTAAAATTCAGTTAAGTAGAGGTAATAAAAATTCTTCTGTCATGTCGAAGCAAGCTTGTTAATTTAATATGTTTTCAATTTAGCGTGAAAATTTAAGTTTGATGTTTACCTAAAGAAGCTATCGCGTTTTAAAAATTGTATCGTATTTTACAAAGTGTTTAATGGAAATTCTATAAATTACAGTCAAATATTGTTCTTCACTTTCATTTACGTAACTTTTAGACCAAGATTACCAAAGATATTCTTTCTTTTTAGTTAAACTTCCAAACATGACCTTAATCAATGTACCTTCAGATGGAAACTGCCTATTGCACTCTATCGCCTTGGCGTTCTTGGATCCCAGCAGCCCCAAAGAAGAATTCGAAACACGATTTGAAGTGTTATTTGGAACAACATTTCAAGAAGAGTGCGATAGTTTATATCAGCTATTCCAGTTCAATGCTATTGAAGCAAATTTATACAAGCATATCGCCAGCAACCAGATATGGGAAAAGTTGATAGATAAGTTTAGATTTAATTTAGTAAAATTTATGGAACTAAAATCACATATATTATCAAATTCATTAAACGCTGACGGGTATCTACCAAATAATGACAACTTTTATAATACTGAGTCCTTTGATAAGTATTTGCAATTTATATCCAAACCACGTGTTTGGCTAGGATGTCTTGAAATACGGGCAGCCAGTTTAATGCTGGAATGTTGCATTGTTGTACAACAAAACAATAAATTAGTTGGGTCTTTTAATGAACGAGCTAGTATAATTTTAACTCTTGAATTTCTTAAAGATGCCAAACACTACAATTTTGTATTAAAATGTTCTCCAATATCAAGTCAAAAACGAAAATTGCCTATGACTGAAACAGAGTTTACGAAATTATCTGCTTCTTCCGATTCAGCGGAATTTCATCAAATAAAACGACTTAAATTAGATGCAACTATTCAAAACTATAAATCATCAGGTGTCAAAAGGGCCTTACACGGCACTGTATATCAGCTGGAGTTGTTAATGCTATTTCTGCTAAGAGTTGACAAACTAACAGAATTTTTTCTCCTTGCCACTGAAATGGATTTAGCTCATAAATTTGATGATGTAGTTTTAAAATACAAGATGAGCGGTCATAGTCAATACAAATGGCGCTTTCTTCAGGCAAAACATAAACAAGACCCCCAAAAAAATAAAATAACGATCAACGAACTTAAGTCTTCCAACGATGATGATTTTAGTCTCCAAAAATACTATGTCTCATTTTACAAAATAAAAACTAATGAATGTTTTGAAGATGCCGAGCTGGAAGACTTTTGCATACTTACAAATACTACTTTCGATTTGGAAATAAAAGAAACAGATAAAAAGAATATAAAAGAATCCAAAGAAAATTGGGAAAAGTTGTTAGAGGTTGGCCAACTTCAAAACGACCCAATTTTATCTTTTGGTGGATTAGTGCCTCAGGAGATAAAATTTAAAGCAGATCCGCCACAATTTGATAAATTGAAAATTATTATAAAATCAGCTCTAGAACTCGCTTTAACCAGTGGTAACAAGATGCATACTCGATATGTTCAGTTACTAGAGAAATCGAAAATGATTCCAGATAAAATAAAACATGATATCAAATCTTTAAATATAGAAGACTTTAGTGACTCAATTTTAGAAAGGATTTTGAATATCGAGGAAAAAGAAAGTAAATTTGATGAAAAGACATCTAAGGAACAGTTTTTCAAATTGGTTGATGATATATTCTCATTAGAGCTAAATTTATCTCCAAAGCTTGATCAAACTAAACAAGAACTATTAAAAAAGAGAACTTCATTTCAACAAAAGCACACATTTTTGAAACAACTTATTAAGAATTTTAATTATTGTTTAGAAGCTATGACAGATGTAAAAGAGTGGGTAAAAATCTCAAGCAAAGGGGACGACAAAACTAAAATAAGAGATTTAAAGGAGGCCTTGGAGAACTTTGATACATATTTTCCGGAGTTCATTTCAAAGTTGCGATTTATAACCGACTATCCCAACGTGGACACATTAAGTTCATTAATTTCTGATGAAATAGGAGTAGATGAAAACCTTTTAACTCCAGATTTATTTGTGCATTCGTTTAAAAAAGTTATGCTGGACTGGTTTAAAAAAAAAGACAGTATATTTCTGTCAAATTTGCAAAGTGATCAAATTCGTAGTGAAATTCAATACAAAATACATACTTTAATGGTGGCAGGCTTAAGTAAGGCTTATCCAGAAGTATTAGATAGCTACGATCTTAATTTTAAAAACAGCATACCATGTATTAAAAATTTTCTGCAGGATGATACAGCTGCTATACTGCATCTGATATCTACAAAACCGTTATTAACATCAATTAAATTACTGCAGACATTAAACAAATTAAGTAATTACGACGAACTTCAATTGTTAAGTAAGGACGATGGCTTTATTTTTATGCAATTGGATTTATTGCTCCTTTCGGGAATACAAAAAATTGCAATTAATTCATTTTCTTCAGATTCAAAGAGTCACAATTTGCTTATTATAGAATGTGCATCCAGGAACAATAAAAATACTGAATATGCAAGGTTATTTAATAAACTGCAAAATCAGATTAGAAGTGGTCAGAAAAAAAATATTATTCTTATAGGCACAGAACAAGACATTTTTATTAATAAGTTTAAAACTTCTTCGAATACAGAAATAAAAACATTTGAGGATAGAACTTCTTTTAGCCATTTGAATGAAATGTCCCAGGAAAAGATATTATCCCAAAATTTGGAACTTCAAGGAAAAGCGATACAATTACGCGATCTAGTGGACGATATTATGGCCGAAGATTTAATTGACGAATCTTTTCTTGTTGACCTTATGGAAAATAAACTAATTTCAATTGGCGACATTCTAAAACCACATTTGAACTATAACCACCAATATTATATTTTGAGGAAACTGCAATATCAGGAGTTGAAAAAGACAATTTTATCTTCTGGGATGCACTTGTTCGTTTCGAATGTTACGAAAGATCAACTCCTGCAACTTAGAGTAAAAATTGAGAATTTATGTAAATTCGAAGATTATGTTACTTTAAAAAATATTATTTTTACGGAATCGAATGATTTAATAAAGACCCATTATTATTTTAATGAGCTATGTTGTAAAACAAATAAATCTATACACTGGATTATATTCAATAAAGGATATTTAGAATGGAAATCGTCAAAGGGAAACGTTACTAAAATTTTTGAATATCTCGAACATGAGTATCGTTCAATTTTTTACGAAAACTTCTTTAAAGAAGATAATACGGATGTTGAGAATATTGATTCTGATGATTCCTCATTTATCTCTGAAAATTCCTTTGATTCCTTTTCTTCCGAGGACGAATATGCTGATCGAAGATATTGTCCTACTGGTTCCGAGATGTCGTTAGAAGAAGACGATACTTTAGGATTTAAAATAATTGAAAATCTGGTAATTATTGCTGATAATCCAGGAATGGGCAAGTCAACGCTGTTAGCAAGTGTTTCGTCAAAAATAAAAGAAAATAATCCACACTGGTGGGTGTACGTTATTAACTTAAACGATTTAACCGATGAAAGTAGATCTTATTCTTTAGAAAGTATAAACTTTCATGATGGTGATTTGAATGCCGCTGTAGATTACTGCTCAGCACTAGTTTTGCCATCTAACATTGAACGTTTTGAAAACAAATTTATACAAAAACTTTTTAAGGCGAGTCTGTTATCTGGACACCTATCGCAAAACTTAAATATTGTTTTATTTTTTGATGGATTTGATGAAATTTCACCCACTTATAAGAGGAAAACAGTAAACTTATTAAAATGTTTACGGGAAACCAATATAAAACAATTATGGATTACAACCAGACTGCATTTAAAACCATTTTTGGAATCGGAATTAAAATTGCCAGCATTGTTTCTTAACCACTTTACCAATTGGGATAAAGTTCATTTTTTAAATAAGTTTTTAAAGTGGCATTTAAAAGATAGAGAAAAAAAATTGGAAATCGCTTTTAAGAATTTAGCTGCCATACAGGACACCCATACCGTAAATAAAGGCAGTAATCATTTAACTCCCTTTGTTAGTGATATTTTAAGACTACTTGAAGCAGTAAGAAGTAATTGTGGTAATAAATACATCAATTATTTAATCGAAAAGTTAGATCCTTCAGAATATTCATGGTTTTTATTACTTAAATGGCAGAAAGCTGCATCGACACGAATGGGAAATATAACATCCAATCCACTTCAATTAAGGATGTTAGCGGATGTTACATTTCAAAGAATCGAGAACTTTACTGACAACTTTAATATTCTAAGTTTATATGAATCGTTTATAACTGGGACTCTCAAGATATATTTCAGAGACAAAAAAACTTTGGGAGAAGGATTGGGAGGTAGATTACAGGAAATACCACTGACTACACATTATCGAAAAATACATGAAGAATTAGCATTAAAGACTTTTCGGTCTCTCTTAAATATAGAAATTGACTGTACCTCTTTTGAAACAGAAGCAGACAATTTCAAACAATATCATTACGGTTCAAATGAGTCTGAAATAAATGTTGAACAAAATTTATTACGCATTGGACTCCTTGTTTTAAACTCAGGTTTAAAACTGACTTTCATTCATGCTACCATTTCTGAATACTTTCTCTTTGAATGGCTTGTAAGTCATCTTCACAGAGAAGAAGTACAAGAACTATTTGTAAAAAAAATTTTGATTCAGGAGCATTATAGGCCTATTTGCGATTTTTTTGAAATATATCTGAGTAAAACAACTGAGCAAACAGACAAAACAAACCATGTATTTTCTGAAAAACTTGTCAATACTATATCGCACCAAAATCCAAACGATGACTCTGAAGACTCGGTTGTGCATTTGGCAGCTTTTAGAGGTCATCCAAATATAATAAATTATTTAATAGGTAATTTGAAAAATTACAATTCGACATATTTAAAGAACATTCTAATAGGAACCCAGAAAGTACATGGAACTGCTTTATATGCAGCTAATATGAAGAAAAATGCCACGTGTTTTAAAATATTATTAGATCTATATGGTTCATATTGTGACGAATCAATTTATTATTATGACTTTGTTGAAATATTCGCAACATATTTTTCTCATGTTAATACCAGAAAACTGGAAAGTGATGCAATAATTGTCAGAGATCTCATTTCATTTGCAAAAGTAAAGTTTTGTAATGAAAACTTTAAAAGGCTGCTCGTGACTCCTATACGGCCCTATAATTATATAAATGTCAAAACGTGCAGCTGTTTCTGGACTATAATACATGCAATGGTGTATTTTCAGCAAGAAGCTGTCTTAAAATTTTTATTAACTGAACTACAAGAGTATCCTTTTTTACTTAAAAAACTTTTATTGGAAAAAGAATCATGTGAAAATTGTATGACACCATTTGATTTAGCTCTTTATAAAAATTATTCAAATATAATGACTCTATTTGCAACAACTTTGCAGACCAACTCCAATCTGTTAAATGCCATTATACTCCAATCGAACAATAAATACGGAATTACCTTACAAAATAAGAATATATTACAGAACTCTAAGCTTATTAAGCATTACCTGGAATTTGTCAGGCAATATTTAGGTCCAGCTGAATTTGAAACGATAATTAATATTTTAGTGTTAAGTTGTAATTCTCAGAGAGAAGCATTGTTTTCCGTGCTATTTAATAACCAAAATGATTTTTCAAAACAGATTATAGTAAATTTGTTAAACACAGTCAACCTGGAAGAAATTATTGAACATATATTGCTTATATCGATCTACTTTAAGGACATGACAGTTGAATGGCAATACATGTTTTTGGACTGGTTTCAAAGATGTGTTGCAGAAACAGTGCATGCCGATAATACTATTGTATTTGGTACAATTAAGAATGTAAAAGATAATATATTGGTGGTTTCAGAAAATCACAATTTATTTAATCGCCAAATAAAATCGACAGCTCTAGAGAAAATTGATACTACTTTTTATGGCAATCCAGAATACCAGTTCTTACAAAATAAGGGATTCCTTCTCTTTTTTAAATTTGACCCTTTTCTGAACATCTTAGAATTTCTATTGCAGAATTCTGAAAATAAGATTCAAGAATTAGTACTAAACTATTTAAGTTGTCATCCTAGTGTTCTTAGAACGATTGTTTTAGATGTTGATGCAGCAAGATGTACTATATTGCATAGGTTAACAACCAATAGTAAAACGGAACAAATTAAAATTCTTTTGGATAATCTTGGTAAGTTTCCCGATATTGCTGAAAATTTAATTTTAAAAGTTAATGTCAATGAAGAAACAGCTGCACACGTGGCGGCCGAAAATAGGAATAAAGAGATACTTGAAATTTTGCTGAACTTTACTGTTTCAATTGCAAAAGATATTCTGGTGGATCTTATGTTTGCAACCAATAAAGGAAAATGTACTATTCTTGAAGTGGCAATTGGAAAAAAAGATGAAGATATCGTAAAGGTAATTTTATCGTTTGTAGATCTTTTAGAGATTGAATATAAAATCGATTTATTATTTGCAGCGTACACGCACAAAAATAACGTAATTTTCTTTTGTCTCAAGAACAGTAATCGAGAGATATGTACTCTTTTATTTGAATATATTATAGATCGTTTAGAAAATCCCAAGGTTAAACAACTTTTTCTAGATTCAAGCGATATTCTAGCTGACGATGGGAATCTGACTTTTGCTGCCGCCCAGCAAACAGAGTTTCCAGTCCTAGATATAATAATTAAATATATCACGATTGTTTTTAATAATCCTGAGGAGTATAAACAATATTTATTATTCACTAATTCGGAACAGCTAAATTTTTTACACGTGGCTTGTGGACTGGGTTCCTCTAAAAACGTTAAGTGCTTTTTAGATCAAGTTTCTAAATCGTTAAACCAGGAAACTGTGATTTCATTATTACTGGCTCAAAATAATCAATCAAAAATTACACCCTTACATAAAGCAGTTTTTTATGACAATTACGAATCACTTAATGCTGTTTTACTATTTTGTATAGATTTATTGCCATTGTATCCCGATTTCCTTAGAACATTATTATTTGCAACAGAAAAATCTGGGCGCAATCTGCTGACATTTGCCGTGAAAAGAGACTCACTAGGATGTTTTTCTATGGTATTGATTTATGTCGAATGTTTACAAAAAAGACAACCCAGCGTGCTAAAAGAATTATTGTTCAAAACTGATCTACAGGGAAGAACCGTTTTGCATGAAATTGTCACCAAAGGCCGATCGAGTATGTTAGATAAATTGTTAAATATTTTGGAAATATCTAATCTTTCCATGGACGAACTAGCAATAAAAGTGGATTGTAACGGCGAAACTATTTTACATGCCCGTGTTTCTAGTGAAACTTTAAGTGATATTCAGAAAATATTATCAACCATAAAAAGTCGAGAAAATATATCACAAATCCTAACAAAAGAAAATAAGTTCGGTATGACTCCATTGCATAAAGCATATTGGAGAGCCATAAATGCACTTGAAGATGTTTATGTAAAATTCTTACTTAATGAAATGGAACATCAAAATTTAGATAATCGGATCTTTTTAAAGTTGCAGAAAACCTCAAATATAGCAGAAGAGTTTGAACAAGCCATTGAAAGTAAAAGTCTAGATGAGATAGAAAATGTTTTAAAAATGTGTCAAGATTGTTTGAAAGAGTTATTTTTAATGCCCACAAAAACATACAGGTCGTTCTTACGCGCCGCTTATGAGACCAAGAACATCGACGTTATAAAACTGCTATTTCTATATTTAAATGGTGACACTCATTTACTCAAGTATATTTTTCTCTCCAATCCAATCCTAGACTATGACACTGTCAGCGATTTCGAATTATTTTCGCTAGTACTAGGATATGCTAAAAACATTCAGGATGTTAAATTTTTTTACCATATATTGTTAGATGATGAACTCATAACAGCTTTTATATTTACGAAGAGATATTATAAAGACGTACAAGACCTTTTAAAAAATGAAATAAACAAAATTGCTGAATCTTTGTTGTCACCTGAAGGAAAGTCAATACTCGAAAGTTTCGAATTCAGAGAGTTACGAAATCTAAATGCTTACGTTGAAAGTGACACATACACCGGAAATTCGCAGGAAGAACTTGTTAATTTAACTAGAACAGAAATGTCTCGCGGAGTTAATTTATTAAAGAAAGACTATCTCGGTTACACCATAGTTCAAAATCGGTATATAGGACATGATACATTTGATTCGTTACTTTATGAACGCGCAAATGACTTTTGTCTAGGGCCATTTTATAAGTACTGAAAAAAATGTTACTGTTATTTTCGTGACAATTATTGTGCCTTTGTTTGATAAGGGTCCGATTAGCCAAAGTAACAATAGTATAACTTTGTCGACGTTTCTAATTATAGTAATTCATCATATTCAAAACATTATAGTTTATGATTTTCTTATATATTTTAACATGTTGACTATCACCTAGATCTATACGACCGAGAAGTGAAAGTTCCAACCATTAAATCTCGATCATAAAGAATGAGACCCAGTTTGCTGTGGGAGCCGGCTCATTCCATTAGACCGACAAGCATTCAGAGCCGCAGGTCGGTTTAGATATTGACAAATGCTTTTTAATAGACCGAGCCGGATCCAACGGAAAATATGTTCTATAATATAAGTATACACGGTGTCCCATATAAGAATGCACAGTACAGGGATCTCGTAAACCACAGGAGATACAGAGATGGTTAAATTAGAGAAAAGTTGCGCTTTGCTAAACCCTTCAAAGTCACGATTCGAAATCTAAAAAGATCCGATTACTTTCGAAGATATTTGGGAAAAACCGAATTTTCCCGATTTCGTTTTTATTTTTTTCTGACTCTATTTAAAAAGATATGGCAAAATGAATTTCACATTCTCATCGCCACTTTTTCTGCTCTACAAGCCAGTGTTCTTAAATTTTCAATCCGACGTTTCGTTTTTCCGCAACCATCATCAACTTTGTTTTTTTAAATAGTCGGAAAATTTAATTTTATGCTTAGTAAATTCTACCTTTTATTCTGAATTCAATGGTATATCACAATTAATATTTTTAACATGTTTCGGGCTTAAAAACTTATCATCAATATTATTTTTTTTTTATTAAGTAAGTAAACAAAATGTTATTATCAAAAAACAAAATATTTTAATTTTACGCTACAAAAAGTTCATTGAACAAGCTTATTTAATCAAATGTTCAAAAAGTCCTCCCTCATTCTCTAAACAAACGTAGCAACGATAAACAATTTCATTCATTACGTTTTCTAGCATCATTGGAGTCATCCTTGCAATAGCGGCTTGAACCTCGGCTCTAAGTGCTTCTACATTCTCGTACGTTTTCCAGTAGACTTCATCGTTGAGATAGCCCTACAAGAAAAAATCCAACGGAGTGATGTCGGGAGATCGTGCAGGCCATCTTATAGGACCATTAGTAGCGATTACATTGTTCTGGAAACGTTCTGTTAGATATTCAATGTTGTTTCGAGAATTATGTGGAGGTGCCCCATCTTGCTGAAACCAAATACTGTTGTTTTCTGCCAGAGTAATGTTATCAAGAAAATCTTCAATATCGTTATTCAAGAACTGGAAATATCTTTCTGCATTTAAAGTACCTTCATAAATTATTGGTCCGATAATCCTTGTTCCTGAAATACCACACCACACATTAAAGCCAAAGCGTTGCTGGTGCCTCAATGGTCGTACACGATGTTCATTATGCTTTGCCCAATAATGTCGATTGTGTCGATTAAAAATTCCATTGTTACAAAAATAACTTTCGTCTGACCATAGAATAGTTCTTGGAAATTCACGATTTTCATCACACATTCTAGTCAGCCACTCGCAGAAAATCATTCTGCGCTGTTGATCACCAGGTACTAAACTATGACAAATCCTGAATCTAAATGGACGAAAACCTTCCTTGTGAAGTATCCTTTGAGCATTGGACTTAGGAACATTGTGCTTTTTTTCGATTGATCTTAATCCCACAGTATCTTCTTCTTGTACAGCCAATAAAACGGTTAATGTTTGTTCTGGATCGTTCGTCTTTACTCTATGCGCCACTGGTTTTTGAAATGCGCCATATTCCCTTAGGTTTGTGAGAAGTCTTTTGAAAATTGATATATTAGGTTGGCGTCGCTCTGGATATTTGAGCAAAAGGCTTTCAATATAACAACATAACATGTCCGATTTTTCTTCATTTGAAAAATGTGCCATAATTAAAAAAACACATCAAGAGACAAGAAAAAGTTTAAATTTAATCTGTAATTTCCGAACTAAGTTTACTTCTTTACGTAAAAATTTCGATTTATCGGCAATACTGACAGATCGCCATGATTTATTTAGACAAATGCGTGTCAAAGCCTACTATTTCAAGACGATTTCCCCGAACTATGGACCAACCAAGTGGAAATGGCGCTTCTCAGCGCCCATTAACGAAGCACATCGGAACTTCTGTGCAAATATGCCAACTTGTATTTTGTATTTTACATAGGTACTTCTGTCATTTGTACCGTACTGTACCCCATACGCTAAATAAATAAATAAAGATGATATAAATGGAATAACTCGCAATTAATTATTTGATGCTAATATTTTGCTTACTTGCCCTTATAATAGTTAAGACTTAAAATTTTTGATCCGACGTTTGATAATGAGTTTTTAAGTCCGAAACATGTTATAAATATTAAGTGTGATATACCGTTGAATTCAGAATAAAAGGTAGAATTTACTAAGCATAAAATTAAATTTTCCGACTATTTAAAAAAACAAAGTTGATGATGATTGCGGAAAAACGAAACGTCGGATTGAAAATTTAAGAACACTAGCTTGTAGAGCAGAAAAAGTAACAATGAGAATGTGAAATTAATTTTGTCATATCTTTTTAAATAGAGTCAGAAAAAAATAAAAACGAAATCGGGAAAATTCGGTTTTTCCCAAATATCTTCGGAAGTTATCGGATTTTTTTAGATTTCGAACCGTGACTTTGAAGAGTTTAGCAAAGCGCAACTTTTCTCTAATTTAACCATCTCTGTATCTCCTGTGGTTTACGAGATCCCTGTACTGTGCATTCTTATATGGGACACCGTGTATATTCTTTTTTGTACAATAAATCTCCTTATGACATGCTCTGAAGAACCCCAAAACAGATTACATAACTGAAAACCGAATTTACGTGAGTAGTTAATACGCATTCCGTTAGGGGAGACTGTATCCTTTAATTTGAGAACGTTAGCACAAGGACTACTCAGTTTTGAATTTAACTGGTCAATATGATGTTCTCGACTCAAGCAAAAGCTTGACAGTATTAGTGACAGGAATGGACTCATGCTTTGCTTTGCTTGTAAAGACTCTTGAGTATCTTTTTTCAAGAAAACTAAGAAACCCCCTTTGTCGGCATTTAATTTTAGGGAATTGTCGATACACCACTGAGCCATGCTCATAGCGGCGAGCGATCAATTCTCAGTTAGATTCACTAGGGAGTGGTCCCCCAGCACCACAGATGTACCATTCACAAACTTACATACCAGTCCCCCCTCGGATCCTGCAAAGATATCGTTTACCAATAAAATAAAAAGTTGCGGTCCCAGGATAGGTTACTGTGGTAACCCTTGTTTGATCATTATAGTTTCGAAGTAAACGTTTTGATTGTCTCTGTTTAAGTTCTAAGTTGCAGATTTTTTGATTCTATTAATTTGGCTCATGCACCCCGAATTCCATACCTCTGCAATTTTTGAAGGTGCAATGCATAGTCCAAAGGTCAAAATAAAGGCCCGCCACTTTACAGTTCTTATCCACGTTTTCGTATGTCTAAGTGAGGCCATAATTATACCGATTGTCATTTAAGACTTTATGTACATTTAGAAATACTAGTATTCTATTATAGATTAACCCTTTAAAGACATTTGACGCAATAGATTCCCACTGGTCCGTCTATCTTCGTTCATAAATACCGGAGTAAGCTTGGCCTTTTTCAGACCGTCTGGAATTTTTCCCGAAACCAAACACTCAATGTGTGTAAGAGGCGTACTTACATATGGAGCAACACCATTTAAGGGAGGAATTTCATCGAATCCGATCAAATACTTGTCCAGAGGACCAGAAATTGTTTGGAAGACTTCTGTTGAATCTACAGGATGTAGAAATATTGTGGGCTCTATACTATCAAAAGTAGGATCAGGAGCAGAAAGGTCATTATTTGATTGACCACAAATTCCAGTGAGAACTGAAAATTTCTGATATTATATTTGGGTCTTGGCTTAGTGACCTTCATCTGTCTTTATAATAGTTATTTATGCAACAAGGGTGTAAAGTAGCATTTTTTTTACGAGTGGGAAATTTCAAATCACATGAGTAAAAAAAAGGCACTTTACGCACGAATTGCGTACACAATTTTTTCTACTACCGGACGTTATACAGGGTCGCTGTTATGCATTGAAATGGTCGATTATTTCTTAAAGGAATAGAGTTATCTAAAAAATATTAAGAACAAAAGTTATAGGAACAATAACAATAATAAAATTTCATATATGTACTTACAAATACGGATTTATATTCAATTTAATTGTGGACTATATGAATATTAAATGTACAGCTATTATAATTATTAAAAGTTAATCCTTGGCTCTTAAGTCTAGAATTTACTTATGAATCTTCACAATCCACACGTCTGCTGTTACAAGCCACATTATAACTAGATTTAAATGGTGTATCAGATAGCTTATTTATATTGGTTGAAACTTCAGAAGACAAATTTGATGTAATATTACTTATTTCGATTTCAGGAATATTGTAAAACGTACTAGTGGAATTAGAAGAGAAAGCATCATTTGTTAATATTTTATTCGGTATGTCAATTTTTTTGCTCAGTGTACTGTCCATGTAACCCTCTGCGACGGCAGATGATTTCCATCCCCCATGCTTCTTTACTGTTATAAGGTCTCTTCCAGAATTTGCCAACATAGTGGCAGATGACCTTCGAAAAGAGTGACCAGTATAACATGTTGGATTTGGCAAATTCAGATATTCAGCTATTACAGAAGGCATCTTACCAAATGTGTTTATGCCCACAGAATGTTTCGAACATTTATTTTGGGCATATTTTAAAAATAATCTGGATGATTCAATATTAGGAGGTCTTAATGTCATATATTTTATAATGTACGATAAATAATTTATGGAATTATACCTAAAATAATAAATCGTGTCGATATAAAATCTATAATAACTATTAAATACAAACATTTTATAGAGAATCTAAAAGTATTAAGAACTAAGGTAAAACTTCTATAATTTTGATATGATATTTTACCTTACCAATAGAATTAAATTCACGTAAAGTTACCTTTATCATTAAAAACTTCGAATCCGGAGCCTCCAAAATAAACTTGATGAAATGACTTTTCTCAAATATTCCTGATTTCTTTGCTTTGTAGCCTTTGCTTCTCTGTTTAAGAAAGACAATTAACTTGTGGTAGGTTGAAATATCTAGGGTAGAGTGCTTCAAGAGTGCGCACTTAACGCTTACTGAGAGATATAAAGAAAACAAATAATTTTAAGTTACAAATTTTTATACTAACTCTTTGGAGTTTAACACCGTTACTACAACACCGATGCTGTCGGAGAATCCGGGCCAGATAAGGAGGTTGCATCTAGAGTAGTGATGCAAGAATTCGAATTAAAATATTCGTTGATTCCGAGTATTGAAATACTCGGATTAATCCGAGTATTCAAACTCGAATTTAATTCGAATTATATTAGGCATACAAATTTTCGAATTCATATCGCAGTCACTCACATTCCGTGAAAGGATTAAAAACAGACACGATACGAACAGCGAATCGATTCGATATAATATTACAGTATTACACAGCTCTCGTGTGTTCGCGATCTCCAATGCCTACGCGCAATGCTGGTTGCCAGACTAGTAGTGATTGGAAATTGGAAGTATTGGAACTGAAACTGAAATGTAAAACGAGAAGATTTCACATGATTCCGTACCGTAGTCAGTAATCAGTATGGAGTAATGGATAAGAAAGAGCGCCTATAGGCAGGGGCGTATTAGATAAATTTAAACAAAAAATATAAAAGAAACTTTAATAATATAAATAAATGGAATTAACTAGTCAGTCTATTATAAAACAAAACCACAAAGTAATGCGTAAAATTCTTTAGGCACGAAACTTAAATACAAATTATTTAGTAACGCAAAAAGGATAATTTTACAACAAAAAACGTTATTTTTTAACTAACAAAATAAGCCTACATCTAAAATGTTTATAACATAAATATAAAAACTCTTTGATACTTTAGTTTGGCAAGGGTACATCCCAATAAGAAAACAACAAACATAATAATAACAAAAAGTATGAACAATCGAGAGAGAATAATTATTATTGGTAATGAGTGTAATAACTGTTTAAAAACAAAAGCATATCTAAATTTTTGGGTAATAATCTGCTTCTTCTGGCGTTAGTTACTTGGCCGGCCTTCGAAAAAAGTCTTTCACTTGGCACTGAAGTTGCCGGTACACACAAATATGTTTGATGAAGTTTATATAATTCAGGCATCATAAGTTTGTGCTGCTCCCAAAACTGCAGTGGATCCTCAGATCTTTTAATATGAGGCAATTCTAAATATTGCCTTACAGAAAAAGTAGATGTTGTATTTGTTGTTGTTGTTGTAACTTCTGCAATTTTGTTATCAAAATGTGACCAAAGCGAGATTTTGTTGTCGTTCGAGGTTAGGGTAGAAAGAATATCAACATTTTCTGCTGTGGCTTCATTCTGCTGAAAATTGGTTTGCATTTTTGCTGCGATATTTGCTGTTACCTCATATTTTATCCAATCCTGTGTCTTTCTGGCGTTTTCTTCCAGGCCAAAAGCGGTCTTTTTGAAGCGCGGGTCTATAAACGTGCTTTTAGCTACAATTTTGTTTGTTTCCAGAGTGCCTAAGCGCCTTGAAACGATTTTAACCAAATTATTTTGCAAACGCAATCCTATGTCTGTCTGAGGTTTAATGTTTCGCAAATAAAGTTGTAATCCACGAATAAGAGGAACGATTAAAGACATGGTTATGTATTTTTCGGCTGAAAGTTCGGCGGTTATTGACTCCAGTGGTTTTAGAACTGGCACACAGTCAGCTATTATAAGCCATTCTGAAGCATCCAAGTGTTCAGGGGCTGCCGGTAAACTTGTTAGGGCTATGGTCAAAGAATCTTTAATTTGTAGCAGTCTTTCGAGCATAATAAGAACAGAGTTCCAACTTGTATCTACTGATTGTTTAACTTTAATTACCGGTTATCCCATTTGCTCCTGAATTTTTTTTAAGGTACTGGTCGCAAGTCCACTATGTTTAAAATGGGACACTAAATTTTTGCACTTTATTAAAAGTTGGTTAAGTTCCCCATTTTCACTTAATGCCTCTTTCGTAGTTAAATTTAAAGTGTGTGCAACACACGGGTGATGGTAATAGTGCAAATGTTCAATGATAGCATTTTTTATGTTTGCTCCATTATCAGAAACAATTGTGACAATTTTATTTTCAATGCCCCATTCTTTAATTATTTTTAATAAATCTTCCGCTATATTTTTCCCCGTATGACTCCCATGGGTTAGTTCCTTTGTACCCAGAACTTGCGAAACTGTATTGGCTTCAAACAGAAAATGACAGGTCAGAGATAAATAGGATTTGTTACTATCCGATTGCCATATGTCCGTTGTAAGTGAGACGTAGTCCGTTGAACTCAATACAGTTTTTAGTTTTATAACTGCTTCAGAATACGTTTTTCGCAACAAATTGTTAGTAAGAATATGCCGGCTAGGAGGCTGATATAGCGGATTTAATTTTTTCGTATATTCCAAAAAACCACGGTTTTCCACAACAGACAATGGCTGATAATCTATGACTATTATTTTTAACAAGCTTAAATCGATGTCGTTTTTTTGGTATTCTGATAGTTCCTTTGTACTTCTTCCGCCACAAAGTTTTAGTTGTCGTTTACGTGACGGCGCAAATATCGAATCGGGGCTACCACTTCGTTTTGAACCCGGTTCTATCACAGCAGGTTTAGTAATATTTGTTGGAATTCTAATAAATACAGGCGCCATGGTTTTATTACTACTACTACTAGAACCAGCAGATTAATTTTCCAATTGTGAAGGGCGTGGAGTTGGCACAGCTTCAAGTTCAACTTCTTGTGAATTAATATCAGGTTTTTCTTTACGAAGTTCTTCATTATATTGAACGATATGTTTTCTAATAATATGTTGTTTTAAATTACTAGTGCCGCCAAAGTATTTCAACTGCTGATTACACAGAGTACATATAGCAAACTTATTGTCTGAACTCTTTTTAAAAACCATCCACACTATCGATTTTTGCGTAGGTGCCATTTCGAAATATAAAAAAAAAACACCGACAAAAGTTTCCAGTATAATACTAAAATACTAACACTACCTCTACTACCTTACTAATAATCTGATAACTAACTACCACCGAAAAAAAACTCTTAAACCTCAGTCCTCACTACTTAATATACCTAACAACAGTATAATAACAATACTACGACATAAGCGGGAAATTTACGCAACTTAACCCAACCGTCTAAAATAAATCGAGCGCGGATTTATTATAGCAACGAATATTCAAATTCAAATTAATCATCTTCGCGCGGGATCTCCTTCGCGCACGTCGCCCTGAGTCGATGCCGAAGACGGCTTTCGGGTCGTTCCGGCGATCCGCCCACTAGCAGCCAAGCCAATGCCGCCATACGATACGAAATTCAAATTAATCATCTTCGCGCGGAATCTCCTTCGCGCGGGATCTCCTTCGCGCACATCGCCCCGAGTCGATGCCGAAGACGGCTTTCGGGTTGTTCCGGCGACCCGCCCACTAGCGGTTAAGCCAATGCCGCCATACGATACGAATTTGAAATCGGATGATTAATGCGGATTAATTTTGGGCACAGGTTATTCCTCGAATGCTTGAATCACCGTACTTCTAGGTCAATGACCTTTTTTTTTTTTTGTTTGTTTTTTTGAAGCTATATAAATTATGTAATACTAAAATATATATTATACGAATTCGAAATCGGATAATTAATACGAGTATTATATTAATCCGAATGCGAATAATCGAGTCTCTAAATCATCCGAGGATTTACATCACTAATCTAGAGGCATCCTGATGGTAGAATTTGTAGGTATGGAAGTATCGATATTGGTGACGACTTTAGGGACTTCAGATGCAACAGTGGCGACTACAGGTATAACAGCAGAAATTTCAGGTAGAGCAGCAGCGTTTTCTTATATGGAACTTGAATTTTCGGGCATGTCAGGAGCAATTTCAGTTACAACAACAGCGTCGTCTAAACGGGCAAGCGTTTCAGGCGTGGTTGAAGGATCTGCTCTTTCCGTAACTTGACTGGCCAAAAAATCTGCCTCAGTAAAAATATCATTGTTGAATGGACATATCCCCGTGACTTTAAATCCTTCAACAGCATTTGTCATTGTAGCAGCTTTAAAGTATGCTGGGGCAAATATAGAGACAATTTGATAGACAGTTATGGCTCGGTGTGGGTGGTTGGTTAGCCATTTCTCGCATTCATTTGCATAGAATTTCTTTAGAGGACTAAAGAAACACCGGTCTAAGGGTTGCATACGGTGACTACTATGTGGCGGAAGAGTCAATGATTTAATATTATATTTTCGAAAAAAGTCAACAGCAGCAATTGTGCAATGGGATGTATGATTATCCATTATAAGCAGAACAGGTTGCTTCTTGGTCGGCTTAACGTGGTCTCTAAAATGGGTTGCATAATCAAGAAAGAGATCACTGTTAATAAAACTACTATCGGATACCATTCCTATGGACGATGGAGGAGCCCCATCTAGAAGCTCTGCCTTCATTCTTTTCCGTGGAAATATGAAGGCAGGAGGAACAAACTGCCCACCCGCACTCATCGCACACACCGCAGTCACATTTATGCCTCGTTCGGCGCTAGAGATTTTATTCACACATCTTTTACCTTTTGTAGATAAAACTTTTGGCGGTTTGTTGGGTACGGTGGAAAATCCAGATTCGTCCAGATTATAAATTTTATGTGGAGGAAAATTATATGGTTTCATTAATTCAGATAGGTTGTCATAAAATCTTTTGCACTGTGGTTGGTTAAACCCTATGGCTCTTGCAAGACTGGTAGCGGTTGGTTGTCTTAGTGAAACGTCAGGGTGTCGTTTCAAAAATCCTCGTAGCCAACCCTTACCTGCCATTTTTGATGCTGCACTGAAACGATGAGGAATTTTGTTACGTTCTGCAAAGTCAAAAGCTAAACTTCTTAACGCTCTTGTCGTTAATCCATAAAACATATTGTCTATGACCTTTACATATTTACACAGTTCATCTTCCATTTCTTTGGTCAATGTGGTATCATAGCGCCCCAAAGTTGTAGCTACCGTAGCTCTTTTTAATCTTTTTCGTAACGTACTTTCTGACATACCCAAAGATTTAGCTACTTTTCTTTTACTCTCGCCATTTTTAATTCTCGGTTTTGCTATGTCAAGTACTTCTTGGGAGCACAAAGCTCGCGTTGATGTTCTTTTTCGCGTTGACAAGCTGCAATATAAAATTTAAATTAAGTTTCATAGGTGCATTGACAGACTAGGTAAATCTTAAAATACAAGGCCTGTAAGAGTGCGCGCGTACTCTTGCAAACCACGTATGTGCGCACTCTTACAGACCATGTATGTTTATTCATAACAATACAAGTGTCGCCATCTTTCATTATATATGCAAATTATGGACTTGATGTCGAATAAACAACTAATTTGTTGACCTTATATTAAAATATTTTACCAATGTTCGCTAAAACATTCACCATATGCGATTTCTAAAATGTTTAAATATTTTATAAAAACGGAGTAAAACATTTAAACTTACCTGGGACCTTTATTATTCTTGTTTCTTGGGAGCACTTTTTTAGGAATGATTTTGACGCGGGCTTGAACATGTATAAATAAAAAAGTAAGGTTAGTCTTGAGTGCGTTCCGAAATATAACCCATGCGCACTCTTATCGCCCGCGCACTCTTAGAGCACTCTACCCTACTGAATTTTTAATTTTCAAGGTAGCCTTTAGCATGGAAAATATATTGACCACATTGTCGATGATTTATAGCTTTTTAATTCATCTGAAAAATAAGCTAGCAAAACATTTTCTGAGTACCTTGTCACTTTATGTTTCTTGCACCAACTCATAAACAATGTATATTTTTGCTCGTAAATTAACCGAGACTTGTTGGGAAGCAAATTCAAAGGAGCTTCCTGTGCAGAATCTGCAATATTCGGCGGAGTGTTCTCAAAATCCGATAAATCACTGTCCATAATGTTGAGATTTAAAAATCTGAAATAAAATTAAACGAAATCATAACAATATAACACATTTGATATCACAACTCAAAACTTACGGTATTAAAATCTTCACTAATTCCTAAAATCATTAAAACACCTGGCATAAATCACAAATTGTCAACATTCAGATACGTCAAACAGAAATCGCCATTTGTCCATGGCCAACCAGACCAATTTTAAGTAAAAATGCAGGTATCCATATCAATGTAATCATTCATATTTTTTACTTTTTTTAACTAGTGCGTAAAGTAATTTACTTTACGCACTAGTTAAAAAAAGTTAAATTTTAGACACCTTCCATAGTGTGTAAAGTTAGTGTTTTACGCACGGTAGTAGAAAAAAATATTATTGTAACTTTTTTTGTTCGTTTCGATGATAAAAATATTTCATATTGGATTTAGGTATTTTATATTTTTTTACGATATTTAAATCATTCAGTTTTAATATCACACTTGATGGTGTTAATCTCTTCTGCTATGTCCGCCAATTTTCTTTTTCTATTTACATTAGGCATCGTACTAATTGCAATGCATGTGACACACACAAAAACTCACTTTACACCCAGCGGCGCAATAAGATAAACTGAATAAGAGTATTCGAGGGCGAGGGGCTGGTATGTGTTTGAAGGACGGAGATGCGAAAAACAATTATTTAGATAACTATATGAAATGAAAAATACGGAAAATAATTCGAAAATAATAATTAAATGAGCGATATAATCAGGGCCGGCTCGGACACATTTGCCGCCCGAGTGCAAGTCAAAATTTGCCGCCCGGGTGTGACAGTTTTTCAGTTTTTTGTTTTTTTTTCGATTTAATTTTTCGATACTAGACAGACATCTATAATTAAAAAATAGCGTTGTAAAATTTATGTATACATGTATTTCGTAGCCAGCTACGATTCAGGACTAATCAGGACTTAGAAGCCAGCATTACTCGCATAATTCGGCAGATACCGGTCGCCATGCTAGAAAGCGTGATCGAAAATTGGACCTTCCGAATGGACCAGGTACGGCGTAGTCGCGGTCAGCATTTAAATGAAATTATTTTCAAAAAATAAATGTCAAAGATTGTTCTTTCAGCTCATAATTATGATTCCATCATTCAATTCCATTTTATATGTTTTATTTAGAATTAAAAAAAAAGGTCTAAATGAATCACCCCTTATTTTGCTAAAAGTTTAATTGATAATTCGCGAAAACGATTATCGTTTATCAAACGGTTCTCTGTATCAAATAAACTGCTGCACATAATTATCGTTAAAAGAGCATTTTTTAGTCAAATTTGATACCGTGTAATTCCTGATATACTGAACGCATTTCAAAAAGCTGGTCACATTTCGAAAGGTATTTTCATCCTCTATTGAATCATTCGTAACAACTTCTTAGATTTTGACCGGGGGCTATAATATAGGGTAAAATAAAATGTCGTGCATTTTGAAAAAAATTTCACTTGCTCCCCATTTTGCAGGAAGGCCATGCGGATATTTTTTGAACCTAACATTTCATAGATATTAATCATACCTCGGGACCTTTTTGGAATTTTGCGAATATCTACTGTCGTTTGCGAAAAAAACAGTTTTTTCGAAAAATTAATTTTTTTTTTAATTTTATGTTTCTACATCAATTTGCTCGATTTTGTAAAGTGCATCATTAATCAGGTTATCTTTGCTAACTTCTATCCCTATCCTCCTCAAATAAAGAACTCACCCTGCGAATATATTCCTACAATAGTTTTATTTAGGAACTTAAATCAAGAATAAAATCAGGTCTTTGTTCATTATAATGATTCATGTAAAAAAAAAATAATCTGGGGTGCTTCAAACAAAAATATTCGGCGGATGAATTTTGCAATTCATTCCCTTCCCGATTCAAACGTAACTTAAGGTTACTCCACACATGCTCTATAGGATTCATATCTGGCGACCTAGCAGGCCAAATCCTACGCGTGATATTGTTTTCCCTAAGAAAGTCGTTCACGATTCTTGGTCTAGGTGTAGAAACATAAAAAAAAATCCAAAAAATTGTTTTTTTCGAAAACCACAGTAGATATTTGCAAAATCCCAAAAGGGTCCCGAGGTATGATCAATATCTATGAAATGTTAGGTTCAAAAAAATATCAGCATGGTCTTCCTGCAAAATGGGGAGCAAGTGAATTTTTTTTCAAAATGCACGACATTTTGTTTTACCCTATATTACAGCCCCCGGTCAAAATCTAAGAAGTTGTTACGAATGATTCAATAGAAGATGAAAATACCTTTCGAAATGTGACCAGCTTTTTGAAATGCGTTCAGTATATCAGGAATTACACGGTATCAAATTTGACTAAAAAATGCTCTTTTAACGATAATTATGTGCAGCAGTTTATTTCGATAAAAACATGGTATATAAAAAAGGTTCATTTTTTCTTTTGGTCCTTGTTTCTATTGTTTTTCGGCAACTTGTCCCGATTTTTCCCTGGCCACCCTGCAATATCGGTAATTAAGATAGCTTTTTTATCGAGTGATATTAATTGAATTATTTTTAAAGTTTATAGCAAATCCTAATCAAACTGAAACACTAGCCTTGCAAGAGTTTAAAAACTCACTCTGTATGACTAGTGACTAGGGCTGGGCGATATTGAAATTCCAATATCGAATATCGATATTTAAAAAAATATCGATATAGCCGATATATCGATAAATATCGATAATATTGATAATTATCGATATCGACATTTTATTTTTTAAGTATCGTGATTCGATATATCGATAATATACAGTGTCACCAGTAAAGTCCGCCATATGGGATTTTTTTAAAATAATATCTACCTTTATTCAAAAACAAATAAACTTTGCGATCAAATTTTTATAGCCCAATTTTGATTTTGTAGAAAACACACATTTAATATGGCGCTACTTTAAAGAAAATGTATCTGAAATAAAGCCTTGTCAAAACTGAGAAGTTTTATGTAGGTTGCGTTGAGTCTTATTTTGCAAAAGTGGTGCAATTTACAAAATATAGGTGAAAAATCAAAATTATCTTATGCAGCTGAAATTTTGCACGTAGGCTAGAAACTGCATTTAAAAAAACTTTTTCTTATAACTTCTTTCAATATTTTCAAAAATAACCCCACTTTTGAATTCTTTTTTGGAAAAAATTAAAATTTGACAGATAATGCGAATCACGTGACTACCATTTTTTTGCTTAATTTTCGTCTTGATCGAAGCAGAACTTGATGCTAAAGTCAAATTTTGATTAAAGCTATTATTAAAAAAAATCCCATATGATGCGGACTTTACTGGTATATTATCGGGGGTAATACCACGAGTGCTTAAAAATTACCGATAATTTTCATGAAAGCTTGTTATTTATAATTCCACGAGTTCGAAGAACGAGTGGAATTAGTATAACAAGCTTGAATGAAAATTATCTGGTTAATTTTTATGCACGAGCGGTATTTAGGGAGAATATTTCTAGAATGAAATATATATAAAAATTTTTTTTTGTCATACAATTTTCAATTTCATATAACATAATTAAAACTGTAACTGAAATCCAATAACAATTTTTTTTTTATTTTATAAAAAAAACTTAACAAATAGCAACAAACAATTGAAAAATATTAACTAATTATTGATTGAATAATAAAAATTGCAATTATTGTAATTGTTAATTACATTTTGATTTTGTGATGACATGGAACTGCTGCTGCTGCTCGTCATAGAAGAAGTTGGAGTCTGAGGAGTCTGCTGAAGTTCCGTTCCGCGTTTCCTCATTTTCTCGATGATAGTTCTGTGGTGGTCTTCATCCATTTGTAAATAGCTGGATATGGATTTTGCATTGGAATGACCCGTGATTTGTATCAAGTTTTGTTCTGAAACTCCGCTTTTGGCCAGTTTTGATACAGCAGTAGCCCTAAGTGAATGATTTGTAATTTTTTTGGTAATGTCAAGCCCTGTTTTTTTTGCTTGCCTCTTTGTCCAAGCCGATATCTCATTAACCCCTACGGGGCTATTTTTAAACCAATTTCCGGATGTTTTCCAATATGGATTTGGAGTTAAAAATAGTCGGGTGTTGGTGACATTTTTTCTTTTTTCTTGGAGCTTTAAAAACATTCTGACGGGGCAAATTTTAGGATCTGTGTAATTTTTCACCAGCCACTTTGAATCGGCTAGTTTTCGGCTACCTCCTTGCGTAGTTTTTGAAAATACAGGGTTATATTCGATCCTACCTGTTTTCTCTCCACTATTGTCGGTTTCTTCTTTAAAAAATGTTGTATCGGCTCTTGCGCCCTCTCCACCTCTCCAAGCAAGTTCGTAAGACAACAAAAAAAATACTTTTTTTTGGATACCTTCTGGGGTTTGTTCATCGCAAGTTTGGATAAGTTTTTCAAACTCATTATAGGTCAAGAAATTTGCTGATTCCTTACGCTTACCATCCATACCCTGTAATTCTTTTCTTTTTGTATCTCTTGCGTCTCGGGCCACTTTAAATTCAATTTGATGGAAGGGATTTATTTTAATATTGTACTCATTAAAGTACTTTTCCATTAGTAATTTCGCTGTAACATTCCAAAGGAGTTTTACTGTATGTTCTTTATATTCTTCGCCGTTTCTTTTCCTCATATTAAAAGCCCAACATTTTAAAATTGACGCGAGCTCGGATGCCGAAGTATCACGGCCAAAAGTATATTTTTTTTCGGTGCAAAATTCCATGAACTGCTTCCAAACACTCTTATTTGATTTGATTGCATTTTTTGGGGTCGTTTTTATAATTTCTTTGTCTATTTGTTCATTAAGTGCATGACCAAATCGGTTCATTTTGACTTTTTTAATAATAACAATACAAACAAACAGGTATCTAGGATACAGTATTTCGCCCGACCAAACCTGACTGTTGTCAAACTGCTTTACAACGCTGCGCCTAAGACAACTCTTCTTGAATAATTGACGAATAATATGTAAAGCCTTTGATGGCTCAAGTGTTAAGGAGTTGCGTTTCGCCAGGACGACCCCGGACGACCCGGGTTCATACCCGGGTTGGGGTTTGTTTTTTTTTAGGTAAATAATATTTATATTTTTTCATTTATGCCATAATTATATCTTTGTCGTTATCTGTTGAGAGGGTTTGTTTTTCAAAAGCAATGAATTTCCCGAAGGGAACTCATAACAATAACGATCACGTTCGCAGTAAAAAGGTAAAAAAAAAACTGTCTCGTCAAATAGGTTCGATTGTTGTGTGTTGGATATACAACGTTGTCTAGGCAACGTTGTATATCCGCTGATATTTTTTTATTTTTAACGTTTCTTATGGGAAAATTTATACATGAGTGAAATATTCGATAAAACATAAAAATATTATATTATAAATATATCAATATTTTCTTATGTGCCCTGTAAAACTCCGTACCTTCATTTCAAGGGGAGCCTCTAATAATTATGAAAACATGAAGAAAAAAGATTGAATTAAATATTGGTCCTTGTGTTATAAGGACGATATTGAAATTTCAATCGAATATCGATATAGTCGATATATCAATAATATCGATAATATCGATATATTGATAAAAATAACGATATATCGAATTTTTGCCCAGCCCTACTAGTGACTACTGTCCTAATATGATATCAATTATTACATTATTAGTTCAGTGTCATTATTATAAGTTCAATTCCTCATTGCAGTTATTAGTAAATTAAAAGCTATAAAAAATTAATTTGTATTGTATAATGGTTATTAAGAGCAAACACTAGTAACGCCTTCGCCATTTCGTTTTTATTATTAATATTTCGTTACTTTTTCGCTTTATCCAAAAATCGGTTAAATATCCATCTTAGGAGTACAACCAAAGACTTCTACTTGTATTAGAAGTCGTTGATTACAACACACAAACCTACAGTTTTACATTTAAAAAGGTTGGATTTGTGAATTAATAAAATTTAAAAAAAAATATACCGGGTGTCCGCGGAAGGTGGTTCGCCCCTATTACTTCTTTGTTTTTTAAGATAATGGAATAAAATTTAAAGCATCTGTATACGAGATAAAACTGCATTTTTGACCGGTGACTCAACATTATGGAACTTCCGGTTTAACCGGAAGTGACATAAACTTTCGATTTTTCAACGGAATACCTAGTATATTTTTCCGTTTTTTGACTCCATATGACTTTCTAAATGTAACGATGTGTCACTTGTCACTTTTTGTCACCACGAAAAAAAAATTTCCAAATTTATTTATCTACAGTCTAGAAGGCTATGAATACCGTTAAATCACCTATTTCAGTTCTTTAATCTTGGGATAAATAGAATTTTACTATTTTCGGTCCAATGCTATTTACTGTGTAAAATTTAATCTTCAAAGTTGTATAACTAATTTTTTTTTAAAAGGCAACATGGTGGTTCTACGGGTTAAGAATAAAGAGGATTTTATCACGATTCTTTTGATACCACACACTATTAGGTTTTAGAAAAGCTTCCATTAAAAAACTTTTAAAAGTTGGAACTTTCTTAAAATAAAGAATCTTTTGAGAATAAAATAAGGTTTAAATGCATCAAGTAGCATGTGACCATGTGACCAACAAAACTGATAAAGCAAAATCATTAAGATACCTTGACGAAAGTTGACATGCCGATAGCTCCCGCCAAAGTAAATTAGTTTGTTGTTTAAAAAACGTTAAAAATAATACTTATAAGGAGTGAAAAAAATGATATGTTATTAGTTTTGGAGAATGGGAATAATTCAACCGATGCTGCACGTCTTTACGCACAAAGATGTCTTAATCGGCGTCATCCAACCCGGTACTATTACCCAAAACCGGTTCAGAAAATGCGAAATGAGCCTGACAATAATAAAAACGATGCCTTTTTTGTGAGTGAAAAAAAAATAGATATTCTGACAAATATACACATAAATATCAATGCGTCACTCGGAGAGATCGCGCTATAATATGACATGTAAGTCTTCGGCAGGTAAAATTTTAAATAAGCATAAATACCACTCATATATGGGCATCTTAATGATTTTTGTTTTATTAGTTTTGTTAGTCACAGGCTACTTGATGCATTTAATCCTTATATTATTCCTAAAAGATGCTTCATTTTAGGAAAGTTCCAAGTTAACTTTTTATAGTTTCTAATAGTGTATAGTATAGTATCAAAATAATCGTAATAAAATCCTCTTTTTTCTTAACCCGACGAGCCAGCATTGGACCGAAAATAGTAAAATTCTATTTTTTCCCACATGAAATAATTTAAATAACTGATTTAAAGATAGCCGTCTAGATTAAAAAAAAATATTGGTTGCAAAAATTGATACATCGTTATATTAAGGTTAAACCGAAAGTTCCATAATGTTGAGTCACATGTCAAAAATGCAGATTTATGTCGTATACAAATCATCCGAATGTCACACCTTCCGCGGACACCCAGTATGAGCAAGTTTAGCAAAATTTAGTTTTATACTTTAATTTATCAATTAAATTTTTAAATTTAAAACTGTGGGCACAGAACGCAACTGTAGGTAGTTGCCACCCAAAGATGGATTTGAAGAAAACGAAAAATTTGTAAGAAAATGAAATGGCGATTGCGTCACTTGTATTTGCCCTATATGGAAAAACTATACATATATATAGGACTATACTTAGATAATAAATACAGTTCACTTATGGCATCACCTATATGATTAGGTTTATATTAGAATGTAATATTTTTTATACCAAGTTTAATAAATAATTATAAATAAATATTTACGTTAAACTTAAATTGTTTTATTTTAGAGTTACCAGGAATTTCGATTCGTTTTCTTCACCATAATAGTAATTTACATTAAATAGCGACAAGGTAAGATTTGTCCAAACTTCATTGCTTTATCAACGATAGTAGGGATAGGTAGTATGTTCTGCGCCAATGTCCGTGGTCCCTACTACGCAAGCGCTGGTATTGCTAAGGTGTTTCTTGTTGTTTTTGAACCGTTTTTGAGCTGGCTCAAAAAACAGTAAAAAGCAGCTTAATAGAAGCAAAAATCAGCTTAGCACTACAGCAGTAGGGACCGCAAAAATGTGCGAAGAACATACCATCTATCCCAACTAACGATTGCTTATTTGAAACTGATTGTGTATGAATACCACGTTCCACCTCTTCCCACAGATTTTTAATTGGGTTAAAGTCTGGGGATTATGCCGGCCGCTTCAAAACCCGAACGATAAATGTGCACCGCTTTCCATGCGTCTAATTAAGATAATCTGGTTTAATTAACTTCGTTCAATTTTTTCTAGCTCAAGGTTACGAAAATGACTTTAATAAACGTCCCTTCAGATGGAAACTGCCTGTTACACTCAATCGCCTTGGCCTTTTTGGACCCCAGCAACCCTAAAGAAGAATTCGAAAGACGATTTGAAGTGTTATTTGGGACAACATTTAAAGAAAAGTGCGATAGTTTATATCAGATATTTTTGGTGAACGCAATTGACGCGAATTTATACAAACATATTACTAGCAACCAGATATGGGAAACGTTAAGAGATAAGTTTAGATTAAATCTGGTAAAATCTATGGAATCTAATTCACATATCTTATCAAATACAATATATGCCGACGGGTATATGCCAAATGACGACAACTTTTATAATACTAGCTCCATTGATGAACATTTGTTACATATATCTGCCCCGCGTGTTAGGTTAGGCAGTCTTGAAATAAGGGCAGCCAGTTTAATGCTGGAATGTTGTATTGTTGTCCAACAAAATAATAATGTAATTGCTACTTTCAATGGACAATCTAGTTCCATAATAACTCTTGAATTTCTTAAAAGAGAAAAGCATTATAATTTTATATTAAGTTGTTCTCCTATATTAAAACAGAAATGAAAATTGCCTATAACTAAAACAGAATTCAACAAAATATATGGTACTTCGGATTTCGATGAAATTCTTAAAATAAAAAGGCTTAAGTTCGATGAAACTATTCAAAACTACGCTGCTTCCGGCGTTAAAAGAGCATGGGTACATGGTACAATATATCAGCTTGAGTTGTTAATGCTATTTCTGCTTAGAGTTGAAAAACTAGTAAATTTCTCTCTTGCGACTGAAATGGATTTGGCAGAGAAATTTGATGACGTAGTTTTAAAATATCAAATGGAAAATGATATAAGGGACAGATGGCGCTTTCTTCAGGTAAAACATAAACAAGACTCCACCAAACATAAAATTACAATCAACGAACTTAAGTCATCTAATGATGACGACTTTAGTCTTCAGAAATATTATGTGTTATTTTATAAAATAAAAACTAATGAATATTTTCAAGATACTGATCTGGAAGACTTTTGTATCCATACCAATACCACATTTGGTTTAGAAGAAAACGAAAAAGATAGACCGAGTTTAAAAGAGTTCAAGAAAAAGTGGAAGAAGCTATTGTCAGAAAGGAAAGATCTACGGAATGATCCAATTTTGTTTTTTGATTTTGAAAACTCACAGGAGATAAAATTTAAATCAGAAGCTACAGAATAATTAAGTAATTTAATAAAAATATCTTTGTCACTTGTTGAGGCTAACGATAATAAAAAGCGATCATTAAATTTTGATCTATTAGAAAAATCCAATATGGTTCCAGCTAGAATAAAAGAGCAAATCATTAACAAAAAATTAAACACAGAAGATATTCGTGAGTTAAAGACAGTTTTAACTATTGAGGATAGAATAAAAAAGTTATCAAAACCTCAATTTTTTAAATTGGTTGGTGATATTTTAAAACTTTGTAAATCATCAGAATTTGATGTTATTCAACAAGGTGTAATGGGCCAGAAGAAAATTTCAATAAAAGACAAAAACGATTTCCTTAATAAAATTTCCGAACATTTAAGAGCATATTTTAATAAAATGACAAATCTAAAAGATTGGATACAAATCCGAAACAACCGAGATGATACTACTAAAACTCAAGGTTTAAAAGAAGCCTTGGAAAACTTTCATACATATTTTCCAGAGTTTATATCAAAATTACGGTTTGTAACTAACTACCCAAACGTCAATATTTTAAGTTCATTAATTTCCTCTGAGATAGGCCTAGATGAGAAACTTTTAACTCCAGATTTATTTGCACCATCGTTCAAGAAAGAGATGCTGGACTGGTTGGTGGATGGTAAATTTCTGTTAAGTGACCAGCGTTATGAGATTCGTAATGAGATTCAAGTTAAAATACAGACGTTAATGGTAACAGCGTTAAGTAAAGCTTATCCAGAGAAGTTGGATAGCTAAGGTATTAATTTTGAACAGAGAATTTCATGTATTTCTACTTTTTAAAATGATATCAATGTTTCTGTTTTGCACTTAAAATCTACAAACTCGCTATTAACGTCAATCAAACTACTTAATACGTTAAAAGAATTAAGTAATTTTGTCGAATTTCAGTGGGATACTGGAGACGACAGTTTTATAGATTTGCTTCTTCTTCCAGAAATACAAAAAATTGTAATTCGTTCGTTTTCTTCACCTTTAAGAAGTCAAAACTTGTTCATTATAGAATATACATCACAAGACAATAAAAAAATCGATTTAACAATTTTATTAGATAAGCTGGGAAAGCATATTAGAGAAGGGACTAACAAAAAAGTTATAATTATAGGTTCAGACGAAGACAGTTTTATTAAAAAGTTTAAAAATTCTTGTAATATAAAAATGGGCAAACTTGAGGATAAGACTTACTTTAGCCATTTAGATAAAACATCACAAGAGAAGAGAGTATACTCTCCCAGCCGTTAGAACTCCAAGGAAAAAATATACAACTACGTGATATAACGGACGATACCATGGCCAATGATTTAATTGATGAAGCTTTTCTTGGTGACCTTATAAAAAAAGAGCCAATTATCATTGGCGATGCCTTAAAGCCATACTTCAATTACACTTGCGTGCACAAAAAACGGCCCACCCAAAATTTTGATTAAGTTTAAGGCTTGATAACTTTTTTATTTTTAGTCCGATTTTAATGTTTTTTTAGAGAACTGTAGGTACAACTGTACGTTTTAACTTAACTTTTAGGAATTTTAACTAGCATTGGTTATTCGACCTATTTTACAAGGATAATCAAAATGTTGTTTTTTTTTACCTAATTTCAAAACACCCTGTGGTATAATCAAGTGGGAAAATTATTTCAAAATACCAATTTTCTTTTAGAGTCATCTATTCTTTACATTTTGTTTTTTGGTTTATGTCAATACATTCATTTATTCTCACACAAATGAAAAATGATCCTTGGTATGAATAATTTAAATTAAAGCAAAAGAAAAAAATTAGAGTGAGTGTAACTTATCGTTGTAGCCGTAGCAACCGCTAACAATGTGTTTATGTTGTTGTTCTATCAAGAATAGCAAATGTGTGTAAGATTTAAATTATTGCCTTAATGTGTAATTGAAATTTACATTTTATTCGCTTTTTATAATTTAATTAATTTTCAAGTGTGTGAGTTAAATGCATACTACACCGCATAAAGCCGCTCAAGTAGTTGCTTTAATTCAAAATGGACTTCACCAGCGAGAAGTTGCTTGAATTTTGAATATGACACGCGCAGCGGTTTGAAGGGTATGTCAACGACATAGGGAAACTGGGCCCTTTCATAGGCGACCTGGAACAGGCAGAAAGCGATGTACAACAAATCGTGATGACCGCTTTATTGTCTCGACATCATTAAGAGATCGTCGCCTTAATGCTGTTTAAGTTCAACAACTCCGTGGAATACAAGGAGTGGCTATTAGTCAGTGGACAGTCAGGCGAAGACTGCAGGAAAGTAACCTAAAACACCTGCGATTGGTCCAAAACTCAGCCCAGCTCATCGTCAAGCACGCCTGAGTTTTGCACGGGATCATCTGAATTGAACATTAGAACAGTGGGGGGTCTATTTTGTTTTCAGATGAGACTCGGATTAGTGATGTGTCATTCGTGAATGATTCGATCACGTGGATTCAATCACTTTTAAGTATTGAATGATCGAATCTTGCTCTGCTTAAATCTATCAATCGTCACGTGACTACTGGCACTGACCGATCGGAGATCGAACGATCGAACCGATGGCCGAGATTGGCTTCGCTTCGAAATCAATATAAATGCGCATGCCCATGCATCATGCATCACCGATTGAAACGACGTCGAACGACGGTGCCGTTCGCGGTTGGCGCCACAAAGTTTCAATACTGTAACTGTACTGGTCAATCGTTCGTTTAAAAGATTGACACGAGTGGGATCGACAATCAACGACCGGACCGATTCGGACGCGCGAATGTCAATACCAATCGTTTCACCTGCGATTGCCGAAAATGATCGATTGAAACGATCGTGCTAGGTATATCGAGGAGATTTTAGCACTTCATGTAGTACCTTACATCAACTACATTGGAGATGAATTTATTTTTATGCATGACAATGCGAGGCCGCACACCTCAAGAATCGTGCAAGCTTACATTGCCGAAGTCAGTTTTCGGGTTATGGAGTGGCCAGCATATATAGTCCGGACCTAAATCCGATAGAACATTTATGGGACGAGCTTAAAAAAGGAATTCGTGCTGGACTTTATGCTCCAACTTCGATCCGAGAGCTGATTATTGCAGTAGAAGAAGAGTGGCTTAACATCCCACAAGAAACAGTAATAAACCTAATAAGATCTATGCCTACTCGTATGAGAGAGGTAATAAGGGCAAGAGGGGGTCATACCCATTATTAAAACTAAATTAATTTACTAGTTAGTTCAAATAATTTTTATTAAACCGTATTTATTCTAGTAATAAAAATATTTAATTTTTTTCGTTTGCTTTAATTTAAATTATTCATACCAAGGATCATTTTTCATT
Source organism: Polydrusus pterygomalis (assembly GCA_963969555.1). Classification (NCBI taxonomy): domain Eukaryota; kingdom Metazoa; phylum Arthropoda; class Insecta; order Coleoptera; family Curculionidae; genus Polydrusus; species Polydrusus pterygomalis. Next base: position 36,748,697 of record OZ018383.1, on the reverse strand, counting down.
TGTGTGAGAATAAATGAATGTATTGACATAAACCAAAAAACAAAATGTAAAGAATAGATGACTCTAAAAAAAAATTGGCATTTTGAAATAATTTTCCCACTTGATTATACCACAGGGTGTTTTGAAATTAGGTAAAAAACAACATTTTGATTATCCTTGTATAATAGGTCGAATAACCAATGCTAATTAAAATTCCTAAAAGTTAAGTTAAAACGTACAGTTGTACCTACAGTTCTCTAAAAAAAAACACTAAAATCGGACTAAAAATAAAAAAGGTATCAAGCCTTAAACTTAATCAAAATTTTGGGTGGGCCGTTTTTTGTGCACGCAAGTGTATAACGACCAGTAGGGGAAGTTGGGGTACATTGATGCAATTTTTTTTGGGAGGAAAAGAAGGGTCTTATCCAGTGGAAGAAAGTAAAAGTAATATGTTAGATTTAAAGACTTGTAATTTTATTCCTATATATTGATTAAATATTTGCTCTTTTTTAATAATAATAGATGCCACGCGAGTTATGAAGTGGGATTTGAATCAATGTGCCCCAGGAGGGGGGTAGATTGATACAGGCAGGAGGCACATTGATACACATCCTTCAACACTTATCATAACACAAATTACGGACGTTGGTTTAAAAAAAATTAACACAATATAGGTATTTGAATAGGTTGGTATTTATTAACAAAATGGGAACCGAAATAATCATAACTTTAATAAATGAAATACATAGAAGAGTAACTAAATTTTAAAACCTTATATCTACAAATTGTAAGAGAAAAGTTTAATTTTAAAATTAAAAAGAGACGTTGTTCTGTTGGTACCATTAGTAATGGTTGGCATTGGCAGCTGTAGTATTATATCAGATATGTGACCTGATCCTGATGCTTTATCCTTCACATTTAAAAAGATAAAGCTACCGGATGATTTTTTCCTCAGATACGAGACTTGGTATTCGCTGTTATCATATTTAAAAAAAAATGTTACCAACATAGTGTTTAATGCCTTTCTTATTTTCAAACTTAATAAGGATAAAATGTCCTTCTTTTAAATTTTCTGGCTTTATTTCAATAGGCATCAGTTGATTGTCAGAACCTGCTTCAGATGGGCAAAAGTTTGAGTCTGATGAAAAATCTTTAACTTCAAAATCACTGGTACAACTTGAGGATCTTCTGCTTACTTTAGACAGTTTTCTCTTTTTTATTTTGTTTGCTCGAACATCAGATTCTGGACACAAACCTAGTAACTTTCTTGCTGTTTTAAGTTCTTTTGCGCGTTGCATCTGTTCTTTTTTATTCCTTTTTATTTCTTTTATTTTTGCCAATTCCTCAAGCATCTCTTTCTCTGGCATATTAGTGTAGATTCTTGATTTTTTCCTTTTCTCTTCCCTTCATCTTTAGAACTGTTTAAATAATTTTTGGCAGTGGCCTAACAGATTCAGGTGTTATGGCGCTTGATGTTGAGGGTATTGGTTCAGGTTGCACCAATCTTTTAAAATCAATATCAATTGGCGGCGGTATAGAGTGCCTCGGAGTCAGGGTTGATGTTAATTGTGATTCTTCCTTCGATTAGATCTGCTATTGCACAATTTATAGCCCTGCTTTCATCTATTTCAGCCCTTGTAGTCTTCTTCTTGTACACTCGAACCATTTTCACAAAAAAAAAACACTTTTATTATTAAACTATACACCTCATGGGGTACATTGATACGTATCATTGTGCCCCATATCCAATGTATCAATGTGCCCCAAGACGCCATATTGAATAAAACACACTGTCATCCCCAAAACAAAACAAGCTAAAGTAAAATTCGATATGGTTTAGTGAAATATAAACAATGTCTTACCTTTGATATTAATTCAGGTAGCCCAAGTATTTAAAACATCCCAAAAATTACACTTCAAAGTCATATCAACAAATTTACTTAAGATAATGCAGAACGCGTGCGAAGCGGTCGACAATGAGGCGGTCACTGATAGAGCGCCAAAGATTTATGGTCGTTTTGGGGCTACCAGCCCCATCTACGAGTGAATAGACAAACGTCTCAGATAATTCCTATTTAGAGTTGGAGGGGATGTATCAATGTCCCCCGTGTATCAATGTCCCCCAACTCCCGCTATTACATTTTACGAAAACTGCAACATCAAAAATTAAAACACTCCGTTTGGCGTGCTGATATATTTTTGTTTGTTTCAAATATTACTGAGGAACAGCTTATTCAACTGAGAGCAAAAAAAGATGATTTGTGTAGGTTTGAAGATTATGTTACTTTGAAAAATATTACTTTCACTGAATCCAATGAAGGTAGTAAGACTCAACATTACTTTAATGAGCTCTGTCATAAAGAAATTCATCAACCCATTCTTGGATTATATTCAATGAGGGGTACTTAGAATGGAAATCATCGAGGGGAGACGTTAACAGTATTTTTGAATATGTTGATGAAAAATCTAATTCTATTATTTCTGCAGATTCCTTGAATTAGGACGACGTGTCTGGATTGGACACACCTGAGAACCTGGTAATTATAGACGATAGCCCGAGAATGAAAAAATCAACTCTAAAGTGCCTCGTTAAAAATAAAAGAAAACAATCCACACTGGTGGATTCAAGTTGTTATCCTAAACGACTATAGTGATAATAATCACCCTTATGCTTTAAAAAACGCAAACTTTGCAGATGATGATATAGATGCAGCCGTAGATTATTGCTCACTTTTAGCTTTAGCTTCAGACATGGGGCGGTTTGAAAACAAGTTTATTCAAAAACTTTTCAAAAAAAGCTTATTAACAGAACAATTATCTAAGAAGTTGAACATTGTTTTGTTATTTGATGGTTTTGATGAAATTGTACCCACATTTAAAAGAAAAACGATTAAATTACTGAAATCTTTACGAAAAACTAATATTAAACAATTGTGGATTACAACCAGGTTGCATATTAAACAGTTCTTGGAAGCGGAGCTAAGTTTTCCGGCTTTAGTTCTTAACCAATTCACCAACCATGACAAAGTTTTGTTTTTGAACAAATTCCTTAAATGGCATTTAAAATATAGGGAAAGAGATCTTGGTAGGGCTCTTAATAATTTAGCAGTCATACAGAACACGATTACAACTCATGTAAGTAAGAAACAGGAACCTTTGTTTTTTAAAGATATTTTAGTAGTATTGGATACCTTAAAAAGTAACTGTAGTATTGAATACATTCACTTTTTAATAGAAAATTTAGATCCTTCAGAGAACTCATGGTTTTTACTACTTAAATGGCAGAGAACTGTGACGAAAAGAAAAGAAGACATAACATCAAATCCATTACATTTAAAGATGTTGGCTGACGTTACGTTCCAAAAAAATGAAAATTTAACGACAATTTTAATATTTTATCTCTATATCGGTCGTTTGTCACTGGAACTTTCGACGTATTTTTTAGAGATAAAAAAAACTGTCGGTGGTGTATTGGGTGCAAGAATGCTGGAAATATCCTCTTCTATGAATTTTAAAAGAGTTCATCAGGATTTAGCTTTAAAGTTCTTTATGTCATACGTGCCGCCGCTACCATGTGTGCGAAGTGTGCACCGCACATGGGCGGCCAAAAATAGGGGCGGTCAAAGCAGACCCCACTGGTAATACTATTTACGAAAGAAAATCATTTAAATTAAATAATAATGATTCTGTCAACTCTTAATATTCCTAACAATAAATATTTTATAACCAAAGATAGCTACAAAAGCTAGCATGGAAGAAGCATTTCCTAGCTTACCTACCCACCGAATTAGAAGAAAAATTGATGAACCTATATTACTGAAAACTGATGAACCTATATTGTCTTCTGAATTTAAAGTAAATTGAATGCTGACATAACGGCAATTAAAGAAGGTTCCAATAATTACTTCAACAACAAACAGTAATTTTTAATGTAATATATTATGGTATAACCAAAATTAAAAACGATGACGAACTTAAAATCAATTGTGAGAAAATGCATCAAGCCCTTACAGACATAAACAGCTTAGAGAGTGATATTAGTGCACCCGATTTTTATGAACAAATTAAGGCTATTAAACCATATTTTACCACAAAAAAAGTCCTAGTAATATTTTTGAATACATTTACGAAAATAATCTTCTATAAACATTTTCAAACCGTACGTATTCCGAGCGGTCGATCTCAAAACCTAAAATGATTAGAAACTATCTACGATCCTGGATGACGCAAGATAGATAGACTTTTTGCTTTAGCTATGTTATCTATCGAACATGAAATATATTATGTATATTGGATCAATCATATTAAAGACATTGTCAAAAAAAATTTCAAAACGAATGCCCGAAAAGTTCGTTTTTAATTACTTTTTATTTTGTTTAGTTATATTTTATTTATGGACATTTATATTTTAATTTGGAAACTTCCTAGCCATTGCTGTTATATATTGCTTTAAATTGTTAAGTAGTATTTACCATTTTACTGATTACAATCGATACGTATGTAAGAAAGTAGCACCTTTTATACATTATTATAAATATGAGTACCTAGATGGAAAGGGGGGGGGGGGGGGGGGGGGCCAATATTGAGTTGCACACGGGCGGCCAACACCTTAGCGGCGGCAAAACATATAAGCAGTTTATTTACCTTTCTTAAAAACGAAACGGATAATTTCGATCAATTCAATTATGGTCCAAACGAGCCAAAAATAAGCATTGAACAAATCTTAGTACGAATCGGACGAGTTTTGTTCGAACAAGTGCAAAAATTATTTGTGAAAGTAATTTTGATTGAGGGCGATTATAGTCTTACGTGTGAGTTTTTTGAAATTTTCCTTGGAAGCCGAGGTCAAACGCAAACCGCTATTTTTTCTGAAAAACTTGTTGATACTATATTGGGACCGTGTCAGTGCTCATTGTAACATCAATTTAGACACTTTCCAATCAATTATAACCTTCTTATTCGAAAATACTTATTTTTCCTTCGATAAAAAATTCTACAGGCAAACCTTTGGTACCCCCATGGGAGCCTCTGTATTATCTATCATAGCAACTTATGTTATGGATAACCTTCTGGATGTGGTTTTACCCGTCCTTTCGTTAGCTCCTTTTTTTTATAAAAAAATATGTGGATGATATTATCATTGCACTTCCACAAGAGGGTGTGTCTGAAATAGTAGAGACCCTTAACGATTACGACCCCCACATTCAATTCTTTATTGAAAGGGAAGATCAGGAAAATTCAGTACCATTTCTGGACACAAAATTCATACGTAGTCCAGATAACAAAATACTCATAGATTGGTATAGAAAACCATGTAGCTCTGGCAGATATCTCAACTACAACTCTTACCACAAACTAAGTATGAAAATAAACCTGATTAAACAAATGAAAACAAGAGTTTCGAAAATTTCAGACCCATCTTTCCTCAATAAAAATCTTAACATTCTTGCACAACTTCTTCTTGATAACTCATATTCGAATAAACCTGTAAAAAAGATCTTGTTCAGTACATTAACAACCACAGACCGGATGGTGATTTACGACATAACTAACAACATTGAAAATATCGAAAGGACGGATGAAAATAGCACAGAGACGGTACAACTTGCTCCTTTCACTACTTTACCATACATAAGGGAGATCACCTGGCCAGAATTTTCAAAGATATCAACATGAAAACTGCTAATAAATATGTTTTAACAATAAGCTCTGTTCACTCAAAATTAAAAGATAAGGTCCCACTAAAACAACACTCAGATGTAGTGTACAGTATCCCTTGTGCAGAATGGGATACATTGGTCAAATTACCAGACCACTTTCTAATATAATCACATCCCACAAGAGTGACTGTAGACTGCACCCTGAGAGATGTGCCCTTGGTGAACACTTTCACAAGTTAAAACATAACATAAACTTTGACTCCATTAAAATCTTAACATCACAAAATAATTATGCTAAAAGACTCTTTCTAGAGATGGAATTCATTGCACAAGAACCAAGCGCAATGAACAAGAGGACCGATATCCAACATCTTAGCGAAATCTATGCATATCTTTTACAATTAGACAAAAATTACCCACCAAATCTATCATTGCATAAGAATTCCCTTTAATAAACTTATTACAAAAGGTCTCCACAAGAATGTTTATACAGTAGTTTGATATCGCTGCAATTTAACATTTAAAACACCATGTCACAAACAATAAATAAAAGCAGCCTGACAGAACTTTTGACAGTTGGCATCCGAACCCGACTTCATCACAATCTTTAAAAACTTTTACAAAATGTCGACAGTTAAAGATTAATTTTATTACACAATTTTAATATGTAGTCTGTTTAGTCCTTATATTATTTAATAACTGGTTTGATCTCCAAGCCACCTGCTTAATGTCTTCCTCATCAAGTACCTATTTTATGTAAAAAAGTCGTAAGATTATTAATTAGTAGTGATAGGTCTTATTATACCTAGTGACAACAAGTTATTGCAGTTCAAAAGTAAGAAAAGTGCTGCTCGTAGCGCCCTCTATCCGATAGAAGAAAAATGAGCCCAGATTGTTATTTCCCGCCTCAAAAAACCCCCCTACACCAAATTTAAACCCAATGCTTCGAAAACTTTTAAAAATATCTAAAAAACTCGAAATAATTTTTTTAACTTTGACTATCTATCTATAGTATCTTTCTTAATATAAATTTTCGGATTATAAAAATTGCGCTAAATCGTTATGTTTTGAAGTGAATAATTTACTGCTGCTCTGTGTCCCATTACTTAAGGACCTACTTGTCTGTGTGTCTGTGTGTCTACGTAAGTTGGCGGCATATGGGAATTTTTTTATTATTAATTTTACGAAAAAAAGTTATTCCTTATAAAAAGTTCTGCACGGTCCAAAACCTAAAACGCAACCATCAGATATCAAATTTTATCAGTCGTATACGAGGTTTGTCAAAAAAAGTGATTTTTGCTCTATAGTAAAGTACCTTTATTTTTGACAATATCGAGCATTTTTATTAAGAAAATGTTTAGAATTAAAAATATTTTTCAAATACATTTACATTAAAAAACTATTTTTTCCGATTCTAGAGCAAAAACCACATTTTTTGAAAAACCTCGTATACGACTAATAAAATTTGATATCTGATGGTTGCGTTTTAGGTTTTGGACCGTGCAGAACTTTTTATAAAGAATAACTTTTTTTCGTAAAATTAATAATAAAAAAAGTTTCCCATATGCCGCCAACTTACGTAGACACACTGTATATATAAATAGAAATAATATACGATAGCGCCGTCTTAATCAAGAATGGCTGAAACCCCTAAATTTTTTTTATACAGGGTGGATCATAAAAATGCTACGTGTATCAAGTTTAATTTTTTTAATGAAACATAATATCATGCCCTATATCTATCTTCAACCGTTTACGAAATATTAACTCTTAAATGCTGCTACTATGCACTATTGATACGTTTCTCGACTTAGCAACGTTCGGAACCGTTCGCACCAGATTTATGCTGATGATATTCAACTGAGTTATGGTTTTCTCCCCAATGAGCACCATGTGGGTGAATTTGTGATAAACAGAGAGCTCAACAGCATTTCTGAGTACTCAAGAAAGCACAACTTGATTCTAAATCCGAGCAAATCGGTGGTTGTGTTTTTTGGAAATCGAAAAATACCTAACATCGACAAGGTTGTACAGTTGCAAATAGATGGCATTCCATTGCCAGTGCGTACCGTGACAAAGTCCCTGGGCATTTTAGTTGACTCTAATTTGAAGTTTGTTGATCAGGTCAATAAGACTGTTCAAAGAGCATTCCATAGGTTAAAGGTATTATACGCTAACAGACATATGTTGTCAAAAAGTCTTCGACGTTTGTTATGCGAGTCATTAGTATTGTCATATTTTAATTATTGTTCCTTTGTTTATGGCCCTTTTCTCACGTGTCTCGAGAATAGAAAAATTCAGAGAGTGCAAAATTCAGGTTGTCGCTTTGTCTGTTCGCTTCGAAGGTACGATCGAATATCAGATTCCCTTCTTGACCTCAAATGGCTAAATATGAACAATAGAAGGCACCTACTTTGCTGTTTTTGTTTACAAGATAGTAATTACGGGATCTCCTTCCTACCTCAATGACAGATTGATCCCAAGAACTCGAATACATCAGCGAGACACCCGTTTTAAATCACTTTTTGGTATTCCGAAGCATTCAACAGCATTATTTCAAAGGTCTTTCAGTTACCAAGCGCCACACTTTTATAATAAATTGGATGGCAACCTTAAGATGTTATTGCAACCTATAACATTTAAAATTCATTACAAACGAATACTGTTGGCGTCACAGTTGCCTAGCATATTGTAACCAAAACCAGAATCTCTTAAAGTTTTGTTTTATGTTATCTAAGTATAGGTGCCTGTCTAGTTTTTAATTTGTATTATATTTTAATTTGTATTATATATTATGTTTTTCTTCCTTTTCTCGTTGTTGCCATGGTTATAAGTATGTTAAATTTATTTATTTACTTACCTATTATTTTTACTGTATACAGGCATACGGGGTTAGGTGCAAGAATAGCTACCGCAGCTAAATCTCGCCCTGTTATGGCTGTATGTTTTGTTTATAGACAAAAAAAACCTGTAAATTTAAATTTAATCAACACCTAATAAAATACGTTTATTATTGTTATTAAATTAAGCCACAATGTTTAAGGCATTGACCATTTGCTATTTAAGTTTGCGACGTCAAAAAAGTCAGTGACTGTTAATCAAATTTGAATTTGGCTCTGCTGATATTACATCCAAAATGCGCCTCGCCGAAGATGAACGCATAGAAATATTTATTATGTTGGGTTGTGGAGATAATGTCGCTCTTTTTACCGTCTAATCGACGGTCACCGAAAAGATTTACCCCTGAATTTATCAAGAAAGGCATATCTGTTGACAAAAAAGTATTTTCAAAATTATCCCCGTAATTTTGGTCTCTATCCCTTATAAAGGTTTCCCCACCATTATTTTGATTGATTTTGAAAGACGCCATTAGCTTACGCCTTAGTGTCACATGCCTGTCATGATCGGTTTGGGGGGGAGTTTGCTCCCCCGAATTTTTCAAAATATCTTATGTTTTGAAATCTTCCAAAAATTTATACTCCGACGCCCTACTATGCAGGCGACTCCTGCTGCTAACGCTTTCGTTACTCATTTTGTTTACTTTGTAAAATTTCTAAATTGTCCAGGGATGCCAGGCCGCCGGGAGACGGCCGAAAAAACAAACTACTTGACGCTACAAGTAGTCTGTCAGTGAATGGTCCCACCACCTTTTACCCCGCTAGCTGTGTAACGGTTGCAGGATATGCACCTTTGTACGAAATAAGTATCTAAATGATTGACCCACTAACCATGCGAAGTCATCATTACATAAGTATAATATTATAATAATATGTTTACAAATATTGTTGATGTGACAATTTTATGCAAGACACTTTTGTACAATTATTTTGGAAATAGAATTATTCAATAGATGGGTGTAGAAAACGAAGCTTGTGTTTTAATACCCATTACATGGCGATCCTGCCAAAAAGAAAGAAAAGCTAAGTTCGTGATAAAAAGATAAGGAGAGAACAAGAAGCATCGATTAGGATGAAGCTGCTTCTATGAGCAACGAACATGGGCAACAACAAGAGCACAGAGCAGAAAGTACAAGGTAGTAAACTCCAATTTTATAGTGCAAGAAGCTGAATAGAACGTAACTAAGGACGTAAAAATAGTGCTATATTTGGTACTAGTGATCTTAATCATTCATTTCGTTAGTAAGCTGTGTAGGGCTTACCGCAAAAATATGAAAAAACAAATTCGTCGTGATTTGGCCACTTCGGTAGCGTCCGTAACTGACGTATAATAAGGATAATTCAAGCGGTATAGTGCGGTGCCGTGTGTAAAATAAACAGTGTTTCTTAAAAGTGCATTTTAATAAATCTGTTTACAGGTATAGTCGTAGTTATGTTTATATGTAAGTACATATGTATATGATCGTTTATTTTTTTAAATTTTATTTGGTAATTTTATTTAGATTTTAGAGAATACTGGTTCAGATTATTTCGATACTAAAAGTAATGTTTGCTCTTATAATCTTTAATACATATTATGTCATTGGACAAAGAAACCCTTGTGGTAAAATTTGAAAGAATAAAATCGGAAATAGTTAGACATTCCAAACGGGCAATAAAACGGAATACGCCTAAAACCGAATCGGTCAGGCAAGATATTGTGGAAAATTTAATTAAGAATTTTAACGAATTTATGGCAACTTTGGCTAAATCGTGGAATTTTCTGGACAACGCTAGGAGAAAGGAATATAAATGTAATTTTTACTATGTGCTAGATAAGGTAGTTAGGGCATTTCAAGCGTTAGAAGTAGATTACAAGGTTCCAATTTCGTGTATTGAAAGCATAGACCCTCGTGTCGTTGATGACGATATTTTGGACGAAGAGGAGGATAATCAGGAGGTTAAAATTATGGCTGTAAGCGCGGTAGATTTTTTTAATTTAGCGAGTAAGTTAGTCCCAATTCAATTCGATGGGAACCCTGATAATTTAAAGTCATTTTTAGATTCTTTGGAGTTACTTAAACTTAATTCAGAAAATCATGCTAATAATGCGGTTGCTTTTGTAAAGACCAGATTAACTGGTAAGGCACGCGATGCAATTGAAAATGAAAACACGTTAGACGCAATAATCCTTAAGTTAAAGCATAGAATAAAAGGTGACAGTTCAAGTTTAATTTCTGCTAAATTATCTCATTTAAAGCAATGTAATAAAGACGTAGGGACGTTTGCTAATGAAATTAAAACCCTTGCGGATAAGTTACAAAAGGCATTTATTTCAGAAGGAGTACCTCATGAAGTTGCACAAAAATATACCGTCGAAGCTACTGTGCGAGCGTTAAGCCAGAATGCCAATGCTGAAAAGGCTCGTCTGGTAGTGGAGGCTGGTACATTAACATCAGTGCAAGATATAGTAGCAAAGGTTGTTAGTGTCAGTTCAGTTAATAATGAATCTAACGTTTTTTATGTCAGACACAACAACAATTTTTCTCACCGCGGTAATTTCCGCGGGCGAGGCTTTCAAAATTATAATAATAATACCATTACACGCGGACTAAATAATTATAGACGACGCAGTCGTGGAAATTTTAACTTTGGTAGAAATCGTGGTCAAGGTCGTAACAGGTTTGGCTCAGTAAGATATTATGAGACACATGAAAATCCGGGAAACCAATCGAGCCCCCAGCAGGCTCGGTTGGGGGAAGTTTAAACATCTACACATTAAACTTAACACTTTCGAATTTCGTATTTTTGCATACTACAATGACAGGATTAAAAAACACACTTATAATTGATACAGGTGCTGATATTTCACTTTTTAAAAGAACAAAGGTACATCAAGATCAACTCTTAGATATTTCAAAAGGTAGTAGCATTAAGGGCATTACAGAAGGGCTAGCAAGGTCACTGGGTATTACAAACACTACTATTAAAGTTAATAATTACGAAATACCTCATTCCTTTCACATAGTTGAGGATAATTTTCCCATTCCAGGTGATGGTATTTTAGGTAGAGACTTCCTAGTAAAATATAACTGTTCTATTGACTACGGTAGTTGGACCATAACACTTAGACTGTCTCATGGTGATTTAGTTATTCCAATTTTTAGTGGCCCAGAGAAAAATACTGTTTGTATTCCCCCTAGATGTGAAGTAATAAGGCATATTAAAGGGTTAGAAAATATCGGACAAGACTCCCTATTAGTAAACAAAGAACTACAGCCAGGTGTTTTTTTTTTATCTAGAACTATAATATCGAAACAAAATCCATTTGTTAAAATCATTAATACGACATTCGAAGTGCCGAATTAAAAATTTCTGATTTGGAAACCGTTGGTCTTGATCAGTTTCAAATTTTTAATATAAAATCAGAATCTCAAAATAGAAAAGCTCTGTTAATAAGTGAATTAAATCAAAATATTTCAGAATTTGTGAAAATAGATATGTTAGATTTATGTCATGAATTTTCTGACATTTTTGCTTTGAAAACAGATAAACTGACTGTCAATAACTTTTACACACAAAAATTGAAACTGTCAGAAAATAAACCGCGATATGTAAAAAATTATAGAATGCCAAAAGTATTGAAAAATGAAATGAATATACAGGTAAACAAAATGTTAGATAATAATATCATTGAACCATCAGTTTCTGAATACAATAGTCCAGTATTCTTAGTGCCAAAGAAATCATCAAATGGTCAAAAGGCTTGGCGCATGTGCATAGACTTTAGAAATGTTAATAAGGCCCTAGTGGCTGATAAATTTCCTTTACCCCGTATAGACGATATTTTAGATCAGTTAGGAAGAGCTAAATGGTTTTCCGTAGTAGACTTAATGTCAGGCTTTCATCAGATTCCGTTAGATGAAGAATCGCGAGATGTAACATCATTTAGTGTAGATTCAGGCTCTTACAGATTCACCCGATTACCTTTTGGGCTTTCCATTAGCCCCAACAGCTTTACAAGAATGATGTCTATTGCTTTCGCAGGTATTACCCCCGAGAAAGCATTTCTTTATATGGACGATTTAATCGTAGTTGGTTGTTCTGAAAAACACCATCTTTCTAATTTAAAAAAAAGTCTTTGAAACATCTAGAAAAAACAATCTGAAATTTAACCCGCAAAAGTGTAATTTTTTTAGAAAGGAGGTTACATATTTGGGTCATAAAATAACAGACAAAGGCATTTTGCCAGATGATTCTAAATATCAAATTATAAAAAAATACCCAACACCTCAATCTGCTGACGAAGTAAAAAGATTCGTAGCGTTTTGTAACTACTATCGGCGTTTCATACCACATTTTGCGGCGGTGACTATTCCATTAAATAAATTAACTCGTAAAAATGCGGAATTTGCTTGGTCAACGGAATGTCAAAATTCGTTTAGTTATCTTAAAACAGCGCTAATTAGCCCTAAAATCATACAGTAATCTGATTTTTCAAAAAAATGTATTCTTACAACGGATGCGTCGAAAGATTCCTGTGGAGCCAATCTTTCGCAGAGCATTGAAGGTCATGATTTACCAATTGCATACGCGTCCCGTGCCTTTACGAAAGGTGAAATTAATAAGTCAACAATTTTAAAAGAACTAAGCGCGATTCATTGGGCCATAAAACATTTTCGATGTTATCTTTACGGTCAAAAATTTTTAGTAAAATTAGACCACAGGCCACTAGTCTATTTATTTTCAATGAAAGATCTTTTATCAAAACTTACAAGAAGGCGTTTAGATTTAGAAGAATTTGACTTTGCAATAGAATATATAAAAGGGAAGGATAATGTAGGCGCCGACGCATTATCGAGATTAAATACCGAAAATTTAAAAGAAATACACTGTTCTACATCTCAGGTACTAGCAGTAGTAACCCGGTCCATGTCGAGGACGATAAAGGACATTAGTAAGGAAACCAATCGTAAAACTGTGATTGCAGACACAATTTTTCAACCTAAAATTTATGAAGCTATAAACAATTATGAAGTTTTAAAATTGCCCTTGTTAAAATTTGAATTAAGCAGTACGTGCGTAAAAATGTCAATTATTTACAAAAGAAAAATAATTAGACATGCTACTCTCCCCATTATTAATGATAATATTGCATTAGAGCGAATATTATCTAAGCTTGAAAATATGGCTGATAAAGGTAAGTTTAGCAAAGTAAGATTAAATTTAAATGATATAATTTTTACTCGGTGCACCGTAAATGAAGTTAAGGAAATTGGGCAAATAATATGTAAAAAATTAACAATTGTTCTTCGTACCACTCAAAAAATAATAACAAATAAGGATGAAAAAAGTGATTTAATAAAAAAGTTTCACGATGACCCTATGCTAGGTGGACATTGTGGTCAGAAAAGACTTCTTAAAAAATTAAAAGCTTTTTACAGGTGGAAAGACATGTCGCGAGATGTTTGGCAATACACTAAACAGTGCCATAAATGTCAGATTAATAAAGTTCAGTCAAGGCATATTAAAGCTCTTACATTAACTCCAACACCTCAAAAAGCTTTTGATATTGTATGTATTGATACGATAGGACCGTTTCAAAAATCTAATTTAGGTAACTCTTACGCCGTAACCATTCAGTGTGAACTGACTAAGTATGTAGTCATCGCTCCCGTGCACAATAAAGAAGCTGATACCGTGGCTAGATCAATATTTGAAAATTTTATTCTTGTATACGGGCCTACAAAAGAAATTAGGACAGATATGGGCACGGAATACAAGAATAAACTGTTTAAAAATCTAACGCACCTCTTAAAAATCAACCATAGTACATCCACAGCTTATCACAGCCAGACCATAGGCGGGTGCGAAAGAAACCATCGGGTTCTTAACGAATTTTTGCGCATGTCCATCAACGACGCAAGAACAGATTGGGATATCTGGATGAAATATTTTGCCTTTTCCTACAATATACAACCCCTAGTAGACCAGGGTCGATAATTTTTGAAACAAAAAAAAATAATAGTAGGATGAAACCCATTGGAAAAGGAAGAGAATCGACAAAAATGAAAGGAAAAATAAATTACGGGCGATCCGAGGTCGGGAACGGGGGGGGGGGGGGGGTTTAAGGGTAGAAAATGATTTATCTCGATTTCCGGTAAAACTACAAGTCCTATGGAAAAATGGTAAATTGCAAAGTTGTAGGTAATAAAAAGATCTACAACTTTTGTATTTACACTTTTTTCATATAACCTCAAAATGTATGTGAAAAGTTCAAATAACCAAGTTTTTGGTTTTTTATTTTTATCTTTTACAAAATTTTTTTTTATCCACGAAATTTGGTGAAAACTTACCTTTTCATGTCCTAAACACACTGTAATTTTTTGATTTAAAATATTTGTTTTTTAACCTTATTTTGACTTAATATCGAAAAAACACCCCAATTTTCAATCGAAAATTCTCACGTCAAAATAGCTGCTTTTTTAAAAAAGTCGGTGGGCTTTTTGTTCGTTGAAATCTCTACTTTCTGATAGTGTTAAAAAAAATATACATTACTATGGTAAATGTTCTCAAAAAAATGCAAAGAAACGAAAAAAACTCGAATCCGAAATTTTTTTTTTAGATAAATATGTACAATTTTGAGCTATTTATTAAAATTTATACTTTTTTTATCAATGTAACATGGAATCTTACGTTTTTCGAGTAATTAAAGTATAAATTTTAATAAATTGCTCAAAATTGTACATATTGATCTAAAAAAAAAAATTTCGGATTCGAGTTTTTTTCGTTTCTTTGCATTTTTTTGAGAACATTTACCATAGTAATGTATATATTTTTTAACACCATCAGAAAGTAGAGATTTCAACGAACAAAAAACCCACCGACTTTTTTAAAAAAGCAGATATTTTGACCTGAGAATTTTCGATTGAAAATTAGGTTGCTTTTTCGATATTAAGTCAAAATAAGGTTAAAAAATAAATATTTTAAATCAAAAAAATTACAGTGTGTTTGGGACATAAAAAGGAAAGTTTTCACTAAATTTCGTGTATAAAAAATTTTTTTTGTAAAAGATAAAAATAAAAAACCAAAACCTTGGTTATTTGAATTGTTCACATAAATTTTAAGGTTATGTGAAAAAAGTGCAAATACAAAAGTTGTAAATCTTTTTATTACCTACAACTTTGCCATTTAACGTTTTTCCATGGGACTTGTAGTTTTGCCGGAAATCGAGATAAATCGTTTTCTACCCTTAAAAACTCCCCCCCGCCCCTTCCCGACCTCGGATCGCCCGTAATTTATTTTTCCTTTCATTCTTGTTATAGTATTTTCCTTTTCCAATGGGTTTCATCCTACTATTATTTTTTTTCACTTTTTACCATTTTCAAAGGCTTCATTCAGCACTGGTCTATAAGGAAATTAAATGTTTTTAATCTTCCTGATAGGTAGATAGGTTGATTTTAGAATATGAAATAATCTCGCATTATTGCGAATGAATTGAATGAATGTCAAGGTAGTACTGATAGTTCGGATATATACTTATATCCAATACGTTTTCTTCTAGAAAATGTGTTGTTAGATTCCGCATTATGAATATACAGGCTTAAAACCTTTTTATTGACCCTTGAAAAAGTTTTTATTAAAAACGAAACGTTGGAATAAATACAATTGTGTCATTTCGTTGCCTGCCCTCATTCCCGCTATACTTATTCGAACTTATAATAATGATTATGATGTTAATAATAATTATGTGAAATAAAATATTATAAATTTGCTCCCTTATTTTCATTCGCAATTTTGCATAATACATATTGTGAGTTATAATATCCTAGCTGGTAGGTATTTATGTAAATCTACAAAATACTTTGAAGTCTAGTAAAAATATTGTAAATCGACGATATAATACGTTGGATAACGTCAGTATATGACGTTATTAATTGCGGTTTATAATGACGTTGTTTTACGTCATGGTTTGGATCACCCAGACCCTTGAGCTTAACAGGGCTGAGATAGACGATTCAATACGTCAACTAACGTCCATTTACGACGTCATATTTATTACGTTTTATGACGTAACAACATGACGTTATAACACGTTATATTACGGTCCCTTGACGTAAATCATGTCAATATTACGTCATATTAACGTAATATGACATCAGTCTGCTGACTGGGAAAGCAGTTTAATGCACGAGGAATAAGGGTAGACTTCTCTGTCGCTAGATTCTTGTTTGAAAATAGATGATGAAGCGAAAATGTCAGCAATCTCTTTTAAACATTATAATCTTTGAATCAAATATAAAACAAATAATACTGTAGATTCAGCTTTTGATTAAACCATCACCATGTCAATTCAGCTCCGACTCTAATAACTGCTCAAAAGTAGAAATTCTCTGAAAGATAGGTAAAAATATTAAACCCCCTTCTAAATGCACCGGGTTGTTTTTGTAATTTTTTTGAGGATTTTGTGTTGTGTTTTCTACTTTTCCCACTTCAAAACTAAGCACCTTGATTCAAAAAGGGGCGTGTCACCACCGCTATTTTCTTTTATCCGCGCCTGACAGCAAAATTAGAACAAGACCAAAAAGTATTTAATGGGGTCGAATGAGGTGTTCAAAATTATTTCAGTTTTCATATACATACATAGCAAATCGATTTAATAATTCGGTTCTGCAAACCCTCAATTGTGTATTTCGATTAATAGCAAAAGATACAACGTATTAATTATTTAATGATTTTTGTTTTCCCGAGATATGCAATAAATTGTTTTTATTTTTATTTCTCGAGAACCAAGCAAGATAAGAAAATAATTTAACAGACAAGAAAAGGATATTTTTAGTTGCTTAGTTATTCACCGAGACGTAGTCGAGGTGAATAATATGCCATGTGCAATAAGCACACTTTTTGCACAGGTTACATACACTATTTTTTCTACGATAGTTTTTTTATTTAACAAAAAAGTTTAAAATCGCTCTGTATTACCTCGCCTTTGTGCGCAAAAGTTGAAATTCAAATTTGACAATGGACCATAGCTACCTTTGACTTCAACATAATAAAATTATGGCGCCCTGTCAACGTAAATTCTATCTCGATAGGGTTTCGACGGTGTGCAACACACAATATACATACTTTAAACAAATTGTTTGTTTCCTAGGTAATTTACTTTATTGCACTAGGGCAAAAAGTACTTTATTGCATAGTATGCAATAAAGACCTAGGTCCTTTGGTCATTAGAAATTCATACACAAAATGACATTTTTTGAACGATCGTAGCAAAAAAATATTTATAATTAAAATACTCGTTAAAATTATTTAAAAAAAAAAACTTAACCCCCAATATCTCCTTTCATGTTGGATTTATCAAAATTTTTTATGGGGCATAATTTGATCAAAAATTAATTATCTTTAAGAACGACAACATTTAAAAGTTCCTGTCATCGAAAAATTTCTTTGCACCGTGGCGCCACCTACATCTTGTATTATTCAAACACATTTTTTACACAGTTGTAAAGCCAATCATAAAGGCTAAAAACTGGCGTTTACAGAATTTACATGTCGCTTTTAGTTTTCGAAATAATTGGCCTGGGAGTTTTTATTGAAATACCTTGTATAGTATATTATATACATACCGTATTGCAGGGTTCTCAAACTTTTTTGGTGAGGGAACCCTTTTGGGAAGCAAAATACTTGATGGAACCCTACAATAAAACAATAGTTTTTAAAAGTGTATTTTTTATTAATAAGCATAATAAAAGTACAATGTAACAGTTACTAATTATTACTTACTTTACCACATGGCAAGTACAATAATAGAAGATATTAAAAAAGAAAAAAATCTAACTAATGGGAGGTATGAAACTGTTTTTTATTTTTCATCAATTCGTTGATATCAGGTTTGATAGAAGACAGTTGAAGTCTCATCTCAGGTTCGGCGTCCAGTCTATTGCGATATTTTGTTTTCGTGGCTGCATAGGTTGAGAATCCTGTTTCGCACAAATATGTTGTTGGGAACGGGGGAAGAATATTCAGAGCCATTTTGCCAAGCATTGGATATTCATCACGGATTCTGCACCAAAAATCGTTGAGAGGCGTCGTTTTGAACAGTGACTCCATACTTGTGTCTGATGACATTTCTAAAAGAGATTCATATATCTCGTTTGACATACTTTCGGGCTTTTCCAAGTTGGGTAAAAAAGGATTATGAATTCATGAATTCAGTTTCATTTTTGTATTCTGTTTTTCGGGAAAATACTTTTCAAAAGATGCGCGCATCGAACTGAGATATTGGACCAATTCTTCAAACACATCATCTTGAAACATTTCTGAGTCGTTATCGCTAACAAACTCACTAAGTGACGTAAAGCTTTCTATTTCTTTCTTACCAACGCAAATAATCCAAAAATCTAATTTTCTTTTCAAGGCAGTTATTTTGTTATAGGCCTGAAACACTGTTGTCTGTTTACCTTGCAATGATAAATTCAATTCGTTCAGTTTTTGAAAGATATCCGCCATAAAAGACAATCGGAACAACCAAGTTTTATCATACAAACGGTCCTTCAAATTAAAAGAAGTATCTGCTGAAAGAAACATTTGTAACTCGGCTCTAAGTTCAAATAGCCTTGTTAAAGTTTTACCCCGAGACAGCCATCGCACTTCTGTATGGAGCAGCAGTGTTTTATGTTTGCTGCCATAATCTTCACACAATAATGAGAACAATCGGGATTGTAGTGGTCGTGATTTGATAAAATTAATTATTTTTACCGCTTCATCCATAACTAATTTTAGATTTGACGGCATTTGCTTCATCGCAAGTGCTTGTCTATGCAGAATACAATGGCTGGAACTACAATTAGGCGCTTTATTTTTTATTCGTGACACTGCTCCTGCTGTTTTACCTGTCATCGCCTTGGCCCCATCTGTACAAATGTCAATGCAATTGTTCCAACTGAGATTATTTTCTTCAAAAAATATATTTATTTTATTAAAAAATTCTTCCCCGGTAGTGTTTGTGAGCAGCGGTGAACACATAAGCATGTCTTCTTCAAAAGAACTTTCATATGGATATCTCACGATAACCAGCAAGATAGCCAAACCAGCGACATCAGTTGACTCGTCCATTTGCAAGGCGAATCGTGTTTTTTGTAGACGTGTAACTAGTTCTTGTTTGACGTAGCTTGCCAGATCATGGATTCGCCGTGAAATAGTATCGTTTGATAGCGGCACAGTAGAAAGATGCTTTGCAGATTTTTCATCGAGCATACATTTTGTTATGTCTAATACACATGGCTTTATTAAATTCTCAGCGATAGTGTGCGCTTCACCTGCTTGTGCAATGCGATAGGTAACTAAATATGATGCCTCCTTGGCCTTTTCGTTGATAGTTTTTGTTACATGCATCATATTTTTTTGACTTTCCAATAACTGATCTTTTTTACGAACAAAAAATTCTTTATTCTTGTCTTTAGACTCGGGGTGTAGTTTGTAAATGTCGGCGCAATTTGGCAGGTGCCATGGAACTATTAGGAAGCAGTTTACTACATAGCATGCAGAGAGGTGAGCCGTTGGAATCAACAAATCCGAAACGGATATATGATTCATCATACTTCCTTTTTTTCGTCTTTGAAACCGTCGAGCTTGACGTCGTGGCATCATCGTCTGGATCAGTGATTGCTATATTCTCCGCGCGTACTGCTTTTAAACATTCAGCGTCATTAGAAGATGTTGTTGCAACACGTTTAACACCTTTAAGCCAACGTTCCATTCTTCTTTATTTATAATGTTACACGTCAGGATGGTGGGGTCTAAATAATGCACAATCGTTACTGCGTATAAGAGACTAAGTTTAGTACAATGAAGAAATGTATAAAACTGAGACAACAGAATACAGCAGGCAGTAGAACAATGAACACTAGTTTCTCGCTAGCGAGCTTGTAAGTAGGTAGGTAGGAACTTATCGCTCCGAACGCTAATCGTCAACTGACTGACGAGGCGCAACGCGCGATCGCCGCTTTTATACTTAGTCCTAGACTCGATCTCGAATATTCTCGAAAATACTCGAGTCGGCGCCTTTGATAAACAAAAAGCAAAAATAAAAAGAGAAATATAAAAATTGCGTTGTAAACAATTCAGAGGCGGCTTTTATCAAAGGGACTGCACGCTCACAAGTATACATGTTGATACCAAACTTATGAGATATTGTACCAGCTATTGTAACACATGTTTATATAAATAAATAAATAAATAAATATACCTACGCGCGGCCGCGGAGTCAAAACGTTCGACCAGAGAGAGGTGTTTTGATTTTTTTTCTAAATTCTTGAGGAACCCCTACAGAGGTATCGCGGAACCCTAGGGTTCCGCGGAACACACTTAGAGTATAGCTGCCGTATTGTATCTTCGTATACTATAGTAATATAAAATATACCAATAAAATATTGTCATATTCGTTTTATATTATAATCTAGTTGTGCCTGAATTATGAAATATATTCTTGACAAAAATATCATATTATTTAACTCAAAACAAACTTTTGAGTTCGGAATTGATAGTTTATACAAAAAAATTATATATTAGCATTAAATGTCAAAAAAATATTTGAATAAACTTTTATTATTATTATTATTAATATTATTATTATTATCGCCATTTTTAGTATTGCAGGGTTGGCATTGACCGACTTATTCTTTTAACGCTAATATAAAAAAAACGGCTAGACTGTGCTGATGAGTAATTGTTGGGTTACTGACGAAAAAAAAATACTTTATTTTTTCCTTACAGCATTGTCACTATCATTTAGATGACTAAGGTACAAATTTTATTAGTTTGTTTAATTTTTGTTTTTAAATTAATAGTCTTGAATGTAGAACCTTTCTAAATTTTACTGTTGTGGGTTTAAAATTACAAGTATTAGTGTAAGGATAATAGACCAGGGTCGATAATTTTTGAAACCAAAAAAAATAATAGTAGGATGAAACCCATTGGAAAAGGAAGAGAATAGAACAAAAATGAAGGGAAAAATAAATTACGGGCGATCCGTCGTCGGGAAGGGGGGGGGGGGGCGAGTTTTTAAGGGTAGAAAACGATTTATCTCGATTTCCGGGAAAACTACAAGTCCTATGGAAAAACGTTAAATGGCAAAGATGTAGGTAATAAAAAGATTTACAACTTTTGTATTTGCACTTTTTTCACCTCAACCTCAAAATCTATGTGAAAAATTCAAATAACCAAGTTTTTGGTTTTTTATTTTTATCTTTTACAAAAAATTTTTTTTATACATGAAATTTGGTGAAAACTTTCCTTTTTATGTCCCAAACACACTGTAATTTTTTTGATTTAAAATATTTATTTTTTAACCTTATTTTGACTTGATATCGAAAAAACACCCCAATTTTCAATCGAAAATTCTCACGTCAAAATAGCTGCTTTTTTAAAAAAGTCGCTGGGCTTTTTGTTCGTTAAAATCTCTACTTTCTGATGGTGTAAAAAAATATATACTTTACTATGGTAAATGTTCTCAAAAAATTCAAAAAAACTCGAATCTGAAATTTTTTTTTTTTTAATAATAATTATGTACAATTTTGAGCTATTTATTAAAATTTATACTTTAATTACTCAAAAAACGTAAGATTTCATGTTACATTGATAAGCAAAAAAATTACAAATCCATAAAACATAAAGATCGCAAAAAACATGCGTAAATAGTTGATCTAAATATAATTAAAGGTAGGATTTAAAGGGGAATTGAATTGAATTGAGAACATTGACCATGGTAATGTATATATTTTTTTACACCATCAGAAAGTAGAGATTTCAACGAACAAAAAACCCACCGACTTTTTTAAAAAAGCAGATATTTTGACGTGAGAATTTTCGTTTAAAAATTAAGTTGCTATTTCGATATTAAGTCAAAATAAGGTTAAAAAATAAATATTTTAAATCAAAAAAATTACAGTGTGTTTGGGACATAAAAAGGAAGTTTTCACCAAATTTCGTGTATAAAAAAATTTGTTTGTAAAAGATAAAAATAAAAAACCAAAGCCTTGGTTATTTGAATTTTTCACATAAATTTTAAGGTTATGTGAAAAAAGTGCAAATACAAAAGTTGTAAACCTTTTTATTACCTACAACTTTGCCATTTGACGTTTTTCCATAGGACTTGTAGTTTTGTCGGAAATCGAGATAAATCGTTTTCTACCCTTAAAAACTCCCCCCGCCCCTTCCCGACCTCGGATCGCCCGTAATTTATTTTTCCTTTCATTCTTGTTATACTTTCTTCCTTCTCCAATGGGTTTCATCCTACTATTATTTTCTTCCACTTTTTACCATTTTCAAAGGCTTCAGCCCTGGTCTATAAGATAGATAAGTTTTGCATTATAATTATTTTTTTTGCTATTTTCTCAAGTACGAAACTGAAATAAAACTGTTGACCAAGGTTTGTTTGTGTTGTGTTTTATCAACCCATAATTATAGTTAAAAATTGGAAGAAACTTTGTTACAAGACTCTCCTATTATTAAAGTATATTTATTACAAACAAATCGATAATTTTTATTAAAATTAGCGTAAGAGAAAATGAATATTTTAGGGACCGGTGTTAACTTTAAAAAAAATAAATAAAAAATTTATGTCTGTACTTATTTTAAATATTGCTTTAAAAGGACTTCATAAAAATTTTTATTTGGCTTTATTGAAGTCATAAGCACCATTGTGGTCGTACAACCTAAATTTTTACAGGCCTTTGTGCATCTCTGTAAATCGACGCTGGCATTCTTTACCGAAGTTTGTGTTCTATTTTATTTACAACCACCAAATAATTTATGTGTTTCGCAGGTCTGGTTTCCCATTTTGGCATTTTTGTTTGTTTGTATCAATTTAACTTTTTTTTTAATTAAACATATTGTATATTTTTTCATTCTACAATCAATTCTAGACATTGTTCATATATCTATACATATCTTTAACCTTTACGAACTATTAACTTTTAAAACAAACGACAAGCATATCTATCCAGCGGGTTGAGATCGGGCGATCTGGGTGGCCCCTCTATGACCCCCGTCTACCTATCCACCACTCCGGAAGAATTGTATTTAAGTACTCCCCAGGGACTAAATCATTGCAAAGTAAATTGCTGTCTTCAGTGAGACTCTCATCAAAGAAGGCACGCCCAGACATTAACGTTGTTATTATACTGGGTGCGATTTTACCTGAACCAGTGACGATATTCCTACGCCCAGTATCTGTAGTTTTCTCAATTAACCATTTACAAAAGACGTAGCTTCATCTAAAGACCAAATTCTTTAGACAATTCGTGCGTGATTATCTGTTAACTCAATCATTATTTCCCAAAACTGCCCTTGCCTATTATGATCATTGTTTAATGAATCTTGTACCGGGTGAGTCAACGATTGCGCGGAGTAATTTTATGCCTTGAAGATAAGATGTGTCGACAATGAGCTTCCGTAATAAGGTATGTTTGGATATCTGGCCATTTTAAAAATATTTTGAATTATACAGGGTGCACCCAAAAAGTAGGGTGTCATAAAGTTACATTTTTTTAAATGGGACACCCTATGGTTAAATACATTTATTAATTCTACGTGTTATTTCTTAAATTCCTATTAATGGTTTAATATACCAAATAGTTATAGTGTTTAAGATAATTCGACTCATAATGACAATTGTGCATTTGCAAGCATCTCGTTGTTATGAAAATGCTACTTACATTTTGACTCTAAGCGATTCATAATTTTTATACTTACTAAATGAAGTTAAAAATACATATTCACTATGAAAAGTTTGACATCTAGTGAATAAAAGTAGTAATTTATGTCTCTTGTGATCTGTAATGTAATAATTTTAATTCGAACATGCTGATTTATTTGTTAAAATGAGTAAATCAAAATTCTATTGTAGATAGGAGAGATCTTTCCGTTCTATGAAAGTGAAATCATCTATTATGATAAAAGTTAAACAGTTTTTTGTCACTTCGCTCCCTCCTGAACATTTTTAGTTTTTACACTTAGGGAGGTATTGGTAGTAAGCAGTCGATATCAATGACTCATACTAGCATTAAAGTGTTAATATTTCGTAAACGGTTGAAGATAGGTATAGGGCATGATTTATAAAAAATATCTAGAATTGATTGGTGGATCCGAGTGATTCTTGATTAAGCGGGCGGTACTCTACACCGGGTGACAACGAAATAGTGTTACAATTAATTATCTTTTAATTCAGAGATTTAAAATTTGGAGGAAGGAGATAGCTTATTGAGACTGGAAGTGGATCCAAGTCAAGAATTTTTAATAGGCCTCTGTATATTTTTTATACAGTTGGATAGAGCTTGAAATTCCCTTTTTAATGGTACATCACAAGTTATATTATTTTTTAAATGGTCATGTAGGAGGTATTTATCTTAAATTCAATATGGAGACAATCTGACGTAACCAAAAATACTTTTGTCAAACAACCAGTTAAAAACAAAAACTAAATTAGTTTTCGTATCGGGTTTCACTCAGATTCAGTGGCGGATTTACAAATTTGCCGCTAGTAGGCTATTCAATTTTTGCCGCCCCTATACCAGTGACTGTTCGTGAGTTGTGAAACAGGTGAAGTGTTCGGGAAAGAAAAAGCCCGCTGCAGGCGAAATGCGCAGCAGGCGAAAAAATTTTAAGACCACGCCCAAATTTGGTTAATAATTTTTAGTAAATATTTTAAAAATTTATGATTATCTACTTATTTTATTGAAAATGAAATTTCTTTCTGCAAAGCCAGCAAAGTTTCAACTACCTTTTTTTATCCCCATTAACAGACACGGCCAACAATAAAGTTTATTTAAAAAAATACTACCCGTCGACGATGAATAAAAATTGTACCATTTATTTCTGTAAGATAAAAAAAAAATTTTGGGCCAAATTTGCCGCCCCCTAAAATCTGCCGCCCTAGGCTCCAGCCTACTCAGCCTAATGGTAAATCCAGCACTGCTCAGATTCTCAAAAGTTTTAATTTGTCACAAAATTGGGTACATTTAAAATTTGAATATGAAAAGTTTTATCTTAAATTTTCTCAAAATTTTTAAAACTTATCAACTACTAGCATTAACCCTTAAAAGGGCACAACCTTAGTTTGCAAATAAAATGTTCAAATTCACTTTATTTTTTATTAATATATATCAAAAAGGACAGAAAATGTAAAAAAAAATTTTTTTCTCATTTAACAAAAAAAAAACGGTATGTATCCCCCAGGATACAAGGTTCACTTAAACATCCTTTGTTACTCACTTATTGTTTTGTATGATATATAGTAAAACAATTCCGCAAGTTTTTTTCTTGTACAATACATAACCGTACATCGCATTTTTGACAAAATATTGTAGTTTGTCCGTTTGTGCAAAATTTACACCTTCCTGTGTCCACGAATGTTGGAAAATGCCCGATTTGATCGTATCTAATATCATCGGTTGGTCTAGCACTTACTGGAACTCTAATTTTTTTCTTAGGTTGCTCATTTGTAAAATCGGATTTTCGTACTTTCGTTACATTGTTTGCTTTTATAAGCGACAATGCTAAATGTAGGCGAAACGTTTTCAGGTTATCGTGCTTTACGATGCCAAGAGCTTGCAGATCCCTCCTGTAAAGAATCAAAAACTGGATCTAATTCGCTAAAATCGGGTTCGTCATCGCCGGAAGACGATCCAACATCAGAAATATTGACATTTTCCGGGGGCAATACTGGTATATAGTCTGCAACTCCAACTTTTCGGCCGTAGAAATGCTTACAAAATATTTCGGAAAACTGAAAAAAATAATTGACAAATGAAATTAAAAAAAAAAGTTATCCCGATTTGGGCAGTGTGTACTGGGGGATACAAACAAGTTGGAACGAGTTTTAGCTGGATTCGAAATGTTTTATTACTAAAGTCAACGTTCTATGTGTATTTTAAAAGTATTATAATCTTTTCCCTAACTGCAAACCAAAAATAAAAATATCAAATATCGGTCTAAAACAGTTGCAAAACTTACCTCATCTGTATTTGCTGCGGACGCCATGACACACCATCAATAAATTACCTCTATACTACGTCCAGCAGCGCTGCCGGCACTCCCGCCGCGCGGAACAATTTTACTGCTTGTGTCTCTCACGGGATACAATGCCCATTTTACTGTAAGTTTACCTCTCCGGCTATGGAAAAATTGCCATGCCTATGTATCCCGTAAGATACACTACCCGTTTAAGGAGTGTGTTAATATCTAAAGAAAAATGCGCAATGTAAATGTATTCTTAACTGGTGGTTTGACAAAAGTGTTAGTGGTTACGTCAGATTGTCGCCATATTGAATTTAAGAGCAATACCTTCTACATGGCCAATAAAAAAATACAACTTGTGATATTATGTTATTAAAAAGGGAATTTCAAGCTCTATTTAACTGTAGAAAAAATATACAGGATTCTATTAAAAATTCTTTACTTAGACCCACCTCCACTTTAGTGATATTCAACTGCTTTTTCATGCAAGGTCTCAATAAGCTTTCAACTCAAATTTCAAATCTCTAAATTAAAAAAAGTTGTATGGCGCCTGTAAAAAGATTTCGTTGTCACCCAGTATAAAAGGCTAATACGTTCCTTGACGATAACGCTGTATAGAGGCAACGGAGCACCGCTTCCCCTGCTTGCCATTAATTAAAAAAGATGTTCTGGAGTATGTTTATTTATAAAACAAATTATTATTAATACAGGGTGATTCACGTTGAGTGGCCTATTAAAAGATCTCGGAAACGAGTAAAGTTATATTTCTAAAAATTTGATAGTGGGCATGATTGGCTTTGAACTTTTAAAATATTATATTTTGACGTTTGTATCACTTCCGGTTATACCGGAAGTTATGGCCAACTTTGGTATTTCAAATGGAATACCCTGTATGTTTTAGCATTTTTGGATACCTTATTGAAACCTAAGTAACTTTTATTAACAATGATCTATACCTATCTCTAACCGTTTTTGAGATATGAATTATAAAATGCATTTTTTATGTAAAAACCTTACCGAGAAGAAAGTTCAGTAATTTTGAAATTAATAAAGCTAAACATTTAAAATTTTGTACGCTTTTCACTAAAACATAGATCTTTAGACTACATTACTTAAGTTTCAATTTTTGCATACAGGGGGTTTTTAAGAGTGTGCCAATGTGGCCATTTAGATAAATGTGCATAAGTCAATTTTTGCAAATGGAACATCATATATTTTATTTTAGTAACGTGTAGAGAATCAAATTTCCTATCTAAACCTATACTAAGTCAGTATCAATATTTTTAGTCGTTTTGGAATTATGAGCAATTTAAAAAAAAATCTTAAAATATGTGTTTGTGTTAAGTTCATAAGACCTTATTTTTGTAAAGAAGGCTTTGACTCCGATTTTTGTTTGACTTTGAGCTTTGTTACCAATTACTAAAGTAGGCTTTGACTGAAATTGTTTTAAAGTTGACACTCACATCCAGTCAAACAAAAATCGGAGTCAAAGCCTTCTTTACAAAAATAATGTCTTTATTTTAAGATATTTTTTTTAAATTGCTCATAATTCCAAAACGACTAAAAATATTGATACTGACATATTATACGTTTAGATAGGAAACTTGATTCTCTACACGTTACTAAAATAAAATATATGGTGTTCCATTTGCAAAAATTGACTTATGCATATTTATCTAAATGGCCACATTGGCACACTCTTAAAAACCCCCTGTATGCAAAACATGAAACTTAAGTAATGTAGTCAAAATATCTATGTTTTAGTGAAAAGCCTACAAAATTTTAAATGTTTAGCTTTATTAATTTCAAAATTGCTGAACTTCTTTCTCGGTAAGGGTTTTCCATAAAAAATGCATTTTATAATTCATATCTCAAAAACGGTTAGAGATAGGTATAGATCATTGTCAATAAAAGTTACTTAGGTTTCAATAAAGTATCCAAAAATGCTAAAACATAAAGGGTATTCCATTTAAAATACCAAAGTTGGCCATAATTTCCGGTATAACCGGAAGAGATACAAACGTCAAAATATAATATTTTAAAAGTTCAAAGCCAATCATGCCTGCTACCAAATTTTTAGAAATATAACTTTACTCATTTCCGAGATCTTCTAATAGGCCACTCAACGTGAATCACCCTGTCTAGAATAGTTTTTAATTGAACGTTCTTGCCGGTGTTAAATTTTGTTTGAAAATATTGAAGCTGCAAACTTTTTAAATTTATTTATAGGTCCACCAGCTATAGAAAATGATTATACCAAATTTAAAGTATTCCATGGTAATATTAGGGATATGGAAATCAGAGTGGACCGAAGACTCAACGCTTAGAATCGTTGAACGATTCTATCGTTATATTCATTGGACAAGTGTAATTATATCCTTATTGTTGATGACGGGAAAGCTTATACATTTGATATTAATCCAGGCTGATGCTGAGCCTTTTTTTGAATGTATTGCTATGTTTTTGACAATCTTAGGTATCGTAATAAAAGGCATTATCTATGAAAAAAATGACACGACCCAACTATTTCAGGATATAATTAGTGAAGAAGAAGAAATTAGCAACTCTAATGATGACGAACCAATAAAAATATATAAAAAAGATTTAAAACTTATTATTACAATAAGAAATATGTTTATGGCAGTAATTTTTATGTCAATATTAATATTTTTTACAATCAAATCGACAGTTTTTCTTAAAAGTGAGTTAACAGAAAAGAAAAGCG